>CM073779.1:71956707-72570457 GCA_037158775.1 Hetaerina titia
TTAATGATTAAATGTGGATTCATACCATTAACCTATTTAGCTCACCAACACAATGTGAAATAAAAAGAGACGTTTCAGGCGTAATATGGTGGAATAACATGATTAATAAAAATTAGCAATTTTCCACAAAAATAAAAGTTTATTAATATGACTGTTTTCAATGCAACTACCAGAAGATGATGTAGTTGCATTGAAACCGGTCGTATTAATAAAATTTTATTTTTGTGGAAAATAGCTAATTTTTATCAACTATGTGAAAAGAAAAAATATTGGTATACAATTTTTTTAGGAGAAATAATATTGACATGCAAAATATTTTTAAGATATTCACATAGTGGGATAGAAACTAGATTTTTTGGACTACACTGAGCATGAAAGCTGGGATCTTACTCTTTTTGAGGCATATGACGACAGTAGTAAGAGTCAATGCTACGGCTAACAGGCTCACACCAGTTGGCACACTAACACGAAGGTCTGCATAGAATGGAGGCTGTGCAGGCTCAGGATTTTTTTCCTCCACCACTGCCTTTTCAGCCAGTTTCTTCTCTAGCTCTTTTCGAGTCTCAAGACTAAGATCCAATGGTGTGCTTGCACCTGGAATAAAAATCTGAGTCATGAGATGTCATGTTGAATGAATGATCAAGAAATGTTCCAAATGTTGAATAGTATATTATATTCATGTGTTCATCTTTTCCTGTCCCTACTGAAAATTTCAAAACTCAAAGAGAGTCCAAGTGGAATACTTATTCTCTCCTTAATTGACCTTTGTTTCGTAGTTCCATCCATGATCTCACCATGACAAATTTGAAAATGAATTTTTTCTAGGGAAACTTTATCATAGCAAGTATTTCAATAAATGATCATTGGGATATCAAATATGTGGTAATTGAATTTCATTATTCAGCATGAATATCACAACTTTTTCAACAGCTACCACTGCACACTTCAAACCTCTCAAAATTAAGAATAAAAAATGGAAAACACAACAAGCCCAGCATGTATTCCCCTCTGTTACTTCCAAATGCCCTGCCACCTTATCAGATCTTTTCAAATCAACCAATTGACTGTGTAAATCCTCACCCCATCCCAAAACTGCTCCCATGCCTTCAATAAACCTAGATGCAAAACATGGCCTATTTTAAAAACTAGAATCTCATCCCTCCCCCAACCACTTTTTAACTATCTCCCACCAATTCCCTGCTCCTCATTTACCTCCAGCAATGTAGTTTACCTTCTTAAGTCTCAACTTTGCCCTGCAGTTTATATTGGAAAGTGATCCAAACCTCTCAATATTAGAATTAATAACCACCAAACTTCATGCAAAAATTCTTCCCTGATTGGTATACTCCTAATTCCCAAACATGTCTCCAAACACAACACTCCCTATGATAAATGCAAGAGTGTATCCACCTTAATATCTCTCACACCCTCTAACTGTACACTTAAAACTCAAAAATATAAAACAGACATTTCTCTGGCTCCTATACATATATACATACACATACATATAAAAAACAAAGTTTTCAACCTGAAGGTCGGTGGGTAGGTGACGGTACAGTTAAGTACCCAGTACTAAGCCCGACGGCGTGTGAATATTCACACATCAGGGTAGGGGGGTCAGTTCCTTTCCATGTGACGGTAATGGTTTCCCAGGATGTCTGGTACCCAAAAAATCACATGGCTTGGGTGGAGCTGCAGGTGCCCAGAGTGCCTGGCCCAGGAATTGAACCCGGTCAGTAGTCCAACACTCTACACCCTGCGTCCCACAACTACCGCGAGCCACGTATGTATATACTCGCAAATTTGTATATGTATATGTGTATATATATATATATATATATATATATATATATATATATATACACACACATATATATATATATATATATATATATATATATATATATATATATATATATATATATATATACATATATATATATCTTAAACTAATATTCCTCAAAATAGGACCCTTGTGAGTCGATACACTTGTTCCAGCGGCGTTCCCATTCCTAAAATGCTCCCGCGAAGGCATCATCGGGAACCTCTCGAAGACACGTCGTCACGGCCTCTTTGACGGCGTCCAAAGTCCCGTATCGCGTTCCTTTCAAACACCTCTTTATCTTCGGGAACAGAAAGAAGTCCGGTGGTGCCAAGTCCGGGCTGTAGGGCGGGTGGGGCAGCGTTGCCACGCCGTGCTTGGCCAAGAAGTCCGATACGACAAGCGCGGTGTGAGACGGCGCATTGTCGTGATGCAGCCGCCAGATGTTTTGATTGATGTAATTGGTCCCTAATAATATCGTGCACTATTGTTTTTGGCACATTACACTGCTCTGCTATCATCCGAACACTAAGACGACGATCAGAGTTCAGTACATCGCGAACTTTTCGCACATTTTCGTCGGTGAGTGTCGTTGACGGGCGTCCAGGCCGTGGTTCGTCGTCGACCTCTTCTCTGCCCTCCACGAACATCTTGTGCCACCGAAAGCTCATGTTTCTGGACATGGCTGACTCCCCGTATGCCTGGTTAATCATACCGACAGTTTCGGTAGACGATTTCCCAAGCTTTACCGCAAATTTGATGGAATAACGCTGCTCCAAAACTTCGGCATCGCGTTCCGTGACGTGGGTCGAGCGTAGAGGTTCGCGTTAACAGAGCTCCTCACTACACCACAGCTCAGAGCCGACTGCCTTTTTCAGCGTCGCTTGCCAACATACCCCCCTCCAATCGCAGCCCGTCAGAGCGGTGCTGGGCGCGCCTGGAGCGGCGGGAAAAAATCAGTACAATTATTTTCCGGACGAACCATGTATATATATACATATGTTTATATATATATATATATATATATATATATAAACCATAAACACAATAATCAACCCGAAGGTCGGTTTGGTAGGTGATGAGGAGCTCACCCATGTACCAAGCCCGCCGGCCTGTGAATATTCACACATCAGGGTAGGGGGGCCAGTTCCTTTCCCTGTGCCGGTTATGGTTTCCCAGGAAGATCTGGTACCCGAAAAATCAACTAGATTGGGTGGAGCTGCAGGTGCCTTGCCCGGGAATCGAACACTCCGGTCAGTAGTCCAACGCTCTACCCACTGGACCACCGCGACCCACACACACACTCAATATATATATATATATATATATATATATATATATATATATATATATATATATATATATATATATATATATATATATATATATATATATATATATATATATATGTATATATGTGTGTGTGTGTGTGTATTCTGATGATATGTATGTATATATATCGGTAGATATGTATGCATATACGCTGTATCTTTTTTTGCGAATAATGCTCTGTGCAAAGTTTAAGTAGTTCGCGTCGTTTCAGAACCAATTGAGCAAAGTAATCGAAAAAATCGTGCATATTTAGCATAGAAAAAACTTCTCTACCGTCAAGGAAGTGCACGGATGTACATTTGCATAGTTTTGATGGCGGAAATAATGGAATTAGGGGTCAATTCTTTATAACATCCACCATATTTGGCAAGCTTGACCTCCAATAACTATTTAATTTCCAAAGTTAAAAATAAACGAGTCGAGGGAAAACGATTCAATTGGAACAAGGTGGTGATTACGGAAACAGATCCTACTTAGAGGACCTTCCGGAATCCTACTTTTTGGACGGTTAAAAATAGTTGGAGAAAAGCTGGAATAAGAGTATCGAAGTCAAAGGAGATTATGTTGAAAAAAACAATATACCTTAACGAATTTACTTTTATATTTTTCATCAGGAATTATTGAACGACGCACGTGCATTGAAGTGTATTTGTTGTTGAAAATGAACAAGGAGCGATCGAGCTAAGAGGCATTGTCCAGGGAGCTAGATTCCCGTTTTCACGGAGGCCTTTTCTTACTTTGACAACTCATGACTTGAGAATTTCTAAACGGCTAAGAGATACTTTATTTGAGGACAGGTGAATCACTACTTGATATACGTCTTCCAGTCTATGTTAATTCCCTTCTTAATCACTCTTAATCCCGACGTAGTTGTGCACAAGAGGGTAGAGATGCAACTGAGGTGATCATTTTCGGAATCCGAAATGCCTATGATTTGATGAGCGATGTTTTTTTTAAGAGTAGGTGGAAAACTCTAGAAAAGCAAATAACGTATGAAATGCGAACGACTGCAAACCTAATCAGATTACTTAGTATTGGGCGTTACTCTTACGAACATACATAAAATTAAGGAGAATGATATTTGAAATTTAAGCGGCAATGGTTTGCAACATCGCTCGTCAAATTAGTGACCTGGGAGTGCAAATCAAGCAGTTTGGCTTCTTGTTACTGCGGCAATCGTCCCTGTATTTAAAAAAATGCCCCCTAAATACAATATTACCCCCTGAATTTACGTCATTAAAAACAGCTATTTTTTATGCATGCATGTATATCAAGACACTAAATACAAGGAATGAATTATTTTCCCCTGGTCGACCACCTTCTTTAACAACAAATTCTGTGATTAAAACAAAGTTTTATAATTCATTTTTTATCAAATAAAGGTTGAACGAGGAGTTGAAATACTGCACAGTTATAAACTACTGCCACGGATAGGAGAGTCGAAAAATGACTACTTTTTCTATTTAAATCGCAATTGCACAAGATTGAGAAAATATAACTGAGTTATAATTGCTATTCTCCAAAGACAAAAAATACAGTTTTCCATCGAGGGTAGTTCAAATGAAAACTACACGTAATCAATAATCCAATATCCATGAGTAAACGAAACGCTGCGTTGCAAAGGCTTTGAGACCATGCAAACATTGCGCTGTGAATTACATTTACTGACAGGGAGCAAACAAGAAATCCTACTTATTACCCCCAATATTCCTAATGTAAATAGTGACTGGCAAATCAGCAATGGACATTGGAATTTTAAGTCTGACTTTCCGAAATAATAAATAAAGGTATCTTTCAATTTCTAAATATATGCGTTGCAATTGTCAATAGTACGACGGTCGGTAACCATAATAAATTTTCCGCTCAGACTTAATAAGCCAATTTGGCCGAATCTGAAAACTTTGCAGAAATTGGCGGATATGCTGCTTGCCGTATCTGCAGACAACGTGAATTATTAAAAATATCTTTTTCCTTAGTCGCAAATGACTGCAGTTTTCTCCAGTTCATTAGTCAGAACTAGATTTTTCTCACAAAGTGGGATGAATGACCTAAAGCTGCGTCTGGAGATACAAAAAATTTAATTAATACTCAGAGAAAGACTGTCAAGGCTGGGATGTCTTTCTCCATATAGTGTTAAATAACAGGATTAAGAAATTATGTACATTAAAGTGGTGAATTTAATAATTAACAGTAACACAGAGCATTACTTAGGTCTATTAATTTGTTGTGCCACTTTGAAAAATTTACGTCCCGAAATCATGTCATCGTAAATAAATAATAATGACAAATTGTAAATTTGTCATTATTATTTTTTATGTGTCATCTATTTTATTCCAGGGGGCAGGGGTGGACCCCAGAAGAATTAGTCGAAGTTTCTTTAATGCGGTTTCTTTACCACATTCCTAATTGCCACAACGAATTAGCATCTGCACACGACAGAGGTTTTTATAATTTGCCTTTCAAAACAAGGTATATATCGAAAAGAATATATAAAAAATTTCACCGTAATGGTATAGGTTCCTCTCAAAGAAAGCAATTATCTCATATTTTAACGGGAAAAAGAATGTAGCGCTTCACGGGAATAATTATTTGTTTCAATATAAATGCATCTAATTTTAGGACTTTTATTATTGGTTTTATGGGGTGACGTCACTTCCATACGTTAAAACAAGGCAGAAAAAGTCACTTTGGGCGGTCCGATTTTTCCCAAAAATCTAGTTTTCCAACCGAATAAAAATTTAAAAACCATATTCGGACCAATTACGATAACAACTTCTAACCCAAAAAGAGGAGGTCCGAGTCTCGCATTGGGTATAGATGTTAAGTTTACTCAAGTGACTCGATCCCTAGATAACGTAAAGGTAAACCAAAAGAGAATCAGCGAGCTCCTATGGGTAGACAGATCAACAGAGGCGTCCGGAGAGCAGTAAATATTGTTTTAATAGTTTAAAGGCCTTACGTGTCGGTGGGTTCTCCTTTTAAATACCAACTGTACTCTTTTGTTCACTGTTACTTAACCTTATACCTTAACCCCGCGAGTACAATATTTGAGCTTTATGTTCAGGTCATAATCGTTTTTGGCATTCGTTCCTCAACAGATGTATCATATAACCTGCCAAACGGTCGCAGAGATATAATTATGACAATGGGTTCATGGAACTCCTACACGTGCAGCTACTCCAAAAATTATGAATTCCGACGTCGATTGTACCCTGAAAACCACGCTTTTCTAATGGGTACAACAAATATAAAATATGAAAATGCTTAAGTTACACCAAAAGTAAAATGAGATAAAGTTTCAAAAACGTGAGTTTGCGTTATAAGCATATCTTGACAGATTCATTTTACGAGGGTAATGATCAACAATAACATTTTGGGAAACAAGTAAACTAGCGTTTCACTACTAGGAGTGGAAAACTGATAGTTAAGCTTTGAGAGATAGAGGAAATACGCAAATCGTATGTAGGGCCAGACACTTTAATAGTATGGGCAAGATAGGTAAAATACTCTTTGCAGTAATCTGGCCCCGGTGCTTCCTAATGATTATTACCCATTTAGATTAATCGTAAATATTACTCCTCGCGGAAGTTGTTTTAATTGTGAGCCTAAGTTGCTTTGGCGGTCAATTGAGTTACCAAAGGCTCTTTTTCAAAACAATTTCTCAGTATATAGAATATTTTACCATCACGTTTTGTATATTGATTAATTCTATTCCAATTGTAGACTTGGAAGCTTTTAAAGTTCACTCTCGTAATTGAAATATCTTTTCAAATGAATCTGGTTTTCTTCCATTTCAATGGCAATCAGCGATAAAAAATACCAAAAATATTAATGTAACTAATATACGAATTTGAATCTTACATGAATATATTGTTGCAGAATTATTTTTAACCATTTCATTTACAATAGATTAAAAAAAGGACTGGAAGCCCAAGAATTGTTTGCAAAATCAATAAGTATGGTTTATTCGCGTAACAATTTACTATCAGAAAACACGAATAGCTAGTTCATTTTTTTACTTTTTATATTAGGTCAAATTTAGTAAAAGGCCCTTAGTTTTCGATTTCTTATTTGACTAAAACTTTATATGCTGCCAATCGTTGCAAAAAGCGGGTTAATTTATTCGTTTTGCAATATAAGAATGATCATTATTTATAATAATGAAATAAATAATAATAATGTCCTCATACATGAGATGCATACACGTGATATGGGCATTTATATAGGAGGCCATATTTAAATTAGTTATTTACAGTATAAATGTAAAATTTAATTAGATGATGATCAAATTATGGTACAGGGTTCGTCCGGAAAATAAGTGTAATAAGCTCATTATCTTTTTTGACAAAAGGGGAGTCGTCCACTGCGAATTTGTACCTGAACAACAAACTGTAAATGCTGCATTTTAAGTCCAAGTGCTCGACAGGCTTCGAAAACGAGTCGCCCGCGTCCGGCCAGCGATCAAAAACATCTGGCGGCTGTGTCACGACAATGCGCCACTCACACCGCGCTTGTCATGTCGGACTTCTTGGCCAAGCACGGCGTGGTAACGCTGCCGCACCCGCCCTACAGCCCAGACTTGGCACCGCCGGACTTCTTTCTGTTCCCGAAGATAAAGAGGAGTTTGAAAGGAACGCGATA
Organism: Hetaerina titia; assembly: GCA_037158775.1. Lineage (NCBI taxonomy): Eukaryota > Metazoa > Arthropoda > Insecta > Odonata > Calopterygidae > Hetaerina > Hetaerina titia. The sequence continues at coordinate 71,964,503 of CM073779.1, forward strand.
CGGGACTTTGGACACCGTCAAAGAGGCCGTGACGACGTGTCTTCGAGAGGTTCCCGATGATGCCTTCACGGGAGCGTTCCAGGAATGGGAACGCCGCTGGAACAAGTGTATCGAATTACAAGGGTCCTATTTTGAGGAATATTAGCTTAAGATATGTAAAAGTGTAATGAATTTTTTTTCCTGAGCTCAGTACACTTATTTTCCGGATGAACCCTGTATAATAACAATTTTAAATATGCTAACTTTTGACTAAATAGTATACAGGAGCAATCCAAACGGAAAGTGATGCTCAAAAATTGACATTAATAATTTAGCAATGATAGTTAATACAAACGTATGGTATTAACAATTTTAAAGCTATGTTTGCAGAAGTTATCGAAATATGTTAAAAAAATTTCCAAATCATTATTGCAATAACTCCCCCAAACGAAAAGATTATTATGCACTCAACAAATCATAACACTTCGATAGAAAATAAAAAAATCATTGTAAAAGACACATGAACTGAAAATTGAATATCGGAGAAATATTGAAAATGAATGAAGTAATACTACGGATCGCAGATGTTCCCTAGGCTCCTGGCTGGTGGCCAATTCAATCATGATATTCTGCGGTGCCAGGAAAACACACCATTCGCATATTTCACGGAAACCTAATAATCATTACACATACGTTGAGATAAAAAGAAAGAATTTTACCGTAACAATTCCCTAAAATTTCCACGGTTTCATAAATTTTTGAGCAACTGCAAAGGCGGACGTCAAACGCTTTCCTTTGTAAGTCGTACAATATTAAGCTACGCTGTCCCAGAAAACGGGGAATAGATACGACGGCCATTGCTTTCTTTCCTTCAAAGGATATATACCTTATTATTATCGAATTAATAAAAACTTATTTAGAATGAAATTGTTAAATATATGCATCGTGCTTAAAATTCCTAAAAATGTAGGGATAAAATAGTAGTAGATAAATAGGTTTACATTGTAGATAAATAGGCATAGCAGTGCGAGGTTTGTAGTAGAGCTAGTAGGTATAGTATGATATTAGTAATTATACTTGTATAGGCACGTAGACTAGGATAAACCTGAAGAGCGTTTCAATTACGAGAATATTCGTATGAATACATTCCAACATACCCGTATGATTAAATGTACCAAACCTGTGCCCATACCCATTTATTAATCAGCTATATTCATGGAACTGCAAAAGATGATAGTTCAAGGATAACATAAAAACCTATAACTTCAAATATCAAGTATAATATACTTATACCTATTGTTGGCATGAAAATATTTAGCGTATTGAGTTGCGAGAACAAATGCCCCCCTTTAAAAAGCTTGGTAAAATTTATTATAATTATTTTTTTTAAGAAACCAAATATTCATATATTTTGAGATTAATCTTATTAATTACTCTAATTAACTCATTAAAACGTTACACTTTCCAAAAGGGAATTGAAATGGCACCAGATACGTTTTAAATTTCACGGAACATCTCCAACGGTAGGTTTCCAGACATGTGCTCCAGAAAAGTGAACAGAAGGTCGAATCAAAGCCTTGACTCCAGAATAAAAAAAACTCAAAAGACCCATTTAACAAATTTCAATTAATTATATTTATTTACCGAGACCAAAAGAACCAATTCAAGAATAAATATGAGGATGATGCATCCTAGTTGCTTTTAGGTAGCTTGCTAACTGGAAATATTGAATTTACTCTAAAAAAGAACTAATTAAAGACGCTTCTCTTATTTTGGGTAATATAAAGCGATTTCCACTCAAAACGTTCCATGGGCTATTTACCTACCTACATTTTCATAGTACTCTGATACAAGAAGTTGCTCTTCAGTCTCAACTGACAATTAACCCTTTTGTTTCCGGACCTAATGAGAATATGTTTGTCGTAAAATGATTGACCATAATTTGAGTTAAATTGGGTTTACGAAATCATATCCTTAGCAAATATGATGAAATATATATGACTTTAATTTATTCTAATAAAATGGACCACATACTTATTAATAGTTCCCATAACTTTTTTGAAGTATCATAAGACAACATTATACATGGGTGATCTGAAAACTTTTCGACCTCAACATGAAAATGGCAGCACTCATCAGCAAGAGTTTAGAAATATTTTTGCTCGTGCGTTGAAAGCTAATTACGAAAATTTCAGCCATATTTGAATCTAAGTTGCTGTTTGACAATCGTTTAAGTAATAGTAATTGTTTGTGAGGGATTTGGTACAAATTTAAACTATTGAGTATCTTGCTGTCATTGTCATTTAATAATTATTTTGAAGAAAAAGACGCCTACGTAAATAATAGGCCAGTTATACGCTGTGTACGGGAACTGCCGAATCATTTACGACCGTGAAATATACGGTTGCTGAATTTTTAACTAGGCCGTACCAGCTAGGCTGATGATGAGCGTTCGGGACGGCGAAAAACTGCGAAAACCACTGTTAGCATCGAGAAAGTTCACCAAATAGTACTAGACGACAGTCAAATTGAGATTTGAGTGATTTCAGAGTATATGGACACATCAAAAGAACACGTTTTCATATATTGACTGAAGAATTGGACGTGCGTAAGATATCCGCTTTGGGTGCCGTGTTTCCTCACTTTGGTTCAGAAAAGCATTAATGAACATTTCCAATGCCCTGTTGGAGCGGTTGAAGTGAGTTAAAGTGAGTGAGTTGAAGTGAGTTAGCTTTGATTCATAACAAATGGATTCACCACTACCATTCTGAGACGAAAGAAACGTTATAAGTGTGGACACTAATGAGTCAACCTCCTCCGAAAGAGGAGAAATAGGCCGTAAAGGTGATGGCAACTGTTTTTTGGATTGCCATAACATGAAATACATTCTTACATTATCTTCAAAGGTGTAAAATAATATTATGTACCATTACTTAACAAAACGAAGGAAAAAATGGCATTAAACGACCGCATTTGAAGAACTACTAACACGTCGGTGGTCGCCATGGCTAAAATTCACGAATTTACACGTCGAATTGGTTGACCACTCCCCGTGTTCGCCAGATCTGGCCCCCGGTGACTTTTTCCTATTTCCTAGCCTTAAGGTATTGTATTGATAGTATTTTCATCGGGCGAGGAGATTGCCTACGTAGACGCCTCTTTTACGGAGAAAGACGTCAGGTACTAATTGGAAGGGTTAAAAAGAGTAATGCATTGCTAGACAATTGTATCGACTTCAGAGTATGTTGAAAAATAAAAAAAATATTTCAAGAAGAAATGCCTCATTCATTTTTTAGGTCGGAAATAATTTTTTTTTTAAGATATACGGAAATACCAATGCAAAAATTATCATTGATAACGAATCCTTGCCCGCATGATGATCATAGGATGATAAACTGCAGCAGAAACTCTTAGACGAAATAGTTTTACTGGTATTACTCTACACATTGTGAAATATTTTACTAGACTCCACTTGCCATAGCTCACACTCTACATGATATACGTCGGTGTATAACATTAGCATATAGGAGACAAGCTTTACTACTCATCATCACTAGATTTTATTTCTTTTAGTACTTCCGTCAAAGTATGGTATTCATCAAAGATTTATGACGAACCCTTACGATTATTATCGTATACAAATTTCATGTTAGCTTTCTGTTGTTTGCCTCCCATTATTTCTTTTTTCTCTTCTTAAGAACTTCTACTTGCTGTCATGATATCTGCAAAGATCTTCCTTCATCTCTTCCGGCCAAATAACGTTCTTCCTTTTACCACGGCCTTCAACATCTGGCTACAATACAACATATACTTCACCCAATTTTTTCCCTTCTTCGATTTTCTCCTTATGAATTCTTCTCTTCGCCCTGGATATTCAATGAACTCTGCATGATCACTTATTTCCCTCAACTCGTAACAACCCTAAAAACAAAGTATAAATGTGTGTAGCATTCTGCAAAAATAAGGATAAAATTACCATGATTTTAGCCTTAAAACAATGCGCACATAATTGATTCAAAAACCACTTCTTCTCAAACTTTATTAAAAATGGTTGTTATGGTTTTTTTACTTGATCGGTGTTTCTTACAGAAAAACTTAAAAATCTTGTAAATACGTGTAGGATAAAAAATAGTATCAACGAAGTATTTCTTTCTTTGAGTCTTGATTAGAATTTCTGAAAGCTCTACTTTAAGTGAAACTAAAATATTTATGTCCATATATTTCAAAACCATTTCTCAAAGGTAAATTTTTTAATGCAAAAGTAAAGGCAAGTAAAAATACATGAGTTTCGGATAAGCCATTAACACAGTATTCAACTCCAAGGCTGGTTTGGTTGGTGTGGAAGAGTTCACCTACTACTAAGCCCAACTTCGTGACGTGTGGGATTCACACACCAGGGTAAGGGGGCCAGCTCCATTCCCTGTGCCGGGTATGGTTTCCTAAGAAGATCTGATACTCAAAAGATCATACAGCCAGGGTAGCGCTGAGGGTACCCAGAGAGGCATGCCAAGGATTTGAATCAGGACCACCATCAGCACAACGCTCTACTACTGAACGAACGGGACCCATGAGCCTCAGACGTTTGCATTTTTATTTAAACAGGAAAATCATGACTATGAAAGAAAATATACTGTTAATAAAACATTACTAAATACAAATTTCATTCATCAAATTCAGCTGATAAAATATCTAATCTAAGATTAAAGTGTAAGACTGGTTATTAATTTTGAACTTCGCGTTTCAAAAATAGCTAATTAATAGAAGCAAATATAATTTCGAGAATTTGAATATTCAATATCCTGGAATAATATTTCATGAACAGATATACATTTTTGGTTTATGATATTCATTGGATTATATCTGCAGTGTAAATGCACTCATCAATGATAAACAAGATATTGAGGATGCCTAATGACGAAAACTGTCTAGGTACTGTAGCAAATCCTTTCACTGATCTCATAAATTACGCCACCAATTTTAGGCAGTGTCTTTCTGAATTTCAAAAGTTTATAAAATTTCTTTCCATCCATGAACCCGTCGTAAAACGCTTGGGTGAAAACCATTTGCAGGGTCCAGGTAACGGTCGAAGCAGGGACAGGGGTTGGAGCGGAGGTAACCGGGGGGGGGGGTGAGGAAGTTTTTTGGATAAACCCATTCACGACGCCTTCCTCGCCAAGAATAAAGGATACAATTTCGCCAGCTTATGGAGCAGGCTTCGACTCGGTGGTACAAATTATATCGAGTTAAATGCGCACCTTATACAAATACATAAATACATAATTCAATGAATTTATGAAAATACGGAAATCAGACCATTTTTCATAGCCCAGAATGCATTGTTTAGGGCACTAAAGGGATTCAAGATAGTGATGAAAGGGCTATCTGCATTTCGTTGCTTTATACCTCTTAATAAATAGTCTTAAAGAGTCATATCTTTTCTCTAATATTCTATGCTTACTCCATATTATGGTGGAACACCTTACTGGTAGGCTAACAGTGAACATCTAGAAATAATATAGAAAAAACAACTTATAAAGTTTAATGAAATTCGTTTTTTCTACTCGGAGCAAAAGATCATCAACGCGATACGAATATTATCAGTAATCAATAACAAACCATAGTATAGATACTTATATTTGATGCACATAGACCTTTATGAAATAGAATCAACGCTCAAATTATTCACTATTAGAATAGTCATCTAATTTATTCTACGGATAGTCCCCGGAACGAATTTAAATTAAATTAATCTACTGCTAACATTATTTCTATCACCATTGCCAATGATTTATTGATTATTATAACCTTCTTAAGCTAACAAGGTATTTTCCAGAAAAAATGATAAATATATATGTGAAAAATTGAAATAATTTCTTGGATTTATATTCAGCTAGAAAAAAGAAATCCAAATCCTATGTTCTATGCATTCTTACTATATTCCTGATGGGATATGACATTTTTCTCTTTATACCTGAAGTGTCTGGACTCAGAAAGGGAACTGTATTAATTCACAACACAATTTACGCAATTCCTACTTTACCCCTAAATCTGCAGAGAAATCTCATCGGCACTTGGGGTTGAGGAAACAAGAACAAGGAAATAACAAGGAGATGCTTCTATGGTAAAGGTTTACATACACAAGTATTTAAAAACTCCGCAATGTGCCGTTTCTAGTTTTTCAGAGAAACTGCTGAGAATCACAAGCGAATTTATTTTATCCAAATAACCATTCCCAACAAAATATACTCATAGAGAGAAAAAGGGATTAACTGTTGATTTAATTTCTGAGAGGAGCCTCGTGGCGAGGCCCTTCACTGAGGCAGTTAAAGATAAAAGATTATGAAGAAATACCTTGTACTATTTAAATAATCATCTTTTCTCAGTCAATCGAATATTATAAATATAAAATTATACTTGTAAGGATACACTCTTAACGACTTCAGTGTTACATGATCTGGGTCTCATGAACGAACCCATTGGATTCTGAAATGTTAAATTTTCTCAACACATAAGGATATTACATCAAAAAAATTCAATCAAAAGCAAATAATCCATCTAAATAAAAATTGAGGCAAAAAATGATTGGTTTTTAAGAAAAAATTCCAAAAAAACGGAATAATTTGAATTCAGTTCACATAAATGTGGTTCCACTCCCAGTGATATAGTACATCACTTGGGTTCAGTGACCTTTTAATACTTGTAAAAAATAAATTCAACCAAATAGAATATTTTCTTACCTTCAGTTAAGGACTGGGTGTAGATTTTGTATGTGCTGACAGTGGTGCCTTTGTTATTTTGTGCTGTTATCCGAACGTTGTGCAAAGTTCCAGATTCCAATCCAAATAGGGTGTACGTGTCCCCAGGCGTGGCCTCAGCAATCGCTAGAGTCAAAATTAATTTGATCATCACACAGGAAGTTAGATTTGATGCAACATAAAAATCTAACAAATCAGTGACGCCTATGCTAATTCGTTTTTTTGTGTAAGCAACCCGACTATTTCCGAAAATTTCCATTTTGTTGCTTACCCTCTGCCTCTGCCAAATGAGAAGACTGTCTGCGTCCCACCTATTTTTTGGCGTTTAATTAACAAAAAGTAAACTGAACTTAATAGACTTTGATACAAATATTTTTTATTTAAATTTTTAAAATCAACTCATGAATAGCCACGAGCAATGTATATTGCCTGGCCAAGCAAACGTTATAATTCCAAGAAACTGCGAGAGATGCCGCGACAGTTAGAGTGTAAAAATCATTCACCTTGATCGGGATTCAAAGCCGGATCTCTCGATGTCCGGCCGAGTGCTTTAGCTAATTAAGCTAATATACCATTTTTTATAAGATGTATATATATATATATATGTATGTATATATATATATATATATATATATATATATATATATATATATATATATATATATATATATGCTTTAGCTAATTATACCGAGGCATTCTATGCTAATTAAGCTACCGAGGAAGGTGTGGCTCATTTGGCTAAAGCACTCGACAGGATATTGAGGGATCAGGGTTCAAATCCCGGTCAACGCGAATGATTTTTACACTCAGAAATTTTGACATTGTAATTCGCACTCCCTACTTCATGAAAACAAAAATGTCCGCTTTCGTTAATTTTGATGTCTTAATTTCTTTTTATGGGGGTTATTGCAAAATGTTCCCAGGGAATAAATAACAATATCTTAAGTCTTTAACTGACAAAGGGTCCAAACTCTACCAGTTGTGTTTCCGACATTGCGCTGTATTTCAAGAATTCTCTCTATATATAAACAAATTCTCCAAGATTCAAGATGACCCTTGTGAAATAGTTTGTAAGTACATGTGTAACTTTACAAAAAAAATTCATTTCTTCATCGCTAGTACCTGACACTAATTGTTTAATTTTATGCATTTTTTTAGAATTTAATAAGATATTTATATACTATAAGTAAGATGTACAAACATTGCAACAGCTCATTCTGTGTGTTTCGAGAAGAAAGTGATGTTTCATCAAGAAAATGCACCTACTCAAAAATCCGTCATTTCCATGGCCAAAATTCATACATTTAAGTTTGAATTGCAACCTCATGCACCCATCGTCAGATTTAGCCCCCTCGGGTTATTTTCTGTTTGCAAACTTGAAGAAATTGCTCGGTGGCCAAAGATTTTTCGACCGCGACGAAGTGATGTCGCCAGTTTATGGCTATTTTGAGGAAAAAGACAGTTCCAATTAGGGAAAGGGTATCAAACGTATTGAACATCGCTGGAAAAAATGTATAGAGTTGCAAGGAGATTATGTTGAAAAATAAATTTATTTATTGTAATATATATTTATATTATATAAAATTACATTTATTTCCAAAAGTTTTGTGTATTCTTTGTTGGGTCGGGTACTGCCGGGAACACCCTCATAAAGTTGCATGATATCTTCATTTTCCAATTACCAAGTACAAGGTGAGTCACAATGGACTAATTATTTTAAAAAAACCGTATAGGGCGCGTAGGTAAATTAGTGGAGTAAGAGTAAGTGTGGCGTTAGCTGGGTGAAACAAAGTCACTTTTAGTAGTTACCATGCATTGACCTGGTGAGCATCCCTGCTTTGCTTAAAAACGTTCTTTAACAACAATTATAGTGAGGTGGCGACGTAGAGGGCGTTGTGGTCTAGCGATGAAGCGTATTTTATTCTCTCCGGCTCAGTAAATAAGCAAATTTTTTGTTACTGGGCGCCTGACAACCATCGTCAACTTCACCCAAGATCTCTTCATATGTCAAAGTGACAATCTAGTGCGCTGGGTCCTCCATAGGCATTATTGGGCCTTAATGTTTTTGAATCTCGATGTTCAGCTGCTACTGTGAACTCCGGGCGCTATTTTGAGCTGCTGGCGAACTTTTTACTGCCAAAAATGGAAGGAGGAATATGACACAGAAGCTTTTTGATTTCAACAGGATGGTGCCACGGCTCATACCGTACGTCGTTCACGTCAAATGCAACAAAAACAATTTCCCGGCCGCCTAATCTTACGAGGGGATGTTCCATGGGCTCTTTACTCCCCGAATTGGGACCCATGTGAATTTTTTCTCTGGGGATATCTCGAATCTGAGGTTTACGAAGTTTAACCAAGGACCTTGGAAGCTCTTAAGGAGACAATTACAGATCTTATTTCTGGAATAACGCAAGATATAGTATGCTGAGAAGATTTTAGAAAACTTTTTAACAACTCAAGATGCGCATCGCTCACCAAGGCCGTCACCTGGATAAAATAATTTTAAAAATCTAATGAAAAAAAAGTTGCGTTGGAAGTGTTTTTCAGATATAAAAATTTTATCTTATCATCTTGCTTGTTTTGTTACCATTTACCCTTCACATTAGGGAGTCCATTATGACTCGCCCTTTTTATGTATTTATTTACTGCACTTTTAGAAGTTATTCATAATACTTATTCAATATTTTAGGTACCTAATAAGTAGGATAAGTGACCAAACACTCATTTGTCAAGCAATATCATTAGAATATTCTATACATTTAATAAACGTCAGATTTTACATGGCACGTACAATCGCATCATCAAGTGTGCCCATTTTATCAATAGTTTACTCGATGAAATTTCTCATACTTTCTTGCTTTCTGGTTGATTTAGTCCGGTTGTAGAAAAAATGTGAACCGAACTTCAGTAACACATGTTCGACTTTCCTTATGTTACGCTATATTAAAAAAAGGGCATAGAAAACTACCCGTGAGACTCTGAATAGGATCATACAAAATTTATCTCACGTGTTGCTAGCGAAACCGAATGACCAAATCAGGTTGCGTCTCGAACGACTTATGCTCGTGGCGGAGGCAGGAAGGGTCCCGCCCTGGTCAGAGGAGATGCACTTACCCGTGACCCAGCCCTTCCCCTCAGGTTGCTTCTCCACCAGTACGGGCCTCATGGGGCAGTCACCGTCCTTCCATTTGCTCAGGTGCACGGTGATGGAGTGCGAGTTGGCCTTGAAAGCATCTGTCCCAGAGGGCGCCGTAGGGCGCTCACCGCGAGTATGCACAGCCGTCGCGGGGCTTGAGTCGCCCATGCCGACTCGGTTGAATGCGGAGATGTGCACGAAGTGCAGCGTACCACACGGGAGGTCCGTGAGGGTGTGGCGCATGTCCCGACGGCCAAGCCTCACTTCCTTCCAGTCGCCGAGCTCCCGTTTGTAGCTGAGTACGTAGCCGATAATGGGACCTCCGGCGTCGGCAGCAGCCTCGGCAGCTCCTACACCTGGACCCCAGCCCCATTGAAGGGTCACATTGTGGGAGCCGATGGAGAGGACTTCGAGACGAGGCGCTGGAGGCGGAACTGAGGGCAACACGTTTTGTAACCATCATACAGATACCCAGGCATTTAGCGAATGGCAGCTGCAGCAATTTCAATTGCATTGAACATTTTCAGACACAAGGGGTGACCGTATCGCCATTGAATTTTACTAAATGAACTGACCTAAATTGTTACTCAAAGTTGGAAACAAGGCATGCTTACAATACGTGATGTTTCATAGTTTCGTATTTAAAGAATATTTTCCCAGGAGCAGTGAAAATGTTGGCATTTTGCTTAAGATTTGCACTTTCTTTCTCAACTTATGTCGTACAGGCTGAAGACTTGTTAGTTTTGTTATACATTTTCCTCTTAATACACCTAAAAAAATTTCCGATAAAGAAATATCAATATATGAAAAAGATATGATCTCTTAACCGGAATGATATTCAAATAGCCTGCATTAAATCATGATTAACTTCTGAGAATTACAATGATTTCATAAATGCTTGGAGAATTGAGCAATTTATACCAAAGAATAATCTTAATTTTTGAATCCAGTAATTTCGTATTTAATGAAGAAATGAGACAATTCCTAAACATTCATGGATATGTAGGTGAAAAATTTTAATTATTCGCCAAAGCAGAATACTTATTACAGGCAAAGTGATAAAGCAAGAAAGCCGTAAAATTATAGTATGGTCTAAAAGATGGAAACCTCACACTTGCCGAGTAATTTCTCTTTGTAGTTTGCTATTTCAACTAAATTGAAAAAATGGAATACTGAAGGTAAACACAAAATAACTCGATTAGGTACTTAATAATGTAAAGATGCTATTGCGGCAAGAGAGTAGGTTAACTAACCTAAAACCTTAACAATGTGAACAATTCTCTCGGTGTTGTGCACATTTTTCACGTGGCACGTGTAGTTTCCGTGATCCTGCTTTTGCAACTCGTGGATGCTCAGCGTGCCGTTGTCCATCAGGCGCATTCGTTGGCTGAACGATACTGGACTGAGATCGTGCGTCCAATGGAGCTCTGGACGGGGAATGCCAACGAATTGGCACGCCAAGAGAGCATTGCTTCTCCAGGGCAGGGCGTGAAGTTTGCCGAATGAAAGAATACTTGCCGGCACTGAAATTATAAATAAGTTAGTTTAACATCGTCATATTTATAATATACAAATCACGATTTATACAAACATACGAAAAATATAGACTCATCACTTGGGACCAAAAAGCTTCTCATTGTTCAATCCGATGGCAGCGTTCCGATCCTCAGTTTTGAATGATATATATATATATATATATATATATATATATATATATATATATATATATATATATATATATATATATATATATAACAATTTCAATGATATTTATAAGCTCACGAGATACTAAATGATAAAACATGAAATGATCGATTCCTAAACTTACCGTAAATATAGCGTGTTTAGTAACAATAAACAAAAATATATGATATCCTGGAGGGGGTGCAACAATTTTCTAAAATTTAGTGGATGAACTGAAGTTGATGAGTGAATCCCAACGATGAAAACTACAATTAAAAATAAAAATTTGAATTGAAAAATATTCGACGCAACAGGATATTTTCATGAGTTTGAACTTTCAGCACAAAAGCAATCGAATTCTCCTCAACTCTTCTTTAAAATCCGTCTTTTCAAGAAAAACTGAATGAGAGAGACAAAACGGTGTATATTTATCAAAATCTCATTAATCGGAGGTTGACAACTTTTGAAATTACGTATGTCAACTAGAATATTTACGCGTATTTATTACAAGCAAACATAGTCTGCTAATAGGAAAAAACAACACTTTCTAAAAATTTGTTTTATAGATTGGAAAAAATTTTTAGGCCGAATGAAAAATCACTATTTCTTAATCTTAATTAAATTTTAAAAGAATTTAATGTCACCATAATAAGAATTTACTTGACCCTTATTCTCTATATTTTAACCTTCAACACTACGATTTTTGTGGAACATTAAGAAAGTATTTAATCAGGGTAAATTATGATAATCTAACCTATTTTAAGAAAAACTGAATTCAGTCTATTGAAAAATTCCCTAGAACCACTACACACAAATTCAGATTAGTAATCTTCACATGAACTTAGATGAAACCATTCTTGAAACCTTGCGTACAAACGTCCCAGCCGCGATATGATCCCCAGGCTATAATGTGTAACAATTACCTGTACCCATATTTATCTTTCCACCATAGTGCGGGAGGATGAACTTACCACGCGAATTCGGCGAGATTGAAACAACTTTGGTGCTGGGTCCCTCGCCTATTCTGGTAGCAGCCGTCACCCAGAATTCATACGATGAGTGTTCTCGAAGCGGTCCGATAGTTGCCTGCGTCTGGGTGGCCAAGAAACTCCGTCGAGTGGGATCTCCAGAACCTCTGCGGACCTCTCGCTCGTACAGTTGATAGCGGATGAGGACTCCGTGAGCTTCTTCGGGTGGCGACCAGCTCACAATGGCTGTGTAAGGAGCGGAGAGAGCGACCCGGATGTTGGACGGTGGCCCTGGAACTAAGGAGAGGATTGAGATGGGGTGAATCGAGTGCCAAGTGTGAAAAACTGCTTCTCCTACTTCCTTGAAAATTTGAGTGTCAGTCACATCGTGATTCAATTTAGTCATTTTTTAAATGATAATATTTTTTGCTTCCACCACGAGAGTTTAAATTTTAAATATCACATAAATGTTTGTAAAGTAGTAATTTATGTCCTGATCCACAGACTACAGGATTACGTTAGAAATGTGTGGGTTTTACCTACATATGTTAGAGTTATATAGATAAACGGAATTTAATTGTAAAGTATATTTTCAATTATTATTTGAATAGAAAACCGGTCGTTCGGGCAGGAGAACTAGTGCATGCTGGAGGACTTTGAGATATGGAAGGTGATAGCATGGAGAAAATAAAATGGGTGAAAAGGAATACAAATGTTTGGTTTGAATGGGGATGAAAAACGACCCTTAGGTAATATCTGAAGGCAAATTGATGCTGAGAACTAATAGAAAGGAGAACGTGGGGAAAGTGAGGTAGAAAGACTTAAAGGATAGACGATTTGGATGAAATCAATAGAGTTAGTAAATACATGTATCTAGAGCCAAAGAACGAGTTTTAACAATATATAATATGATATTTAAGAATATTTTTGGTCACATCAGGGCTGATGAAAAGGGTATAGTGCCATCGAAAATCTTCCTTTAGACGAAAGAAAGCATAGAATAAATTATAATATAGATTAGGTTAACCAGCCAACAAATTTAGAAATCCAGTTTGCATGAAAACTGTGAAGGGATACTATTAACCCAGCTTGACCAAGGTATCGAGGAAAAGCTGTGCATTTTTAGTAGTAGATTTTCTGAAAGAAATGACCGCTCTACGATATAATGTTTTTTTTCACGTTGAGGCATTAAATGAGGTGAAAACCACTACAGATAATGCGTTGGAAGAACACAGTTTCCATTCGAATACCGATCTACGTACGATAAGACGTAAGCAATACAAGGGGGCATCGTAAACTTTTCTTTCGAAGGCCGTCATTGGCCTTAAAAACCCAAGCGAAAATCAGCAGATTGTTCCACCTTCTGAATGGTATAATTTGTGTTGTCAAATCTCCGACGTAGGAATGGTTGTATGAGTTCTGAGGATACGAAAAAGTATCTTAGGGAGAGTTCCGGAGAATAGATGAATGGGGCAAGATTTCAAAGCTGCCTTGATTTGATTTCTTAACCGCACCTCGAGATGAGTGAGCATATGCACTTACGGCCAGAAGACGGATGCTTATGGTGAAGATGCCGGGTTGTTTTTTTTTCAGAGTATCACGCAGTTTGTCCAGCTGTGTATATAAAAGGCACTTGTGATGATCTGACCAATCACCGGGTAATCTGACAAGATGACTATACGACACTACCATAAAACAGAGAGCATGAACTTCCCTACAGACTTCGGCAACTTAGCCTTCTTGAAGGAGGTAAGTCACTGCTCTTCTAATCCTTTCTCATAGATTTCTTCTTTGGGTCATATTTATAAAACCATGATATTTTCATTGCTATCTGTCGACCATATTCGCACTTCTGCAAAGGAGTCAGAAATCATGGAACCCAGCGTGCTGATACCTTTGACAGTGTAGTTCTTCGTGAATGATTTTCCACAAAAGTGGTAAATAAGATCATCTGCCTCATTAGTGATAATTTAGACGGCTGCTCTTCAGTCTAATTGGTTCTCCACTCCAATCCAAGTTCTCCAATTTCTTCACTGTGGCAGAACCGTCCGTGAGTGATGGTCTTCTACGTGATGGGTTGTCTGTGAGGGACGAGTGGTCAGTTTGAACATGCCTTTTCCACCTCGAAACTGTGTCATACGGCAAGCTATCATTTCTATAAGCATCCATCATTTCGTCGTGCAATTGACGGACAAATTAATGTTTTACATGAAGAAACTCAATCACACTGCGAGCCTCTACATTCTCCATACTACGAGATATTTCAATCTACGACTTCCTGAAACAAAATATTAATGCGAAAAGCTGTGATTAGGAGAAGGGCATTTATTCGATCTAGTGACTGTAAATTGCAAAACTTTGCATTTGAAATAAGTTTAGTATAGAGATAAATCATTGAATTCAGTGATATTTATCGTATATTTCGCAATAATTGTGAAAATTGTATAAAAGCACCCTAGTGTTTGAAGTCGGCTCAAATCTTGTGGACCGTGATGCGGCTACTAATACTTGTATGTGACATTGTATGTGCAGTATTTCGTCATAATATCTTGTTCCTTTAATGTCCCTGAAATTTCAAGTGCAACAGGACGCCTTGGTAGCTTGACTGGCTGAAGCACTCGAGCGGACATCTGCTAGATAGAATCCAGGTCAAGGCGAATTTACAATGAAATTTTCACACGATGCATGTCAATGAACAATAGCGGATGACTCCGTTAATCGTTACTATCACGGCAGCTCCCGCAGTTTCTTAGAACACATTTTGTTATTTCAGGGCAACATGGACAGGATAGGGTTATTTTCAACAGCGTTAATATAATCATAAAAGATATTATTTCAAAGTTTAGAGGCATTCTTTATAGGTGTCAATAAACTATTTGAAAAGGGAAGTATCGAAATTTAAATGCTAAATCTAGAACCAAATTGCAAGACCATGTCGAAGTTATTTTCCAAAAGTTATTCAAACTAAGTATTTATATATTTTTTGATTCTTTTACGCAGTGGAGCATTTTGTAAGTTTAATCGTTATTTACAATTCAATCTCTCTGGGAGTCAATATATCACTTTCGTTTTCAACATGATATCGGAAATAGCATTTGATCTTAAAAATTTCTTGTTGACTTTCAATTAAGGCCATGCTTTTTTACTTTCAAATATGCCATGGCATTAAAGCGTTATTCATATCGACGATGCTGCGTTGCGAATATAATGTCATTTCGCGTAAAAGGAATAGCTCTTACGTTTAACTCGTATTAAAGTTGGGAAGAAATTTCAATTTTCATTCATCCTAATCTCATTCAGCATAGCTTGGATAATTATTAAAAACTGAAGTTCGTCCCTTCACCGCATTTTCGTTTAAGGCCACGAAGACTTTGTTTTAAGTGGAGCCAGTCATTATTAAAGCTCGTTTTACTGCACCTGAGAAACCTTTTAATGTTCTAAAATAGCAAAATGAATTCTGAAATAATTATAAAACAATCGGAAAAAATTTAAGGATGTGTAAATATAAAAAATGATACCGAAAAATCAGCTTTCAAATACAATAGTACTAATTAAATTCAATGAGAAGGAGTTCTGGTTTGAGGCATTGTTTAAGGCACCGATTGACCGGTTACTAGACAGAGGACTCTATGCAGTGGCAATCCATTAAAATTCATGATGAATGAGATTTTTCCAAAGTCAGTTGTAATTTGTGGTGGTCGTTACGACTCAACCGCCTTATAATTTAAACATTGCCCAATACAGGGTACATTCCGAAAGTAATGCGATTAAATTTTCCGCCCCGCTCCAAATGGTTGTAGCGGGATAAAGCCACTTAAAGTAGGTGAAGGTGACGCTAAACTTTACCGCCAACCGGTCTTTAGGCTGTGAAAGCGGTAGGACTTCAGTTGTAAACTTCTCCTAACCGACCGTGTCGCGAACAAAATTGAATAGCGTTACGCGATTACTAAGTTTTGAGCTACAGAACAGAAAAAATCTCTTGAGGATGCTTAAAAATTGATTTGTGACGCTTTCGGGGACTTTGCTCTGTTCTATCTTTCAGCATCGAGGTCTTTGAAGGCCTTTAAAGAGTGCCGGAAAGAGGTTAATGACGAACAATACTCTGAGTAGCCGTCAACCAGCAAAACCGACAAAAATGTGGCTCGTGTTCGGCAATTGTTGAACTCCGACCGTCGACTGAGTATGAAGATGGTTGCTAATGAACTGAACATGCCGTCGACTGTTGTGTTTCGCGTTGTTACTGAAGATTTAGCGTTGAGGAAAGTGTGCGCCAAACTCGTGCCCAAGGTGTTGGTCACAATGAGCTACAAGCACACGAGTTCCTGGCCAAACCGATATTTGTGATAACTAACAGTTCATATTTAGGGGGAAGAAATCACATGCAGAATTTAAGTAGCTTACCATCTTCAGCTGTCAGGCAGGAAATGGGCTCGCTGTATATTCCGATTCCGGCACCTGTGAATGCAGCCACACGTACTGAGTAATTGGCGTATTTCTGAAGACCGTGAATGGATGTCAAGTGTTCGGATGTTTCCTTTACCTCCGACTCCATATAACCTGGAAATTATTTAAAAGAATTAGTTCCCATTAGAAAAGCGTAAGTTTAATGACTTCTCCCAATGAAACTACACCCATCCAGTGATGGAAAGGTTTTGATATATTGATAAACCCTATAGGTTTACCAGTAGAGAGGTTTTAATCGATTCTGGTAGGATCGCTCAAGTCATATAGACTGGAGGATAGAAGTCAGACGAGAAGGTAGACCGCGAAGCCTCTATACCTCGGTGATGCGTATGAGAATGCGGTTGACCCTAAAGGGGAAGCCATTTGGGTTAAGAAACACTTAAAAATCTACAAGAACGAATAGCGAAATACTTTATTGTTTATCCCTCAATATATGACGGGAAAAAGCGTGGTAATAAATCCTGGCAATTAAGCATGATAATAAACTCATGTCAATCGATCCGTCATTACTTTATATGGTTGCATAGCCAGATAAATAATAGGATAAAAATGCCTGATATAAAAAATATCAATATTGAATCTGAACTGTGTGTTCCGTTATTAACATCATCTTTAAATTGTTTTTAATCCCAAACTACTAACACCTCAAATCCTTCATATTTTTATAATAAAACTAAACTGGTACTTTATGGAAATTTGCATCTGACTGAATTGTCTTTTATACTAAAGAGAGCAGGGATGAATAAATGTGAATTCTTATAAGGTATTTAATTACGAAATAGATAGATTTTTAATCTACATTGATGAATTTGGCCAAAACGTTAGGTAGGGTACACGCCACTACACTGAGATACTTAGGTAGGGTTTAGTGTAGGGTTTTAACTAGAAAAGGTAAAACACTACAGTTTTGCCTAAGTAAATTAAAAGATTTTTTGGGAATTAAAAAGGTTTTGGGAAAATAAGCTTAGTAGATTGCATGAGTAGATCACAAGAATCTATAATAAAGATTTAAAAGTAGTAAGTAGAAACGTTTATGCAACGATTTTATATGGTCCGAAAAAAGGTGATGAGACATTAGTTTAGACAAGAATGGAAAAATAAAAGAGACGGTTATTAAAACAAATAAAAATTCTAGATGTTGAAGGGGAAGAGGGAAATGACAGATATGAAAGATATTAGGAGAAATCAGGAAATTTTTCTCAAAGGTTATAACGCAATGTAGCTATTAACTGTTAAAAACTGTTACATTGCTGAGTAGTCTTGGTAACAGAGGTAAAAATTGGAATCGATCAAATGTGCTGAGGAAAAAAGTATGTTGAAAATATGTGAAGAAAAAAAATGCTATTATAATGTATTTTAAAATTTGTAGTGACTTGCTACTAGGGGATTAGAAGTATGGTGACACGTAGTCCTAAGGGCAAATAAAAGCCCAACCTGATAATAATTAAATGCAAAAAAGATGTTACCTTTACTCTACTAAATAAGTTTAAAAAATTGCAAGACGCATATACAAACTTATAGATATTTACTCACACATATTTAAATTTTACTAAACATATAATGATAAAACGTAGAAATGGCTAACAGATAAACAGAATCTACTACTGAAATCTAGTATTTTATTAATTTAGAATGTTATATTCAGGAAAATTGAATATCATGCAGATATCCAGGATCTATACTAACACAAATACAAGTAGTACCACATGAATCCTCATCTTGTGCGAATTTATGCAGCTCGTTCATCTCTTTGTGTGAACGGGAAGTTATAAAATAAATAATTTTTGGTCACGATAATAGTTTCAAATTTAAACAAGTAGCATAATTCATGTCCAAAATGTCTTGAACCCTGCATTTTTATCTTAAATAGACCATAGCCATCATAAGATGAAGTGACAGAGGGAAGTGATTTGTTTAGAGATGATTGCATGTACCGGATGATTTGCTGAAATTTCATCCCATTCTTAGTTTTAATAATGAAGTAGTTCAGTTTTGTTAAGTGTTTTAATATTCGTTTATACTCTACAAAATTATTGTTATTGTTATGTTATGTGCTCCATATTTGGTAAGTGAATTACAGGATACATTCGACATGGATAATAATACCGTTAAAATGTTGAAAATTACAATAATAAATTGTTATGGACTGGGCTAAAATTTATGCTTCTTTCACAGTAGGAGGATTATAATGTATTTGATAGTTTACTTCTATTCATCATTAATGTTCTAAATAATATTCAAATCACAAGTGAACTGCTGGCTACATTTTACCCTCTACACACCTATTGAATATAATTTAGTAAATAATTTATATATTTATATATATATATATATATATATATATATACATATATACTTAGTTATAGGCAGCACTGAATATTAAAAATCCCCTTTAAAGGGGTGTATTGGTTTATGCAAAAAATATTTATAAAATGTTAGATCCCCCCTATAGAACACCTGTTTGAAACTGTTGCCTGATTTCGGCGATTAATGTTATAATACCCATTTTAATGTATCGCATATTTAAAAATTAATGAGCTGATCAGGAGATTTTAATGTCCATAATGGGATGAAAAATAAAATTTTTGGTGAATATGAACAGCTTAATTATGCAGCTCTTTTTATTTTTCTTATTTTTCAAATTTGGGATTATATTAGTTTAGATGCATCCAAACATCGAGAAAGAAAGAAAGAAGTGTTTAATTTCAATTCCAAGTTACTTCGACAGATTATGCTAACACTAAAGTGGATTTCATATTCCATCATGTACGACTAGAAAACATGGCGCTGAAGCCTCTGTTCAGAATTCCAGAAAAACCACATTCGCGTCTGTTTTTTAATGTTGATTAATTATCATGCATTTACCTATGGGAGAAGAAGTTACTAAACATGTTCATGACTATAGCAGTTATGTAGATGAAATGTCTCCAAAACACTTTTCTGTAATCAAATGGAATATATTTTTAAGTCTTTGGCTTTAAATATACGATAAAATTAAAAAATAGCCATACGGGAATGGATTTAGGAAGGTAACTCCACATAATTGATGGAATGAACATGTACTTCACATCGGAAATCTGTTGAGATCATCCTGGTCAATGTCTGACGGTTGGAAGTAGCCATTTTACACCAAAAAATATGAGATAAATATTTTGGTCTCGGGGTAGCAGGGGGTATGCACATGGGAAATACGGGTTGATGGGCTACTGAGGTGTTGGCCCAATGGGAAGAGATAGTTGGGTTGGGGTGGATACCCAAAGGAATTGTGGGATCGGGGATCCAACAGAATGGTTCGTTGCTCTCCTCTCGGTCGCTCAGGGACCTGCCACCATTGCGCAGGCCTGGTTGTAAGGGCACACGGTGCCCGACAGCATAGGTTCATGTCACTTTGGATAGTAAACATTACACTTAAAAGGAGAAGGGCCAGGCTATATGCATAAATTCTCGACCACACAATTGCAGCGATGAATTTTTCAAGTTCCGTTGGGCCGTACAATTCGTACATTTTTATAGAAGTGCCACTGTCAATTTTGTCCAAATATTTGTGAAAAGCAGGAGTATAAAAGTTTACTCGGCTAAAAGAAACGTTTTGACCGCATGCTTTCTTCACTATGATTAAACCTTTTGTTCCACTGAGACGAACATTATGATTGACGACGAAAAACTGGCGGCGAAAATAGAAAAATCAGGAAAAAATACCATCTGCTATTAGGACGTCAGGTGAATACAAGTTTTGTCGAAATGGTATTTTACTTCCAAATAACATAAGCTAAAAATAAAGTGATATCTGATTTTTGAAGAAACGGTAAATTTAACACAGAATTTAGTGTACAATAACAATTTCGTGGCAAAATTATCTCATAAAATGGTTTTTCTGAAACAAAGCAGAACGACAGATGGAAGTTGCGATTTCATGATAAAGTATGATATATATAAGAAGTCTCTCACTTCTAATGTCACTCGTTTACGTACTAGGATAATTATACTACATTTCCTTGTTTAGCAAAATAATTTACATGAAATTCCGATTTTTCAACGAGATTATTGTATAATAATTATGGAAGCTATTACTTAATAATGCCCAAGATTTAAGAAACGTTTACTTTCTATTAAATGGTGAAATGATTTTTTTTGTTTTGTATCTTGGTACGACAATTATACAAATATAGAGCCATAATTATCAACTGTTTCGCCTCATATGCTTTGCGTATTGAGATAAGAAAAATACAGGGTCGCACCCAAAAGTGGTAGGACTGATTTTCTCTGGCGCGAACAAAGCGGTGGAGGAGGTTCTGCCTGTGGGCTGTTGTTGAGTGAGGACACCGTTTTTAGTGAAGCAAGGTTTTTGTCCGCATCGAAAAACAAAATGAATCTGAATTTAGAGCAACGTTATTCCGTGAAGTTTGGTGCGAAACTCGGGAAGACGGCAACTGAGACCCTGGATATGATCAAGCAGGCTTATGGGGACACTGCCTTAGGCCGTTCCACAGTATTTGAGTGGCACAAGTTGTTTAAAGAGGGTCGGGAGCTCGTTGAAGACGACCATCGCTCCGGAGGGCCGTCGACGGTAAGAACCGACACGAATGTGGACAGAATGAGGACCCTGCTGAACACAGACCGGCGCTTAACCAGTGAAGAAATTGCAGACCAGTTGGGTCTGTCTGCATTCAACGTCCAATGCATTATTTCACAGAATTTGGCCATGCGCAAGGTGTGTGCCAAGATGGTGCCGAAAATTCTGAGTGTCGACCAACAGGCAATTGCCAAATACGGCATTGCCACGTAGCCGCACCCGCCCTATTCTCCCGATCTGGCACCACCGGACTTCTTCTTCTTCCCCCTGATGAAAACACAGCTCAAGAGACGACGTTTGGACTCGATAAAGGCCGTTCAAGAGGCTTCGACGAGGGTCATCAACGGCATCCCCGAAGAAAATTTCCAGCGGGCGTACGGGGAATGGGAGCAACGTTATACCAAGTGTGTAGCAGCTCAAGGAGCATATTTTGAAGATTATTAAGTCGATGTAAGTATATCGTCAATAAATTTCTTGTAAAAAAAATCAGTCCTACCACTTTTGGGTTGGGCCCTGTAAGAACACGAGAGTATAAAAATGTAACTTCTCGTCTATTGAATGAAAATATAAAAAAGTTTCTAAATCAGCAATCCATTCATAAAAAACTTCCAGTTTAAGTAAAAAATACTTCATTTAAATGGAAAAAGTATTGTTTAGTTCACTTGGTTTTCAATAAAAATGGCGTAAAATGCATGCAACAGGAGAGTGTTATTTCCATTACACGAAATGACAAATAACTTTTATTTCCCTTGTATACACTCTCGCATCGACAACATTATTAGTTAATACATTAGATGATGTACCTATGATCAACATATGATGATTAACCAGAATATGGTAAACTTTAATCATTGCCCAAATTATGAATTTTTAAATTTAAATTTGTATTTTGGAAGGATAAGCTGGAATATAAGCCTTTGAAACAATTATTTTGATGAGTATCAGGAATCTTGGCGCATTGTTTTGGCAGTTCGGGGTCAATACAGCTTACGTAAATATTTTGTGAGCATTAAGGCATAATGGTAAATAGCATTAATTTAAACGATTGTTTGGAGTTTAATAATTTCTTCAAAAATCTTCACTTGGCAAATGTTCAAAGTGTGAAGTGATATTAGCACTTATGCAACACAAACAAGGTGAGGTAGGAAGAGAGAGAGAGAGAGAGAGGGAAAAGCGAAAGAAATGATAGAAGGCATAAAACTACCAAAAATGTGCCAAGGAATACACGTAGCATAATGGTGATATTTGCTAATGGAATAATCGAAAAAACTACGAGTGAAACATGATCAGTATTATTTTCCGAAGGCCATTGTCCGAAAAAAATCCTCTGACAATTTATAAAACAAAGTTTTTTCATTTAGAGGGGCTTACTAACGAATCCAAAATTCATCGAGCGATCTAGAATGTGATTAAATATAACTATTACACCTAATAATTGAACTTACGTAATAATGATAAAGCCATTTATACCATGAAGTCGAAATTGCATACCAATTTAAGATAATTTAGTGTAAATAATTATCAAGTACAGGCAAATAAAATTTCGATGCATTAAATATTTTATCCGCCATTATTACTCAGTTTAATGATATTTTCTTTTGTTGGGAATTGAAAAACACATTAAGTTATAATGGACTTATAGTTTATAAATAATTGTAAATGAGTGACATATTCTCTTAAAGATTTGTTTTTAATTGCATAAACTTGTTAAAATGAGTGAAATTCAGAAAAATGACACATTTTTAAGAAATAAAGTGCGATGAAATTTGACGTGGTTTTTATGTACCCAATGGGTTAGAATTAAATTTTTCATTAGAGCCAATTTTTTTACATTCCAGGCCATATATGAAGTATGGCCATAAAACTTACAAGATATAAGTTAAAACACCTAATTAACAGAGGTTTATACAATTATGAAATAAAATCGCAAGAATACGCACCGGATGTATCATCGGTGCTTTCATAGTTAACCTTGTATCCTTTAATATTTCCATTTTGCTGACCAATTGGTGGAGACTGCCAGACGAGTTGGATGCTTTGCGATGTTAGGGGTTGACACTTGATATCCTGGGGTGGAGCTGTGGGCACTGAAAAATATATAAAAAATAAGCAATGTTTTCAAAAGCCATTTGGTTAAAAAATTAAATAATAAGCATGCATATTTTTACTGCAACTTTACATGGCAATTTTTTACGGAAGCTATTATTGCTATTGCCAGGGGTTTTGATGTGATTTTTCAAATGCAATATGAATGTGGTTTAATTTTTGCAAAATGATGCATGCTGTCAGTTATATTACACTTAACGTAACTTAAAAATTGAATTCAGACAAATTGAGGCAAAAAGAAGAGAAATAAATCAATAAAAATACCAAATGTACGCTTTGGCACCGAATATTTTTTTATACATGAACTACCAATTTTTATATTCCATGACGCAATATTCATTTATTACTCTCGATTGAAATTCATCTTTCCAATATTTTCTGTCTCAAAATGGAAAAGGCTTTCCGAAAGTGATTTTACCAAAGCAAAATTATTACCGTTCAAAACTTTCAAAATGCTTTCAGCTTAGCACAATGGTTAAAATACATCACTGGATCTTTCTTCAAATCCTTCTTTAAAACTTAAATGTGTGCATATTTGCAAGATATTTTGCTTTGCAAGGGCTTTGCTTTGTGCTTATTTGCAAGAGATTTAATTTTTATACGTTTGAAATCGATGTTATTTTTTTGCAGCACTATGACCAGCAGAGAAAAAGTGGGAAAATGTATTCATTTATGGGAGGGGCACCGAAATATTGCCTACTGTTTTTAAATATTTCATTAAGCAAATTACAAATACCAAAGTCATTCAAACATACCAAAGTCAATTTAAACATTCTGATAAACATAAACAATATTATAATGATGTTGTCAATGTGAAAAATATGAGACACATCGCTTTTTTGAACATGCACCCATGACCTCCTACAAGATTGCATTTCTTCAGGTTCTGCGCTTAAATTAATATTTTTTTTAAGATTCTGTTGGATAAAGGAAAGGGAATACGATTTGACTCACCTCCTTCGAGCGTCATGGCGGTGACCTCTTCACTGGATGGCCCGGCACCAGCCGAGTTGAACGCCTGAGCCGTCACTTTGTATTTAGTGAAGCTCTTGAGTCCCCGCAGGATCCAGTCACCCCCGCGCCCTTCGGCAGCTTTCACGGTCGTGTAATTAAACCGACCCTCCGCCGCACCGCTGGAAACAAGGCCAGTGTTATCTTCGGAGAGGTGGAGTACACAGACCAGGGTAGGTTGGCGGGGATTTGGGATTAGGACGGTGCTGTTTGGGAGGGGGTGAGGGGCAAAGAATTGGAGTGTGTGGACGGGTTAATGGGGAACCACGGGGCATTATATGTAATTGCTTTGTTAAATTTGACTGAGAGGTTTCCCTCCGCAGCTCCCCTAGTTGGTACCGCCATGGGTTTGTTTCCCGAATTTCAAGCTGTCAATAAAAGTAATTTTCCACCTGAGAAGTTGGATGGCTGGTCTTCTCGCTCAGGCAAAATCTCTGCAAATTCTCACTCCCTCAAAAACCAAGAGATGGTTACGTGCGATTTCTCTTCATTACTAGTATTAACCCGTAAGAAATTAATGGAAACCTAAGGGAAACAAGAAAACCCCGCCATGAACTTTCGTACCGGAACACAATAGAATACCAGGGCATAATCGTTCTTTCTTCAAATAACACTGATAAAAGCTGAGGCAAACCCCGCAACAAAATCAATATTGGTACAATTTCTTTGCTGTTGTAAAGGCGTACAAATTTAAACTTTAATTCCTGATTTATAAGCTTCCACAGTGGTTTACACGACCGTCTGCCTCTCACTCATAAGCTGGATTGATGGTAACTGAATACATGAGAGCCAATTGTTGAACAAAGATTACTTTTATGCTTGTAATTAAAGAAATATTTCTACTTCATCCTGGTTCATACTGTGCCTTCAAAGGGACGTTTTAAGAACATTATCGAAATAGAGAAATGAGAATGAGTAATTTTTAATTTTAGCTTTAAAGAATGGACATGAAAATGCAATAATTTATGTTTTTAACAATATTGTACAATAGATGATTTTGAGTCCCCAAACAGTACAAATGTAGAGCATACCATGCGTAATCTTTTCTATGCTGATGTGGTGTTGGAGACGAAACACACGACAATAGGAATTATTTTTTCTTATGGAAATTTATTTTGCACGAATTAGTTATTCTTTTTTATCACAATGACTAGATATCGAAGTAAAAAAGGTGGATACTGGTTATAATGTATTTTCCTGTTAAACTACAAATAACACTCATTTTAGGAAGTACTACTTGATTTTTTTGTGTGTAGTACGAATTCTTTTAAATAAGATACCATATTTAGGCAAATACCGGGAAGGACAAATTTGGTAGTCCTAGTCCTACGGAAAAGTAAATACGATTTCAAATTATTTAGAAAAAAACTTAACCTAGGTTAAAAATGCAGAAGGATAAATTATAAATATAGTGTCCCAAACTACCATTTATTGGTCATAATAAATGGTGTTAAATAAATACCGCGAATTATATTACATTTCATTATTTGTAGAAAAAAATAATCCATTGAACTTTCATTGTTCTTCATGTCTGGAGATTACCCAGATTAGGCCAAAATTTTCTGTACTTTCCTTGTAGTAGCTACGCTATTTCTCAGTTATGGGGTTCTGTAGAATAATATCAAATCAGTTACTTCAATTCTTAAAATATTCTGACTCTTGAAATCTTTTGAATATGTAAGTTACTCAAATTTCTGCAAATGTTACTTGTCCTAAAAGTGATTCAATCAATAACGACGGGGAGGTAATTGAAAATATAATTTCTGTGGGTTGGAAAATCTAATCGTTAGCCAAATATTTCTCACATGTATCTCCTTAAAATCAAACATTTAAAAACGGAGACATTGATTGACTGAAACCAGTGAAAAACCAAATTAAGTTGTCATAAGAAGAGAGAAAATGGGATGAGGATTATAAAATGGGTTCATAAAAACCGACCCTGGCAATTTAATCATTTATTACGTTATCCAGAGAGTAAAGTTTACTTTTCATATGGATACCTGAAATTTAATCTTTAGCAAATTTCACCAAAGCAACAAAGAAATTATTACTTTTACAATGATTAACACCTGTATGTATGGAATAGTACAAAAAGATCTTAACTGAAAACGGACCAGTAAACTTTACAATGGGAAAGTTTTCGATATGAAAAAATTAGTCTGTAGCAGGTCATAAGAGTGAGGTAATTAGCATTTTCTTGTTACCTTCCTAGTTAGAGCTAATATGACACTACATTAAATGGAAAAAATGCTCACACTGATTTTCTATGCCTTCAATGAAAGATTAAAACAATGAATTTGCTACAAATCATAAGCAATAAACGTATTCATAATCACATCCGGAAGGAAAATATTGCATAGTACCTGGTGAACAGCGGTTAAGGGTAAATTATTGAATATGTAACCATTCACAGTTGCTTAAGGATAGAGTATACAAAAAAGTTATACAGATAACTGACGCATGAAAATGCATTTTTTAGTTTTTCGGAAATATTTGAATGCAGATGTGTTTTATGTAATTTAGGTCCAAATTTAGAATGATTATGTTTCAAAACCATAATATAAACCTGAAATGAATTTAATGGAATTTCTGACCATTATATTTTCTTTCATTGAGAAACCAGTTCGATTACCCTGTTAGATGATTTTACATTGAATTTTTAATAAATTAATTATAAAAGCCACATTAATGTGATGTGGTTAATACCCGTTATCTTTCTATTTTGAGAATCTTGTGCACCTTTACTCGCCTTTACGAAGCTTTAGACAGTAGAAATCCGTGGCAATTCATTTTGAATGTGGAGAAATAACAATATAAAACACTAAAATCATAATTATGAACCTATATATATATATATGCTATCTATATGTGTACTTATCTATATCTTATGTATATATATAAACATAAATTTAACACACGCACATACATATAATAATAAAATTCATTATTATTAGGCAATCCACCGGTTAAGGTAGGTTTTTTTGGATGGACACAACTATCAAATAAACATTTTGTAACTCCAAACAAAACCCAATCCAGCAACCTCGTCTACATCAGGTCCCTCTTCATCTCTGTGTACTTCTTTCCTCCCTTCATCCCGTCCAACATCCCTATCCTGTTCCTGCCCTTTCCTCGCTTGCCCAACATTCTCCCCTCTATTACCTTCTTCAACATTCCACTACCGCTCAATACGCCTTTCATTCATTTTTCCTGCCTCCATAGGACATAAAATACATATATGTATTCATATAATATGTATGTATAAATATATATGTATATATATATATATTTATTTATTTATTTATTTATATCCATGCTATCTTTTTATAGTTACGGGAATTATTTTTATAATATGAATTGCGAAATTTCAAAAATACCAACGAAGAAATGGTAATTTATATTTTAAGATTTTTTTACTATAATTATCATTTATAGTTTGATGCTTCTAATGGTTTGATACATTTGATGACTAAGTAACCGGATTTTATAAAGTAGGTCAGGTGCACATTTAGGTCTAATCAATTAATATGAGATGAGGCAGTTTGGAGTCTTAAGCAGGGTATTACAAAATTTAATCTCAGAATTGAAAGTAGACGTATTGTGTACATGCAGACTATTAACACGTTATGAATTGTTTAATATGAAATGACCTTAAATGTAAATTTTCAATTCGTATTCCGCAAGGAGTTAGGAATAGACAGACTTCAATTTATTGAATACAAAATTCCAAGTAGAGATAATTACTAAAAAATGTAACTCTAATCAGAAACCTTTGTTTAACACAACTTAAAATCATACCAGTTCGTTAGCAAATATTATCTCATAAAGGGAATTATCTTCCGAGTAACTTCTAGAGCAACATTTATAAGAGATTATGTGAAAAAATTATTTTATTAAATAAGCCTCCCCCCCAAATATTTTCTGTATGCCTACTTATTGTGTATTTAACGGAATTTAACGGAATATAACGCAACATAATACTTTTGACAAAGTAAATATTTCATTCATTTTTAATGTACGTTTACTTCATCATTTTTGAGCGAGATAAATAGTAAGATTTACGCACTATAGTAAATATACCATTAGTTTGAAGACTACTTATCGCCAAAGCCGTAAAAATTTTAAAAGTGTGTGAAAAAGTATCAATTTAATCTAAAAGTTTAAAAAGTAATTAAAGCCATCGGAAAGATTTATTATACTAAATATTTACATAAAGACGCAAATAGAAAATGGTTTGAAAGCCTCCCCCATTTCCGTATATATTGTTCGACTCTTTATTTTCCTAATCCAATTGTGGGCAATTGAATTTCCCATGATGTCAGCGTAAAGGACTGAATTCTTTTCAACATCTTACCGAATTTGCAGATGAATTATTTAAATCGTCATAATTTTTTGTTTTTATTAGACCATTGTAAATGGGAGGTCTGAAAAATAATTTTGTGTTTGTTTCAAATTTGAGAAAAAGTCGGGAGGTGACCCCTTCAGACAGAAGCAATCCATGCGTTTATATCACTTGGGGCACATTAATTTAATGAGTATACACCCGAGGTGAGCTCATAATGGTTATAGTTCTTTCCCTTCCGAAGGTAAATTAGTTTGTGTTTCTGCAATCCTGCAAATAAAATGAATTCTTTACCGAAAATTATTTCCCTCGCCGAATTTAAAGCGGAAGAATGAATTCCGTTTCCACGCAAGGATTTCAGCCCCTTTTGTCAACGACCCGACTTGAAAGTATGTAGGGGTGAAGGAAGCACTCGAGTTCCAAGCGATGATGAATAATGAAAAGGAATATGACCTATGTCTCATGAGCATGTTTCCCCTTCCTCCGGTACACAATTTGAGCAATTCGGTAAATAAAAAATAATTAATGACCATGATACTAAAACACATTAAATGCAGTTGATGAAAATGTCCCAAACTAGTTAACGGAGAAAACTGGTGCTTTGCAATTTGTATCAACAAAGCAATAATATTTCACTTCCTTCTTAAATTTGTGCTACGCCAGTTGAAATGGAAAATGAACTAAGATTAAAAAATATTTTTGTAGATAAAATATAAAAGTAAATATGGCAGTCAAATCACTTTTTAATTCGTAATTTAACTTGGTAATAATATTTTTATTGATAACAGTTTAATCTGAATGCACAAAATGCTGTAGACCATAGCACATATTTATGCATATCTTTCCTTCTAATTTTCTAAATGAAAAATGTTTCCCATTTATCAAAGATGTAGTTTTTAACATAACTTACATTTACCGATGATCCTGCTGGATATATAACCGTATAGATATTTAATAATTGAACATGTAGTGAATAAAATAATTCATGAAACCATAATTATTCCATTTGAATACTAATTAAATTATTGTCTGGGGTGGTTTTGTTGAAATCTTTCTCTAAATGAAGACAATAATAGTAAAATACCAATTGATCTCTAACTTTTGTTTGTAAATACACAGATTACATGTAAGTTAGCAATTGCTTTACTCCAAAATAATGAGATTTTATTTAATTCAGCCAATACAAAACTCTAATTATAGATATACAAGGAGCAGCAGAATGGAATCTCTAGAGTTTTATAAAATCACTAAAGAGCGCGCATGTAAATTAACGCAGTACGAGTAGTTATGTTACCCGGGGAGATTAACGCCCTTTTTCACTATTTACCGTGTAGTTGTCTGGTAAGCATTGAGGATATATGGTAGAAACGTTCTTTAAAACAATGATAGTGTGGTGGCTGTTTGGTTTGACTTGTCATGAGAGGGTTCCTGATACTAAAACTACTAGAAAATGGATTAATAGTGTACGGACGACTGGATCTGAATTTCCTAGAAAACCAGTGGTGCGACCTTTCAGTGTGCGGACACCTCTAAACATCGTGGTAGTGAGAGCGTACATTCAACGGTCTCCAATGCGATCTGAGCGGAAATTAACCTTCTTACTTACACCCCAACAAGTCCATGGTTGGTCAAAAATTGAATACAGAAGACCGAGTGAAACGTACAGATACTTCCTAAGGCAATTTTAACCTCTATGCAACCCGATGCAATTCTGCGGTCTAGCTATGAAGCGCATTTTCTTCTTTCCGGCTCAGTAAATAAGCAAAATATTCGTTACTAGGTGACTGAGAACCGACGTAAACTTCACCCAAGTTCTCTTCATATGCCCAAATTTAGTGCGCTTTGTCCTCTATTGACATTATTGGGTCTTAATGTTTTTGAATCTCGAGGTTCAGCTATTACTTTGAACTCTGAGCGCTAATTTAAATACTGGCGAACTTTACCTACCCAAAAATGGTAGTTAGACAATCTACCCAGGTTAGGTAGTTTGTCATATTGAGAATTATGACAAAGAAGCCTTTTAGTTTCAGCAGCATGGTGCCACGGCTCATGCCGCCCTTCGTTCAAGTCAAATCCTGGAAGAACAATCTCCCGGCAGCCTAATCTTACAAGGGGATGTTCCACGGCCCCCTCGCTCTCCGGATATGAGCCCATGTGATTTTTATGGGGGATATGTCGAAGCTGAGGTTTACGAAGTTGGACTAAGGACCTTAGAAACTCTTTTAGAGACAATAACGGATGTCATTTTGGGAATAACGCAAGATATGTTGAGAGGAGTATGCGAAAACGTTTTAACAACTCAACCTGTACATCGCTCACCAAGGTCGTCACCTGGATGAAATAATTGTCAAAATTAAATGAAAATAAAGTAGCATTGGAAGTAGTATACAGAAATAAAAATCTTTTCAGATTTTCTTGGTTGGTTATTATATACGTATGTATATATATTTAGACATGTCTTTTCATAGGTATGCATAAAAGTATACACATGTACATATTATGTATAAATGAAAATCTATATATATATATATATATATATATACTCACTCACTCACGAGAAAAATATAACTTTTGGACCGCAAGATAGAACACAGAATAAAACAGTTAACACGTAAAAGAACACTCACATTATAGATTTTTTGAGCTTTTGGCCTATATATATATATATATATATATATATATATATATATATATAGTGTAATATATAATATAGAGTCATATCTTATCTTCCGAAGAAGACAGATTTCGAGTCCGCCGAAATTATCAAGATATTATTTTGAGTGAGTGTTCTTTTTATGTGTTCTCGTGCTCTGTGTTACTGTCTAAGTTATATATATATATATATATATATATATATATATATATATACTGGCTAAGTATACATTTATCTATACTTAGACAGAAACACAACATCTGAACACATAAAAGGAACACTCACACGTTATTTCTTGATGATTTCGACGGACTCGACCTCTTCCTCAGAAGATTAGTTAGGACTGACTGGCGGAAGGTATGTGGGAGAGAAAGAGAAAGTGACGAGGGAAGGGGAGAACAGGTGGTGGGAGAGGGGTGAACGAAAGGGTTTTGGAGGGGTGGAAGAAGTGGTTATGGAGAGAGAAAGGGAGAAGTGGGGCCAGAGGGGAGCGGAGATGGGTTAGGAATACATATATATATATTCATTATAGAAATAGATATACCCCTTTCCTTATACCTATTTCTATGTGATTGAATATTTGTTCGCCGCATGGCGGGATTTCGGATTTGAATGAAAAAAATATATGTATATATATATTTTTTTATGAATGTGTGTGTGTATGGGTGGAGTTAGTTCAGGAGGTAGAGCTTTGGACTACTGAGTGGAGGACCCCGGTTCCTGCCTCTCTGGGCTTTCCAGGGAATGAAACCTTTCCTGGCACCCTCTGATTCACCCAAGCTATATGATTTTTCCAAAATATATAACATATGCACATGATTATTATTATAAGGTTATCTACCGGTTCAGGTGTGTTTTTGGATGGGCACGACTACCAAATAACTATTTTGTGACTGTAACAAAACACTATCCAGCAACCTACTCTACATCAAGTAACTCCGCATCTCTATGTACTTCCTTCCTCCATTTATCCCGTCCAAAATCTCTATCATGTTCCTGCTCTTTCCTTGTTTGCCTAACATTCTTCTGTCTATTACAGTCTCCAATATCCCATTGCCGACCAATAAGCCTTTCATCCATTTTTCCGTTTTCCATAGGATTTATCCCAACAAACCCTTATTCTCGACCATCGTACAGGGTACATCCTCATTTGTTTTCCTTTCGGTTAAAAAACATCTTCTCCAATCTTTTCCTTCCCCATATTTAAAAATCTTCAATCTACATCTATCCTGCTCCTTCGATAACCTCGTTTCCGCACCATACATATCCACGCTCCATGTAAAAGTTTCTACTAGCCGTTCCTGAACATATAACTTACTCAGCGTCCCTATTATCAACTACCTCCTCCTTGTGAAAGCCTTTTGGCTTAGCGCAATTCTTCTCTGTACGTGTCTACTACTTTGACCGTGTAGGTCCAAAACACTTCCGAGATACGTAAACTGTTCTAGCTGCTCTATTTTTTCCCCTCCTATTTTAATGTTTAAGTTACCGTTTTCCTTTCTTGAAATCGCATAACTTTTGTTGTATTAATATTGATTCTCATTCAATATTTGTCACACTGAATTTCCAAATCACTCAAAATGCTTGCAACCCCTTAGCTGACTGAAACTCTAAAGCCTGGATATCAGCTATCATAACCGAGTTTACGAGTTTCCCGCGGACTTTCACTGCCGACATTCATGCCTCCAGTTCTTCCCATGCCCCTTTAATCATTTCTTCCACATATACGTCGAACAGCACCGGTGATAATGGGACCCTGCCTTACAGCACTTCATCACGGTGCCCATCCTGACTCTCCTTTCTCCAATCTCACCTTTGCGGTCTGAGACATGTTCAGGTTGCGGATTAACCT
Organism: Hetaerina titia; assembly: GCA_037158775.1. NCBI lineage: Eukaryota > Metazoa > Arthropoda > Insecta > Odonata > Calopterygidae > Hetaerina > Hetaerina titia. The sequence continues at coordinate 71,998,028 of CM073779.1, forward strand.
CCTATCCCTCCTGTGTATTCATATTTCCAGCAATATACTCATTAGTCTTTCCCAATTAACTCTATCATACGCCTATTCGAAATCTATGAAACAGGCAAATACGTCCTCATTTTATTATATATTGCTATCGACTAGTGATCATATTACTGTAATGGCATCGTGCGAGCCTCTTCCCTTCCTTTCCCCTAGCTGATCATCCCCTAATTGATCATTTACCTCAATTTATTTCTATCTTATTTATCTAAATCCTTTTGTTTATGATCCTGAGAACAACTTTAACTGCGTAGTATACCAAACTTATTGTTCTGTAGTCCTCACATTATGCAGTGTTTACCTATATCGGAATATCAACCAACTCTGATCTCACAAATCCTCCGGCCGGATTCTATCTTTATAGATACTGCGAATCAGTCTATATAGAATCTTCCTCCCTTATTTTCCTAAATATCTCAGTTGATCCGCAGGAATGTGGTCTACACCCACGGCCTTATTTGGTTTCATCTCCCTTAATATCATTACTGGTTATCTCTCGAAACAAAATGTGAACTCTCCTCCCTATAGACTGATTTTGTAATGCCATTCAGTACTTTTCCTCAATGTGAAGAATCATCTTCTTTGAAGGCGTTTTAAATTGAAAAAAGCAGGCCTTGGTGAACTAAAGATCCTTCATAACTAAATGGTAAAGAGAAATTATTGATATTTTTTACGAAATATAAGAAAAACAATAAGATAATATGCCTTTTAATTTTTGCACAATAAGTTGTACGAGTAATATTTTACTTTTTTGTATTAAATTGTCGTAATTAAAATTCAAACAGTAAGCTCAGTTGGCCATTCTGGTTATAAAGCAAGTAAAATTGAATAATGATGAATCGTTTAGTCTGAAAAAAAACAACACGCTTAAGGTGAGTTCCACGGAATACCTTCAGTTTAGGTGAAGAGAATTTGTTTATTGACAAAACCTGGACCGACATTGGATGACGAATCCCTTCGTTTATGTTCACAATTCGTAAAAATATTGCTTACCTGAATTGAAATTGAAAATTTCAAACTTCTGCACTAAACCATACCGCTTTTTCACACATGTTTCTTACCTGGCTTGCATGAGGCCGAGGTAGTAGCCCAAAATAGCGCCATTCCAGTGCTCTTCGTCCGGGGGCAGCCAAGTAACCCGGAGGGCTCGCTCTCCCATGGGCAGCGCGGTAAGGCTTCTTGGAGGGCCAGATGGTGCCTCAGGATCCGTGGTGCCACTTACCACACCACTTAGTGAGCCACGACCAAGTTGGTTGATTCCCGCCACGCGGAAGTAGTAAGTGGTGGAGGGTCGGAGTTTGGTCACTTCTGCGAAGGAGCGACCCTTGGTTGGAGAACCACCCTGCTGGACCCCGCCGGCCCACTCACTTACATAGGAGGTGGTCGCGTCGTACGTCTGCCGTTCCGAGTTGATCTCCGTCACTGGACCTTGGAAGTTGAAATGGTGACCACATTTGGCGCGCGTATGCCTTACCTTACAGACATATATCTGCCTATCACTTTGGAAAAATTTTCTTTCAAAATAGCAATCAAATAAAAGATTTATTTTTACGTGGAGATAAATGCGCTTTGATATGCAAATCACTTTTAAGGATATTTACAATAGAAAATTATAAGATGTTACAATGAATCCATGAATCTGTTGATACAAGCATCAAATATCACCAAAATATCAAAGAAATTAATCCCTAAATTCGGTATACCAACCAACAAATGGATCACACTAAAGTTATATTTTTAAAATTCATAGAATTCATAGGGGTTCATTACGTTCATTTTATTAGGGAAGAAACCACAAAGTCTATGTTACACTCCTTTTTGAAAAATAATTATGGAATTTATTTTACTTATTCATGTCTAGTTTTAATATATTTTTGATTTTTTACTGCTGATGGATGGAGTTTCAACAAATTAATATTTATTACCATAATGGAGTTTTCCTCTAAATGATGTTGAGTGACATCATATTATCTCTCAATGCTTTATTGTTAAAATTCGGTGTTCCGGTGTTTCATGTGCAGTCGTATAAGTGTTTTAGCGCTATTTGCAGCTTCTATTTGTCATAGCTGGTAGAATTAGCTGTTCATCCTCATACGATGGTTTATGAATAATTGTTCAAAAATAAAATTATGTTGTATTTTAATATATTGTTTCAAAAACATATATTTTCCTCTTGATGGAGAATTAAGGAAATTTCAATGGAAGCGATTCTACTGAAAATTCTACTTTCCTTCTATTCGTAAATTTCGAGTATCTCTCTCATTATTGAAATAATGACTTCCCACTGAGGGAGATCTACCATCCAATCCTAAGTCAAACAAAAATAGGTGGAGAGTTTCCAGTGTAGTTATCACATCATTCTCTTGGCTTTTCCAATGCTTCTACTTTTTTTGACCCAAGCACGTGTCGTCGAACCATCATCAGATGCATAAACATAGCATCATAGAGTTTTTTTAATTTCAAAAAGGAGGCAAAGTTATGGAAGTTACGGAAGGCAGGGTTATGGAAGCGGTGAATTACAGGAGAGACACTGTGCGTATGGTGGAGAGAATAAGTACACCAAAGGGGTCTTTTGCTCTACATCTAGAAGGGAGTAGTGGATGAAGTCCACCATATATTTAACAAAGAGGATTTCTCTACTACACTATCAACTATTTCCAGTGGATTAAATAGGTCCAAACTATGTCCCGACTCCCGAGGGTGAATAAAGTGTGTTTTGCTTACTTAGCAGTAACAATTCCAAAAATTGACACCAGATACCGTTAATTCGAGTATGATAATTTGACAGCCAAAATAATAGTTGAGTAAAACGCGAAGAAAAATGGATTAAATTACTTCAGCTGTAATTGCAAAAATGAGAAAAAGATGAAACATACAACATATATGTAGTTACTTTGCTTAGAAATATGACTTGAGTACAAATATAACCAAATGAGTTCCACAGTTACCAGGGTCTGTTGTGTAGACGACAGTGTACTGCAGAATGGGGCTGTTTCCTTCGTCTGGTTCTGTCCACGATAGCTTTACTGATCGACTTCTTGACTCCATCACACGAACATCAGTAGGTGCCTCAGGAACATCTTTTTACGCAGAAATACGTAAAAGTTAGTTCTCCTGTAGCTATTCTGACAGATTATTTTTAATATCAATACCCATAAATTATATGATAGCACAATTTTCACATACTTAAATCCTATATTCATAAATGAAGCAGGTTCTTTCGATGCAGTCACGCTAATTTCATGCAAAGGTAAACATAAAACGCACAATGTAACAGAATTATGTCAATGAGCTTTAGGGATGGATTGCACAATTTTTTATTCAAATGACAATGCTAAAACAATTTTTACGTTTTATATCCTATTGGGGAAATATATTTCTTGTATGTCTCCATATTCTTTGGGGTGCCATTAGTAACATCTATCTCTTTACATTCAGCAGGAAAAGAACATTTTCCCAATTAGTTACTTACCGATTAATATTGTCATACGGGCAGCGGTTACTAATGCTCTGTCCCAGGGCATTAGTAACTTCCCATTTATTAAAAACACTACCTGAATCCTGTGGCTTTCGAGAAAAAAATTCAAGGTCTCAGGTGTTAACCGTGAGATAATAATTGACTAATTATTTTGCTGTAACTCACTTAAATGTAAACAACATCATTTTAAAAGCAAATTAACTTGTTTAACCAAGGAACACGGATAAACTGAATTAATTGGTCTTCGTGGTCCAACATCTTTTTGTTTCTCCGTCTACATACTACGCTTTATAGGTACATTCACGTAGGCAAAACATTTTCTGCCAAGCCTAAACAATTAAAAATTTTGATAAATCAATTTTTTTGACGTTCCCTCAACCCTTGTTCAATAAAAACTAAGGGTTTTAAAGTAAATAACCCGATTTTGTGGATACAGGAAGTCACTAATGAGCTAAAAAAAATTCTAATATACTCCTCCGTATGCATTTTATGTGTATATATATATATATATATACACACACACACACATATATACATATATTTCATCTTAATATTCGATGCTCAACAAAAGTTTCATGCGTTGGAGCAAAAGCGAAACAAAAAATAACACGTAAATATTATATTGAAATCAGCCTAATTACGTAAGGTTAATATTGGATTAAATTGAATAATAAATGGAAATAAATTGCAATCAACTCCTTTGTCAAAATTAAACGTAAAATCATGGATAAAAACCTCTGAAATACTATGCAAACATCGATATCATTAATTATAGATTACAACTTTGGCAATCGTAGTGATATTTTTAATCAATTGGTTTTTCCTTCTCTTACCTTGCACCATAAGCTCCACAACAGTCTCATCCTTTCCAAAAGGGTTAGAAGCGATACATAAATATTTCCCAGAGTCATCAGATGTCACATGGCGAATGAGGAACTGAGAAAATGCGCTGGCTTCAAGGGCGTTCTCCTTGATGTGGTACCTGTAGGGAAAGCGCGCATAACAATCTATCTGAGAAAAGATATTCTCATATTTTTTAAGCTTAAAAATATCACATTCAATAATATTGCATTCCACACATTATATTGGGTGCGTATCTTTGAGAATGAAACTTGAACATTCAATCTTCATGAATATTTCACGACCTCAAATTGATATTGAATGAACATAATGGGTCTTTGACCTAGGGTTTAAATAATAAACTAAAGTTAATAACAGATTTTATAGGTATAATAATAAAAATACTGGTCGAAATGCTCATGTGACCTATTGAAATCTGTATTTGAATTTAATTTTAGAGTAATTTTTGAGAAATATGTTTTTCAACCTGCAAAATGTATCTAATGGGTAGCTGCGACTGCCTCAGTATCCATAAGTATATGGAGGGGTACATGTAAGCCCCATTGAAGCTTGACAATAATACGTGAAGAGACGTTACAAAATATTTTTGTTTAAAACACCAAATGACATCAAAAATTATTTCACCTAATAAGGTGTCACAAATCTTTGTAAGGGAATTTTTAACCGAAGGTGCCTTTCATAATAATTGAAATGAATGTAAATAATCAATCGAAAATCAATTATTGTCCCATGTGATCAATATACCCTCAATGTAATAAGTAACAGATTTTAGTAGAAAGCAACTCATGACTGTGAATTAAACAAATGTCCCACATTGTAAATTTTTGTTTCGCTGAATATTGCCTAAGATAAGAAGCATAACGTTATCGATTATTTAGTGTTTTTAAGAGCTAATAATCAAAACTATCCCTTGAATTTTAGTCCCATTATGGTAAATTTGCCTAAGCGACGATTTAAAACTACGGGATAGAAAAATCATTATATTAACGACTTTTAAAAGTTCATTTTTTTGCATATTATTATATCATGCCATTATTAAACTAGTAAAATGTGTTGGACTTTATAATCATCATGATTTAAGAAACACCAATAATAATGTCTCAATTTGAATGGAGTTAATAAATAAAACAGTTTCTGGTGTAGTTTGGTGGAAAATCTTCATACTGACGTTTTTGTCAAAGTCAAATCAAAGTGGTTTGATTTATAGAAACGTCAGTATGGAGTTAGTGATTTAAATTGTAAATATCGTGCTTTCCTGAAATAAATTCAAAATTATCTTTGAATTTAAACTAACAGTTTATGAGATATAACTTCAGGCACAAGGATATGAAATAATAAAATATACATTTGTTATATATAAAATTCAATTAAATGATAAAACGACAGAAAACCTATGTTAAACATATTCACTGGTGTAGTTTTTATCATATTGAATGACGGCTTTAAGTCATTTTCCAAAATGTTTTCTACAAAATATTGCAGAAAGATCTAATTATTGAAAATGGAAAATAATGATATCTTAGAGTTTTTGACCAGTGTGGCTGTGCAGACGTTCATGCGGGAATAATCCGAACTCATTATTTAAATGGCGAAGTAAATCAAATAAATCATGAATAAGGGGAGAGGGCTTGCAATAAACGGTGGAAAGTGTAAGTAATGAAGGGAAAATAGTAAGCTCTCTAGGGGGGCATAAAGTACTCACGTTTTGAATAAGTACATCTGTGAGTAACATTAGATTTATATAAGAATTCCTTGTAACTAGTTATAATACGGGTAACTCTTTAATAAGTCATTGAGTGCGCTTATATATAGTATATTAGCAATTTATAAAATGTTGTTCATATGAAAAAGTCTTTTAGTAAAGCTGTATATTAATTTGCAAAAATGGGTCTTACACCATTTAGGTAAATAACTCACAAATATCATTTTCGTCTGATGGCATATCTATTGAATATTTTGTGCCTTTTTTGTATTCCGCTCTAAAGCCATGGACCCTGTGCAAATTGAATTACATAAAAGGAAAAAATGTCAATATTTAATGAGTAAAAAGAGTTAGGCAGCATGAATTCCCACTTAAAGCAAGCCACGTTAAAGTTTCGCCTCTTGATCTAGCTGCGGAATTTTCCTCTTGGTAGTTTCATTTAAGTAGTAATATAGAGGATCGAATTATTTCCCCTGCTGTAAAATTAAAAACTTTCCATACAATTTACGAACTCATGTATAATGCATGACTATTATCCATCTTTAAGAATAATCAGCTCGCAAAAAACAATAAAACATAAATGATGCTCAGTCTTTCACTTAATATTTGTAAAATTGTAAAAAGTCAATGTACAAGTTTTGTGTCCAAATTATTGATAACAATTTTTCATGTGGGGTGCGTGAAGTGATGACTTTAGGCTATCGGCCAAGAGTGCGCATAATCGCAGTTCGTACTGACATTGATATGAAGAGATTTTACACCGTTAGCATTAATTTGGCGATGCGAAAGTTCTGCGCTAAACTCAACCCGAAAGTCTTGACGGATGATCAAGAGCATAGTCGAGTACCTGCTCGCAAAGACCTTCTGCAATGGCCTCACGACGATTTCCCAACTCTCATTTAGTCCCAACTTGGCGCTAACAGACTATTTCCAATAACAAAAAGTAAAAATCTTCTCTCGAAGGACACCACCATGGGACCCGAAGTGCCGTCAAAGAAGCTTACACGCGTACCCTTAAGGACTTTCGAGAATCCGCCTACCAGGGAGCCGACGAGTCCTGGGAAAACCGCTGGCTAAATTGTGTGTCCGGAAGTCGACCAGGAATGTACTTTGAAGAATTATTAGGCATTGTAGCACCTTATGAAATAAATTTTTTACCGTAACTATACCATATATATTGAAGTATAGTTGATGCCAAAAAATGAAATGGTATATATAAACTAAATAAATGCCAATAAACTCGCATTTAAAATGCAGAAAGCTGTAGATATTTTGAGAAGAGGCAATTAACCTTACGATGGAATTTAGAGGAAAACTATAGAGGAAATTATGACAGGTAAATGATAGAGACTTTGAATTAAGGTTTGCTAAAAGTAATTTTCATAGCCAAATGTCTCATGCTTAAGGATACAAAGTTAAGTAATAATAAAATACACGTTTATAAATATTATTACTTCCGAAGATTTTATAACTTTTAGAACCCTTAAGCCAGGGTAAAAATTTGAACTTAGGCATTTGAACGATCTTGCAGCGAATGGAAATAACCCGAGAGAGAGAGAGAGGTCCTGGAAAGCTCTTTTTCGAACTCTTGGTAATTCCAAATAAACCTTTTTTGTCAATATTAAAGAAGATATATCATGACCTAAAGATACTATCCGATTGATTGTGTTTCGCAATAGAAAACTAAAATATGTAGTTAATGGGGAGATTGTAACCACATAACATTTTGAAGCACCACTACGGAATTTAGAAAAACTTATACAAAAGAGATAAAGGAAATATTCTTAACCTTCTTAGTTGACTTAGCAAATACGATCAGAATTTCGGCTTATTCTTTTGAAGGATCACATCGTGGAACTCAACGGACGGATTACACTGAGTCGTGATCACGGTGCCAAATGTGGTTAGGAAGTTGAAGCAACGGAGGATAAAAGTGAAACCACTTTGGAAAGAAATCAATGAAAAGAAAAAGGCAAGTCGTATCTCCATTCTCTTCGCCCGACGGTAGAAAGCCAGACTGCAAAAGGGACGAAAAAAAGAAGAGGAACATAAAAAATATACGCTTCAACCCCTTCGCGTCACGCACGCAATCACTTTTAGTCCCGAGAGAAAAATGCTGGTGTGCCTACCTGTGGCTGGATTCGCTTGTAAGTCGAATCCCGTCTCTCTTCCACACGATCTGCATCGGCTGGTCTCCGGAAGCCTCGCACAGGAAGCTGGCCGTCGCCCCCTTCCTCACCGTCTCCTTCCTCAATGAGGTAACGAAGCGAGGCAATGCTGAAAGAGTTAGCGTCCGCTTCAGTGAACTCCCACTCGCCCAGTTCCCAATGAGATTTCAGAGGAATGTGATATTGTAACACGAGAAGGTTTTGAGAGAATTTTTGGCGGGAGGACCAGAAACTACTTCTGTATGATTTTTTTTCTATCATTTCAATCCATTTTCTCAAAAAATATAGCAAAAGAAACGAGAAGAAGGAATTTGTTGGTTACTTTGCATGAGAAACAAAGTTGTAATAGGGGTTCATGAAGAAAATAGACAAAAGTTGAATGGTAAAATTTCGTATATTTCATGAAGAGGACCCAGTGTTGTGAGTTCCTTGGGTTAATAATATCCATTCTGAGATATACTGCTGTCATTCCTCTCAAGACGCATATTTTGGAAAATGAAGCGTAAATATCTCACTGCGCTTATAGCTATAGGATAGATCTGTACAGTTTAAACAATGCTTTTCAGAAACTCATAATATATTATTCGGTTTATCACAACATAATTTCTCAAGTAAGATAAAATATTTTTGCAAAAACATTTATGCAAAGTAAATTCTTATTTCAACCAATCATCCATCTTAATGTCATCAACTGAAAATATCTAAAGTAAGCTGACTTTTTAGAGTATATTAGCGAAAAGACGGATCATTTCATAAACATATGAGGATGTTAAACCATGTGGATGGAAGCAGGTTTCACAAAACTGCTTCTACCTTTATACGGAATTTCAAGACCTGTGTTAATAATTATTAGGTAGATCGTATTTAAACAATTTTTACCTTTACCTAACAAAAGTTTACCTTCAATCTCGATAACTTTGGTGAAATAGAAAACCGCCAAGGAAACGTTTTTATACCTATTCGTATTGCATAAATTGAATAACCATGGTCACTGTTTTTAGACCATTCAACGGAATTGGAGAATTCGTCATTGTTTTTAAATTTGTTTACTTACTGAATTTATGTGGGCAAGAATAAAAATTTATAGTACCTTCTACTACCTACATTCACACTCAAAAGACGTTTAAAAACACCCAGGCGGGAATCGAAGCCGCGACATCTGGGTTGGCAGACAAGGACGTTAAGTCACCACCGCCTTGGCTGGTAATTTAGAGCTTAGGGCAAAATTAAAGGATCGAATACAGCCGCATTATGCTTTTCTGTTCAGTTTCTCAGCTATTGATAGTTATGCTCCATTGTAATTAGTATCGTTATGCGCCAAATCATTTCAGCACTTATTCTGGCCCCTCATTAGGGTGGAGTTTAAGACATATCCGAGTATTCATATAAACTTAATCGTATAACTCAGGGTATTGAAATTTACTGTGAATGAATAGTCAAATCGAAAGCAACGTTAGAATTATTTAACTGTACATGCTTATATTAACAGTTTAATGTCGCATTTTAAAGTCTAAAAATATTTAAGGATGTGTACACATATACGTGAGGGTTATATGAACGGACTTACCATTAACCGTGAGGAATACCACGGCACTTAGCCCGGCTCCAATACCATTATTTGCTTCACATAGGTAATAGCCTTCATGCTCTTCCAAAACACTCCGGATTAATAGCGTACCATTACTTAGCACTGTGATTAGCCCATCACGGGAGTTGATTGGAGCAAAATGTGCAGGATGTTTTCCTAGAAAAAAATAATGCTTACTACATGCTTTTAATAGTAGTGAAAGATTGAACAACTAAGCGTTCTCGAATATCGTACATTCACAAAAATAATGAAGGGTATTTGGTTTCAACCTACTCTCACGCAAAAATGTTATAATTCTTCGTAAAAAATATATATTTGCCACACTCTCCTAAATTATCTTCGAAAAACAATAATTTTCCATATCATTACAGCTGTACTTATGAACCTTTTAGTAATTTATTGCATCGAAATTGAGTTGCCGATGACAGAGAAAACTTCCTATCTTTAATAAACATTGAAGTGGAAACGATCATTCAAACAAGAGAGCAAAACCTTATCAATATCAATAATTATTAAATAATATAAAGGGATCTTAAATATACCAATTCACACTCTGAATTTGGTGCGCAACATTTTACAGCGGAATTAATATTTACCCAAATCAAATCGAGACCCTGGTTTCTTAGTTACGATATTTGAGTATAGAGTACCATTGGTATACTATTTTCAGGAGTTTATATTTAAATTGAGTCTAAAAAGATTTCAGAGGAAGTAAATACAAAGAATATAAACATATAATTTTTAAATATAAATCATAATGTATCAGAGGAAATAATGCTTCCTTGGTGTTTCACATCAGACTCATAATAACCGTGTGTCCATTAGCTGCATTGAATTTTTTGATCGCCTCTAAATTGCTTTCCCAGACTGACTTTAGAGTACCAACTCTAACTCCCCGTAGATACCCCTTAATGAATTCCCAATTTTATAAATTGTCACCCTCTAGAAAAACTCCTAAAGAAAAAACCCAACCCCTATCTAAGTCCTCAAAAAGGTAATAAAAAACTGGTGTTTCATAAGCCATTATTTGCTGTTGATATGTTTATATAATCGTTCCTAACGCTATATTTTGTTTAAGTGTCAGTAAACTAGCTTTTTTCTTTGTGGTTTTTTGAATTTTGAAGTTTTCTGAATAAATGAAAAAATTATGTTATCGATCACCAGATGCCAATTTTTTCAACTATTTTACTTAACCCTTTAGAAAAAGTTTTTGATTATAGTTGATCAGGCATATATTCTTGGAATATTTTCACTTAAAAAACAGTTAGGCATATGTAGTTTTGTAACATTTTAAAGCAAAACAGTTACTATGGTGCTTTGAGATAATACATTGTGCCATTATTTCTCACAGTTCACCAATGATATAATATAATAATAATAAACTTCAGTTAGAAAAAATCTGTAGTAATCCATATTTTGCATTACTACAGAATGCATTTATGTATGCATAAAAAAATCTAATTTTAACACATATTTATATCATTGAGATTATTGATTCTAATCTTTTATTTTATAACTTTCGAAATTAAAACTAAAAATCTATCTCATCTTGCGTGTACTGGAATAATCACTCAATAGTGTTTGATTAGGATAAGGAGTTAAATCTTACTGCATTAATAATTTACATAGACATGTAGTCGGGTAGAATCAACGTAACCTATAACCTGCACACGCAGATATTTCCCGATTTTTGTAATGCATCACCCCTGAAGTCACTTTTTATTGTGAGTAAAAATTAAATATCATCAAATGAATGAGTAAAATGGTTGTACCTGGTGCCTTTCGCCATGTGGTTCTAGGCACAGGGAAGCCATCGGCTTGACAGTGGAGTCCCACAGGATGCCCAGCAATGGCGCTCGTGTCTTTTGGCTCAGTCAGCCATTCTGGAGGAACTGCATCAAACATTAGATCATTAATACTTTATATCAACTCATCATCACGTTATGAATTTAGAGTTGTCATTTAGTTCAGAATGTTACTGATTATAAACATCATCATTTTAAACGAAAATGAAAAATATCCAAGGTCATTTATTTTTAAGCATTAGTGCAATATTTACTCTAATCTATTGGTCTGGAGCAAGTAAAACACCAAACGCGAACAGAGTCTATTTCATGGCCATATCAAATTTACATGCCAATAGATTAATTCTTTGTAAATGTATAAAAATAGCTTTAAGCACCTTAGTTTCTACAGAGACCGAGCAAAACAAGTTCACGATAAAGGAGATGGACAGCAAGCATGAAATACGATATTTTAAATAGGAGCCTACTCACCTGCTTGTCTCATGGGCACCCCTTATGGGAGTGCAGAGGGAGCTACTAAATTGGACCGCTACTCATTTTACGCAAGTATTCAATCGGCTCACCTCATCTTGTAGACCATCATGGATGAGGAAATACCCATGCGACGAAGCATTACATTGTGCGCCAAAGCCATCGAGAGGATCGATAGGGGGAGTATGAAGAAGGAAAAGGTTGGTTGGAACGGTTGGTTTGGAGTGGTAGATGGTTTATCTTCCCCCGAGCAGTGCTGTTCTCTTGGAAATGGAAATAGTACAAAGATAGATAAATCGATAAACGTCTTTATTCGGACAAAATTGGGACCATAAAAATGGTATTCCATTTAACCCTTTAACAGGTCCAGTGATGGGATCTTATTCCAGCGGAATCAAACTGAAAGAATAAAAATAATACGAAATCCGACTGCGAGCATTACGCCCATGGTTGCCTTGCCGTAGGAGGTTACGGAATGGCTTTGGAGAGGAGGAGGAGGGTAAAGACAGAGGCGGAGGGTAGACCTGGAGGCGGAGATGGAGAGGGTGTGATGGGAGAAGGAAGGGATTCTCACGGGGTATGAAGGAGACCAGGCGGCGTCTTATTGGGGCAAAAAGGAACCGTAGGGACTCTGGAACATTTTCTCCTTATTACATTGGGACCAACGCATGGAGGGACAAGGCGTAGGAGCGTGGAAATCGATGGCAGAACCCTCCTCGAATTAGACGAAATGAAAGGCGGGGTGGAAAAAAACTAGAAACCAAGTTTGTGGCTGACAGAGAGAGGCAGACGAGGAAGGAGAGAATACTTTTCTGCTTGGGCAAAGACGAGATGGAATGGAAGGGGGTGGGGACGTTTGCGGAAGGAAGGGCCGAGAGGAATGGGGAGAGGAATAGTAAGGACACTATGAGCGTGCAAACAGAGATCTATTCACAGAGGTGTCGGGGCATGCTGGAACCGACCCTTCTGTTTGTCTTCCTTACTCCGGGGGGTTTGGCTCTTAGGCTGTCGAGCTGTGACCTACTGCTTAGGTTCGTTCAAGTCCGTAGGACTCGTGTTCGAGTGCTCTATATTTCGAAGCACATACTCGGCCGGCCCCTGGAGTATGAGGAAGGGTCCTACTGATAGTGGTCTATTATGTGTTATAGGGACGTACGAACACGTTTTCTACCTAACTATTCTTACAACTACGGTGGTGGGTGGGATTACCGTGCTGTGTCTTCAAGGTATATTGGATTTGGCGTAGGCGGGTATGAGCAGCAACAGTGGGGGCGGGGTTAGAAGGGGGGCACCCCCGTAGATAACTCCCGCGGGCTGCCCCCTTCCGGTAATTATATATCCTTACAATATATATAAATATATATATAAATCTCAACATCAACAATCACTTGGACGATATAGGGACATATATAAAAGTATGTGTGTGTACATTACCACTGATTTTGAGTTGAGATGTATGGCTAACACTCCTGGCCGGGTTACGGGCTAGACAGGTGTAGTTCCCTCTGTGATACAGTGAGACGCTACCGATGGTTAGAATGCTAGAATACGTGTTGAAGTCTGTTATATGGATGTGGTTGTTGTGGTCCGTGACTAGTGGCTCATAGTTTTTCATCCAAGTGATGTTGAGCGGTAAGTCACCGCGCTGGACAATGCACTGCACTTGGACCCGTGCACCCTCTGTTAGTTCTTGGAAATGGAATGGCGTGATCTCGGGGGGCACTGCAAAGTTTAGAAGATTGTGAGCAGGCTGGGAAAAGTGCAAAAATAGAGGCAAGGAAGAAAGATGGTGGGAGACAATCCATTTGCCCTTTCTCTCCGCTCCTCACTCGCGCCACACCATCAAATTTTCCTCGGCACGGGTGACCCACGGGTGAGGGTGGGCAAAGGATTTGCTCCAGGTTCTACTATGGAGAGAAGTTGTGCAAGAGCTGGATTCACCTACTGGCGCAGGACCGCAGTCCGGGAAATATGAGGGCCACCGGCTGGACAGTAGCGTTTGTTTCCGCGAGAATGAGCGTCTCCATTCAACGGCTCTATTAGACCTATTCATTCCAGTTCGAGCTAGATAGCAAAATCTACCAAATATTTGTAAATCGGTGGTTCACTATTCAAACTCATCTTGCATTACATGCATACCTGGATTCCCGAGAACACAACTTTTTAAAATGGTATTCCGAGTGGATTAACAATTAGAGTCCACAATACACAAACTCAATGACAGATTAAAAACTACCTCATACTAATTAACAGAGAAAGCATTAAAAATTGATAAAGATATTAAAAATGAAGTAATCGAAGAAGTATTCTCACACATATAGTTATGTCAAACCAACAGTAGAAACATCCTGTGAGCTAAACGTAAGGTACTTTCTCTACTATATTTTTTTATGTTTATATTCTGCACAGTTTATGGTATTGAGCAAGATTAAAGTACACAATAACGCAAAAGTTTATATTTTTAGATATTTTTTCTTAAAAAAGGCACTGCTAAGCGACTTCAACAATGTTATCGTATCAGCGAAAATTACCTCTAGATCTTAATTTCTATATAAGTAAAAATATTAAATATCTAATGGGAGTAGGCGGCTGGAAATAAATGGATTTCGTTATGGGCAAGCTCGTAAAATTTCTCCTCCATGATATTCACTTGATCATTATTTGATCACGTGGGTAAAATCGATCATGTGGGAAAATATAACTTTTATAAATTGCCCATCCCCTGCCGAAAAGTGTTCCTTCTTGAGAAAATTTACTTTTTTCCTTTTATGAGTATGAACTAAAATTCAATGTAAGAATGTACGACAATTCAATGGTGCGCCAATAAACTAATTGATTTCATCCTAGAAAAACTCGGATGTGGACCCCGTTGTATCTTCATTATTAATAAATCAATTCATATAATTTGTTAAATTCAAATTGATATTAAATTAAAATGTGGTGATGGTGCTCATTTCACATAAATTTTATATATTTTCGATTATCGTTCAATAAATGAAACACCACTGGTCGAGAGAGAGGAATTGGTCATGAGTTCTAAGAAAAGGTAGATGTTTTTGCAGGTTCGCAAACTATTGTTGATAGAAACGATAACGGAATACCTAAATCAAATTAAATCTGCTGGATACGTAGTTTATCTAGTTTTTTTATCTTTAGGTTACGCTTAGGATCGGGCTTGGATAAGGTGATTAGTACATATTTTCAGCCTGGTTTATAGGACGATTTTGCTTAGTTATAAAACTTCGTAGGAAAAGTTTTTGTTAAGAAGCAGCGTGAAAACGGGTCCACTATCTGGAAACCTTGAAGAATATAATTGTTTTGTGCGCTTATTTTACAAATAACTCTACTGGAGAAATATCCTAACTGTTATAATATAAATTGTTTTTTATTTTAAAATTATCATTTGTTTAATCTAGTGCACATTGCGATAGTTGTGGGGTGCAATTCTGCAAATTTTTATTCATATAATGATACATAGTACTGGGTCGCGGTAGTCCAGAGGTAGAGCGTTGGGGTAGTGATCGGAGGGCCCGGAGAGGTTCAATTCCCGGGCAAGCCTCTCTGAACTCCCTCAGCTCCAACAAAGCTGTGACTTTCCGGGAACAAGACCTTCCACGGAAGCCATAGCCGGCACAGGGAAGGAACTAGCCCTCCTCCCCTGATATGTGAATTTCACTCGCCGTCGGCCTTAGTACTGGATGAACTCCACAATTATCTATCAAACCGAATTTAGAGTTCATTACTGTGCTTATGGTCTTATCACATTATAAACAGAAGAATGATGTCCACGGTTTAGTGGAAGGGAATAATGTTACAGCATATTGGAAAGGAAAGAACTTTGAAGACCTGTTTTTGTATATTTATGCTAGCTTTTTAATCAGCAGAATTGAAAAATGCCATGGAGGAATAAACTATAAAAAATTGGAGCTAATATATGGAAAAATACGAAAGAATTATTTAAACATATTTAAAAAAGGTTTATCAACCAAAATGGTCCATTTTTGCTTGAATTAAGTACCAACCTTGAAGAAAATATAGTGTTTTAAGAGGAATGGCATATTTTTTTACTAAATTCCATAAAAAACATCCATTCAATTAATTTATATCCACTCCTATTGTTCCATCGAAAATATTTCTACGAATTTGTCCTATTCAGTTCAAAAATGGATAACGAAGTAAAAGTGAACTGGAATGTGATAGGATTTCACTATTTTAAAAAACAGTAAATGAAATCAATATTCAAGCAGAAAAATGTTTCCTCATTTTAATTCCAAAAATGGGACTCTTTGGAGTCATAATGGCCACTTTGGCGAATTTTGGAACTATCTATCAGTGTTAATTGACATTTAAACGACTTACAAACTCCAACGAACATACACCGAGAGTGACATCCCTTTATTTTACCTTGAATAATGGTTTCGCAAATGATTAACGCTGTAAACATTGACTTTTACTCTCAAAAGGGACGAATTAACGACCAGGCCGTGGGACAAGTGGGTGAATCCAGCTCATTAGTAGCGGCTGGCAAAAACAGACCCAGCAGCAGGCGATAGAAGAGAGAATAGATTCATATAAGTATATAGTATATATATAATAGAGAAACGAGGCGTGAGAATAGGTGATTGGGAAGAGATCGTGGGTTAAGTGGGATGTGAGAGTGGGGTGCAGTCAGTGCATCACGGGTGGTGCGAAGGGCATTGGGGCGTGCTGCGGTGCGGCTGCAACGGTGGCTGCAGGGTGAATATAGGCGGCGCTGACGGGGCTGCAGGCGGGGTAGCGTGGCCGCCACTTGGCGGATGCTCCCCGCCCAACCACCGGCCATTACCGTTCACTGCCAGTCGGACCGTGTGGGCAGCGGACGCTGCGGCGTTGCGGGCCGTGCAAGTGTAACGTCCGCTGTGCGACGTACTCAGCTGCTCAATCATCAGCGTACTCGAGTATTCACCGAGGCTTTTGACGGTGAGGTTTGGGAGTTCGTTGATGGGCTGATCATCCTTGAGCCACGTGATGGAAAGAGGGGGATCCCCTTTGGTCACTATACACTGTAAACCAATCCTCTCTCCTAGGTGAAGGCTATTTTGGATTGAAAATGGATAAATACTCGGTGGCTCTGAAAGAAAAAAGCGTTCCTTTGAAATGGGGGAAAATATTCTTATAAGAGCGGCGAGAATGATAATGCATTTATGCTTTTTTTCCAAATTTCGTAGAGAAATTTGATGCCACAGGATGGAAAAAGATTGATAATTGCTATATTTTGCATAAATGAAATAAAAACAAAGTCTACATTCAGTAAGCTAACACTTGAAAATTAAGGAGGGAATGAAATGTAAAAAAATAAAATATCCTTGGAAGTTTGTCGTCCCACCAGAGGGAGCAAAATCTTCTCCACTAACAGGCTTGAATTAATTTATAGATGGATGAAGTATTTTTGAGCATCTATCTCTCTGCCAATTCGTGACTTCCGTGATACAATGTAAAAATTCCGGTATCGTCTTCAGACCTGTTGACTAATGATGTCCAGGAATTAAATCATTCGAACAAAACAAATAAAAGAGGTAACAATATGTTTTTGTACATACACACAATACATATAACATATACATGCCGATATATATGACATGCATAATATACAGCCGAAAAAGATTCCTTCATTTACATTGTAAAGTATGGTGTTTGACAAAATACCTAATTACTAGAGTACATATTCACTAAATTAAATAAAAATTATTTGATAGACTTCATTACAGGAAAATATCCCACCTCACTTTCATTTTATAAGGCAAAATTTATATCATTAAAATGAATAGAGATCAACATAATTCAATAATCATTACTCTGAATTCAGAATAGATGCATGGATGCAAATGCAAAGGCCCATAGATATGAATTATTTTTGGATACTTACGCTAGTAAGTTGCACATATTTCCTAAAAAATCAATTGATTTAATAATGAAGTCCCGGAAAGAAGGGATCTTGCGTAAGTCAAAACATTTCATTCAATAATATTTTATACTTTATTCAATAAGTTTATTTTATACTCATATCAAAATTATATCTTACGGATACCTTTGAAAACAGTTTTGCGCTTAATAATAGCGCCAGAAGATAAATTAATTGACGGCGGTAATTGTCATAGGTTAAAAGTGCGAATAACCTCGGATATACTTCAGTAAATTGTTGTTATAACCTTACTCTTCTTGATTTATGGTAATGAAAATTGAACAACGGAGCGAACAGTAAGTTTAGCAGTAGGATGTTCTCGGTGATTGACTCGGTGAGTAACCCGAAGATATCTTGGGAAGAGAACCGATTAATTCTAGCAAAGGTACCAGACAGTAGTTAGAAATTGTGAACAAAATGGGGATTAACACTAATCATAAAAAATGTTCAAAGGTAAATTTCTTTAAAAGACGAACGGGATTTGTAAACAGACTTTCTGGGATTGGCTAAAAATAGTTGATACGGTAAAATACTTAGATGTAACTACTACCGATGACTTATCAATTTCCCCACCAATGGCCAGGCCCTGACCAAATTCCTTCTAGCGTATCAAGGTTTGAGGTGTAGCCAATGCTACACCTATATTCAAAAAGACCATGGAATAGATCCGAATAATTATCGACACATCCCCCTCATATACGCCTCAGACATAATCATAGAGCACATCATGGTAAAGTCAATCATTAAGTATCTCGATTCCCAGAGTTGGCTGTTAAAAAACAACTTAGTTGTCGTAAGGGTAGATCTTGCGAAATCTAACCGGTACTTTTTGTTCATGATATTTTGGTCTCGGGTGAAAATGTTGTAAAATTCGATGCTACATAATTGAAAAAGGCTCACGACAAAGTTCCTCATAAGAATATCTTCCAAAAGATGACCAACTGTTTGACCCGAGGTTGAAATACAGGTTAAACTTAATGTGTTCTACATCACAATTTACATAAATACCTCGCGATCCACAAAACAATATGTAAGGCAGAGGGAGTGCAAGCACTGTGTGTGCTATGTTAGGTAATAGGGGAGGATATGGTAGAGGAAGGGAAAAGGGTAAAACATACAGCAAAAATCTATGACATAACTTTCATATCCATATGCATGCTGGAGGAAGACCTAATTCAAAATAAATGTTAATTCATTCAATAACTATATTATTTATAAACTGATAAAAAGAATAAAAATAAAACACAACCGTTTATACGACAGATGTTCACCATAAAAAGGCAACTGATGGCCTCCGTGTCTAAAGTCAAAGGTAACTAATGTAACACACCGCTGTTGGCAGCTGACGACGTGCGGCATATCCCCAACAGTAAGGGACGAGGGAGGGAAGGGGAAACTAGAAAATAACAAAATAGGGTATACAATGTGGTGAAGTACACTACATCCATTAAAATCAGTTCCATGTGTACATACGGGAGTGGATTAGCCAACAGACGAGAATCCTAAAAGTGTCCAGCATATAACTATTCCCTAGACACTGTGAGGGGTAAGTGGAATTTTGCTTTCTCAAACCCTAGAGTAGCTATCCTGTATTGACCCTAGGAAGAAAGTCCTTGAGTCTGCTAGTTCTGACATCTATTTCCCCAATATTATACGATATTATTGCAGACCCCGGGGGCGGCAGGGAAATTTCTTCGTCTGCCAACCCGGAGGTCGCGGTTTCAAATCCGATGTAAAGGTCGAAGTGCTGTTTTCGGAATAATGTAAAATAAATAAATAAGTGTGCCATAATAGACCAATATATGCTGAATATGCGGAAGTATTTATTTAGTATGTTCAATCTAATTTTGAATTTACGGGTTAGTAACCGTAACATTTTCTAGCTGTGACGGTAGGGACCGGTACTAATTGAATTTACTCCTATTTTTCCGGTTCTGTATACATACTATATTTTGTTATGATGGTGGTCTATCTTATAAGGTTGAGGTAAATTTTTATTTCCTTCCTTTATATTTTTCCGAGAAATGTTTTGAGGGTGAAATTAAAACGTGTTTGGAAACAAGTTTCTCTCTAGTATTAATATGAATGTGTTCATCTTTTTGGGGATATATAGCGACTTGCTTTTCCTTTTTCTTAACTTTTCAATATCTTTCCTCTCCTTTGTCCCTAAACCTTATTAGTTATTTAACCATATATTATACACAATAATTATATACCCTAATTATTTGCTCCAATTTATGGCGTATAATGTCTACGCTGCGCCGCAGAGATTGCAACGGGAGAGAGATGTTGGATTCCAGTCCTGGTGTGTACCAGGCGGCGGGATACCAGGCGAAGCAGGCGGTGAAGACGGCCGTCGGAAAAACGGGCTGCCCCAAGCCACGCATTTTAGCTCATGTCGGGACAAACAACGCCTCGGAACGTGGATATGAAGAGATCAAACGCTCCTTTGAGGAGATGTACTCAGAAGAAGAAACGGGTCGAGCCGGAATCGAAGATCCCAATAAATGTAAGTATTTTCAACATTAGTTGACCGCGGAAGGCTCGTTTGGCGCCAATTAGAGGGTTTGAATCAAAGGTTTTTGAGATGTTACCGAGAAATTGGAGCAGTCTTCGTTGAACTGAGATCTCTCCTCTCATCTCGGGTCGATCTCTCCTCTTGTCGGGTATCTCCTAATTGTACTGGGGTCCATTATACTGCCGAGGCATCGCAGTTGGCAGCGCGTAAGTTACACGAAAACGTTTCGAGGCTTTAGACATATAATTAGGTAAATAAAGACAGATCCAGGGCTTTTTGTCACAGACTATAAAATCCCTAAAACTAAAACAAGTTGAAATTTACGTTAGAACGAAATACAACCCACGTAAACTCAATAAAATTTAGGTCTCGGATGACAGCAAAGACAGTGTTATCAATGAATAAAAAACTAGAGATATTCCCAAAAGTGAATTCTCACAAAATATTTTTGTGAGCTCACAAAAACCCTAAAACAGAAGTTGAAAGGCTAACCAAAAATTATAAAATTAAATCATCGTGGCACTAGAAGCAAAATATGAGATATAGTATTTAACACATTTTAGTTGACAGAAAGGTAGACATAGTATTTAAAACGCGGAGTTGGCTCAAGGGAAGCCTTAACAGTGAGGTTTTCCTAACGTTTTCATGGTTTAAAGAAGAGACGGTTACAATCGATTTGGTGGGGGAGTATTAATTGCTCTAAATTCACATCTCAGTAGCCAATGATATGAATAAGATAACAAATGATATAGAAAGTGTTTGGTGCAACAGAAAGGACGTGACAGAAGCCTGTTCTCACTTTACAGATTCACTGATTTTAATACAGATATTTTACGCATGTTCGACGACCAAATATCAATTCTCAGCATCGAACGTGGCAACAGCATAATTATAATCACCGGTCAAATGATTGGGAATCGTACTGCAGAAGAAACTCTAACAAAAAGAGAGATTAATGCCAAAAACTCCCCCATGCATCCGCAAAACACTCTTTTAAAAAGATGTTAAATCACCAACATAAGGCCTCGGCAAACTTCATATTTTCGCGTTATCCACGCCAGAAATAGAAACTAAATTTTAAATATTGGACGGCGGTAATAGGGTTAAAATACGTTAATGACTTAAGCTAACACGTCAGTGGCAGCCTCAAAGTATTTGCTGACGACATGGTGGTACACAGGGAAAAAAGGGCCTGCCAGATTTCAGGCTACTATCCAGAGGTTTAGGTATAAGGAATGGGGGCCACTCCTTTCTTGAAGAGCACCTATCAGGACAATATGCGCATTCGCTTCAAATAAACTAGGTTTCATAAACGGGTGGTTAGGAAATGCAACGAGAAAATAAAAAAGAGGATTTCTTTCTCTTTAGTTTGTCCTAATTGGGAATATGCCGCAAGTGCTTGTAATCCTTGGGAGAAAGTTTGGTAAAAATAATTAGATAAAGTTTAGAGAAAATCTGCCATATTAAAAGAAAATACCTTTTGAAGACGAGTACAATAGATTTTCTTAGGGGGATAAGGATGGGAACCACTTAAGATACGAAGAGAACAAGCGTGCCCTAGACTTTTAGTAAGGTTCAGAACAAACGAGTATAACAATCACACTAGAGGAATTATTGTGGCCCCACACTATTTAGGTAGACTAAACCATAAAGATAAGATAAGGGAGATGGATTTAAGTACAGATGGATACAAATATTGGTTCTTTTCCCGGCCAATCGGGAAACATAATAGTTAGAAAATCAAGTCACTATTGAAATATTAAAGACATTCTATTTACTAAGTCAAGCAGACAGGTCAGGACTAGATTAAATGTTCCGTATAGGTTACGCATACTTGTAGATGCATGGGCATATGATTTGATAGTATATGTATTTGCAAAAGTTGAGTTGAAGAGGTTTTCGCTTGAAGATCACATTCACCTCTGTTGGTGTAGATTTACTTGAACTTGTTGGTTTTGCATGTATTGCTATTCTCTTTCACGGGTGTTGTCCTAACACCCCGCACCACTTGCCCATACGGTGGCATGAGGGTGTTATGCAAATGTACCCATCTCACCAGGTAGTTGCACTCCCTGACATACACCTTTTTGGGTAATCGTGAAATATATTTATTAGGCAATCTACCGATTGAGGTAGGTCTTTGGATGGACACAAATATCAAATAAATATTTTATAACTCCAAACAAACACCAATCCATCATTCTTACCCACACTTCTCCACACCCTCCATCTCCACCCCACATTTCAAAAGCCTTCAATCTACGTCTATCCTCCTTCTTCAGTGACCACGTCTACGGCTACGCTCTATATCAGAGTTTTTACGAGTCTTTTCTTAACCTCCCTACTCAACGTCCCCGTCATCAACTCCATCCTCCTTGAGAAAGCCTCCTTGCCTAGCGCAATTCTTCTCCTTACGTCCCTACCACTTTGACCGTATTGGTCCAAAACACTTCCGAGATATGTAAACTGCTCTACCTGCTCTATTTTTTCCACTCCTATTTTAATGTTTAGCTTAGCCTTTTATTTCTGGAAAATCGCACAACCTTTGTTTTGTTAATATTGATTCTCATCCCATATTTATCGCACTGAACCTCCAATTCACTCCGCAATGCTTGCAAACCCTTGGCTGACTGAGCAACTAATGCTTGGTCATCAGCAAACCTAACCGATTTTACGAATTCCCCTGCGACTTTCATTCCTACCTCCAGTTCTTCCCATGCCTCTTTAATCATTTCCTCCACATATACTTTGAACAGCACTGGTGACAATGGGCAACCCTGCCTTACACCTCTTCATCACACTGCCCATCCGGACTCTCCGTTCTGCATTCGCACCTGAGCAGTCTGAGACATGAAATGGTGCGAATTAGCCTCCTGCCCCTCCAATCCATTCCTCCTTTCTTCAACACACGCATTAATTTTTCCCAATTCACTCTATCAAACGCTTTTCGTGGAGTATATATGTTCGTAGACATTCATTGAATACCTAAAATAACAGCACTTAGGTGGCTGTCAATTTTTAACAGACAATCTTTTATGAGAGCGAAAAGTTTACAAATAAATAGTTAACTCAAATAAATTAAACCCCGCAGAACGATAGAGAACACATGAAATTTAATGATTAGAAATATATTTTCCCACTAAATAAGAGCCACGAAACAAACAAATGATTAAACGAAATGATCTTTCATTCCCAATTAACCAATTCCTAATTATAAGGGGAATTATAACGAGGTACATAATCTCATGTTTACATATTATTCAGCTTTTCATCTTGCATTCTATTTACAAACGAAGGAGCCAAGCAAGTACTCTCATAAATTGGTTAGCACCAAAAGCTCAAATAAAATACTATTTACTACTTTTTGGGAATTTTCTTAACAAGGTTCTTCCATCTTTGATAATAATTTCGACAAATTGGTTTTTTTGTTCGTGACACCATTGAGGTCAGTTTGAATTTGTCAATTATCACACGCTCCTTATAGCTAAATCCAGATCACATAAACTATCATTTAAAAGTCTATGGAAAATATATCTACATATTACAAAAATAATGAAAAAGAAATCAGATATGACGCTCTCATGTCTCATGCATAATCTTATAATCGATATTCACCATTGCGAAATGGTGATTGCATCATTATCGTACGTTCATTATCTTCACTCAATAGGGAATGGTATCGATGAACGCTCTTTTGAAAATATGAATATGCTTCGGATAGTCGACTGTTAAATACTGAGCGAGGAGTGTGCACTGATGACTTTTATTACTAAATTGGCTGCCTTCGTTCTATCGCCCATCTCCTTACTAATCTTATCATCAAAGTACTCCTAAAACCCTCACTTGAATGTAGTTCCTTGAATCAATACTAAAGGTTTCATTCAAATCTGTATTTAGTTTACCGGAATATTTTCTTCTGCTTACTGTCACCGGAAATATCTTTTATCCTTCTACCCAAGCCACGTCAATTTGGTTCTACCGCAGGGATAATGTGAACGTGACGGGAAATTTTCTGGCTAAATCGTCACTAGAGGATAATTTTTAAAAGTTTTTTTCCTAATCGCCTCCATACTGGAAACACAAAGCTTTGAAAGACCACTTATCACGACCGTCTCTCTAATCCCAATCTCTCAGCAAAGCAATCGTTCTCTCACTCAAAGAAAAAAATTCCACATCAGCAATCTATTCTTCACAGTGGGTACAGAGCCGGATTCTGGGGGTGCAATCGATGCGCCCGGAAGTTTGCAATCCCTCGCCTTCAGTTACAATGTGCGCTCCAAGAACCGAGTTGCTAGAATTAAAGCATACCTTTCATCACAGGTTCACGATGACACATAACGTATTAACTTAATGAGACGATAAGAATATTTATCAAGTGGATTTCCTTAAAATATAGGGCAGTTGGTTAAACTATTTCCAAATTTTTTACCAAGGATCGATTGACTTTTAACTTGTTACGCCATGAAATTCACACCCTTCTATCAACATCTACAGAATATCAAGCGAATTGTCACAAGGACGTGTAGTTTGGGTATGCATGTCACCAGCCTTTCCACATGTATTTTCACTATTTCTTCATGCACATGGCCTCCCGAGATTCACTCAAAAACTAAGTGAAGCGAAAAGGGAGCGCGGAATACCAGTCATGCAATACTCCGACACATATTTCGAGTATTACATGGTAAGCAGCTGTTCCTGTGCCTACACAAAAAGGAAAAGAAAAATTCATTAGGGCAAGAAAAAATTATAAAAGGAGGCAGGCATACATGCAATTCAGACAATTATTACCAGTTATTATTCTTTGAATTCCTGGCGGACAATTTACAAATATAATAGAATATCTAAATTCACCGACGCCCCATGTTCCTGCTACTAGGATGCAATACTGGGGGTGTTAGGATGCCAGACTTCGAGATAGTATCGGGAAAGTTCCTTCTGTACCCCTGTTTTCGACAGCGCGTATCCATTACTGTCTTAGGTACTCCCGTTTTATTGTTGTCGCAAAAAGTCCAGCGAAAAACGAATACCTGAATCTATCCATTCGACACTCTAAGACACTAATTTTTGAAAATTATCAGTCCTGCTAATTCAAATGGGTGTTAAATAATATCCCCAGTGCCGGATGAAAATACACACGCTTTATATCTTTGTAATACGTTTAATATAGTCGCATATGTAAAGATTCCCACCAAAGATTCTATGTGACACGTATTGTCCTTTCGTACGTGATTTTCACGAATCTAGCGGCTGTTTCCTGTACTTTATTCGATTCGGTAATCAGGTTTTTCAGAATAGAAGCGGCTCTATTACATTATTAGCACAACCCATGCATGGCTACTTTTAATTGCGTAACGGCTAGAATTTTCTAATAAAATGTATTACCTTTTCTGCATACCATAGCGTTTGTGTAATAACATATCGAGCGGGACTTGATCGAAGGATTTCTTGGAATCCAAAAATAGTGCACCCACTTGTGTTTTTTTCTCCCGATCAAAGGATATCGTAAATTTAAAGACCCGATTGGATTTTCAAGATGTGGTCTTCCTATATCCGTGCTCTCTTGACAGTAGGAAGATACCAAGTATACTTGGTATCTTCCTACTGTCGAGAAATGCGTTGCTGACGATGATTTCACTGATATGTTCTTATATTTGTTTAAAATGTTAAGGTTCTCATGGTAATTGGTGGAATTCTCACTATCACCTTCTTTTTAAATGGGAGTTTTGTGGGGTAGCTTCCAAACGCGAGATACAAAGACTTTTATCGACTTATGAAAAATAGTTATTCATAAAATGTATCAGAAATAACTCCATAAGAATATTTCCCTGAAAAAAAACCTTGTCACCCAGATGGTTCGATGGTCGGTCAGTTACACTACTACGCACCAGGGACAAAGGAATAGTGGGTTTCCACATCTAAATGTATATACATATCCCGCGATCTACCGAAACGGTGTGCGGCCGGTAGTGCAAGCACCAGGTAGCATGGGTAAAAGATGTAAAAAAGGAAGCGTGTTTAAATGTCTAGGAGGAAGGTGCTTAATTATATAACAAATCTTTTTATTAAAAACCTTATTAAAGTGGCAGTAACTTCAATTACATTATAAAATAGCTCTAATCACTCTACAAGTTATTACACACATCAAAATTAAAATAATTACGTTTAACTAATACATGTACTAACATTTGGAATGTATGCATCAAAACAAATGTTAAAAAAATAACCTTTGATCCATATAAAAAAATAAAAGTGAAAATCCATTTTCAGTGCTTGTTTTAATAAAGTAAAACTCAAACGAATTAATCTATTTCAAATTTGCGTACCCGTTGCTCTCGTTTCAACAATGCTATAATTTAAAGAGTAATTATATTCTTAGTTACAACACTAATAGTTCTTTTGAATGTGCATAACATAATTTTTGACTGAAATGAAATCTATGCAATTTTTCGGCTCGTTTAGCTTAAAGTAATACCTCACTGAAATAGTCGAAGTTCTTTAAAATATTTATTGGATAAGAGGAAAACAATAACGCGTGGCCCAAAAAACGAGGTTCCATTCTGTACTTCTTTCAGCATCTCAGTGGGCACATAAGACGCCGACTGAAGGCCTTAGACGAATGCCCATGTAGCTTCAAATGGTCCTGGAAACTCAACGCCAGCCCCCCCTGGCCTTATCCTAAGTGATTTCTGCTGTTCGGGCCAGTTTCAACAGTGTTGTCCACCCACCGCAACCCACTGGCCGGCCATTAGGGACTCTGCCACGCCTCACCCTTCTTAGATGACCCAGGCGTCAGCCCTTCAAAAATCCTGTCCTTAAGGAGGGGTTAGAACCTGTATTTGAACTTCTCTCACAGGCCATCAGAAAGTGAACTCCCTCTCCGAAAACTACTCTTCGAATATTGATTTCACCAGGGAAAGAAAAAAGCTGACGTAAGAAATTCCGGACGTTTAGTAATCGATACGAATTGGAAAATGCATCTGGGTAAAAATTATATATATATTCTGTAGAAATTTATTACGTACGATTAAAATAAAGCTAGTCTGCTCTTTGGGTAACTTTTTATCCCTCTATTAATAGTAACATGAGGCCATTGCTTGAATAGACATTTTAACAGAAATAGGCTCGCAGTCCAATCAATTCATATACCGGAAATTGATTTCCTAAAAAATATTTTCGTTGAACTTCTACAGCTACCATTAAATGCTTCCAAATTAAGATATTAAAGATCATAAATTACAGACATTGTCAACGTCAATATCTGACGCCTATCCGTCACACATTTCAAATGGAGAAGACTCAGCGCAGGGCAGCAACTTTTGTTAACAACTGTAATTAAAATACAAAAGTAAGTACAATTTTAAAGAAAGCAAAAATCCCACTGGCTGCACACAGCGTTTATGGAATTTATTTATGTTCCTAAATATATGCACTAATCTCGTGTATTTGTTGGCAATCCTTTTTCCGCATGACTGCATGGGGCTGTCATATAGTAACATAGGAAAAGTTTCCATATTTAGCACCATTTTCTCGTGTTTTCCAGTTACAGCTTTCATCACTCGTCCCTATCTGTGGGGGTGTGGCCTCTCGCCATCCGCTGGCAAGAGTTGGGTGTTACATTTTATTTTTTGTGATACTAGGGGGGGAGGCTATGTTTTACATACCAATGAAATAATTGAATGTCCCCTTCTCATTTTCCAGTTCTGCATGTATTATCTTAGCACAGTGGAGGTCAGTCGCATAAATGGCTATGGTTTACATTTATTCCCTTTTTTGTAGAATTATTTTATTTCATTCGTTCTTCGAAATAATGTTTAGGATTTATCCATTTTTAACATGCCACGAGTAAATGGTCCTAGAAGAAGTAGTACAGCCGGAAAGGGTAAGCGTTACATCGGGTATCCCACAAAATAATGTTATCGGTTCACATCGTTACATTTATATGTTAATGTCATTGGATCTCAGGTTTTTAGTAAACTTCGTCTATTTACTGAAGATCCGTTACTTACGTATAGGGAAATATCAGGTTATGTAAATAAGGGAAGCCTTATCAAATGACCTAAATATAATCCTAAGTAGTGCGAGACATGGGTGCGTGAGTTTTAATTGTGCGTTTCTGCGTTTGTGTTCGACAGGCCATCTTGGCGTTCATTGTTATTCACATCCGGGAGAATTTCATACAATATATATATATGTATATATATATATATATATATATATATATATATATATATATATATATATATATAGTTTCTTCGAAGCAACACGTAAAATGTTATAAAAAAACTTAGACAGCAACACACAATAAGAGAACACATAATAACATTATATATGTGAGGGTAGACAACATTTCTGTGGACCTGTTGAAATGTTCAGGAAAACGTGGAAAGAAGGCCCTATATAAACTGATTCGTAGTATCTATGAGAAAGGAATCTGGCCGGAAGATTTTGTGAGATCAGTGTTAGTTCCTATTCCGAAAAAGGTAAAGGCTACATCATGTGAGGATTACAGAACAATACGTTTGATATCCCATACAGCTAAAGTTATTCTCAGGATCATCAACAAAAAGATAGAGAGTAAGACAAATGATTGCTTAGGGGATGATCAGTTTGGGTTTTGGAAGAGAAGAGGTACGCGCGATGCCATTGCAGTAATGATATCACTAATCGAGAGGAATATAGAATACAATCAGGACGTATTTGCCTGTTTCGTAGATTTCGAAAAAGCGTTTGAAAGAGTGAATTGGGAAAAATTAATGCGTGTATTAGAAAAAAGGAATCGATTGGAGGGACAGGAGACTGATCCGCAACCTGTACATGTCTCAGACTGCTCAGGTGCGAGTGGGGATCGGAGAGTCCGGATGGGCAGTGTGAGGAAGGGTTGCCCATTGTCACCAGTGCTGTTCAACCTATATGTTGAGGAAATGATTAAAGAGGCATGGGAAGAACTGGAGGTAGGAATGGAAGTCGGAGGGGAATGCGTAAAATCGGTTAGGTTTGCTTATGACCAAGCATTAGTTGCTCAGTCAGCCAAGGGGTTGCAAGCATTGCTGGGTGAGTTGGACGTTCAGTGCGATAGATATGGGATGAGAATTAATATTAATAAAACAAAGGTTTTGCGATTTTTCAGAAAGAAAACGGCTAAGCTAAACATTAAAATAGGAGGGGAAAAAATAGAGCAGGTAGAACAGTTTACGTAACTCGAAAGTGTTCTGGACCAACACGGTCAAAATAGTCGGGACGTAAGGAGAAGAGTTGCGCTAGGCAAGGAGGGAGTTGATGACGGGGACGTTGAGTAGGGATGTTAACACAAGACTCGTGAAAACTCTGATATGGAGCGTAACTTTGTACAGCGTGGAAACGTGGTCACTGAAGCAGGAGGATAGACGTAGGCGGGAGGCTTTTGAAATGAGGGCATGGGGA
This sequence comes from Hetaerina titia, assembly GCA_037158775.1. Classification (NCBI taxonomy): domain Eukaryota; kingdom Metazoa; phylum Arthropoda; class Insecta; order Odonata; family Calopterygidae; genus Hetaerina; species Hetaerina titia. The sequence goes on from CM073779.1 coordinate 72,028,013, forward strand.
ATAACGGAGAAGGTGAAATTGACCGAAAAGAAAACAAATGAGGAAGTACTGGAGATGGTGGGTGAGGAGAGGGGTTTGTTGAGAGAAATGGAGGCAGGAAAAATGGATGAAGGGCGTATTGAGCGGTAGTGGAATGTTGAAGAAGGTAATAGAGGGGAGAATGTTAGGCAAACGAGGAAAGGGCAGGAACAGGATAGGGATGTTGGACGGGATGAAAGGAGGAAGGAAGACATGAAATCATTAAAATGACGTCCAAAGGAATCAATAACAAATCCTCAAAAAAGTATTCCCGCAAGCGAATATCCTCTGTCCCCGTACCCTCTATTCAATTTCCCAGAAAGAGCTCTGATCCCAAATTGCAGCTTTTTAGAATACATATTCAACAAATCTAATCGGGATGTTTTGTTTCCCTGGACTGGAAAATATTTCACATGACATCTATTTTTAAAAGTATAAATACACATGACCTCGGTTTTTACCGACCAATATCGTTCGCTTTCATCTTCTCTATAATCTATGAACGCATTATTATTAGCAACATCATGACATTCCTTTTCATTCGCGACATATTATTCAACAGACAATACTGACTCAGAAAGGGGAAATCATGTGAAACGCAGTTGGGACTTTTTAGTCACGACATTCTTCAATGGAGGAAAGCAACAAAAAAGTAGATGCGATATTCTTGGATTCCATGAAGGCCTTCATTGAATCCCACGCATTAAGTTGATTCACGAGTGGTAGTGGAACGGAATAAGGGAAAAAGTAAAACTGGTTTCGGGACTTCCGTAGTGGCAGCAAACAAAAGTTAGATTGCTCATGCTCTGGTGAGGGTGAAAGAAAGAGAAAAGAAAACTTTGCACTTCCACACACTTTTAATATAACACGACCATGGTTTCGATGCGGCGCATCATCATCAGGTGATCATCTCCTGATGATGATGCGCCGCATCGGCGCATTAGCTTTCATGCTACTAATCATATGCAAATAACATCTGGGGTCCCACAGGATAGCGTCATTGGACCACTACTAATTCTTATTTGCATTAATGATATCAGCTGTAAAACAAAAAGCATCATAAGACTTTTCGCCAGTGACATTTTAATCTGCACCGATAAAACAGATGATGCAGATCGTGAATTTGCGTCATTAGTTTTATTCGGATGCTGATTGAAATTGACTTAAACAACATTGAAATATGGGGTGAAGAATAGGGGTGGAATGAAAATACCAAAAAATGTACCACAATGCATTTTCTAAACTCTAGAAAATACAGCCAAAATTTAATAGCTTACACACTCGGAGGTGTGCGGATGAGCGTCGCGATTCAGAATCGTACACAATACAGAATAGGGAATTCCCGGAGATAGAGTACCTTTACATATGCAAAGCCTCAGGGCTATATTAAACGAATTACAGAGATATAAAGCGTCTAGTTTTGCATCCGACCCTGGGGATGCAATTTAGCCCCCTAATTACATTTACAGGATCGAATATATTAAAAAAATAAGAGAGGCAGTCGTACGGAAAGATTCAAGAATTTGTTTCCTCCGTGCAATTTTTGCGACATCAATATAACCTGGAGCACCTAAGACGGTAATAGATATGCGCTGTCGAAACCAGGGGTACAAAAGAAGGAACTTCCCCGATACTTTCTCCAAGTCTGGTGCTCTCTAACGCCACCAGTAGCGCGCCTTGGAGCTGGGTGGTAGAAGAACGGAGATAAAGTCCATTGTAATAGTGAATTGTCCGCCAGGAATTTATTGAATTATAACCGGTAATAAATGTCTGAATTCCATGTGTGCCTGTATCCTTTTAATTATTTTTTCTTGGTCATTTTATGTAGGCACAGGAACAGCTGCTTAATATGTAATACTCGTAATATATATAGGCATGCAGTATGGATGATATTCAGTTGCCCCTTTCCCACCCGGTTTTTGAGTGGATCACGGGGTGTTAATTGCATGAGGAAATAGTGGAAATACACGTTAAGTGGCTGGTGACCCCTTGCCATATGTCCTTGCGACGGTATGCGGGGTATAGTGTAGATATCGATAGATGTAGATGAATTGGAAGTGAGGACAAAATTAAAAGCTGTGTAGTAACTGATACATTGCTAGGTGCATTACTTGGTGCTAGATTGCACTACTTTCTGGTTGTTGCACTATGAAACCTATCGAACTCAATAATTCATCCAGCAGCGCTCTGTATTTAGTGGTCAATCAAAACATTCCAAACTTACCCCAATACAGCTTTTCCTAATCAATGTGAGCGATTATCTCGTTTCATAAGATTTAATTAACGGAGGCTTGTTCCTAATAAAATTACTTTAGCCATTAACTTCTCATCTCAAGTTTGAAGTTATACTATGTGCCAAGCATTGGGAAATAATGAAGGCGATTGACAATCAAACTTGTGCACACATAGCAACCGGTCAACTATATTCGTGCTTTAGGAAGACGTTTGACACACCATTCCACCAATTGATCAGTTTAATTGACCCATGCTTGATCCTTGTCCTGGACGTGGACTTCCTCTTATTGCTTCTGCCCCTCCCCAACTCCGCAGCTTTTTTCTTTTCAAGATTAAATGAATTTTTTGTTCCTCCTCATAAATCTCCGCTTAGAATACATTAATTTAGCAATGTTAATGATGCGTTGTCCTCAATACTAATGAGGACGCCATGGTAGTTCCACCACATAAGTTAACCTAAGACTGAAAACCTTGCATTTCCATTTATGGATTGTGAAAAATCGAAGAAAAACATAAGTTTATTAAATTTACTCTCCACGCAGCACATATAAAGATACTGATTGACAGATTGAATGTAACTAATGTAATTTATTAAAGTAAAATCTTCAGTTTTGTCCTGTTATTAATGATTCGTACTGTTTGACTTGAAGTTTTTTTTACCAGGAACAGTTATACCGAGTAGAAGATGTAGGACTTTAAGTCCTACATCTTGCCTGGAGATGGAGGAGATTACCCGGATGAAATCCCGAGAAGAATTCACTCCCGAGTAGAAGAGTTTGTATTGTAAAATATAGCAAGTATATATCCGTATTTATACTCAAATCTGAATTCTAACGTTAGTTATTATGAAAATACTTTCAAAGAATCTCGTTGAGAATTGCTGCAATGCATCCTGTACCTTAGATACTCATTCAGAATTTTGGTTTCACCAAGCTACCATATTGGCACCGATTTGTGATCCCCTGGGGTCCCTCTAATTTGCTTCGAGGGTAACGGTGAAGAGTGGAAGGAACCAGAGTACCAGAATCAGCTTCAGCTTCCTTTCGGAATTAGCCCTACACTTTCTTATCTAAATGATGTTGAGCGTATCTCCGCGATTGGCATTGAATTGTATTCTCTTCTAACGTTACGGCACCAGGCGTAGTAAATAGCAATTTCACATAAATAAATATGTCTCTGTAACGGAAAAATCAATTAATGCGTTCCATTATCTTAACAAAGTTCGAAACAGGGCACACTTGAGTTGAACAAAAGTAATGCACAACTAAAATAAAATAAGGGTTTTCAAGCATTACATTCGAATGAATGTTAAAGTGACACGTTTAATGGTTCTGGTAAACAATTATTTTTAAAAAGTCCTCTTTAGCTTAATGATAGACCCACTGACCGTTTTAAATCTTTACATAATTAACACACTGGTCTACAAACTAAAAGAAGGGGAGATATACTTGTAACCGACCAACCTTATCTCAAATTGTTTATTTTGTTTCACCCCACGCATTTTTATTAATTTCTCTACCAGGGGGGAAGTATCCGGTGTTTCCCCAGACGTCATTAGCAAAAGAATCCACGGCTTCACCACTTGCGTCCCCCGGAGGGTGTGCGCGAATGGATGGGCTTTGATGAACAAACACCGCGTGATGAGACTGGGGATTTCTGACCCCTTTTCCGCGCTCCCCACACAGACCTCAGCGAACGTAACTGCACATTAATGTAACCTCTCTCCCATTTTATTTTTCAAAGGCATTCATTCACTTAGCCACCCTTCCCATATTGCGTCTCAGATACATGAGGTGAAGGGTCTTCCATTGGCGAAATGTCGGCACCCGGCCAAAATCCATGCTCAGCGCTCGCAACTAAATCTTCATCTACATCTACGTAATACCCCGCAAGCCACCACAAGGGCGTGTGGCGGGGGGTGTTAGGTCACCACCCAAAAAAAAAGGAAATCATCAAATGAAGACACCAACCGATGTCATATTCAAGTACGAAGGACATTGTGGTAATTGTTGTCGATTTTGGTAAGCCAATAGAGAAATTAACTAATAATTGGGCTCCTTATGTGCAATTACGTGCAAAAAATTTCCCCACCTCCTATAACTAGGCCGTACTCTCTGTCTTATTAATTTTTCACTAAGTGGGTATTGAAGTTGGCCGTTGTTCTACTGGTTTTATATGGTTGATTAAGTTGAATAACAAAGTGATTCAACAATCATTCAAACCTTCTTTATTTTGTCTTAACGTGCTGGAAGGTGAAAACAGAACATGATTAAAATAAAATCAATCATAGAAGAATTTTAATTAATGAAGGGGAGTATGAGCAATATAATGATGGAATATTTGAAAATGTTAATCTACAACGACTCTAAACAAACTATCATTTCTCCAATTTCTGTCAGGAACGAATATCAATATTAGTGTTTTAATGGTCAGCTTGTTGTTCATATGAATGCTTTTCTTCATGTTCACTGGTTTTTCAGTTGTTGTCTTGCATATAAATTAATCATAATGTGTAAAGAGACGTGTATGTTCAGGCACGACTATGTGTGCTTGCAATTATACATTCATATTTAAGAATAGGAATAAATTTAGCATTAATATCTTGCCCTCCCTCCGATTGCTCATTAGATTTCCAATAAATCTGTATATTTTATTTCTTTTATTAAAGCGATGACTAAAATTGCCGACCAAACAAAGTGGTTGAAAATAGTATTCTCGCCCCATGCCATTGGTAAAAATGCATTCTATCAATAGTTATAACAAATTAATATGGTAATTGCAAATTCATATGTACAAAATAAAAAAATTAAATTTTAGCACAAAGTTATGCATTGTATTAATATTAGTATTTTGTAGTAGCAAATGTTATGCTACATCAAGAGCGGTCTAATCATTGGAAAAAATAGAGTTTTGATGAAAAAATTACCGAACAATAAATTATCGTTGCAGAGTTGAATCCATTAAATTATAATGTAACGCTTACTGAAAGCCTTTCTAAGGTTTCATCAATATTGACACCGTTCTATTCATTATGCCTAAAAAGCGAGTATTAATGGATAAAAAGTGCTCTGTTGAAATTGTTTATGAATTGTTTATGTTTATAAACCCCTACCCTATTCGTACCTAAATATTGGAATTATTGTTCCCTTGCACTCATTTTTATTGTCGTAAACGCGTCCCTTCACAGAATATTGAAGGAAACGAAACGTTTTCACTTATATAATTGACTGAAAATGTACTGAAATAAGCGATTTTAAATTCTTTCAGTTTAAACTCGAATTCAAGCAATTAGCATCCCGAACCAATTTACAAGCTGCGATAACGTTTAACTAACGGACAAATACTAACTAGGATAAGCAATTTTCTCTCTGATAAAAATTAAGAGGGATTGATATATTTAGCTAGGACATTTCGAGTGAATTCTCGATAGATAGATAGTCATCCTTAAATTGGCGCGAGATTGAGACTATGGCGTCTCTTCTGCGACCTGAAGTACGTCAAAAAGAGAAGTAATTGGACTACTACTATTAATCATATTCATCAAAATGACTCCAACAAAATGATGGATCCATAATTCCTGTGTGCGCTTCATTAGTGATCTTAGAAATTACGATCATATTTATGACTAATTTACAAGAATATTCTGCTTAAAGCTAGAAGGTAACAGGAATTTACATGTTCTTTCAATTTTCTATAGGATATTTTAAAACCACATACCTAAATATTTCTACAAAAATTTCCTCCACATAAGCTCAATCCACAACAGGAACACTAGGGGAAACAATACATTTCTTGTCCCAAAGCATCTAACTGAAGTCTATCACATAACTTTTCATGTTCCAGCATGCCGTATTTAGAAATCTCTCCCATACGATGCTAAAAAACTCCAACTCAAGCAGTAGAATTTTGCGTCATTATTTTTAGTTAATTTGTTTCTCAATACTTTTCATTTGGTGTTAATGTAATTAATATCTACATTTCAATTTCAGTAACATTATAATATAGGTGTATATGCTATGTGAAAGATAAGATATTGCTTAAATTCACATTGGATTTTCGCAGGTTTTTCATTCCCCCATTCTCTTCGTAGGTATTTTCCTGCGTGGTGTTTTTTTCTAGGTAAGCAATTCCACGCTCCCCGTAGCTTTTCCCACAAACCTCATTCTTCGCTTAGACTTTCCCTATTTTATTCTTCTCTTTCTTCACTGTCATTTACTTTGAGTATGGGTGTGGGTTTAGGTGTATACTTAGTCTATGCATATTAATGCACATATGGATGATATAAAAAAACCATTAATACAACAATCATCCCGAAGGTAGGTTTGGTAGGTGATGGTAGAGTTCACACAGTACTAAGCCCGACGGCGTGTGAAATTCACACATCAGGGCAGGGGGGGCAGTTCCTTTCCCTGTTTCGGTTATGATTTCTCAGCAAGATCTGGTACCCGAAAAATCACATAGCTTGGTGGAGCTACAGGTGCCCAGTTTATATATATATATATATACATATAAAAAAATATATATATATATACATTATATATATATATATATATATATATATATATATATATATATATATATTTCGATGCCCAAATCTGTGCATAATGTATGTCTACATACATGTATTTATGTGTATGTATGCAAGTAAATATAAATTTTATGTCTGATATGGTATGCATACGGTGGGTTAAATGAAAGAAGGGACCTGTTGTTCTCAATTTCGCCCAAAAAGACCTCTATCTGTATTTTCTGATACTTCATTGTTGTTGCATATGAAATAAACTGTAGGAAAAAATTGCAACAGTTTAGAGTAGGGTTGGCATCATCTTTCAGGAGAAACTCAGGACAATGAGTTCCATATAGTAACGTTATACATATATAACGTTATAACGTTCCATATAGTAACCTGTATTACCTTCGAGTGGAAGGCAATATCGCTGTCAGAAGTGAATCGATTATACACCAATATTTTAATAAAGTTGAATAATTAGCGTTCAAGAAAAAACTTAAATACAATTCCTATGACAAGTCATACACTATACGTGACTTGGCAATACTCGGGAAACTTGTGGGAACAAAAGAATTTTTTTAGAATAATTGAAATATTTTTGTGAATCACATTACCGCAAAAAAGGAACGCTGTTATGCCATTGCTAAATGTTATATCCCTGAGGGGTTCAGCAGTCATGCGGAATCATTCCGAATAAACCGGATGGGTGGACAACACATATAATTTTTTAAACACCCTCAAAAAGAGAAATGATCCTTAATCACTAAATAAATTTAATGAAGTAGAGCGAATATCCATCTTAATGGGAGCATGTGGCTTTGGGGGACTGCGATGGGAGAGACGATTTAAATCACCTAGAATGCCCTCTTGTGTTGAGGGAATTTTAGGCTTCATCAACTATATTGAAAGGCACCGTTTTCAATGCATCAACTGTGTTAAGTCTTTCATAAATTTGATGATAAGCTGCACTTTCCAGTAAATGGGGTTGGAATTGCGTGATTTGGTGTTCACTCCCTTGAGTGCTGGTGGATTCCTAAACCATCGGCAGAAACTCTCAATTAGCCCTTTCACAGGTTTAATAAGATGAATCAAATCCCCAGCAGAATTCCGAATATGTCACATCCTAGTCATATTTGTTATCTGATTCAACTATTCGAAGATGTTGTGAGGATTAAAAGTACTTTTATAATGCGGGTAATAATAATGATATAAAGGACGATAACAAATGTTACTTAGAAAAATGATGTAGGGACACAAAAGGCTTCTGCATCAGTTGGGGTTTGTTATTTTCATGTATTCACTATTAAAAAATCACGTGTGAATTTGGTAATGAAACACATAAATGAACATAACTATGTGAGATAGTGACTAAAAATCAAATGTACCGAATTATTCATTAAAAATATTTCTACCAGTATCTACTTCCATAATTACAATAGGCAACTTCGTTTGAAGGGAATTTATGTTTAAGGGGATTGAGGGATATTTTTTCACGGTCTCCGAACAAATGGAGTTTTTTTCTGGAAATTAGCTATTATTCTATATTCATGAACTTGCTATATCGGCCGAGAAAATCGTTTGGTTAAATTATGAGCGACGGCTGCTTCAATTGTATGCAGCTCGATATGTGACAGTGCTGACCTACATTGAATGCATAAATAATGAATCTCATGGTGAGCCTGCAGCCAACCGATCGCCACACACTCACTCAACACAAACACACATGCATACGCACACACATACACATATACACGCACGCACACCCAGCGGGATACTTCCGCGTAGTTAACCAAGTTACCACCGCAGTGCTCGTGGAAGTTCTCACTTAACTCGCGTGTCGGGTCCTGATGCCCCGAGCCACTACAACTTTCGCACAACCCTAACTCTCCTCAACCCAAACCACTCAAAACTCCAACGCAATCTCTCCAATCCGTTGAAATCCTATTGCCCGGATCATTAACAGCCTTCCCTTACGTCCTCATTTATTCTATTCCTCTCCAAATGTGACACAAGGTCACCTCCAAACGCGTGAAATGGTTAAGGTCCGTTTAGATACAGATCCCTCCCTTTATCGGCCCTTTTCCTTCAGCACCCTGCTCTCATCCCCATTCCGCCCACACCCATCACACCCTGGCTAACACCCTCCCTGTACACCATTCCCGGCAGCTTCAAATCATTGCATATTCATGAGGCGCTGGGGTCCCTCGCTTTTTTGGCCTTCTTAGCGAAGGAGCGCCGCCTCCCTGAATAATTGAGAACCGTTGACGCCGAACGCGAGAGTAATACCGTGTCCTCTTAATTGAAGATTTTCGCAAAAGCTTCGTGTCGGCTTTCAAATTCCCCCTCACTTAGCGAAGCATTTTGACGGATTGCGGAGGTACTCTAATGGGTTAGTTGTGAAATTACTGTAGAAAATTCTGGGGATAAACAGAGCTGTCTGGCGCGGCCCTTGACATAGGAAGGCTCCTCAGAATAAATCACATTTATATCCCAACCAGGTTTCATCCTTTCATATTTCGAGGACTGTTTAAGAACGTGGGCTTAAGTGGTGTGCCATGAGTATCATGCAAAGACTAGCATTCAAATGAATTACTTATATGCGGGGTAAAGTGCTCCTTGGAGATGGTGCCTCTTCAAAGTGGAAGATCATCCACAAAGGAAAAAAATGCTTTGAAAATTACTTAAAAAAACATATGAATCAATATTTTACACGAAAAGAAGAATTTTGAACACGTTTACTAAACGATGATAATTTAACCTATTTAATTGGGAATGAGAGAGGTTTTAATCGAAATGTTTTGGTTTTAAACTTTAAAATTTTTCATTTTTTTATGCTGTGTTGATAAATTTTAAAAATAGTTGATAGGCTAATGTGATTCTTCACTTACAATAGTTTTTAACCAAATTATTTATTACACCATGTATTTAAATTAAATGGTGACCTAGGAGAGGCGGTATGAGTTTTTCCTCTGGTAGCATTGCTGGGCTACTGGTTGGAGTCCCCGATTTTGACTCATGGTAACACCTCGTGGTACCCTGAAACCAATCTCCAGGTCGACAACCTTAGTTTATAAATTACTAGTATATACATATATATACCTGGCTATATATGCTTAGATATATATATATATATATATATATATATATATATATATATATATATATATATATATATATATATATATATATATATATATATTTCTGTAAATATACACGCATGACATTTTTTTATTGTCTTCATTTATACTGCATAAATAAATGAAACAAGAAATGTGCAAAACGCATATTTTTAGTGGCTAAGAAATTATTATATATCTGGCATTTATATTTTACATTCTATTCAGTATCAGAAAAAGTTTAACAATATGATTAGCTTTCTCGGTACAGGCCATCATTTAACGAAGTAAATCACAATTCAACACAGTAAACAGCGTTCAAATTTGGAATTTTTCTTCCTCAAATGACGATAAAAAATTAGTACAAATAATATGGACAAAAATAAAAAAACACGTGTATGAAATTGAACGCCATTTCGAATCTTGAAAATTCACCATTGGTTTTAGAAATATTGGAACCTTTTGTATAATATTTTTCCCCGCTTTGTTGTTATTATTAAAAGCATACTATTGGTTGTTCTCGTCAAACATAATTTATTAATTTAGCTCAAATGACTACAGACGTTATGTATATGGACCATCCGAATGTACAAGGGTGGTCTGAAAAGTATCCGATACAACAATTTTTGTTGTAGGTATCGCAGATACAAGAAAATTTTTCAGAAATTTGCTGAGCCTGTAACTTATTAGACCACCCAAGTATTTTTTTACAAAGAACATGTTCTCAAATCAGTACTTAAAAACTGTTAATAATTGTATCGAAAGATCAGTTTTTATGGCTCAAAGGAAATATAATAATTGGACTATATTTAGCGAACGATGAGTTCCCTTTATGTATGTCACCCATACGTCGTATAACAGAAATTATTATCAAAATTGAAGGGGGAATTTATTTTCCTAAACTCTCAACTCTTCTCAAACCAACATTTATATTTGCTTACCAACACGTACATTTTCCAACATTTAGGAAGGTTTTGAAATTATGCATAATTTAGGAATTTTGTTTAAAGTAAAGGAAGTAATTATAATAATGGGGAGACATTGTGGTTAACGTTTACAGTTTATGAAAATCGACGGTCATCGAGTCAGTACCGTGTGTTAATGCTCAGTATGCATGATTTACATTCTTTAATAATACCATTATATTCTACTGAGGAGCTACGTAATTCAACAAAGTATTATGAAGTTTCAGTATCCCATTTTCTGATCCTCATTTTCCTTATTTGGTGCTAATATAACCCTCTCATAAAGGAATTTAATTGAATAACATTTTAAAGTATAAGTGCGAAGTTTAAGTCGTGCGAAGACTTCATTTAGTAATATATATATATATATATATATATATATATATATATATATATATATATATATATATATATATATATATATATATATATACACACACACACACAAATATATATATATATATAGACATATATGAATATGTGTATTAACAAGTATATACACATACATTTATGTAGTATTTATTAAAACACCATTGAAATTGTTAGCGAAATAATGATCTAATTGTCTATTATATTAATGGCTAAATAACGTACGTCAGTGTATCCAAAGTTCATTGTCTACTCCAATAAGAATTTATATTTAAATAATTAATACTCAGTGCAACAATGTAATTTCGAGAAAACATTATGTTAACAAAGAACCCACAAAAGAATTTTTTTGAGGTCCACAAAACAAAGATTATTAAACCTGCACAGCCGGTTTCGTAATCCTCATCCACATGCGCGCCCTGTTTATGCTGACGCTTATTCACCTGAGGATACCATAGTCAACAAAACCGATTGTGTTGTTCAAATTCATTATTTTTTGTGGATCTCAATAACAAGTACTCTGAAATCTTCAGTAAGCATTTTTACTTAAAAGTACTTTTAATTCTTACGCCGGGTTCCTCTAAATAAATAACTTATTGCTTTAATACAGTTCAACCTTCGCTTCCCAAATAGGTGCACTGTGATTTAATAACTGTACACCAAACTAAATAAAGGGGACCAGAAGTTACCGGTAAATTCTTCCTGCAAAGAAGGGTGAAATCACTTACCAGTCACTGTGATCTCCACGGTGCCCCGGTCCGAGTGCCCTTGCCTATTTTTCACTGTGCAAGAATATGTTCCTCTGTCGTCACGCTGCTGAACATTCATGACAACAAGAGTACCATTGGGATGGACAGTCTGCCTATGGTTTACAGGAAGAATGCGTCCATCTGAAACAAATTGAATACTTTCACAAAAGAAATAAACCACCGCATTCTCAGCGCAAGCTTAATTTCGCGCAATTCCACGCAGTGCAAGCTGATTCCGGATTCATAAAATCATTTACTTAAATTATTGAACTGAATTTTCTTCCTGTATCTGATTCCTCTTGATACTTGAAAAGAGTATCTGAATTTTTGCATCCTTTTCGAAAAGCAAAAACTATATGTCTTAATGACTGCTTGTAATCACTTTTGAATTTTATATGTCTGTTCATCTGCTTAATAAGGGATGTAGAGATGGGATAATAAAACGAATTCAGCTATATAATGAAAACTAGTAACATGGTAACTACACAACTATCCGTAATTCCTGATTTATCTTGACCTCATCGTCCAATTGCAACGGTGAAAAATCTATCACCAGTTTGGAAAAAGCTAGCACATTAAAAGTGTATCCCTATTTTCACATGGTTTATCGCTATTGCAGAGCGTTCCCGTTTCTTAACGTCTAGAGAAAGTCCCAACCCGATCGCTGTATGGTACTACGTATGATTAAAACTGTGATATCTTCCCTTGTAATCGAACGACAACTTAGAGAATTGTACAAAGAAAGCGCCTGGCCCTGACCAAATCCCTTCTCACATATGCAAAATGATGGCACCAGAAATAACTGCTCACTTGGAATCAATATTTAATTAATTCTTAAATGATCACGTGGTAGCCAAAGCCTAGAAAGTAGCCAACGGTTAAATAAGGTGACAGAGAAAACCCGAGTAGCTATCGACACATTTTTCTCACATCCACCTCACGTTAAATCTAAGAGCATGTAGTGTTAAGTTTGATCATGAAATAACTCGATTCTCAGAGTGCACTATCAATAAAACTAACCTTGTTTCGATCACGGCTTGCGAAACCCAACTGGCACTGATGAATATATTATGGAACCGTGTGAAATAACGTCAAAGTCGATGCTGTATTTCTATATTTAAAAGGACATTCGACAAAGCCCCTCATAGGAAGTTGCCTAAAAATTTGGGAACCAACGGGATAGATAAGTCTGCAATACTGCAGCAATAGCAACTGAAGTCATCCATTTTCAATAGTCCTCGAGCAAAGGGTCGAAGGAGGTTTATCCGATACTGCTATGGTCTCATTGGATATCCCACAAGGAAGAAGAATTCTGCATATTCGGGTTTTCACCGCCTTGTTGTTTGAAGCCGTCAACAGTTTCGCCGAAGTTGCATCCGGCGTCTTCAGGTCGAAGATAAAAGCCGAAATGCAAATGACCGAAAATCTACGCAGTCATATATCCCACAAGGAAGTTTTATCGACCCGGTTTGCTCCTTTTAAGCATTAATTTAATAGCTCTCAGGTTTCCGTTAAAGTTTGTCTATTTACGATGCAGTTATATAGTATGTATGGAAATATCCAGTCATTTAGATAGGGAATAATTATGTGATGTGCTAAATGCGACCCAAAAGTGGCGCGAGACACCGGGACTAGAACTAAAATTGAAGAAATGTGTTCCGATGAATTTTTGAAGCATAAAAATTTCACCCAAAAAATCTTAACAACACACAGAAAACCCTCATAACAAATGTTGAATCGGTAAAATATTTGGATTTTACGAGAATTAAGGAGATGCTATGGGGAAAACATTCATGAAAACTATGGCATAGCAAATATAATGTTAGAATTCATAAAAATGAGACTTAATATGAGATATAATGAGAGGGTAAAAGAGCTTTGTCATTACCTTTGAGGTTAGTTAGATACCCCTGGAATACGCTGCGAGTGCATGTGATCCCGACAGGTAGGCTTAGTTTTGGAACTAGATCGAGTCCAACGCAGAGCAGCTTATTTCGAGAAAAATTGTGGAACAACGTAGAAAAATCACGACCATGTTATAAGACTATGGACAGGAGAAAATAATATACTTTAGGTGGAAATATAGGTTAAATTTACTGCGTAAATTTTTTAGGGAATCCACTTACCCGAGGATATTAAAGGCATCACAGGCCCCAACTAACTATGGTAGATAAGATCCCATGCATAAAAACAGGGCGATTGATACTTGTAGTTGAAAGGATTGATTTGAAAGGTCCTTTTTACCTACTACGATAGGCGATGAAATTAGACATGATTGCGGGTGCGATGAGTGAATACTTAGTGAAACGAATATGGTGTAAAGTATTGGCTGTGAATATGCATGGTGTCAACCCTATAGCCAATATTTAAGAGTAAAGAAAAACTCTATGCGGATATTTCGGTCAAATAGGTGACCATTAACTTGAGTGGAAAATTTGACACCGGGGAAGAAAACAGTACCGAAGTACTGCCCGTGGTCATGTGAATAGTTGGTGTATATATTTCATCGATACCCAGAATACATTTTAAGTGCATCCATATTTTTAATATTCTTCCCGCCTGACACGAGTATATACGGGAATTAAATATATTTTCATGTAAGTACCTACTTTCGCGTGAATAACTTTTTCCGAAAGAATGGTCGGTCTGATAATTAGGTAGAGGTCTGTGTATGACTGTGCAAAATTCCTAATTACCTAACTTCCCCCACCGCACGACCCTGCGGCGGCTTGCGGAGTATTATATCGATGTACAGAGATATGAATGCAACCCCATGCCATATCGTTGATGCTGGTAAACTATTTCCAAATTCAACGATAGAATTCAATTGTAACCGCTAAACCCAGACCCGTTAAATATGCCCAAATTTCAATTTCTCTATTTCTGACATTTAAGTCACATATTGATTCCTCAGATTCCTCGAAGGTTCATGTACTTTCTCCGACAGAAACGTGATTTCGCAAGAAAATGTTTCTTATATTGACGGTGATTTTTCTTTAAAAGTGAACTCGATTACTTAAATTTTACCACGTGATTTAACTTAAAAAAACATGAAATCAACCGGGTTGGGGATGATGCATTGAAACGTCACTGCGAAACTGAAGATTACTATACGTATTTCCCACTTACGTGGGGTAATATATATCAAACTTTTCGGTATCTAGAATTATTATACTCGTATGTATTAAGTGGACAGAATGTTGGTTTTCTTCATTTATTTACTTCACAAATTGTCATAAATATTAATGTTTATGAGAGAATCAATTTGAAGGAAGTATCAGCGACTGTGATTGGAGATTCGAAATTCAACCCATATAGAGGTACATGACTCAGAATTCACCATCCTTGGAACTTCTTAGGCTCAAGCACTTTGATTGTTTGAATTGGAGTTTTCGTTGACGAAATGGTCAAATTGAGAACCTAGCTGGTAGCCATCCGTGTTTCTTTGGAAGAAAGGCTGTTAACTTGAATCTCAGTGTACTGTGTATATCGTATACTGTGCTATTTCCGAGACAAAAAGTCTGTTAGATTACGGTAATCTAAATTTAAAATTTCTTTATTTTAAAGTAGAATATAATGCACAATTCAAAATCTAATTTCAATCAAATCTAATTTAATTATGTTCCTTATTTATTTCAAATTTACAGATTCTTTGTCCGTTTTGCCATAAAATGATCTCTAAATTATTAAATGTTACCTGCATTTGTAAAGCAGCCGGATGACCCCTCTGTTGTGTTCCATTGCGTGTCTCCTATTAATATAAGCACTCTTTTCAAAATCATCTGAAGAATAAAGTTTAAGTTATGTAAGCCACGAAAGAATCATAATGATTGATACATTATTTTTATGCTATACTAAAGTTAAACTTAAGAAGATAAAGAGATAAATAAGTAAACAAATAATTACTTAAACACATGACTACACAACTAAAAAACTAAATACATAAATTAAATAAAAAAGAAGAAAAATAAATAAATGAAAATAATTTATGTTAAAATTATAAATAAAAATTAAAAAAAAAATTCAACAGAAAAATAATCATTTTTCGTGAATAAAAGAGGACTTTCATAAGGCCCTAAGGCAACAGGTGGTCTACTTATGAACCGTTTTAAAATAAAATTCCCACATTCGTCTCACGAAATGTTACTAAAGACACACTTAGAGCATATCATGTTGATGGGAAACCGCTTTTCATTTAATACAGTTCCCCTGGCATTATCGGATTTGACCTGAATACATGAATTTATTTCGTTTTAGAGGTAACGTCAAAGAAAAGTAACGAGACCTTTAAAGAAGGGTCCAAAAGCATGTTTAAAATTAGCCATGATGTACCTATTTTACTTTACCTACTCCCAACGAAAACTACATGTGTTTTATACCTTGTTCTGCAGTACCTGTAAGATAATCTCCTTTCACGTGAGATCTGTAGGACTTACTTGACAGGAGATTTTTGGGCTACCAAGGTTCATTGTCTAGAGAATATAAATGATTCATTTAAATTTCGATGCCATATGTTTCATACTCGGCCTGCATAATGAAAGCATTCCACATCTAAATCAAGAAAATTATTACTCTGGGTTATATATTTTAAGGTGTTCCATTTAAGAGCAATACGGTAATGTACCGCATCCTAGGGAGTATCTCATACTTATTTCTTCTCACCTTTTTCCCAATTAATTCCAGCGATGGGAAAACCAGCAGCTGGACAGGTTACATATAGTGGTTCCCCGGCAACGGCAGAAATTGGCGGCATTTTTCTCACCATTGGAAGTCCTATAAATAGTTTGAACATAATTTCACTCACATTTTGAGAGATGGCGGTTGCATACATGTTGCCTTTATTACGAACACATTTAAAAGGACATGAATGCTTTTAATAAGAAAAAAAGGTTAAACTAATTACTATATTAAATTATTATTATAATAAGGTAATATACCAGTAATGGTAGGTTTTTTGATGGAAATAACTACCATATAAATAGTTTGTTACTCCTAATGAAACACAATCCAGCAACCAACTCTACATCAGGTACCTGTTCATCTCTGAGTGCTTCCTTCCTCCCTTCATCCCGTCCAACATTCCTATCGTACTTCTGCCCTTTCCTCGTTTACCCAATCTTTTCCTGTCCCACCCACCGTCACTAGTACTCCCTCATTTGATTTTATTTCGGTCCATTTCACCTTCTCCAATCTTCTCCACCTCCACATTTCAAAAGTTTCCAATCTACGGCTATCCTCCTTCAATGAACACGTTTCCACGCCTTACATAGGCTAAAGCTTCGCTTCATATCAAAGTTTTGATGAGTTTTTTCTTACGAGTTTCGACCCCATTATATCCTCTAACTCGTCGTTTATCCTATGGGCTTCTTCCTCCTTCTGGCTGATCGGTGGAATGTATACCTGAACAATGACAAAGGTTGTCGGTTCTGCTTTCCCCTTTTTGAGTAATATTCTACCCGTTGCTTGTTCTAAGCTGACTATACTTCTTCCTACCTCTTTAATATTATGGCCACCTTTGGTTGGGTCTCATCCCCGCTAATGGATATTATTCTATAATTATCACTCCAGTAATCCCCGCTATCATTCCATCTCAGATCGTACATATCTAAAACTAAAATATTACCTCTTTCCATCTCTCGCTTAATATTCTCTAACCTTTCTGTCCTCAACATCGTCCTAACATTCCAAGCTCCTATTCTCACTAATTTCGTTTTCTTCTGCGTCTTCTGTCCTGCTGCTGTCGGTTTCCCCTTGCAAGGGTTTCGTGGGATGACGACCACGGGAGCCTTGCTTCCCCCGCCCGGGCACGACACACGGTCTATAAGGCCGAGTCCTGCAGTTGCCAGGACTCACATTTACTATTCTGTCCACATATACGCCATCTCGTCATGGCATCTTTGACATAATCCAATGGCGCAAAATGGTACTCAAGAAGTTGTACTTAATGAACCGTCTCATTACCGGTAATCAACTATTATAAAAAATTCTGGTCACTTATAGTGGGGTTCAATATCTATATGAGATCCAAGGTAAGATTTCCACGCAAGCAGGCTTCTGGCAGCACCCTGAGACCATTAAGACACCCTTCTCATGGCTTTAACTTCTATAAAAATGCAATGCACTGTTGTTTTCTGAGTACATTACTCTTCTGCAAACATCCTGTTACGTGAGGTCAATCAGAGTTGAGCATGTCTCTATCGTTTTGTGCATTTTCATTACACTATCTTGTTGTTGGATGGCCAGGGCATTCTTCATCGTGAACCTCCTCGTTCCCATTCCGGAACATCCTGTGCAAGCAGAAAACTATTATTTGGTAAAAACTTTTTCCATCTCATTAAGCATGATCAACCACGGTTATGGTCTTAAATACCAATTTTCCAAGCTTAATGCACAATTTTATCGCATATCATGTCTCCATAGAAAGTGGCATCATGAATTCGTGACGTGACCATGGAACAGGGGTTGTCCAGCAGTAAATCGCACACTATATATACCCACAATTATCAGACGTGGGTTACGTTACTTTCCCAATATCTTCCATTACCTTTCTCACTAAAAATTACTCCGCTCCAGCCATCAGCATTGGAGGCAAAAAATTATTCTATATACTTTGAGACAACCCTTTATTTCATTGTCAACCAAAATACTCTGAGCCTACATCCAGCTTCTTTTGGATTTCTCCCAAAAAATCTACCTTCTCTCTTACCATGCCTTTTACTTTTTCAAATTTTTTCATAACTCCTCATTTAACAAGTTTCATCCTCCTCCATCGGCATTTAAAAACCTCCAATCCATGTCTATCACCTTTCTGCATCCTATCTATCCTTACCACTGGGAACATATTTGTCCATGATACAAAAAATACGCACAGTAACTGTTCCACCTGCTTTGGGTTTTCCCCTTTTATTTTAAGTTGTCGTAAATTTTGTCATAATCGAAGGTTTCATAAGGTCATGTTTACCCTCTTTAATTTTTATCTTCCATGTGGGCTGATTTTCTAAGGTTTACAGGCACCAGTGTAACCCATTGGTTAATTGGCCATATAAAGCTTGGCTATCAGTAAACCTAACTGATTTTATGAATTTTCCTCTTACATTCATTCCAATCTCAAGTTCCTTCCATGCCATTTTTACCATGAACTCCACATATAAGTTGAAAATCACGTGGTTTGAATAGATATCTCTGTAATATTCCTCATCCTACTACCGTCAGCTCCGTTGGTTTCACCACCACAAACACTGGAGTAGTTTCAAGCATAAAGCTTACAGATAATTCAGCTATCCCTACAATTGACTGCTATTGTATAGAATAAAACTATTTTTTTAAATTCACTCAGTTATATGCCTACTCAAAATCTGCGACTCGACAAATACGAGAATATTTGTTGATTGTAATGCCCGATTATTTGCTTGTAAAACCCGATTGTAATCTATGTTCCTCTCTAATAGTTCCTTGTTACTGGAGGTGTTTCCCTTATCTGAACTTAAACTGCTCATCCCTTAAGTGGTCATTAGGTCTCCTATCTATTCTTGTATTCATGATTTTAACTACGACTTCTGATTATTGTGAAACGAATATTATTTTTCAATAGTCTTCACCTACCGCTTACCTTCTGTTTCTTGCGATCAGAACTAACTTCGATATTTTTTGCGTAGAGAGAAAACTTACTACCAAATTCCTACCTCAAAAATGGTAAAAATAATTCCTTTGAAAATAATTCTCCCACGTTTTTCTAAACCCCGAAAGTACTAATCCGGGGAATCGAAGTATCCCCAACGTTTATTTCATCTCAGTACCATTACCGACTCTTCTATCTCACAATTAATCATACCTGGCCATTATCTATCCTTATATACGTCAGATTCAATGTATCTAAACATGAAGGCCCAATAACTTTACCATACACATCCCCCGTGTATTCTTTCTTTATTCATTGATTCTTTCGTGATTTAGTTAGTAAAATTGCTTTCCGTTCTTACTACCCAAAAGATCATTCACCCAACGTAAAGCGCAACCTCCTATCATTATTGCAATTGTTTTTTGTTATGATCTTAGTTCTAATAATTAAAATTTTTTAAATCTTGCGCATCTCTAACTTAATTTCTTGTGCATTTTTACCTCTTTTGTCTCTGTGGTTATGCATGACATACGTTTCATTAATTCATCAAAAAAGTTATGTAATGGGCAAGACGTTGCAATTTGGTACAAGGTCAACTCGTTTCCGATGATGAATAAATCTTTTGATGATGGTGTTCCTTAAAAGTTTGGAACTTGGAACAGGTAAGAGTCATTTGGGACTACCTCAATTCCAGGAGGAAATTGAGTGACACACTTAAAACGAATTATTATTAGGTAATCTACCGGTTAAGGTAGGTTTTTGGATTGACATAACTATCAAATAAAACGAATATTTGTGAAATATTCACTTTAAGCTGTTTTTTGTAGACACCACGTTGGAAGACCACGTATAATACGTTTTCTGGCACTAATGCATTATTGGAAACAAATAAAGTTTTGGATATATCTAAAAGTGATTTCAACCTTTTTTGATGATGATTTCTCATATTGGAAATCATGACATTTATGTTCACATCCGCAAGAATGTAGCTCAAGAGTCCAAATTCTATTGAAACTATTTGCCTTACCTTTTAAAACAATCATTTATTTAGCGCTTTATGGAAGAACGGATCAACTGTCAGCTCTTCATTACTGTCTTTAACTCTCTATACTTGTACATGACTCTGATGATAATTGTTTTCAGCCGAAAGAAAAATTTCCATGCAAAGTATCCTTCTCTATCTCTTTACCTTTATCGTTGGCATTGGTAAACTTAAGGTCAAATTGTAGAGGCTGCTTGTATCGCAAAAAAAGAGTAAAATAAAAAATAGTGCACATATGCACCACACATTTAGTTTACAACATAAAAAATCGATTTTTGTCCAAAAATTGCAAATAAAAATGATTACATTAGCAAAAAGCTTTCGTTTAAGAGATAGTGGTTTTATAGTGTGTATTCGTATTTGCAATCCGGCACAAATCCCAGGATTTGTGGAAGAACATAAATTGGTTTTGCACCATGACAACGACCCTGCACACACATCGTTACTTGTGCGCGAATTTTTGGCCAAAAACAACAAAATAATGATGCGGCAGTCAGCATATTCCCAAGATCTAGTATCCAGTGACGTTGTCTTGTTCCAAAAACTGAAGAGGCCCATGACATATTTGATCCATTTTTTGGAACAGGCAAAATTCGAAGACAGATCAAAACACGTCCAAACAAAACAGCGGCCAAAAATTTACTGAAAATTCAGAATAGGCAAACGTTTCGGCATATGTGAAAGACATTAGCACAACATAATGCTGCAAAAAATCGAAAATCAAATGAACGAAACCCGCAAAAATTCAAAATTTGCGATAATTTTTTAACACACTTCGTATATATTTCGAGATTTGAGATTCCTTTTGCCTTATTATTATTTTGCCTATTTGAATAAATATCCAGTGCAAGTCCTGCTTGAGGATGTTGAACCAACACCCATTTTAAAAGGTGTGTGAGCTTGAGAGGATCTCACGATTTTAAATGCAGTATTATACATGCAATTGTAAAAGTGTAAAACGGAACATAAAAGTTTCCAACAACTGGCTTAATCTTTACCCCACTCCGATAAATGAATGTTCTTTGATCATGTGCGCTTTGAATAAAATGTTTGATTTTAATATTTACTTCTATACCATACTGATAATGTGTACATTTTTTGTATTAAGGATCCTTGCACTCTCTTTGATACACTGCATTTACTACTAATGACCACATACAAACCAGACCCTAGCTTTGAATTGGGTTGTTGGCGTGTAAGACGTGTTGGAAATTAGTTCAATTAAGCAAGTATTTAATGAACGTTTAATTTTAGGTTCAATTACAACCATCGCTTCAGATAAATTTACTATCGCACACATTGTTTGCGTTCAGATATTGTCCGCGCCTTACAGTGTACGGTGCTCGTACACTAAGGCGCGAGAGGTGAGGTCGCATTGCGGCATCGGATACGTGCGTTCCGAGGGCAATAAATGCTCTTACTGATAGTATGGACGTCACACAAATATTGCCACAGGCATAATAGTGTATGCGCTTCAAGAAGAAACGCTTACAAATTTACATTTATTGTTTTCCAGGTACACAGGGTTCATCAGATATTGTTAAACTGTATTAATTTTTGTCTATTTAAATTATTTAATCAATTAGGTCATTTTATGTTTGAATTTATTTTTTCTAGACTGTTGTATGATATGCATCTTTAAACCGATTTACTTATTTAAAAGGTTTCTCATACATTACATTAATGATACATTTAGAAAACTCAATGACAATTTTAAAGAATTCCCTTAAAATTATCTCAGTCGACTATCGTTGCAATATGAATGAGTCAATCCATTTCGTAAACTTCTTCCTGAAAAAAGACACGCTAAAACAGAGATAACTGCGTTTACCCTTCATGGTGAGAAAAGGGAAACTATTAATTAAAGAATTATTCAGACAGGAAAACTATAGTATTCCACGTTAAGGTTTACTAGAAAATTTAAAATATTAATGTAAATTTTTTACTGTAGTTTTGAAACTAGCGATACAGTGTTTTTCAGATTTCACGATAGCGTCTTTCACATGTGTGTGATTTTATGGAACAAGGCTTTCTTAGGAAAGCACAGGTAGCAGACAGGAGAAGGAACTCGGCCCGCCCTTCTGCCCTGAAGAGTGAATTTTACGCTCTGTGCACGAATCATTATCAGGTGGGCTCTACAAAGCCTCGTCTTTCAAAATTCATTAATTCACTAATACTATGATTTTTATGCGTTTGTTACACGAAAATATAAACTCGCATATTTTCCGTTGATAACAAGATTAGCCTTTAGGATTAAATTTTGTTCATAAATAAATATATTTTACAGACTATTTTGTATCCATTTATTTAGAAATAACAAGTTATTAAAATATATCACTCAATTTTTATATTATCACTAAAAAATTGCTCATGACTTAGCAGACTTACCGTAAACGTGGAGGGGAGCAGTATGGAAAGTGATTCCAACCCTGTTGATAGCAGCGCATGCATAGTTTCCTCCATCCTCGACGGATACCTTGGAAATATTGACATGGCTGATCACGTCACCCGATACCGTGGCGTATTGTCCTATCATGAACCTAGAAAAGAACGGCAAAAGTATGCATAATTTCAAAATTTTAACGAATAAAATCAATAGGATAATAATGGTGTAAATGAGATTAAAGTTTTCCTTGAGTAAAAATACATTTATTTAGGATGGGAAATTTTTTTAAGTATGTTTAGACAATTCTACATTTCCAGTCTCTGAATTTCTCTACATATATATATATACCTTTAAATAGACGCTCATCGGCGACGCAAAAATACACAAGTGATTTCTTCGAAGTAACAGGGAAGGGTTGAATAAAAAACTTAGGCAGCAACACACAACATGAGAACACATAAAAGGAACACTCACACGTTATATGTCACATGCGTTATATGTATATGCACATCAGGGTAGGGGGTCCAGTTCCTTTCCCTGTACCGATTTGGTTTCCCAGGAAGATCTGGTACCCGAAAAATCATCTAGCTTGGGTGGAGCTGTAGGTGCCCAGAGTGCTTTGCCCGAGAATCGAACCCGGAACCCTCCGGTCAGTAGTCCAACGCTCTGCCCCCTGGACTACCGCGACCCATATATATGTATACATATAAACCATAAACACAGTAATCAACCCGAAGATCGGTGTAGTAGGTGATGGTAGAACTCACCCATGTACCAAGCCCGACGGCGTGTGAATAATCACACATCAGGGTAGGGGGGCCAGTTTCTTTCCCTGAGCCGGTTATGGTTTCCCAGGAAGATCTGTTACCGGGACCCTTCGGTCAGTAGTCCACCGCTCTACCTACTGGACCACCGCGACCCACATACATATAATACATATCTTTTTATATGTGTATACATATACATATATATAGCGGGTCGCGGTGGTCTAGCGGGTAGAGCGTTGGACTGCTGACCAGAGGGTCCGATTCGATTCGTCCCGGGTTCGATTCCCGGGCAAGGCACTTTGGGCACCTGCAGCTCCACCCAAGCTAGTTGATTTTTCGGGTATCAGATCTTCCTGGGAAACCATAACCGGCACAGGGATATCTATATATATATATATATATATATATATATATATATATATATATATATTATTTGAAAGGGGTGACCCAAAACATGCCTTCCACCACAACACCCGCTTCAACCAGTGTTACAGTGTTTTTGTTCTAGCATCTCATCCCCATCCGATAACCTTATAAAATTAAAAACGATGGAAATGGCATTTATATGGCTGTGCAAAGCCTATCAACATCCAGGTCTCAATTTCGTTCGCAAATTATGGAGGGTTGAAGTGGATAGGTGTGGATTTGTTTCGTGCGCGATGGTAGGACATTTTATTCACCCGCATATATTTTGTTATTTTTGGCCTAGGTTTTGACGTGTCGAGTCCTGATGATGACTTTGTGAGTTGACACCAGAGTCATAGATGTTGTGGTATCTGTGGATGAACTTTTGGTTTTCTGTATCGCTTGGAACTATTTTCACATCCTCCCGCTCATTCCCACCCCTACTCCGCTCCCCTCTGTCCCGCCTTCCCGATTTAACTCTCCACAACCCGTTCTTTCACCCCGGCCCCCCCACCTGTTCTCCCCCTCCTCCGTCCTCTTTTCCCCTCCACAACCCCTTCCTTCACCCCTCCCCCACCACCTGTTCTCCCCTTCCCTCGTCTCCTTCTGTCTCTCTCCCACATATCCCTGGCTAGTCAGACCTAACTTATCTCCCGAAGAAGACGGAGTTCGAGTCCGTCGAAATTATCAACATATAACCTGTGAGTGTTCCTTTTATGTGTTCTCATGTTGTGTGTTGCTGTTTAAGTTATATATATTTTTTTCTATATATATATGTGTGCTTGTGTGGTGTGTGTCTCGTGGTAGTCCAGGGTGTATAGGGTTTGAGTACTGACCGGAGGGTCTCGGGTTCGATTTCTGGGCCAGTCTTCCAAAGCTCCACCCAAGCTATGTGACTTTTCGGGTACCAGCTGTTCCTGGGAATCCATAATGGGAACTGAGAAAATAAGCAACTGGCCCTTCTTTCCTGATGTGTGAATTGTACACACCATCGGGCTTTATACTGTGTGAACACTACATCACATACCGAACCGACCTTCAAGTTGACTACTATGTTTATGGTTTAAATATATACATACATGCATCGGAGGGGGGATTTAAATATGTGAAGATCGGGATAATTAATATCAAATATTAATACCCGAGTCATTCCAAAAATTCAGGAGCCAGATAATCCCCTGCTCTGTTGTTTTGAGTTTGGGTGAACTGTCAGAGGATGGGAAGGATGCTAATATGGATACACTATACCATTTATCAAAGGGAGAGTTGTGTTCGGAGGTGTATTTTTGAATTGGCAGAATCTCAATCAGGGAAGAATTTTCTCACGAGTCCCGCTGGTTATTGATTCTAATATTTACTGGCGTGGTACACGGTCCAATATATAGTTGGTATTTCAGAAAGTTAATTACATTGCTGGAAGTACTAGTAGAGTAGGGCATTAAGGGAGATAGTTAAAAAGCGGGTGGGAGAGGGATAGGATTCGAATTTTGAAAATATGACATGTTTTGCGTCTAGGTCTATGGCAGGGTATGGAAATGGCTTTGGAACGTGGCGGGTATTTAAGGAGTGGATTGGTTGATTTAAGGAGATCTGATAAGTTGGCGGGGGCTTGAAAGTAACGTTTGGGAAAAAAGTTGTATGTTGAAATATGATTTCTTAAGATAGGTTAGAAGTTTTTTAGAATTAATGTCAGGGACTTTAGGTCAGGGAATTTTGTAGTGCAATTTGAAAGAGGGTGGGTTCTGCGGTGGAGGAATGTGTTGGAGTATAAGTACGTCTTCGGATTCTTTTGTAGGAGGAATTTTCCTAGGAGGAATTCAGAAAAACCTCCTTGGACGAGGGAATGATGTAGATTTGAGAGGAATTTATCAAGGGATTTGGGGTGATAGCCGATTCTATGCCCTCTAATAGAAAGGGAATAAAAAATGGAGCGTTCAGTGTGATATGGGTGGCAACTGTTATAATATACGTATTGTTTTTTGTTGGTGTGTTTTATATATACTTAAGTGTGGAATTTTTTGTTCATTAAGTATACGTTTATATCTAGAAAGGTGATTTGGGAGAAGAAAATGGTGGATTTGAAGAAGACGGGGGACGAAGCATTGGGGTCACAAATAAGCGTTTATAGGGAATCAGTACCATGTGAGTAGAAAAGGAAAATATCATCGATATATCGAAGCGACAGTACAAGTCTGGACAAGGACTGTCAGAAAGGAAAGGAGAAATTCAGTGCTGAGTATGTGTGACTTAGGGCGTTAGGAGAGGTAGTATTGGAGAGCAGAGAGGCCTTCTGAGTGTGGAATGGATATATAAAAGGATTTGGATATGATAAACTCGGTATATATTGAGGAAGGAAGGTTGATTTTAACCTTTCCAGGAAATGGTATGAATCTTTAGTTAAAGACCGTGGGGAGTGGACTATTGGCTGCAGGTGCAAATGTACAGATACCGAGATTTTTTCCGCTGTGGAGTTACGGGAGGATAATAGAATCGGAAGACCGGGATTGCCAGGTTTATGGATCTTCAGAAGGATATAGAAATGAAGGGTGCGTGGGTGAGAAGGGGAGAGGAGGGCCCTGTCTAAAGAAAATAGACCTTTATTGGGCCCATTAGAAGCGAGAAATTTCACGAGTTCCTCCTGAAGTGCGGGATAGTTGTATGTCTGTTTGAACGGTATATGATTGTATGTCTGTTTCGTAGAACTCGAAAAGGCGTTTAATGAAGTAAATCAGGTAGATTTAACGAATATTATCCAGGGAATAAGAGTAGTTTGGAGAGATATGGGACATATTCAAATTCTTCTCATGTCTCAGGCTGGAGTTTCGGATGGACAATCCGGAAGGGCAATATTAGGAGGTTAAATTAGACAGGGGGTCCATTATCACCTGCGCTGTTCAGCGCATATGTAGAGGAAACGGCTAAATGGAATGGGGAGGACTGGAGACAGGAATGAACGTTGGTGGGAAATACATAAAAGCAATTCAATTTGGCTAAACGTGAATTTAAGACGGCTAAAACTGGAGCAGATGGATGAGTTTAGCTATCATGGTAGTTTTTGACCAAAATGGTGAATGTACTAGACATAAGTAGAATATTTACACTTTTCAAATAAGATTTCACAAACGGGAAGTAGTTGATAACAGGGACTTTAAGAAAGGTTGTTAAGAAAAGACTCGTCAAAACCTTGGTGTGGAGCTTTCAATCAAATATAGATGTGTATGGCACGGAAATGTGGTCCTTGAAGCAGGACGATGGGCAGATGGAGGATTTTGATAAGTGGTTTGGAAAAGGATAGAAAAAGGTGAAGTGAACAGAAGGGAAGAAAAACGAGAAAGTTCTAGGCATTTTGCGGGAGTTCAAAATTATCGGAAAATTAAAGAAGTGTGAGTGTGAAATATGGGTGCATTGTTATGATGGCCAATGGGGGGAAGAGAGAGATAGAGGAAAGAATGTTTTACAAGAAAGAAAAAGGGCGGGCGTAGGATTTGGATGTAGGATGGTATGAAGAAAAGAATTGTACGAGTTGAGGAGATGCTCAATACTGAGTAGGATGTTGGGTGGCGTTTTGTCAGAAGAGACAAGAGAATTGTTGCTGTCCTGTTTGATAGCCAATGTCCATTCATAACCTACCTTTGCAAAAATATTACCGATAATAATAATATATATTTCATGGCTCGTCAGATTCTCTTTTTATTTGTCAAAGTCAAATATTTCGTGTTACAGTTGGAGGGGCGGTGTTCCCCGCAGACGATGACCAAGGGTTTTCTAAAAATGTTATAACTGGAAATGAGACATAGCTCTACGTTTATAACCCTGAAACAAAAGTATTCCCAAATGTCTGTTGACGAGATAAAGGAGAATGCTGCGTGGTAGATAATAATCATTCAGAAGAAGCACTTAGCCGATTTTTTTAAAAGTAGCAGAGACGATTGAATTTGTATCTGAGGTTCCTAGGGAACCAATGTCAGTGCCAGAGTCGTTCCTACGAAACAAACTTTTGCTAAGTTATAAGTAAGAACGAAAGAAAGATTTCTTTACATGAGTCGCAAGAATTTTTCAAAGAGAACCTATACGAAGAAAGAAAAGGTCAACCCAGAGTTCCCTTTATTTCGGTAACTCAGACTACGAAGTCTTTGAATGGGAAGGGTGTTCCTTTCCATTCTCAGTACGAAGTTTGGCGCGATCATGCCAAAGCGTGCAAAGCTAAGATACGTGGTGACTCGTAGGCGACTCTCCGGACGGGACTAAGACCTCATTGCTCTTGACGGATTTTCTTGTGTCATTCATTAACTGTCAACCCTTATTTAAAAATAATATTGTCGATAGAATTGTGAACATTTATGTGAGCAGTAACTTCGGGAATCTGAACTGATCCTCATCAAATTTTCTGTTCAGCTGCCTCTAGGGTAAGAATGAAAGATATTAGACTTCGGAAAAATCGTATGTAGTCTAGCGATTTAGTTTTCTTTTTGCCATATCATTTATTTTAAGAGGTTATAAGTATATTACATAGGTTTCCGAAAACTCCTCCATACGGTTTTTATATTTTTGTGTAACATTACTTTTCAACTTTTGATCTCGGAAGATTGATTTTCAAATAATGCTGGAAACCAATTTCACAACCTAATAAAAATAATTTCAAGATATTTTCCGTGAAGTATTGAATTTCCTTCAAAATCCTGTTATCTTAAGTTTTTGCATTCTGATCTTGAATGCAGTCTACTTTAAACTTTTCAGCTACTCAAGAAAAAATATCACAATTAATTTATTTGTACGATTTATTTTTACAACAAAATCGATTAACATAACTTGCATTTTGAAAGAAAAGAAAGAGGTGGAATTTAAGAGAAAAATAGTGATTGGGAGGCCAGACGAGCTGTTTACTAAAAATAGAGATAGTTTTCGGAGGATATATCAAATGAAACTTGTTTCTGTTTAGAGTGGTGACAATTTCGCGGCGCCAAGGAAGAAAATCCATGCTCAATTTTTAGTCTGAAATACGGGGTAAGTTTCGTTTTGCCACGTATTCCAGGAGCTACGTTCCTAAATTCGAAATACGGGAATTCCCTAAGTGGATACTCTATTGTGATAAAACTGTGAGGAGATGTTTTTTAGAACCTTAGCTCACTTCATGGTAGTGCTCCACGGATGAAGGTGAGCGAAATGAGCAGACGGGAGAGAGGGGATAAGAGAATTGGTGCCGACAGATCCGTTTTACCTTTCGTTCTGAGGGAGTGGGAATCCATCCAAGGTCCACTGAATCTGCGGCGTGGGCTGTCCCGTGGCGATACATTTCAGCGAGACGTCCGGCCCTGGTTGAAGGGTCTGCTGGATGAATTTGTACAGAAGCTGAGGCTTTGAGGCTGCGTGAAAAGAGAGAGAGAGACAGAGGCAGGGTGAGTGTGAGGCAGAGAGCAGTGGAATCAGCAGGTGGTCATCAGTGGAGAAAAGGTCGGAGGTGGGTGGGCCCTTGGAATGCCTCCAGTTGCAATCAGGGGTGAGCTCGGAGGGCTTTTTGAAGCGTGCGGCGAGGAGGTTGGTTGAAGGAAGAGATGTGGGGTGGCATGGTATGAGTACGGTTGGAGAGGTAATGGGTGCGAGGGTGGGAGGGTTGAGGCGGATGCGGTCGACTTGGGTATCCATGCCGAATGGGATTAAGGCCTTTTGAGCATGGAGGGTGTTAAGAGCACCGCGGCGATAGGGGGATGGGAATTTCCTCTCCGGAAATGGGATTTCCTCCAGATTTAATTTCTTTGGCATTCTTAGTGGAAACGTCTTTGTCTCTGGGCGCTAGTTTTTCCTGCGAAAAACTTAATAAGCGTGTAGATAATGCGGCTCGCCTTTCAAATTTTTGCTCAAAAAGTTCCCCATTCTAATACTTTATTGTGACATTGGACTTGAATGAGTGCTCATTCTCTAATCCGAATCTTTACGAAGCTTTTAACTTTGTTAAATGGGTTTCATGAATATTATAGGAATTAAAAAGACTCTCTGTGCGTTTTTATTCCTATTCAAAAAACGATTCTTGATTAATTTGATACTCTTTAACGGTATGGAGGCATTTGTGCAACCTTTTGTATCATGAGGAATATTTTTCTCATTGAAGATAACAAGCATGATGGGAATTATGCATTCAATGTAGGAAATTATCAGGAAATCTTTAGTTGAATATTAATGAGGTCTAAAAAATATTGGCAAATTTTAATAATACATTATTCTAATGGGAAAGTAGAAAACATGAATAATTACGGAACTTGAATACATGGGATTACACATGGAGTGAACATTAATAGTGCAAAATGTATTCCATACATGTAATGTATCATTAAAACTGTGGTTACTAAAAATTTAATATTTTCGGGAAATTATACCTCTTCTAAAATTATTTCCACTGCACAATATGCTATAGAAAAAATGGGTTATAAAGAAGAAGAACATAAATAATTTTTTTCCTACATGTTGAGTTCTTATAAAGAAATGGTTAAGTGCTCAAACTTCGGAATGTCACTATTTTTTAAAAGGGAACCATTTCTGTATTGTTGCCATATTGAAATAAAATTCCCCACGGTCAATGAAAGTATATTTATTATAAACGAGCATTTATTAGATTAATAACTTAGTTTTTACAAGTTATAATTGCTATTTAGCAAATGAGAAACGGTATCCCAAATAAAATAAAATTTTTTAAGACTTCATATTTACAATTGAAACGCTAATCAATTTCTAGTTATTTCTATCAATGACAACATTCTGGAAAATATTTTTTGTACAGAAACCTAATTTATCCTTAATGCATATATTTTGAAAGTTTATGGTCAAATGTGTTTGTTCCCGTTTCACAAACATGGAAAAAATTAACAAAGACATCATGAATTTTATACTCTTAGCAACAAACTGGACACAGGTAAAAAAATTACCAATCTAACAACTTTTCCTAAACAAGGCATTCTGGTCTTTACTATCCAGCCTATTCAAAATTTAAAAACGTGAAAAATGAGAATTAAGCAATGTCCTCGGATAAAACAAAGTTCGCTCTATCACCATGCAACATGTTCAAATAAAGATTTCTATTATTTAAAATTAACGATGTATAACATTTGGTGTGGAATTTTCTCTTCGCTCTCAAACAAAACATTGAGACTGACGGAATAATTTTCGGTTACGTTAATTGAACATCAGGCAACTCCTGCAGAAGCTTGATCGAAATCCTCTTTTTTGAGGAATGAATGACATTAATGACAAAATATTCAGCTAGGTCAGATATTTCGATGATGACGCGTGGGCCGTTCAATGAGTTCTAAGGAAAGTATTAAAAAATGAATTTATTCGGTAGATGTTTTCAATATATTTATATATATATGCAAATATTATATATATGCAAATATTATATATATATATATATATATATATATATATTTGTAAATATATATATATTTATGCATTGTTGTTTGGAGATAAACTTTTCCCAGCGTTTGTCGTTCTCTCCATTTCTAGTTCAGAATTTTTGCATTCATTCGATGTAGATGGTTCCACGTGCATTCCAAAATACCGTGGCTAACTCTTTATTGGCCTATTTCACCATATTTGCCTTCTTCTAAGCAAAATCTTTAAAAAACTAACTGTTTTTATTGTTATGTTTCTTGGTGTGCAGTGAAGTACGTTGCTCATGTTTCTTCCGCAGTAATGAATGAACGAAGAAACTTGGTAGGATTACGATGGAAGAGTGCCAAACCAGCCACCAAATCGATCGCATGATTTCCTTTTTTTCTCCAACAGAAGTAAATTCGGCACCCATTTTACCGAGATTTATTTCAAACCCAATTATTCGTGTAAAATTTAATACACTATTCTAACCTCGTGATATGCCTGTTTCATCAACTGATACATGAACGTTTTTCCCAAGATCACTCAAAAACCATATCGTGGATTTGGTTAACTATTTCGGAGGAAGTGATTTCTACTAGTAGTCCCGAACAATGCCCATTTTTGGTAGATGTACGGCATTGTCATTGACGTCTTTCAACTCGGGTTTTGTATCGGTGTTAGTTAAAACTCTTTTTTATATTTTCTATGTAAACCTTATTTGGTTAATTCAATCAACTATGAAAATGAGAGTACGTGATGGTTACATCTAAAAATTTAACAGAGTGTATTGATAGATGAGATTTTCCATACCTTTTCCAAATTTAGGAGCCCAATTCCTTGGATTATATAAGGTATTATTAAACAACCCACGAACCAGTAACTACTAAAATTCCCGTTATATTTACTAAAGCAAAGAGAATGCAATCAAAATACTGCTATGCGGAACGAATTTCTGGATTATTGGAGAAACAGAAAAAATTCTCAATAATACATTACAGAGCTTTAAAACACTAACGGCTGCTAAGGTTGTCCTCCGCCAGACAAAGTAAGTCAACAGCACGTGCCTGAGGCAGAATAATTAAATTTGACCCATTTGTAACTTTTAAAGCAAAGAAGAAGATGCATCGTTGTCAGGTCTGTAACTCTCATCAAAGTGTTGGACGAAATGTCACAGACAGAGGAAATGTACCGGGGGTCTTAAATTTTTTGACCCCCACTTACGCAAAATCTACATGAAAGCAAATTAACATTTAGAATTAATTAGACGTACTGTTGGCGGAAGTAAAAATACGGCCAAGGAATGTTGCTACCATGCTCTCCTGGGGCCCAAATTTGAAGATGAATATAGCATCTAATTCGACGGAAAAGGGTCATATTCGGGAAATTGAAACGGTTACAAACGGCAGCTAGTTTCGATAAAATCTGTTACGACAAAGCTAAACGTGTCAAATAAATGCTTCGAAAGATGGTTTGGAAATAATTAGCACAAAGACGATTTAATATTAGATTCAACTAATCAAATATATTCGTAGCTGCATGTTTCGTGCTGAAAGTTCGTAAGATATTCGCTCTCCAACATACATTAGTCGTTTGGACCATCAATATAAGCACGACAAAAAGACGCCAGAACTAGGAGGTTAAACAACTGTTTATTTTCACGAAGAATATGATACGATAAATTTAGGTTTGGAGAAAAAAGAATGCCACTTGTCACCCGCAGTGTCTTGGGACAAATATTACTTTTACTTAAATGAATGCATATTAAACTAATTTTTTCTTGTTTAATTGGCGGGTCCATCCTTGCATGACCGCCTGGGACTGACATAAGATTAACGTAATTAATGAACCTTTTATACAAAATTCAATATTAGGTAATTCGGTAAAGTAAATTGAATTCAATATTGGGGTAGATGTTGGCCATTTTTTATATTTCTCCATAATTCGTCTTTGGCTGGTATATAGGGACATATACAGTCATGAAGATCGGGTTTCATTATTTATAGACCTAAATCCAAAGGTTTTACGAGAATTCCAAGCTAGGACTAAATTTAAAGAAATGCGTTTGAGGAAAAGTACAAATATTTAACCTTTAAACACACCATGCAGGAAACCGATATTGCAAGAAAATCAGTATAATATTGGGTGTCACGGTAATTAAGTTGCCCTAGGACAAACCCAGTCATTACATTTGTAGAATATCAAATAAAAAGTAAGGATTCATAAAAAGAATACTTGGAAAATGTCATGAGAATCTCAAAGAGATAAACTTATTATTTTACGTTATTTAGGTTCCATTTAGAGTATTCAGCGGGTGTATTCTGTCCTCACAAATAAGGCTTAGTTTTGCAACTAGATTGAGTGACGTAGAGCGACTAGGTCTGTGAAAATTTTTAAAAAGTTTGATAGCTCTATCACGACACCAATGGAAGAATTTAGATTAAACTCACTGCGCCAATTTGAGGCATCTCACTTATCTTATGGTGTAAATGACATGTTACAAGACTCGAGTAACTTAAATAAAATAAGATTCTATTCAATTTTAAATATAATTTTATTATTTCCACGTTAAATACCTGAATCAATGCGGGTGCACATTATATGATTCTTAAAGATAATGAACAGTTAGGATACTTTATTAAATGTTTTATTTCTTAGTTATTTAATATTAAAATGTGTCGGGTGTCGCAACCTTGAGGTACTTTTATAATCCCTTTGAAAATATAATACAATATTATACAAATGTTACAATCCAAATATTTCCAGATACTATGCTTTTGTGGCACATAACAAGTACTGTAAAATTAGAACAAAAGGAACTTTGAGGAAAAGTCAAGAAAATTATAGTTTTGAGAAAAGAATCCCTGAAATTTTACATTGCGAAAACGCCGCTATTTGGTTAAATTGTAACATAGAGATACCCTTACTATTTAACTTCGTGCCCATAACCAACTTTATCAAAGGCATCTCTCCCATGCGGTAGGATAGTACCTGGCTGATGACTTTTACTCACTTTATGTATGTGGCTATTTGTATTTGCTGTACTGGCTAATGAACAGACACCCCTCTCCAAGGGCCCGGGTTAAAATCCTAAAGGTGATCATTTTTCGGCGGTATTCCCACCCTTTCTAGGGGTGCTGAGCGGAGAGTACTTAAAGTAACTATGCCGTCCATCGAATTGGACGTTAAGTTGTGGAGCGCTTTTCGTGAAGAGGAGGCTGATGGAGACGCCGGGTTTCTCTCTATTCGCCCTCCGTTTCATAAACGTGGTACTCCTAACAGATTACCCACCTTCTGGCGTAAATTGCCATTTTATGCAAAATGCTTCCTAAAAGGTTGTCTCCCTAATACCTATTATAACTCAATATATACTGAGAAGATATTGTCCTGGAAAAACTAGTTACCTTATTTGTTTTACATAGTTAGCATCAAATTAGATATAAAACAAAAGCTCTAAATTCACTACTATCCATAAATTGATGCCATGCATACACATGAATTGAAATTTGAAATACAGAGGCCATTTGTGACTTAAATCCTTCAAGAGAAATCTTCATTTTTGGCTCCTCCATTTAGCATCAAAACCGTTAATAACTATGGAAAACACAGGTGACAGAAATTACAATTCCCATGCATTGCATAACCCAAAAAGTCCAATTATAAGAGCGTATTCCGGTATATCTCGATCAAGTTAGGCTAGCCGCACTGCAAAAACCTTTGTTTTTTCAATAAAAAATTATCGTAGATAAATTAGGTGTGAAACTAAACCCATAGCTTCTGTGATTTGAAATCGACAGCCGTGATATGCCTTTAATGTGGTGTTAAATAATTACTGTTAACGTGTGGGGAAAAAATATCGGAAGGTCAAGCTTAGTAAGAATTTAGAGGTAATGAGAAATCCTGAATCCCATTTACGCTGGTAACTACGTTAGCCATTGGTACGGTGAAAAGTTATTTGAAACAAAAAACGCATTTTCCGTTGGCAACGTGAGAGAAACAGGATATATGTGCCAGTGTAATTGGCTGGGATTAATCCAAATGGCGTGGATACTTTGTATTGGCACGTAATGGAACGCCAAAGAGATTTTCGAGCTATTAATCCTAATACCTAATATAATGGAGTAATACCCATCTATTGTTCTTAGTTCATTTTCGCCGTCCTGTAAAGCTCCTCGTTTCAGCCAAAATTTTTACGAAAGTATGATAATGATAGAGATGATATACGTATTCTAAGAGCCTCTTGCAATTTTTCACGAAAACTTCACCTTGTAAGTAATTTACTCTTATTTATGTAACCGAAGTTATGAAAATCATAATAAGACGATTAATATATTTATATATGTCTTTTATGCACATACAAATAATATAATAATATACATATACGTAATAGGTATATAGGTTATCATGAAGTTAAAATATTAGGATGCCATTTTGTGACACAACATAATTTGTATAAAGATGGCCTGCTAGTAATTCAATGATGGCCTTCTTATTAGGAAAAAACTTTCTTTCGTCAAATTTCAATGTCGAGAATATTTTTCGCTCCGTCTAAGTGATAATTACTTTACCATTATTTTGAGCACGTAGAAATGTCCAAAAACCTTCACAGTGAAGGAGTTCCTATTTATGCAGGGAAGGGTTCCTATCTATAAGCCAATTTTGACTAATTGGGTGCAATTCAGAATGGAGGTAGTTTTACCTAGTTAACAGAAATGAAATGCATATAGACATTTTGGATTCTGGAAACGGCGAAAATTTTCGTTTATTTTCAAATTTGTATAAAGTTCATAAGCTGATGTATACATGATTAGTATAAAAACTGTCGGGAAAAGTTTCGGAAAAATAGATTTATTTCAGATATTGTTACGATGCCTCAAAATCTTCATTGAGAGTCGACACTCTTTTGCCATCGGCTTTTCTAGGACTCGAAGGCTCTCTGGTAGACGGTTTCCGGAAGGTCCTTATAGGTTCGCGTGCAAGCTTCTTTGACGACCCTTAGGGTCCCATGGTGCTATCCTTTGTGGGTGGATTTCATTTTTGGAGTAGGAAATTGTCCGGAAATAAAATGTGCCAAATCGTGACTACTGGTGGGTTGGGTAATCATTGCGATGCCGTTGTAGGTTTATGCAAGCAAAAACTCGACTAGGCTCTTGGTCGTCCGTCAAGACCCTCCGGGCGAGTTTTGCTCAGATCTTTCGCACTGTCAAATTTTCAGTGATAATGGTGTCCACTGTCATCTCATCAATGCCAATACCGATCTACGATCATGCGCACACTTAACCGATGGTCTGAATTCAGCACTTCACGCTATATATCTTCTAAAAGAGAAACGAAAAGTCAATAACGTAGCGCCTTATGACACTTTAAACGTAAAGTACTATGTGAGTATTTGGACAGTGACCCTAACGCGTTCTGTTCATATGTAAGGGAGATAAAAGTCGGTATGTAAACCGTGACTAGCTTAAGAGATTGTCATAATATCATTCAACCTGACAGTGAGGGAAAAGCTAATATTCTCAGTAAATTCTTGCAAAGCGTTTTAACGAATGATGTTGCCTATGCGGATTCCCCAGGTATAATATGTATGCATACTGAACTCAAAAAAAAGAACAAGGAATAATGAAATTGCTCGAAGAAATAAAAACCAACAAAGCCTCTTGTTTCGAAAAGATATCGGTAACGGTGGTAACATATTTAGCTCTTAATACCACCCGTATCTCGAAGTTATATTTTTAAAAATTCCTCACAAAGCGCAAAGTCACTAGGAATTGGGAAATCGCGGAAATAATGTTAATAACTTTGAAAATGGTGACAAGTAGGACCCCAATATTTGCAGATCCAATTCTCCCGCTTATATTTGTTGCAAAATTTTGGAATACATTATTGCCAATTCCGTAAACGGTTACCTCGAAAATATTAATTTTTGAGTAAGAATTGGCACGGATTCAGGAAAGCCCGCTCATGCGAGACCCAAATAGGACCATTTAGACATGACTTACTTTTATCGGGCGAAAGTGGTAGGTGTCGATGTCGATCGATCACACTGAAATTATTCTTTCGCAAAAAAATTTTAAATATATCTCCCGTGGCTGAAAGATATCCTGATACATACATAATGAGTATATTTTAATAAATCTTCGGTATGAACATCTAAGATGCTATATGAAGTCGATACCAATGCACAAAAATATTTCCAATTAGAATTCGCTCTTTTAATCGGTTTTCTACAATTCCTGCACAAAAATCAGCACAGATACACACACATGACCACACGCAGCACATGTTGGTTGACTCGAAAACAATTTTTTTAGCATTAATAGTACTGTAGGCAAATACAAACGAATTATCTCGAAATTAAAATTCTCCCATTTAAGCCATTAGTAGGTACCGCACAGAGAATCAAGCTGCAATCACTCACTGCCTGATTACATCGTTCTGTGTTTCAAACCATTCCTAGCTGACACAACGGGGTCGAACCAACCTCTTTGGGTCCCGCTCCCAGTGGACGAGAGAAGCGCTCTCTGCAGAGCATGTGATCTGGTTGTCCCTGTACAAGTCGTTCGCATTCCGCGTTCGGACTTCTGGGACAGCCACCGTTCAATCCACTGGCTCTCGTGGCGTGGACCTTGCCATCCACTGGACGAGGAGGGCAAATAATTGTCACCAGAAAATAACACTGAGTGGGTAAATGAGGGCGAGGTCCATTCCCTTCAGATCCGTCGTCACTTTTCCTAGACTTAATTAGTGGGCTGAAGTGAGGTTTGAAAGAGAAATGGGAATTGTATTGCTTTTGAGGGGGAATGTTAAATAGCCATATTTTAATTTTTTCTCACCATCTAATGGAGCATGATGGGTTGAAAAGGAGGAGATAAGGGAGGACAAGTTGCATATGCTGGGTAACACAAGGGGTCTATGGGTGTTTCACTCAAGAGG
Source organism: Hetaerina titia (assembly GCA_037158775.1). Taxonomy (NCBI): domain Eukaryota; kingdom Metazoa; phylum Arthropoda; class Insecta; order Odonata; family Calopterygidae; genus Hetaerina; species Hetaerina titia. Next base: position 72,066,488 of record CM073779.1, read on the forward strand.
AAGCCTAGCTCCACCGCGGCAGCTGGATCAGTCAGAGTCCTAATCATCGGAGAAATGAATCGATCGGTTTCCTCGACCAACCCCACTCCAGCATGCCACCAGGCGACTCCCAAACAACCCTCGCTCCCCGAAAGTCTAACGGGGGCGACAGACTCGGTGGGCTGGTTGGGGGGGGTGGTAGGTCGAATTGCTTAGGGTTTAACGGATGCGAAGCAAATGGGGCAGCAAGGAAGGGTTTTCATGCGAGGTTCTTCCGGCCGCATGGGGCTCCCGACTCCACGGGCGGGCGGCGGTCGACTGGGGGTCGTTCGGCGGGGGTAACGGCCAATGGGACACGGAGCGGGCGGGGGATGGGGTAATTAGAATGAACGCTGCGGGTCCCGAAGGGATAAAGCAAGGGTATGGCATCGCAGCAAGGACTGGTAGGAAATTTTGGCGAAGGGATTGAATGAGATCGGTTGGTAGAAGGTAGTTGTAGATTCTAAAAGTTTCAAAGTAGAATACGGTATAGTTCATTGGAGGAAAATTCAAGGAGACATTTTATGGTGAGCTGTATAAACAATATCCAGGAGAAATTAACGTTTTCAGAAATCCACTTCCTTTGGGGTACCATTCCACTACCGTCCACTCCACTGCTCGGAATATTGTAGAGAGATTCGAGATGTATTACGTATGTTGTACCTCTCTCTACAGTAGATATGAGGAGGGGTTGAGCAACTATCGAGGTGTCCGCGTCTCCTGGAGAGGATTTATCCCTTACCACCGCTCCTGCCAATTGAGAATTCGAATCGTAGCCTATTTCAGCGTTGTGGCTTTATGCAGACGCTTACCAAGCAAAGAATTGCCGCTTAATTGTGAATCCAACTCATTCATCCAATCCCCCATCTCAATACAGCGCCTACGTCTAACACACCGAGGGGCACTCGCTCCCGGCCCTCCCCAGATCCGGGCTTCCCCCTTTGATTTAAAGGTTCCGCCCACCCTCCTCGTGCCAAAGATATAATCCTTGGTCGACAAATGGCGGAATTATTGCTGCGACGTGCTCGGAGCTCCCAACCCAAAACACTTCACTTCTCTACCGTTTTTTGGAAGCAGCCACTGTGTGATAGCTGGAGTATTGGTGAATAAATCCTATTCCGATCCCTTTCGAACGCGAAGGAAAAATAATTTCACAAGCTTAAAGAATTTTCTTTTACGTGCATGAACAAAATATTTTACATCCACTTCAGTGTATTTCAAAGATTTCTTTCCATTCGTAGTAACGTCTTAATAACAATGATTTATAATGAGTGAATTTAACAGCTGTTTCCTGGAGATTTCTGGTAAGCTAAATTTTATATATATATATATATATATATATATATATATATATATATAGTCAGTCATATCTTATCTTCCGAAGAAGACGGAGCTCAAGTCCGTCGAAATTATCAAGATATTATTGTGAGTGTTCTTTTTATGTGTTCTCGTGCTGTGTGTTACTGTCTAAGTTTCAACACTTCCGTGTTACTTCGAAGAAATCATCTATATATATATATATATATATATATATATATATATATATATATATACATATATATGATAAAATCGTCTTTAATGTTAAAAGCTCAGATCTAAAAAGTGTAGCGTAAAATTCTCAAACGTTTTCTATCCAGCATCGTTGTTCATGAAAAACTACAAGTCCACATAAAATGAAATCTTAATGTGAGTATTTAATTTTAATTTGTAATTAATTAGAAAGTAATGTAATAAAATTAGCTACAGCAAAATTATGCAATGCTGGCGAAGAAAATAATAGCATCTTAGCTGCTACAATAATGTAACAATCATTATCCTATGATTTTAAATTCACTGGTATTTCAGTTTACTGGTTAAAGTACGTTGGTTAAATCAGACTTTTATCCCTTTAAAACTTCCATAATTTTTTCTATTGATTCTAACGCTTAAAATTCATGTCCTCAAAAAATCAATTCCAGAAACAAATTTATAGGCTCAATTACGAAATAATGAAAACATTTGCGCGCATTATTTTTTATAAAATACTTGAAAATCTAGGTCAAAAATTTAATTTTTAAACAAAGAACCTACGGTATTAGGGCAAAGGGGTGACAAATGTTTTAAGTAATTCATTATACCAGTTACCTTATGAAAGAAAGTAATAGGGTGAAAGCTCTTAAATAATTGGTTAGTAATATCCTGTAGTTTGTCGTACACAAGTGGAATAGGATTACTGTTTACAGAGCAAACCCCTATAATAATCAAATAAATTATTTCATAGCAATTTTACAATTACTCAGGAACAGTACATGTTCCTTCTCCGTAATTTTGATTATAAAAAATAAGCAGCCTTTATTTTTAAATTTAGAGTGGAGGGAATAATTTACAAAGTTATTATAATTGTTCCCATGCAATGTTGTGTCGCATTCTAGGAAAGGTACAAATCATACAATGGATTAAAAATCACAAGTTAAGGAGACCTGTTTTTGACACCAGGTAGCTCCTGGGTAACAAATCTTTTAGAGCATTTGGTGGATATGGCCGTGTGTGCTCTGAGCATGATGGGTATGTTCGACCACTCGAAAGTGGTCAAAATGTTCATCATCCAGACAAACATACACAAAGAAGCTAGAAGAATAGGGTTGACGATGGTAGCACGTTGTCAGTCTAATGTGGTGATTCGCCTTACATGTAGAGGAACTAAGGTTTAACCTGTCACTCAGCATATCTGTTTCTTTGGTATCGAGGCCAACTTCTATCATCCAAAGTACTTCGCTATTATCTCTGTTCCAAAATTTAAACAACAATTTCCATCTTGCTGTGGTAGCCAGCTAATTTATTTATTTAAACATAGTCCGAAAGCAGAACGTTTTGTCGTTTACATCGGACTATTACCAGTGAAAACCATGGAGACGATTACAAACACCCAAGCCCTTGTTGAATGGAAACCCACCCAGGCGGGAATCGAACCCGCGACCCTTAGAAGAGTTGGAAGATACCCTTCCGCCTTCGAGGCCTCATTCTCACGAACAAAATGCGGGGCAATTTGGACAAATTAAGCTGCCTTTTTAAATTATAAGTCGCAAGACGTGGACTTTCACACAAGCAAAACGAAAATCAGCTAAATACAGTACCTTAGTATGTGGCATTGTCAAAGAAGAGGATATCTAATTTTCACCAAGCCTTAGAATCGAGTAAACAAAAACCTCGTATCAACATCTTAATTAAAACCAACCAATTTATACCAATGTACGGTATTCAATTTTCCATTTGAATAATCTTTGGAAGTTTATTATGACAGTTTTCATATTTTTAGTCAAATTGTAGCCAAATGATGATTAAGATATCTACCTTCAATTAAGTATGAAGGCTTGGTGAAAATTAGATATCCTCTTCTTTGACAATGCCACAAACTAAGGTACTGTATTTAGCTGATTTTCGTTTTCCTATTAGTCCCAAAGTTTATGCGACTCGGCAGCCGAATATGTGATTTAATCTTTAATTAAATTTTTACCTTCCTCAGGGGTTATTATACCTGGGTGTATTCTGTTGGCTGCCTCTAGGAAATTTGATGAGTGTTGCGCAACTGAATGGCATAGACAAACTCAAAAATCCTTATTTTGCTCCTTAATAGCAATTATAGCACAAAACAAAAATAAATATCCAAGTCCACGGTATGAACAAAAGGAAATGTTACGTAATAATAACATAAAAACGGGAAAAACTCATTTTTCATAATGATACCAATGAACAATCGAATCACATAACGAGTATGCTGCAAATAATATTATGTTGATGAGTGTAAATTTTGGATTTTAATAATAGTTTGAAATATGCAGCATTTAATTCAAAGTGAGCGATTACACCCAGAAAAATATTTTTTAAATTCGCCTCTTACCAAGCCCATTGCATTTTAGTCGCCCAGTATAAATATTTATTTTAAGAGTAAATCCCGGTTTTTCAGCATAGCAGAAATGGAACATTTACGATACAATATTCCAGGGACAATAAATCATTTTGATTTTTCCATAGATCAGCTACAAAACCTTGGGCTAAAGAATATAATATTGATTTGTAATATATTGTGGAAGCAACTCATCATGATTTAATTAATCTGTATGCCTATCAAATTTGAAGTTAAACATGTGATTAGGAGATAATTGAATTTGTCAAATAAAATATTATTGCTGATTATAAAAAATAAACGCATTAGTCCTCCACATCTAATTTACGGATTACGCTAACTATTTTGCACGAAATTAATAACCAAACTCTTAAAATCTTGCATTATGAAAATTATATCCAATTCAGGCTTGATGTTCAAAATGAGCTCGTATTGCTCTTTACAGCTGAATGGATCACCAAAGTCTGAATTTCTGCTCAGATTTCACTTTCAAGTCTGTAAAATACCCATGACTCAGGGCGGAATATCCGCCGCATATGGTTAATGTGAATAAAAAGCCGTCATTAACAGACATAGAAATTTCCATCAACTCATTTTGGAGTTAGCTTTGCGGCAATCATTTCATTGACAGAATTATAATTTACTGAGCTATTTTGCGTAGTAGCTGGATAAATTTAATTTCATGCTGTTAGCTTAACATTATCATTCAAGCTACGTGAAATAGAGGGAGAACTGTGAATAACTGTTGCCGAATACGTTCGAATACGATTTGTCTCAGGCAAAGGGGTTTAGGAACAGTGATTCGGTTGACTTTCGTATGCAGTTGATTTCGATGCAGTGATATATATAGTATTTCTCGGAAAGATCGAAGGTCAATCTATTCCCGATGTACTTATCGCCATCAAATGACTCGAAATACGCGTGTTTGGATGTAAATGGCTACGCAAACATGCCAGTACTTATTTGGATACTGCCGATAAGCAATAACCCTCACGGGAGAGGGCTTAGAGGCTCCGGGTATGGTGTGATTTTCAGACTTTCCTCTGGAAATAATGTGAGAAACATCGCAGCTGTGGACTCTTATCACAGAAAACCCTTCGACAATGGTCATAATGAATTTATTTCCCCTCGCGCCATACGCAGTTTCACTCCCTTCCACTGATCCTTCGCAAACCCTTCATCATCTACATGACGATAATAGCACCACAACTTTCGACACGCCCGTGGACGACATAATGCGATTTTTTTCCCTTGTGTTACTCACCTTGCCGCCCACCCATAAGTTTTAGGGGAAGGGTGAAGTGTGTTTTTATTTTCCGGTCGATAATTAACCGCCTTTTTAATCCCCTGCCTTCCACTCATCTTCAATTTGCTTGTGTTCATCGAGTTGAAACCCGTTGCTGCAGTTTTTTTATTCGTCATTGGCGGTTCGTGGTGTCGTGGCTGGTGTGGGTTGAACTATTTAGGCGATTTGGAGAAAAAGGAGTGGGGAAAGGATAAAAGGAAAGGGATGGAATTAAAATATATATGAATTAAGTGAGGCGCAGCATTCGCTTGCTCCGCTAAAAGTTTCCCCCCGAGCTTTTCAATGAATCCTCATTTCCACGCTTATTAATCTGTTCGCATGCTTCAACGCAGTTTCGCTTCGCCCAACCTTCCACTCTCCCACCTTCATCTGGTGCCATTTATCCTCCGATTTCCTCGTTTGAGCGTGGAAATAAAACAGGAATAAAATTTGGTAGGCAATGCCTCGAGGTGAAGTCGATGTGCTAATTACTTCGGTACGTGCTTTTCCTGGAAATAATTTTTTTCAGAATGAAAACCTCCGTGAGCTACCGGCTGAAAAAGTTTTTCAGCCAATTACAACCAACTTTTGTAGATGAAGAAGAGAGAAATCGTATTATTTTGGACATAACCTTTCAAAAAGAAGGAGCAATTTAAATTTACCGCGCGGGAGGCTTAGGAGGAAAATCATTGCCTAAACATTTTCCTGCATAAATAATGACTACTTCATGGAGTCCTGGATGCTAATATTTGCTTGGTTAAATCATTCATCTATGTCACTAAATCCCAGTATTTGTAGAATTGGGATGAATCAAGAGGAAAGAAAGAGCATTGATCTAAATCACGAGCTTGAATCGTGACCAAAGTAAAGCCCGATAAACAACTTAAAACCCCGGAGCGAAATACTGATCGGCAATTTTTTTGATGGACCCCGGATTTTTCACGATCGAAGTGAATTAATAAAACCATTTCCTCTACTAATGGCTTTCCTTTTTTATGGAAAACTATCTTAATTAATCAATTATAGCAGTTTCATTGTAGTTCTAGAAATAAATTGTTGTGAAATAATAATTTTGTGCGGACAATACTCATTTGAATTATCATGTTGATATAAGGAACATTCATAATACTTCGATCACTGGTACCAAGCCGTCCATCTTTCTGGAAGAACCTTGCTAGTGCATGAAAGTTTTTGCTGCTAAAACCTCCAAACGATAACCTCGCACTTCAACGCCCCCGCCCGATGTAATAAAACAGCCGTGGCAAAAATTGTGCAATAACATTTTTAGACCTTGATCTTTTAATAAGAGTAACCCATCTTCCTCATCCCCCTCGACAAATATTCTTCGAGACGAGGAGGACAGTTCCCCAAACTGTGGATTTTCATCGAGTGAGTGGGGGCGAGCGAGGTTAAAGTGATGGGGCTTGGGAGAGTTAAGTAGTTGGCAATGATAGAGGACTGCAATTGGAGAGAATGGGCCTGCTGCCTCCGGGCCCGGCCATTCATCTCCGCCGGCACGGTAGGAGGGTGGATGGGGGTGGAGGAAGTGACGGGGGCAGGGAATGGAGAGAGTAAGGCGGGATTAGGGAGGGGGAACGCATTGGGGCTTCTATTCGATGCCGAGTCCCGAGGGAAACCAATTTCCCCGACGCCTCTCTTCCCCGGACCCCCATTTTCCCACGCTCTCCCTCCCGGGCTACCATGCCCCAATCCCTCTGCCTCCTCGCTCCCGGCCTCGTCTCCCAACCCGTCTCCCGTCTCACCTACCTCCCCTCTCCTGCGACTCCATACCCCATCCCGGGCTTTTTCCCTTTGGCCCCATTCCTACTGCTCTCCCACCCGCATTCCACCTCCACCGTCCATCCGGAATCCTTCCCCTCCAACGCTACTTCCCAACTCCCTGCGCTCCCACCAAGCCTCCAATTCCACTCCCAATTCCTTCCAACCCTTCCCAGTTCTCAACTACTATCCTTCCCCTCTCTCCTCGGAATTCCACTCAAACTCTTCCACTCCCCCTACATCCCCATCTTCCCGAACCTTCTCCCTTCCACCCTCTCCTCCCAAACCTTCGACTTCAAATTTTCGGCACACGCGCCCCTTCATCCTCCATCCCCCCTCAAATCCAGTTTCGCGATCCTTCAAACTCATCTCCAATTCCTCTCGCCCTCTCGTAATTCCCCATTCAACACTCAACAAATTCCACTTCCTACATATTCTGTCTTTAATACATTTAACTTCTAAAAATATTCTAGTTCCGATATGCATTCATTCCATTTGCAAATTATTCTACCTTGATTAATAGTAATGGAAGTTATTTAGTTTTGCCAAAAACTGTCCACGCTGCATGTCACATTACCTTCGATCACATGAAAAGGTGTCCCTGATAGAGAACTTGGGCGAAACTGCTACTATAAATCTAGTCAGAATCAATATAACTTCAATTTATTCCATTCGTCTCAAAATATATCTTGTAGAATGTCTTGCTTGCATATGTGATAAACGGTATTACAACCATACGTTTCCATTTATTATCGTTCATGGGCAAATGTATGGCAATTGTAATACATTAAAACTACAACGGACAATCCTAATTCTTCATGTCTATTGTAATCACCATTTCAAATTAATTTAAAAGTCAACAAACTTCATATTCAACACTTTCCACTCCAGACATATTCTACTTCCGCCGTTTTCCTTCTCATGTAAAATAATCCATTCGCTCCACGCACCACGACTCCCGGCTCACGGCCCGCCAACTCACAATATCACTTCCAATTCCGTCCCATTCTCCTCAGTGCTGGCTCCATTTTCACATCCCTGGCCCGCCGTAGTCCGCCTTTCCCCACTCCCACACCAAGGGGAAGCACATGTGGCGGATAAAGCTTTCATGAACCAAACATATTCATCATCCATACATTCTTTGGCCGCCATCTCCTGCTCCTCTTTGCCTCAGATTTTATTTCTGGAAGATATATTAAAATGCCCCCATCCTTCCCCACCAAGCCTTTGCCGTTCTCCATCTCGCCCCACTCCAGCCGTCCCAAGGCTTGCCGTTTTCTTTTCCGTTCCCTTCCGCCCGAATCTTCCCCCTGTATCCTCCACCAATGGCAGTGACTTACAACCCAGATTCCATTTTCATTCCAAAGACTTCCAAAAGATTTGACTTGATGAATGGCTGACGGAATTGAACTGTGTTTCACGTGACACGGTGTCGCTAGACGCTTATATTCAATGTCCTTGTTCGGTACAGTTTTGACGTTTTGAAAGCGGATTTCCTCACCCCTGACTCCATGAACCCTCTTCTTTTCCTCCCAAACCTCTCACCAACCGTTCTTTTGATTGGTCGATAAAAAACTCTTTTCGGGAACGTGCTTTTTCACCAGCAGAGCGTTTCAATTATCGTTTACCATTAAAAGGTTTGCTTCGTCAGCCCTTGCAGCCGACGTCAGTTTGAAATGTCAGCTATAAATAACGTTTCATTGGGTAAAATCACTTTCACCAATGGTCGTTCTTCAATTTAAAAACCTTTTTACGACGCTTTGGGATTTTTCTTGATTGCTCATCTTTCATCCCGTCTTAAGCCAATATCTTCCAGCGAATCCAACAGTTGTAATGCGTGCATAAGTTGTCGCAAGATATGATCAAATATATTCTGTGAGTGTATTCATTCAATAGTGATCTTACTGAAATGAGTACAGTACAATTTATGATAAATTCTCAAACACGTGGATTGCATTTCTTAATTCTTGGAGATGTTTTTGAAACCAACCCTAATTTGGCCGGCCCCGGTGGCGGCGGGGTAATGTCCTCGTCTACCAACTGAGAGGTCACGGGTTCGATTCCCGTCTGGGTGGATTTTTCTCCATCCAGGGCTTGGCTGTATGTAATTGTCTTCAATGTAATGTATGTAATGTAAGGGTTAGGTGGAAGAAGGGACTATTAAGTCTCAACCTCGCCCAATTAAGTCGAAAATAAATAAATAAATAAATAATTTTAAACTAAGCATTATTTAAAACGTAATAAAGGTGAAATAATTATTTGACAAAACCAGATTTATTTTAACGATAACAGTTAGAAATATTTAAGAGAAATTAAACTCTCCATAATTGGCACTCATCTAGATATCAGCTAATTTTGGAATACCTACCAGGAAACAATGGAATGTCGGTAAAACTGTGGACTCAATTGGTAGCGTTATATATTGTCTATATTAGTACATTTTTTTACCATTCTCACCTCAAATCAAAGGAACCTTTTAAACAAAAATCTGAATACCTTCCGTATCGGCATTAAATGCTAAATTAGAGAAATATTATAAGAAATTGACGAAGTCCTGAAGCATTATTCAACTCTATTGCTGTCAGAAAGAATAATTTCAAACCACATCCCTGCTTTCTTGAAGCGTGGGGGGCTCGCAAATTATTCCATTACTCCCGTCTTTGAGGCTTAGGGTCAGAATTTGGTAGATCATCCTCAAACACGGAATGAGCCCAACTTCCTTGCTCTCTCCGACAGATCATTGGGGAAAATTGAACCCGAAAATCAAACTTCTGTATGTAAACAAAAACGTCTCACTTTACGATGCGAGAATTTACTTTCTTTGAAAGGTTTCTCAATGCATTACATGAAGCTCATTATCAGCTTCTTGAATGTTATTGCAAAAATTATCATGAAAAATTGATATCTTTCCACATACATAAATGTCCACGCATAAAAGTTTTATGGCGGTAATATATATTATTGTCCTTACTAAACGACTCATGGTGAACAAAAATAATGATACGCATGCCTTTGTCTTAGTAAAGGAGTAATAACAAATTAACAATTACAATTTTATCTAAATTTTTCAACCCATATTAATTTAAAGCCTTTGCCATTGCTACTTCGTAGATTCATTATGAATTTGACTAAAATAAATTAGTAAATTTGGCGCGAAGTTTGCATAATAATTTTTGAAAACTCTTCCATATATATCATTCATTATCTCTTTTAATATAATTCACTAAGTTTTTTAAAGATATAACTGGGATATAACTTGTTATAAGGTATAGACAGAAAAATTTTAAAGTAGTGTACTCAATTTTCCGAGACGCAACTACAGAAAATAGAAAAGGAAAACAGATATGAAATAAATAACCATTGCGACGTATTTTTTCATTGTATTTAGATTATATTGAAATTATTTCGTCATTATAACATATATATGTATATATATATATATATATATGTATTATCATAACGAAGTTATTTCAATATGATCTAATTACAATGAAAATATACGTCGCAATGGTTATTTATTAAAAGACACTCCGGTCAGTATTCCAACGCTCTACCCACTAGATCACCTCGACACGCAATGATTATTTATTTCATTTTATTTCCCCGGACGCTCTGGTCAGTCCTCCGGTCTAGATTACCGCGACCCACACCAACAAACACAAATATATGCATACACACATATATATGTTGCTATGTGTGTGTGTGTGTGCGTGTGGGTCGCTGTAGTTCAGACCGGAGCGTCCGGGGTTCGATTCCCGGGCAAGAAACTCTGGGCACTTGCAGCTCCACCAAAGCTATGTGATTATTCGGGTACCAGATCTTCCTGGGAAACCATAATCGGCACAGGGAAAGGAATTCGCTCCCCCTAACCTGATTTGTGAATTTCACACGCCGTCGGGCTACTGGGTGAACTCTTGATTTACCTACCAAAAATACCTTCGGGTTGATTTCTGTGTTTATGATTTATATATATTATTATTAGGTAATCTACCGGTTAAGGTAGGTTTTTGGATGGACACAACTATCAAATAAATATTTTGTAACTCCAAACAAAACTCAATCCAGCAACCTACTCTATTTCAGGTCCCTCTTCAACTCTGTGTACTTTTTTTCTCCCTTCATCCCGTCCAACATCCCTTCCCTGTTCCTGCTCTTTCCTCGTTTGCCTAACATTCTTCCCTCTATTACCTTCTTTAATATCCCACTACTGCTCTATATGCCTTTCATCCATCTTTCATGGCTCCATAGGATTTCTCTTAACAAACCCCTCTCCTCACCCACCATCTCCAGTACTTCCTCATTTGTTTTCCTTTCGGTCCATTTCACCTTCTCTATTCTTCTCCACACCCACATTTCAAAAGCCTCCAATCTACGTCTATCCTCCTGCTTCACCGACCACGTTTCCGCGCCGTACATAGCTACGCTCCATATCAGAGTTTTTACGAGTCTTGTCTTAACATCCCTACTCAACGTCCCCGTCATCAACTCCCTCCTCATTGAGAAAGCCTCCTTGCCTAGCGCAATTCTTCTCCTTACGTCCCTACCACTTTGACCGTATTGGTCCAAAAAACATCCGAGATACGTAAACTGCTCTACCTGCTCTATTCTTTCCCCGCCTATTTTAATATTTAGCTTAGCCTTTATCTTTCTGGAAAATCGCATAACCTTTGTTTTATTAATATTGATTCTCATCCCATATCTATCGCACTGAACATCCAAGTCACCCAGCAATGCTTGCAAGCCCTTGGCTGACTGAGCAACTAATACTTTGTCATCAGCAAACCTAACCGATGTTACGAATTCCCCTCCGTCATTGTTTCCCACCTCCAATTCTTCCTATGCCTCTTTAATCATTTCCTCCACGTATACGTTGAACAGCACCGGTGATAATGGGCAACCCTGCCTTACACCTCTCCCTAACACTGCCCATCCGGACTCTCCGATCCCCACTCGCACCTGAGGAGTCTGAGACATGTACAGGTTGCGGATTTGTCTCGTGTCCCTCCAATCCATTCCTGTTTTCTGTATTACACGCATTAACTTTTCCCAATTCACTCTATCAAACGCTTTTTTGAAATATACGAAACAAGCAAATACGTCCAGATTGTATTTATATTCCTCTGGATTAGTGATCTCATTGCATTGCATTACTGCAATGGCATCGCGCGTACCTCTCCTCTTTCTAAACCCTAACTTATCATCCCCTAAGTAATCATTTGCCCTACTCTATATCCTTTTGTTGATGATCCTGAGAATAACTTTAGCTGCGTGGGATATTAAACTTACTGTTCTGTATTCCTCACACAATATAGACTTTACCTTTTTCGGAATAGGAACTAACACTGATTTCACAAAATCTTCCGGCCAAATTCCTTCCTCAAAGATACCACGAATCAATCCATATAGAGTCTTTTTCCCACATTTTCATGTTGTCTACCCCCACGGCATTATTTGCTTTCATCTCCTTTAATGCCTTTTTCTATTTCAACGTCGAATAGGCCTGGACCTAAGCTATCTTCTTCTATATCATGTTCCTTTTCTATGTCTAACCTTGTCGGCCTATGTTCTCTACCATACAGTGTTTCTATATATTCCTTTAATCTCTTTTGGATTTTTTCTGGTTTAACTATTATCTTACCCCACTTATATTTAACTATTAGCACAAATCCTGCCTTCTTACTTCCCGATAATAATTTAACCTTTCTGTATAGCGCACCAATTTCACCCATCCTCTGTAAACTTTCCATATCCTTGCATTGTGTTTTCCACCATTCTTCTTTTGCCTAATTTGTGGCTCTTTTCAATTTATTGTTTAACTCGAAATAATGTAATGAATATATATATATATATATATATATATATATATATATAACTTTTGGACGGCACAATATAACTCAGAATAAAACAGATAACACGTAAAAGGACACTCACACTGTAGATGATTTGAACGTTCGGCCTACTCCGAGGTGAGACTCCAAATAATATATATATATATATGTATATATGTATATATATATATATATATATATATATATATATATATATATATATATATATATATATATATATTATTTGGACGGCAAAACAGAGCAGAACAGAACCTACAATTGATAAAAGGTGACTCATAGTTTTGATTAATTGAGCAATCGGCCGTAAGTACTCGGGTAGGGGATATGGTGTCTGTGGGGGTATTGGTGGCTGAATTAGAAAGGGATTTTAGGATAGTTAGGGAGAAACATGGGTCGAAGGAAAGACTTCGGGAATTTGCATGTGAAGGGATAGGGAGAGAAGAGTGTACGGCAAAATAACAGAAGAAGAGGTAATTGTTCATTCGAATGGATAAAGGGTTAATACATACGCCAATCTAATTTGAAGTGTATTGTTTGCATGACAAAAATAGTTAGTGTGTTTCGATAGACGGGAAGCGTTGTAACGGGGTGAGAGGACATTGAGGGGCTATGGGGAGGGTAAGCATATCTGATAAGTAGACATTTTTTATATCGGGAGGGGGGGCGCAATTAGGGAAAATATGAGGACATTTGTCATCGGGTTGTGCCATAATGTTGGTGAATCTCAGTTGGTTTTTGAAATTGGCGTTCGTTTGAATGCAAGAGAGGGACATTGGAGAAGTAAGAATGAGGTATCGTCATTGTCATGTAATATATAACACAGTTCTTTAAAAAGGTTTTCAGCCAGTGGGATCCGGGGAAATAGGTGGTGCAATGGTTGAGTCCTGCTTTAGATGTGGGGTTGTTTTTCTGTGGCGTGTGAGGTTGGGTGGAGCGGTGAATTTTATTTTTTAGGAGATTAGAGTAGAGTAGGATGTGAAGGATTCTGTGTAACCACGCTTGCGAAGTGTGCGGTGTAGGTTGAGGAGGTATTTTTTGAGGAAAGTTGTGGTGTTGGAAATCCGGTGTCCGCGGATAGATACGTAGATGGTGAGGAAACTAGCGTTTGGTGCTAGAGGGTTAAGAGATGATGAAGTGTAGGTATTGCTTGTAGTTAGTGGCTTTGATATTTACCGAAGCCGTGAATTTGTTATGGTGAGATGGGATGTCTGTGTAAAGAAAGGTGATGATGAAGTCTAAAATGGAAGAAATGAATTTAACTGTGATAGAACAATTTAAGGCCAATAAGAAAATATTGAAGACTCAGAGTCGTGTGTCTAGGGAATAAAAATAACGTCTATGTATCAGAACAAGAATATATAACCACCGATGTTTTAAAACTCTTTAATTCATCCATCTTTAATTCCGATTCCAGGATACCCTGCACCTCCTTCCCTCCCAGACTCCATAGTGCCTGTCCGAAACCCTCCAGTCTGACCTGAAGAAGGCATCAGAGAAGGCCAAAAGCTTAAACATTCTAAAATGTAAGTGTCTTTTATGGGTTATTTTTGAAATTTAGGGTTCCATTATGCCGTCCAAATGGAACACATACGCAAACACAAAAGGCGGGGTGTTTTTACCTAATATCTATGTTTGGAATGCATATTTTTATAATGACATCAATCAAAAAGTAAGGTTGTCAGGGGGACTTTCCAAAAATTCTTTTATTTCATTCATATTTTTTCCCTATTTTGAGGATCGACATGAGTTATCTAAGAAAATGTAAAAAAGTACCCAAACGTACCTATGCAAATATGATAAAGCGTTCAGAATTCCACATATTTTGGACGAAGGTATATTGTTGGATGTGATCCTCACAATTGGTCTTTTTTCAAAGTAAAAATGTAGCTCTTAACTTCTGTGAGATATGAAGTGTTTTATATTGAAAAATATTTGCATTATCTTATCACTAATATTTAAACTTAAAAATATTTAAAATGTTGAATACTTTTGTTTACTATGGCTGTTTATTTGAAAGATAAGGGAAGGAAGGATGTATGCCTGTATCCAGGGGCAAGTTTATCGAAGGTTGGGATTAATTTTCGGCGGCTTAAACCGTCATTCACTTGTGGTACATGAGCTTATTAACACCGACTCTGAAATATTCTCTAGACAACGAAACGACGAAACGACGAGGACTACGGCCATTGTCTGAGGTAGTATTTAACTATCATATCAATTCCAAAAATGAAGTTCCCTCGATCTTCGGTGCATGAAGCTAGATTTTTAAAGCCCGAAACGACCTAATTTAACAAATCATAATTTGATCGGTTATAGCGATTCATTTATTAGTTTATGTAAACTTTTTCAAATATATATGTTTAAAAATGGTGTGATTAAAAATACACGGCTAAGTCACATAAAACGCTTTGTCTTCTTCAGGATGAGAAATCAATTTTTAATTCCTTAAGTCTCATCGTTATAAAAATCCAGGTCAATCAATTACCTAGATTTATCAGGCGGTATCAGTTATGCCCATAGGTAATACATACGCCAAAAGCTTTCAATTTACGAAACATTTAGATTAAAGTGCTAAAGTTATTTAATATCTTCAAATACAATATAAAATATCAGTATATACTTCTGGAGAAGAGAAGAATGAATATAAATTTGGATACTTTGATTCTCACTAGTGCAAAGTACCACAAATGGGATAAAAAGATTGTTGTGAAATTTTGGTATAGTCTCAGTCCAGTAAATATTAAAGTACATATTATAAGAAGAAAATATTTCGGATTCTAAATTCACCTATAAAATATATTGAAATTACTTTGAGCCGCATTGCACGATGCTCTTCTTCAATTATCTTTCATGTTATAATTATTCCAAAGAATTAAAGCACCCAACTGTTTCAAAAGTACACTCACACATTCATTAATCAAGAAGGAAAACTATTCCACTGTAACATTCCTCCTTTAAATGGGAAATAGCTCCTCAGAAAGAACACTAAAACATATGTTACAAGAAGCAGGAACTGATGATAGCAGAAGATTAAATTAGGCTCACACTGATAATTATTTCCTCAATCTCAAGTCATGTACTTTATTTCAAACTCGCTTGATTTAGCAGGAAAATTTAGGGAAAAACTTAAGTCATATTTTTTGGAGTAAATAAGACCTAGAAGGTAAGATTCGTAAGGAACTGAAATGCTGTGTAAAATAACGCAAGTCTTAGTGTATGAATGAAGGTAAATAGTGGAGGAGGGAGGCTTAAGAATTAAGAGCGTGTTGCAAAATTAATCGGCGAAGGAAAAGATGAGATCGAAGCTTTAGTACAAATAATATTTTACAAAGATATTCAATAATATTGTTTTGCGTCTATAAAAATTTTAGGTTGGCAATTTTTAAAAATTTATATCCCATTGTAACTTATCCCAAAATTTGTTTTCAAATTATATATAATTTTGTAGTTTAATAGTTTTTATTCGGCATCATTAAATGATAATCAATATTAGTAATTTTCTGAAATAGATTTTAAAACGGCATTTCCATCAAAACCACTAGCTATTCTTGTATTTTAAATATTACAAAGGTGAATTTTCGATTTATGTCATAAGACAATAAGTTGATATACGCTAATGAGATTTGTTGGGGATATGCGTTTTGCTCCATTTTATAAGTTTAAATAAAAATATTGGAAATGTAAAAAGAAATTATTAATTAGGTTCTGTTATTTTTTATATTCTTTCACTCGTAGATACTTTAAGTTCTCACTTCATTGAGGATAACAAAAAATGGATTCTTAAGTAAAATGTATCAATAACAAAAATCAATCCGTTAATTGTTTGCTATATTCAATTAGTCCCGAGTTCGAATAGGCATCACTAAAATAATACTGTTTTTTATATAATTGTTACTGCCTTTTTAATTGGTCATATTAATTCAACGATTAAATTTTAGAAACTAATTTATCTTTTCTACAGCAGTTGCTCTGACCATTCAAGAAAAATGCCAATAATCCTTGAAAACCACATCATTGCCTCAAATCAAAATTTGCCGCCCAAATGATTGTAGATTTTCCAAAGAAGTAATACATGATTCATCGAAAATAAAAAAATTTATTTCAGAAATCATACCGTCAATGGTCACAAAATTAGGCATAATCTTTGCACACTGATCCGGAAAAACAGGTCACATCGTCTTTCGGTAAAAGATAACAGCCAAGAAAGACAACTGCATTCTACCAGTGGAATTAAATGTGGTGTAATGGAAGATGCTTATGTGTTGCCATTTCGGTGGCATAGTTCACTTATTCCCAATGCCTTATCCTAATGCTTTATATAAGGAATTCTTAGTGGCCACCAATTTTCCTATTTTTCACCATTACCGTTATAGAAGCCAGGAAAATATAAAAATATAAAGATTTATAATACGTTCCAGAAAACATCAGAAGACCCCTAGGAGCGAAATTTTTCCTTCTCTCATTCGTTCTTCTATCTATGAGGGACTTTATTCTAGAAACTGGATTGATTTCCTTCTCTACAGATTATAGTAGTGGAACCTAAAATATTTTTACATTTAATGAGATTAGGTACCCGAGTTTCTGAGTAGATACTGCAAAATAATTATTTTACTCTTTTCTGTCTTTTTATTGAATTACTTATTTCTACGTACTATATTTATTATACGACGTCCGTACGAGACCCATGCAAAATTTGAGAAAAATGACCTTCCTAGAACAATGAGGCCTTACTTCTCTTCAAAGTACTCCCCTTGAAACCACATGAACCTATTCCAGCGTCTGTTCCACTTTTAAAAACAATGTACAAAGTCCTTTTTAGGAATACGAGTATTCATCAGCTTTCTCGTCGCATTCTGTTTTATCTCGTCGACTTCAAGAATGTCGAGCTGCAGTAGCAGATGATTTGCTGTAAGTCTCAAACGATGACCCCAGTTTTCTAAAAAAGTTCCTAAATGGAGATGAGTAATGGGTCATTGGCCATGACGCTGAAATAAAAGCGTAGTATTCCCTAGAGTCGGTTGACGAGATAAAGGAGAACGCGACGAGATACCTGATGACTTTGTCGAAAAAGGATTTTGACGATTGTTTTGAAGAATGAAAGAGTCGCTAGAATAAGTGTGAGAGAGCAACTTTGATGAGGACTATGGCCTCATTGATACACTGACGCTATTTTTCTAAAAATTACGCATGCGTGGATAGTTTCCAGACCGACCTCGTAGAAGTCATGCAAGGAAATACATTTTGTTAAAATACGCATAGAGTTCCAATTGTATACCGATTTATTTTGAATTAATTGGGCCTCATTATATTATGTAGGAAAGGACCAAAGTAAATGATTTAATGAATATTGATATAATATTTGGGTTTTAAAAAATTACCGTGGTCCTCAAAAAGTTGAATACATTTCCGGGTGATGAGGAAATTATGTGGACACTTAATAATTATTGGAACTCACGACGGCAGAGAATAGTGAAGAGTAACCTTAAAAGTTGAAAAAATCTGGTGTACAGGGGCAGTCTGAAGGAGTATTTCACTAGCTGAAAGGAAATCCCCCACTCCAACTCGGAGGCCTGCCCTACACAATGAGTGGGTCAGGGGCGTAGCCTTTCCACTGAAGTACGTTGTGTAGTGTTGGTAGTCATGAGAACTTTTCTTTAGTTCTAAACTTTTCTTCCTCACGTGGTTTTTCAAAGTATTGAACATGCACAGAAATAAAATAAACGGAGCGCGATGATGTATCACGTAAATCACGAAACTGCTGAACTTCACTTGGGGAATTTTAAGTCGTTGCTAGTTCAAAACAAGCTTATAGAGAGACCACATATACGTTAACAAGAGTAATGAGATATTTACCCCAGAGGCAAAAGTTTGTAGAGTTCACGACACATACAACAACACCAATTGTCGAGCTCATTTGATTATTTGTGCCATTGTATCCTCCTTAATACTTTCTGAAAAGAGTTATTATTTTACTGCATTTTTTTGGGTTATAAGAAGAATAAAGTACCTGTTCTCAAAAATAACCTGTTCCAACTATAGGGGTTATAACATCCTAGTCTCGATAAATCCATAATACAAGCCACGAAAAATGGAAGCTTGTAAATTCTCTTCACAAGATATTATCCTCAAACTCCATGTTTTAGCAATACATTAAAAAATTACAATGTTTCTCACTGCGATGGCAAGTATAAAACAGGTAGGAAATTCCTATAAAACCTTTACAGAAACTAATAATTGAATTAATTTACAGATAATATTTACAAGAAACGCATAATCAAGAATGAACATTATTCATGGAATTGCATTAAAAAAATTGCAATAGTTTAATAAGTAGACATTTTTTTATTTTCATGGGCAGGGAGAGTCGATAATACTTTTTTCGGCTTACTGAAAATAGTGAAAACATGATATAGGAGTAAGAACATTCATTACAAAGGAAATACGTGAAATTTATCATGTAAATCAGAACGAATAGTAACATTGCTTTTTGAATAACATTTTGACCATATTCCTCCGGGTCCATGTATGTATATTGAATTTTATACCCCGATCAGATTGATTGATCAGAAACGGATTCGTTGGACACCATCAAGTTCAAACCTTCTTGCTACATTAAACGGCTTTCTGTTCTTTTGGACACGTCCTGGGACTAGAGTGACTTAGCAGCCATCGACAGCTACCCTATCTCTAAAAACATGGGACCTTGAAACTGTGACGAGGGTGCTCAATACACCCGGTTTCGAATTCAGAACTCTTTACTCGTACAACGTAAGGAACCTAAATCCTTGAAATCCACCCAGTCCGGTCCACCCCGAGTCAAAATAGTCTCAGGCCTTGGCGTCTTTTTTTCGGGTGGACCAAAGAGAAAGAAGGGGGGCAAAGAAAGGACCTCGTCGGGCGATGGGGAGTTGGTTGAAAGAGAGGGGGATGGTTGGGAGTGAGGCCCTGGGAGAGACAATCGAATCTCCTCAGCCTCCGGGAGGTCAAGTGGGGGATCGATGGGGGGAGAACACCGGGGGTACAGGGCCTGCCCTCCGCCTCCTTCAGACTGCGCCCGCACTAAGCTTCACTCCACTCCTTCATCGGGCCGCATCGATTTTCGATAGGGGAGGTTGTGAGAAGGGGGCGCGAACGCTATCCTCCTCTCCCCCAACGGTCCCCTCCACGTCCCTTCTCACTCCGGACTCCCCCTTCTAGGCAACCCACCCCCTCCGAAACCCCTTTGCAAAACCCCCGGCTCCCCTCACGCAGCTTTCCCCACCTCCCACTCTCTTTTCTTCCTTTTCTCTCACGTGCTGGACACAGACCCCTTGCCGCTTCGCCACCTTCCTCGTCTACCACCTCTCTCCGCCTTGGGACTCTCAGGGGTTTCCGCGGTGTCCCACGTCACTCTCTCAACCTTTCCCTCCCTTTTACCACTACGCGTCGGACCCCCACGTCCCGCGAATTCCCACCACACCCCGCGGCCCGATAGCCTGAACCTTTCAGGCCCTCTTGGGTCTCGGAAATCAGCGGTAAATCCTAGAAGGGATGGAGACTCTTCCTTCCATTGGTGGGAGAGCTGTGTTCGCGGGGCGCAATCAGAATGGGAAAGGAATCGATCGATTGGTTCCAGTAAAAGGGGAATAAAGCACCCGGGGCCCGGACGAAATTAGGATGACCAAAATGATATCAATAGTTCCATCATTGGAGCCAAAATAAAGTTATGTTCCCAGCTTGTATCAATGCCATCAGACATCTTTCTTGAGACCATGTATTAAATTAAAACTAAAAAAAGTAAGGGTGCTGTATTACATTTCCAATTACCGAAATTTGGGTTTCCATAAAATCATTTCATAAAATATACTAATTCAGGATGAAGTAATAATACGCTGAACCTGAATAAGAAGATGGAAAAATACAATTATAATAATTGAGACTGCTGCCACAATAAAATTTAATATCCCATTGACAAATTTAGGAATTATTTTCCCCTGGTCATATATTTTGATCGATGTCCAAAAGCCCAAATCGATGCCAAAGCCCAAAACATTAAGCATTGATGACATTCCATGAAAATTCAAAAGTTACAAATTTCATGCCTCCAAAAGCATAATGACATCTCTTAGCATATGTCCTTACTCTAATGGATAAAAATATTGTAACTTGAATAGAATGGCGGCAGAATTTATTGAGAAATTATATCGAGAAAAATTGGTCTTACTATGTATGTATCTAAAGAAAAAATGAAGGGTGATTACATTCTCTAATAAAATCCATTTTAGATGGTTAGAACAGTTTTTGTCTTCCTATTTTACGTTTAGTCCTTTCTCTTCTGAACAACCGCATAACCTTTGTACTATTTACATATATTCTCAGCCCAAACATCACTCCGACTTTTCGATTCCCTCTGAAGAGTTTGCTACACTGGCTGAATGAAAAACTAAAACTTGCTCATTCGAACTCCAAACTGATTTTATTAATTCCCCACCGACTTTATGACTGTCTCCAGTTTTTCCCTTCCCCACTTATTATTTCCTCCATATACAAGTGTTGGACAGCACAGGGTGGTAATGGAAAAAAGCCTGCATTGCTCCTCTACCTAATACTGCCTATCTAGACTCTCCATCACCCACTCGAACCTTAGCAGCCTGAGACATGAAAAGGTTGCGGATAAATCTCCTATCCATCCAATCTCCTCTTATTTTCTGTAATAAATTCATTTATTATACCCAATTTACTCTATCAAACGCCTGACTACGACGATATCCTGATTTTTGCACTGATTTTGTTTGTCTTGATCTCCATCCGCTTCCTGATGATCCTGAAAAGTTGAGTGCTGAATTAGACTTCCCGTTTTGTAATCCTGTCATATTACTTCCATTACCCGTTTTGGAATAGGAATCAACACTGATCTAACAAATCCTTCCAGCGTATACTCCCTCATTAATGCTACGAATTAGTCCATAAATACTCTTCCTCCTGTACTTTCCCTAATTTTAAGTAGTTTCACGGGAATGTTTTCTGCCCACACTACCCTATTCGTTCCATTCTTGCTAGCTTTCCATTGCTTTTACGTTTTTATCTTCCGATGGAGTAAGCCTTGACCTAAAGTATCCTTATAAACATAATATTCTTTCCCTATGTCTAATCCCGCTTGTCTAATTTCTTCACCATTCACTTCCTTTATATATCCCTTTCAACTCTCTTGGACCTTTTCTGCTTGAACTCAAACTTTTCCAGTCTAATAATTGACTTTTTTCAAAGATTTTCCCTTCTTACTTCCTGCCACAGTTTTGACCTTCCTGGTCAGGGCACTAATTTCACCTTTTCCCTGTAAATTTTCCATATCAATGGTTTTTTGCAATACACCTTTTTTGTTTTATTTGTTGCCAATTGGTATTAAACTCCTATACTCCCTGCTACCTAACCCTGTGTATCTTTCTACCATTTCCTTCTCTCGTCTATCTTTCTAATCATCTCGTTCGTAATTCATGGTTTTCTCGTTTTTGATACCTGGATTTCCTATAGCTTCCCTCATCACCTCTGATATCTAATTTAAAATATATTTCTCTTTGTCCTCCGAAGTATAAAACTCACTTACCTCGGCAATGGTTTTTATGTGTAGCCTACAGAAACTTCATGCTTGTCAATCGATTTAGTTTTAAAATGATCCGATTACTAATTGCCTTACCTGCTTTATCCTTTTGATCCGAATATAATTACTAAATTGTGTTCTGAGTCCGCATTCGCTCCCGGGAGACTGTGCCAATTGAGCACGCTGTTCCTAAATCTGTGTTCAACCGTAATATAGCTTAGCTCTCTGGCAGCTGCCATTTTCCTTTTTAAAGACAGTTAAAGTAACCAATCGCGAAAACTCCCGCAGTGCTATAAACAACTACAAATAATGAGTCCAGAAAAAAAATCATATATATTTGCATTCAAACAAATTCGAACTAAGAGTATATTCCAAATAATATCAATTAATGATTCATTTGTTTTACCAATCTAAGAATTTTTCACTCATCATTCCTGGATTAAGATATAAGTTTGAATGATATATAACTTTGAAATATATGACCTCATTAATTGAAAAAATGAGATTGCGAAAAGGTGACAAGATGGCCTCTATCTGCTTACGTGGTTGAATTTAGGGGTGACAATTTTAATCCAACTATTTCAAAGTATTTAAATTATTCGCCTCGACCAGAAGATACTTGGTTTTTTATTGAGCAATTAGAATTTCTTCAATTGTGCAAAAATATTTATGAATAGGATTAGATGATATTGAAGTATCGTACATTACATCAGAACTCTAAAGATTAAAGTTCATCAAGCAATACAGCTACTAATATGATGCAAAAACTTTCCTAAATAATTTGTTTATTTTCATTGAAATGGTTTTAAAACCAAAATTAATTAGAATTCTCCTAATAGAGCATATAGAAGTGCTTCAGTGGTTGTCTTGAGATTGATCTTGAAGTAGAATTCCAATATTAAGCATTTGATGAAACTATAGTAAGTTTAATGTCAAAAAGATGCATGATAAGATAGTTAATATCAAAAATTCGCTTTAAGTCTACATTTTAGAGAGAAAATATCTGCGTTCGTAGCAACTAATAGAGCTGAGGTTTTTGCTAACACATTTCTAAAAGTGGAATCGATTAGCTATCTTGAATAAAAATGCGATATCTCTTCATAATTAAGTCATATACTTAAATAAATATTCTCCTCGCGAAAGGCCTTAAAGTAGTGGGGTTTCCTACGGATCAACCATTGATCACAGCAAGGCACAGGGTGTTCTTAGTAATTAAATTTGTAAAACTATGAAAAATCTCTGTAGCAAATATATAGGTAGAAACTTTTGTAAAAATCTATGCAAAATGTCCATAATTTTGAAGCATAATACTATTTGATTGCAACTTAACATGAAATAATTCAATTAACATAATACTTTTGGGAAAGCTTCAAGTATTTGTATTCGCCTTAGAAACTGATATTACGTGAAAATCAAAGACGAAACTTAGAAATAATAAATGATATTATATTGTCCATTGTGCTATTTCTGCTATAAGACGTCCTTTTTCTACGGTCAGAGTTAACTCTAGTGGTGTGTGGTAAAAAATGGAACAGAATTATATTTTATTCCATAAATTTACTCATTCTATAGAAATAGGTACGGATCAATAAAATGATAAAAATTCATCTTTAACAATTCAAATGAAATCACGTAATACATAATGGACTCAGCATTCTAAAACAAATAGTTTTAGTTATTTTAAAAACATTACTACACAGTATCATATTAATTTTATAAAGAGGTGATAGTGGATAGGTATAAAACATAGAATGGAGTAAAAATGTTAATAACTGCGGAAAGGTTTTTGACTGCCATTGGAAATAATTCATGATCCTGCTTTTTAACCAGGTAGATTATAATAAAATAATTTCAGAGTGTAAAAATCATACGCCTTGACCGTGATTATCTTTGATTTATCTTGACTCTTTTCAATGAAAAAAATTGGTTATCGTCATTTTAACCACCGACTGAATAATACACAAAATATTCATTTGCGACAAATTTATTTGTGGCGATATTGTACAAAATATTCAGAAAATGGCTATATTTTTATCAGCTTATGTACAACATGTTGGCTAATTTCTCTAAGTTAATCGTGGTAAGTCAGGCCCCATATTACTGTCAAAATCCTTTTGTCAAGGAAGCTTCCTGCGTGTTTACAAAATGACGGGAAATTCATTTGTGCAATTTATAGAACCCAGCTGATTTAATTCGATGAGTACCAAAATCCGCGGAATCAAAGTTCTTTTCTCCCTAACCCAGCGGCGTCTAACGTCCAGCGACGACCGACCTAACTCCAGGGGCCGCCCCCAGGGACGATTCCGCACCCGTGGTCCTTCGTCAATTCACAAAGACATTGTCATTTCCCACATGACTACAACTCGCTTCGGACTTAAAGAGGCGATGACGGGGCCTATGATTTGAGTCTCACACGTGTAGACTCCTCTTCCTTGAGGGGGAGACACAGAGTGGTTTCTCTTTCTACCGCAGGATGCGGGGAGGAGGAGTGCCGTAGATCGCGTATGGGCTGAGGGGGTGAGGATATGATTGTGTGGGGAGAAAAGTTTATGTGAGACATGGCGTGAGCGCGTGTGGATTTGTGGGGAGGGGGGTTACGGCAGGCTCGATTCAATTTGTGGGGATGAGTCCTCGACGATCCCCTTCCAAGCAGCTTGTCCGGTCGAAGAGTTGACAAAACTCCTCCAGCGCACCCACCCCCATCTTTCTTTGTCTTGCTCACGTCTCCCTCTCACGGAAACGCAGGATCGGCGGAAAGTATTATTACTTTTTCCCGAAAACGAATCACTCCTCGAGTGTTCAGGATCTTAGCCATGGAATATAAATCATTTGAAGCAGAGAATATCCACAGTGAATGAAAGATGAGTGAGGGATAGAGTTTTTAATCGATGCTGGCAATGGTGATCGTCGGTCCTTCATTTCACAATTTCCGCATGGAAATAATGTATATTACAGCGTAAGGTATTTGTTTTCCCTTTTTCAGACCCGCCTTGCTTTATCTCCTTTTTCCATTTCATTCCCCGTTTTCCTCATTTATCCATTTGTTAGGTGAAAATTCGGATTCCAAAAATGATATGATACTGAATGATGATATGACATTGCATATGGCATAATGATATTGTGTTCTGAAATACATTTTTTCATATAATTAAGAAAAAGTATTAGCAATCCCATTTTTACATGAATTAAGCATGCTTTTGGCCCAAAACAATTTTGAACATTGCCACCTTGATGTGGACGTCTGCGTGATTATATGTATAAATTTGGAATACAAATAAAATAGGTTGTAAATTATGACGGGCTTCCAGAAGTAATGAATGTGTGGATTCGTGTTGCCGAAGGCGATCTTTGTATGAAAAAATCACGCCTTACTGGCTTTCTATGCTAGCCTCCCTGGTTTTCTTGGCTCAGCCCCAATACACATGTGTAAAAGTCTAGCGGGTTTTCACTTACATCTGAATATAAAAGCCTCGTAAAACGCCTTACAACGTGTACCCTGAAATAAAAAGATTCAAACAACTATATAAATAAGAGAATGGTAGAGATGTTGTGATATAAAGTATCAAGATGGAATTCAAAATATGAATAAGTATAAAAGTGTTGACTGGAATAACTTAGAAATTTACAAAAATTAGTTCTTCTTTTGGAATGCTTTGATCAAAATTTTTCATTTAATAATTCAAATTTCATTTTAAGGGTCTTTTTTCAATTTCAGATATAACTTGCTGCTAGTGAACACCTCCATCTAGTCCACCTTCACATAATTGGTGAATTTGACATTTTAGACGCCAATTTCATTCCTCTAAAGACGCCTAGCGACTTCACTAGGTCTCTCGCCGATATGGTCTTCGACCCCCCGGAATAGGTGGGTTGAACGAAGCGAAAGGACATGTAATGAGAAGGAAGAGGAGTGTTGTGTAAAATACTTCAATGTGTGGCCGACGAAACCCTCTCTGAGCCTTGTGCCAGTCGAGTTGTCCCCATAAAAGCGAAGGAGGCAATAGAGTAACGGGATAGTGCCCGGGAGGAAGTTGTGTGGGATGGCGGATGACGCAACGGGAGCATCCGACTAAAAAGACCACTCTGCGCAGAAAACCATAAACAGATCATGACGCAGAGCCGAGGATGGGGTTAAGGATAACAGAAAAAAACCTAAGATAAATAACAGAAGATCCATGCTTGGCTGATAAAGACCATTCACAAGTCACGGAAAGAATAGAGTTTTTGTACTGGGCAAGGAGTGAGGGACGTGTAGGTGGGTGTGGGAGGCAAGCCATGAAGAATAGTGGGTGAATGCAAAACGGACGCAAACACAATTTTAATGATAAAATAAATTCATGTTATCTCTTTTATTTATTACTATATTTTAGTAAACTGATGTCGACAAATAGAGCTTCCTGGAGTGCCACTTTTTGAAAAGGATTGTAAATGTTGTGGTTTACTGTTAAAATTTCATCAATTCATTCAATTCCCAGACTGGTTCTCTGCATAAATCTGACCATAATTTTTCCAAGGCATATGAGCGCCTTCTGAAATTCTATTCCGCTAATAAATTTTCCAAATATAATATAAGCAATACTGTTTAACTTATTAAATGCATACTATATTCTCGTTTAAAATAAGATGGAAGTCGTCTTTTTATCATATTTTAAATGCATTAAAAGTATCATATACGAAGTATGACTTGCTATATTTTTGGAAAAACTATAAAATCTCATATTTCTTAGAGAATATTTTCATTATTAAGTGATAATAAGTACCATATTATAATATTTAAGCTGGATGCATTTATATGCAGATTTACCTTGAAATACAAACAGACCAACTATGCAAATCATATTTATTCCCCTGAATGATGTCGTGGTACGTTTTTAACAGAATTATTTTAAACAGAAAAACAATAAATGATACCATTACGTTTCGTCGTTGGAGATGGTTCATTTTAAGATATATGATAATGTGATTTTTCTAATCGGGTGAACACATCTCATTTTGTATCTGAACTAATGGGCTTTAAAAATACACTTTACAAGTCGTGTAAAATTTGATTTTTTTTCAATACAATGGCTAAAAAGAAATTATAATATAGAACGCATAAGCATTATTCCAGATAGAGACCATTTTTATCATATATCCTTTTAACAAAACAAATTTTCGCTGTATTCATACGTCTGCTTTCAAGAGAAATAATCGCCATTGTGCAGTAACCGGATTCAATGCTTTTAGAGATCCAAAAAACATGCTTTTGCAATATTCTCTATTAAAATGTTATGTACTACTGTGCGTGTGTCTGCGTAAAATGACAAATGTGTATTGGGGAAATTCGAGCACCCAATGCCTTACCACTGCCAAATGCCAAACCAAAAATCTTCACATTGCGTCATGAGATTTATTTCCCCGAGAAATTTTAAAAGATAAATGGAAATAATCAACAATGCCAACGTAAAATACACTTTAAGTTATTGAAAAATAAATAACTTTAGATAAAATCACTTTTAAATGCCATTAGTTTTAAAGTCAATTTATCGGCATGTTAATGAGATTTGTAATCCCCTTAATTAAACACAAACATTTATTTATACAATTATAAAGTGAAGGCTTAATTTTTCTTAGATTTTTGACATTTTAAAGTTAAATAATATCAAATAATAGTTTACAAAACCTCGCTACATATACGTATATGTTTACACATATACACACATAAATTTTGATTAAAAACTTACATAAATACAAAGTAAGGGCATTCACTTATATACATCTGACGTTTTACCGCATATTCGTCATTAAATATTTTTGTGTATGTGGATATTAAATGACAAATGTGTGCGTCAACACACACATTTGTGGTCATTTAAAATTTTTAAGATGGAAAGCTAATGAATTTCAATGGAGATGTAACTTTCTGTCCATGGAATCATTCATATAATTAGTCGAGAAGAGCATGCAATAAAGTTGCCTATCGCATATAAATTTGTACATTTCGTTGATCACCACACTTTTGAGTTGTAACAGAAAAATTGCACTTGAGTCCCCAAAGTAGTCACCGTAGAATGGCAATTAACACCCGGAAATCAATACTTTCCAAATCAGTGTATCCATCAAACTCTGTTTGTTCACGATTTAGCTACGTGTTACTTTCCTGTTCGACAACATGAAGACGTATTCAAAGCGTTCTTTGTCATCAGAAATGGGCATATGTGAACTTTTCTACGTGAAATGGTTGTTATTGATGGATTAATATTGACAAATTAATGAACATTGAAATATACATACAAAACACATTGAGCCAAAAGTATAACAAAAATTGAAATCTTGTAGAATATATGATGATTAAAATGAATTATGATTACTTTTTGTTAATAAATCTTCACAAATACGAGTTTGGTTAATATTTTGAATAATTTATTCATTATATAAATATCATAATCATTAATATCATCATAAACAGTAAATTTTAAATGGTTTATCAACAAATACATGTATATCACAATTTGAAATTATGTATAAAATTGCATACACATGCTTGGATTTCCTTTGAAAATCACTAAGTTAGCTCGTGATATATAGTTTAACTTGTCGGCGAAGGGTTAGCACGAAATGAAAACCAAGGGATCCAACTTAAACTTTGAGCATCATATTTTCATTATGTTTTATGAACTAATATATTTATTGTGAATAAGTCAAGGTACACTAAACAATGCTAAAAATATCATTAGGTTACTTTCATAATAACATTATCAATATAAGGTATATAAACTTTAATATATGCTTACCATTTCGTAAGAACTGCTTTATTATAAATGATGAAGAATTTACTATAAATTCGAAGTGTATATTATTTATATAAATAAATTAATGCACTGAAAATAATTTGCAGTTTGCAAACAGTGTCCAAAAAGTCATTCACAAGACATTTCAGAAATTAAAATAGTAAAATATTTCTATTGTCTAAAATAGTATAATTTTCAAATGAAAAATAATTGTATTAGTATTTCGATTACTTCTTTGAAATGAATCATAGCAAAATCTTTAGGAGAAATAAAAAAATATAGTCGTATAATGTACACTATGTTAAAAAATTAATGATATATTTTTATAGCTACCTACATCGCTTGTTATACGACTCAAAAAAGTTGTTCGTAATCATTTAACGATCGCGGAAACTTTCAGAAGGGAGGGAAAAATAAAATCTTGAGAATAACTCAGGGAGCGGCTGAATTGATAACTTGGCCGAGGGGAGGCACCCCTTCTTTCGAATTGCACCCCCAACTCCACTACCCTGATTCCTCTCTCATGAACCCTACTCCTCACCAAGTCGAGCCCCTTCTTAATACTTTTCCCTCCCCCCGCGACCGATCGTCTCTCAATTCAGACACTGTGTGGAGTGGTCTCGTGGTACAAAAGCCCGTGATCTTAATCGAGTGTGCATCTGCCACGGCAGCACACCAGTCACTTACTCCCTTTACCAAAACCCTCTCCTACCACTCCATAACCCGAATCAATTCGGACAAAGTACGCTTTCCTCAGACTCGTTAAGCACGTCGAAGGCAGGAAACGGGCTGTGATGAACGAGTGGCCCTCGCTTGACAAATAGCGCCCCCGCAAGAACTGGCCTCTGTGGCCATGAAAAAAGTTTTCTCTCTCTTTTCCCTTCCCGAGAACCTGGCAATGGAGAGGGGGAAAGAAGTTTGGTGTATCCGCGGGCCACCCACCCACCCGACGCCGTGAAGAGTCCGAGACTCCCTGTGGGTGTGGGAGGGCCGCCGGTGAGAGATCCCTGAGAAATCCCACTGTCGGAAGTGTTGCAGGACTGAAACCCTCAACCTCCTCCACCAGCCTGATGTATTATGTATTGGGGCCCCTTTGCTTCGCTAACGGTTGATTCCGCTTGGAATTTCAAATCTATTTGAAGTCGACGAGCAATCCCTGGTAGGAGGAGTTCGCATCGATCGGCCATATATCAGTGGTTTCATTCCTTTAAGAGCCAAACAAAGTCCGCCAACAACTTTCTTAAATACTGTTTTTAAGGCCTTTCTAAGGGGCCCGCCGAAAGTAAAAGGTGTCGTTTTTAGTGTATTCATCAATCAGGTTGAAGGTAAGGTCGCTCATGAATTTTTCACAAATGAATTGCGACCTGTCTTCTCTAGAGGGTGAAGAGAAATTGAAATCGGCAAACTCCTCCTAAAGGGTTTGTTTATCGCTCAGTGCTTCATCTTTCGCTGCGGTCTCTAAATGTGCAAGTATAAGAAATCTCATGCATCGTCAATTAGATGCTATAACGTTATTGATGAAACTGTACTATGACTTTAATGATTACATTAATGTAACTGAATAAAAATATTTAAGTTCTGTCATAGATCGACTTTCAAAAGCATGAGGCTTGAAGTTAGAGACAACATCCATATTGTCCCTAACTGGGGTTTTCCCTCACTATAGATTACGGGTCTTGCGCTAAGTTGAAAATGAATAATTAATGACATTTTTAATATTTATGATGTAAAAGTTGATAAAATTGAATTATGTACACATAATGGAGAAGGCCGAAAGGTCAAACATTCTACTATGTGCGTCCTTTTACGAGTTATCTATTTTATTTTGCGTTCTATTGTGCCGTCCATATTGCTCTCGTAATTCCTTCTACATCATCGAGATATATACATATATATGCATATATATACATACATAAATATATATATACACATATATATATATATATATTTGTATACATATAATTATATATATATATATATATATACATACACACATACATGAATATGTGTTACAAGAAAGTGTGTAAGATACCGCGACAGTAAATTTTAGCCGGAGTCCTCCGCTAATTAACGTTACAAAGTAGCAATTGCGGAGTGTAAAAATCATTCACATCGACCGGGATCACTCGATGTCAAGGATCCCTCAGCATCCCGGTTAAGGCGAATGATTTTTACACTCTGCAGTTGTGTCATTTTAATTTATATTTATTTATGCGGAGGTTAAACAATCTAATATTTTATGACGGATGTTTTTAATCTTTAAATGCAAGTACTCCGTGCTTGCCGTTCATCTTGCTGCAGTGGAATTCCGAGTAATCTAAAAGAATTGACGTGTAAGTTACATTTCTTTTGTAAACAAAAATCAGGCATCCTTGACATCGAGTGAGCCAGGTTCTTATTCCGGTCTATGTGGATGATTTGTACACTCTGCAATTGCTACATTGCAATGCTAATTAAGGGAGGAATCCGTCTAAAATTTATTCTCGCGGTATCTACCACAGTTTCTTGTAAAATATATGCATGAATGTGATGCAAACAGACTATTGTAAGACATATTAATTCCCGAAAACCTCTAAAAAAAAGTCTATCGCTCTGAACACAGATATTCCATTTTTTTCAATATAAAACTGTCGTGACTAGTTTACAGAATTCACTTATGATTGTATATAACTGTTCGGCTTATTACAATGCCAATAAATGAATTAATCACTTCCTACCGAGTAAATGAAAACGTCATATTTCTTCTAATGTGTTTTCAAAAGTTTGGACAAATATTTTTATTCAGTTTTTTCCGTGTGTTTAATGTCACATAGTGTCAGTATAGTTCATATTATTTCGTTGCAATGAAAAGTTAAATGCACTGATCGAACTCATACACATATTAAATTCACTGATCGAAATAATATACGCATCGAACTCTCACGAATAGATTATTTTCTTTACTTGAAGATACTTATTAGTCCCTACAAAAATCTTTTTGGAAATATGAAATTAAAAGGGGTGCAATTTTTATCAAATATAGAGAAGCACCTCTAATGCTTGCAACTACTTTCCAGGGACATTTCTTGTCTTGATTTGCGCCTACTAATGAAGGTAATTTAGTCGTAACTACAGAAATATTTTTTCATGGTGATAAAATCAATTGTGTTCATCTAAATATAACATAAAGAAGAAATTTGTCCTTATATAAAAGCAAAATATGTTAACGTTTTCTGAAGAACATTTGTAAAATTGAGAAGGAAGTACTGTGGGAAATACTTTCTGGCGGTGTGAGGATACGAGGGAATGTGTATAAAGTGCAGTTGGGCATCAATTCTTTTGTTTGCCTCTTTTACAATTATTGACTCAAACGACTCCATATTTCAAAAAACTCACTCCATCAAATTCTTCCGCGGATCTACTCCAAAGAAGTCCGATTTTATTTTATTATTGCCACTTAACTTCTCTCACAACAAAGAGAACAACGATGAGTCGGATTTTATGCTGGAATCATTCGAAGAATCTCAGGAAGATTTATTCCCGAGAACCCTTTGCAGGTTGGCACTTTCCCACGCCGATATACGATGTTCCCTTCAGAACCCTTTTGGTTAAGTTCCCAGGTTCATGGCGGGTACTCTTCTATCAGGTTTTGGTTTTATTCACTAATCCATTTTGCTTTCAGAAGCTGGTCATTTTGTTACGAGATATTAGGCTCTGGGTTGAGAAATGTATACAAAATTATCACAGTACACTTGGTATGTTGAATTTGTGCACGTTTTTACTACATTTACCTGTGTAACATGCAGGTACATTTTTAACTGACTTTAAGATAGCATACGACAAATAAATAATTTGTCTTTTGAAATGGACATTATAAATTTCGCTAGTGCTCTTTCGCTAGTGCTAGTCTTCGAACAATTTAGGCGCTGGTAGTTTAATAAAGTCATGTTTGCCTTTTCATTACCAATTAATTGAAATCAATATTTATATTTGATTTTGATACCAGTAAGTAACATACTCGTCTCCCATGGTATCGAATCTTACATAGCACAAGGCCAAAAAGTAATATTGCCGTGAAATTATTCCATTATTGAAGAGCCGATATATATCAAGTTCTTGGAATAATATTAGTCAGAGACATTAGTTTATAAGTAAGCTTCACCTTTTCAATAGTTAACATTATATTTGATCCAAACGAGATATTAAGATCAATTTCATTTACATACTACCACGATATTCTCAAATCTAGAGGACCTGAACGCAGAGGGATAATCGTTTAGGAAAATGTTCTTTATATAATTCTCTTACGCATAATAATTGTTTATGAAACAATATGGATTAAAAATAATCTAACTCCGAATTATATACAATTAAACATATTTGGCGATTAAAGCATCATTATGGGACTGCGAAAGCGAGGATGAGAACAATCTAATAAGAAAATTAAATAACCCCGGAATATATTTGAAGTTGCAAAAATTATATGTCGACCAGTGGACTATTTAAGACTCGATATTTAATTCTTCTTTATTTTAGATGTGGTTTCGCAAGGAGTTAATGTTATTTAAGGAAAATATTCGTTAATATGAATAGAAAGACTGAAAAACCCTTCGTTTGGAGCAACTTTCCTTCACTACGTTAATTTATGTTATAGCTTATGGCAATTTATTTGAACACTAGTTCATGGCGAAATAATTACTATGACTCGGCTGGAAAAGAACATTCAAAATCATGCAAAATTAGTAGCACACTCCAATTTCGGATGATCCGCCAAGATGAAGGAAAACCGATTGGGTGCAAGGTCGGTCTAAAGGTTTCCTAATTAAAGCACCTCCAGCAGGAAGCCTTCCCCACTCACACGGCCTACTTGATATCAGGCTGATTAATATTTTGCCGGAGAAAAACTTGTGAAATGGCTGACTTCATCCCTCGTCGATCTCAGATTTCGTATTTCTTAAAGTCCAATTCCACAAATTAAATTCCAATTTGTTGAATGACCAAAGGAAGATTTCTAAAGGCAGAAGCTGGGTGCAATGGAAGGGGAAACCCATCAGGAAAGCTCATTGTCATCCCATCGCCCGCGCCACGAACATCTGTCCACGGCATCCAAAGCCACACCCACCCCACCCTCCTCCCGCCACTTCACTCCAATCCTTGCCGCATCGACGCCCTCCATTGCCGTCGCGTGAAATCCTATTCTCCAATGCTCTCGTCAATCTCACTTCACATCTCATCCACTACCAGAGCTTACATTTTTTTGTACCAGGTCCCGTGCTCCATTCCAATTCCAATAAATTCATTTCTATATTTCTCTGACCGGAGAATTTCAGTATCGGGAAATTTTGCACGACTGAACCTTTAGTCGCATGTTTTTTATTACGTAAAGCAGCTAACACAGAGGAAATGCGCCTTCAAATGCAAAAATTTCGTATTTATTCGGAATGCCGATGAACAAATTATTAATCTGAAATCGTAATTAGAGTATCTACGTTTCCTCATTACTCATTTGGTTCATCGCCTTTGCTCCGGTTTATGAATAAATGGTTAAAATTAACTCACTCATGCAAAAAATATATTTCCCATATCATGCAGTGAAAAATCAAAGTGTTACAATTCCCATTCCATATTTTGACACCGATGCTTAAGAACGGTCCGTG
This sequence comes from Hetaerina titia, assembly GCA_037158775.1. NCBI lineage: Eukaryota > Metazoa > Arthropoda > Insecta > Odonata > Calopterygidae > Hetaerina > Hetaerina titia. The sequence goes on from CM073779.1 coordinate 72,101,285, forward strand.
CTAATTTTTTAAACAATAAATACAAATTCCGTTTCCTGAAATCGATCTAGCCGCCAAGTACTAATTTTTTATGTACCTAGACAATGAATTTCTAAAAACTTTTTAGGGGAATATTATACCGTTAATATCGTATTAAACTCAATTTTTAGATGCACGCTTTCAATGAAGTAGAGCCAAAAAACATTGACAAGTCTAAATGGAAAATACCGTCGATGATAAAAATGACATAATATTTCGAAGAATGGTGATAAGTTTTTACTTCATGACACAAATTTTGATTAACGATGATTCTCATACAAAAAGTCTTGGCTATTATAATGATCACCTTACTCTGCAGATTATCTCCTGAGTAGTGATTATGGTATAATGAAGCGCACTCTCTCCATGCATAATGTACGTTTCGCTTGGAAACATACGAAATACTCAAGTTTGGCTCCCGTATAATTCTTGTTTGAATTCCAAATTAATATTTTATCTATTTTACCCAACAAGATTCACTGTCGACTCACACCCACCCCAAGGTCTTTTGGTTGCGGTGGGAGCAGAAAGGAGAGTCATAGCCTCTGTTTTTGTACATTTTTAAAAATTCAATTTGTGACGGCGCAGCTATTGTAAATGCCTGGTATCCGTGGGAATCCCTTGGGGCACGGTGCTATAGGAGCAGATTGGCGTAGGATTCATCTCCACCGTTGCGCGCAAACGAAAGCCACCGTTTACCAAGTAAGCATTCATATCACCGATGGCCTATTTGGAAAGTGTCCCGCGTTTCCACGGAACTCCACACTCCCTGGACGTTGAAAGCTGCCTACCAGCCCCCTCCCTCCCTCTCTTTCAGCCCCTTCGAGGGAATATGGATTGCGAGTAAACACAATCCATTACGCATGTTTACGCAAGAACACGTCGCCACGTGAGGGACGGAGACCATGGGTGCAAGGGAGTTTCCAGGACCAAGGACGACTGGAAATATTCCAATTTCCATTCCACACGCTCCTTCACATTCCTTCTCTATTTCTTCCTGCATGTCTCACCAAAGTTGTCGAATTCTATTGGAATGCAAATGCAATTGCGTGAGGCAAATAAATGGTAGCCAAGGCTCTCGTCTTCCGGTGTATTAAGTTTCGAGAAGCCTTATCCCTCACATGTTTCTTTCGGAGAGTAGGATCTCTTCTGATGTTTCCTGCCCGCGTAATTTTGACAATAAATGACTCCCTTAGTTTAATGGTTTCTTTGATGTTCCTTCTGTTTTATGTTTTACCATTAAATAGTTGTCATACCCATTCTAAGAGCCAAGGTAAAAAAAACTTTTAATAAATCCGTCCACTCTTTTCACTTCAACTAATAATGCTGACCTATGTCGTTTACATAAATCTGCACTTTCTAAAACTGAATTCCTATCTGAAAAACTCTAACCATTTCCAACGCCATTTTTTGCTACCCCATGCGTACGCAAAAAAAATAAATTTTCTCCCGAGCCATCCACACAGCACTTATACTGTATATCAGCCACCCGTATACTTATTCTACTACTTTTAATACGGTATTCATCCTTTAGTATCACACCGATATTTTTTCTCAATAAAGGCACATCAAAGGAAACCAACAAACAAAAATCGCCCCATACTTCATCAATCTATCATTAACTTGGGTAACAGCATAAATATTTGGAATGTTGATTTAGAACTTGTTACGATAAAGCCCTTCAGTCCGTAGAAAAAGTTCGTTTAACTGTCAAAAAATTCTGAACTCGTGCTCGTATACGGTTTTTCTTTCTATCTATTCCAAAGTCATATCGCTTTTTCATTGGATTAATACATTTAATTTGATAAATGGATAGTCAAGGTAAGGAACGAAAAAGCTTATAGAAAAGGATGGAGAACTCTACGGCAAAGAAGAAATACATGGATTGGACAATTGAGGCACAATGGATTGATTAGGAATACAATAGAAGGAAAAATAGATAAACCTAACCGATTTTACGAATTCCCCATCGACTTTCATTCCTACCTCCAGTTCTTCCCATGCCACTTTAATCACTTCCTCCACATGCTCGTTGACCAGGACCGGTGATAATAGGCAACCTTGCATTACACCTCTTAATAACACTGCCCATTCGGACTCTCCGTTCCCCACTCGCACCTGGGCAGTCTGAGACATATACAGGTTGCGGATCAGTCTCCTGTACCTCTAATCCAATCCTATTTTCTGCAATATACGCATTAATTTTCCCAATACACTCTATCAAATGCTTTGTCGAAATCTTCGAAACAGGCAAATACGGCCTGATTGTATACTATATTCCTCTCGATTAGTGGTCCCATTACTGCAATGTCATCACACGTGCCTCTCCCCTTCCTTAACCTAAAGTGAACATCCCCTAAGTAATCATTTGCCTTACTCTTTATCCTTTTGTTAATGATACAAAGAATAACTTTAGCTGCGTGGAATATCGAACATACTCTTCTGTAATCCTCACACGATGTAGCCTTTACCGTTTTCGGAATAGGAACCAACACAGTTCTCACAAAAGCTTCCGGCCAGATTCCTACCTCATAGATGCTACGAATCAGTCCTTATAGTCTTCATCCCACATTTTTCTAAACAATTCAATAGTTCCACAGGAAATTATTTCTACCCCCACGGTCTTATTTGCTTTCATCTCCATTAATGCCTTTTTCTGTTTCATCGTCGAGCATGCCTGGACGTAAGCTATCTTCTTCCACGTCATTTTCCTTTTCTATGCCTAACCTTGTCGGCCAAAGTTCTCTACCATACAGTGTTTCCATATATTCCTTCCATCTCTTTTGGATTTTTTTCTGGTTAAACTATTATATTACCCCACTTATCCTTAACTGTTGCCTTCTTACTTCCCGATAATAACTTAACCTTGCTGTATAGAGCACCAATTTCACCCTTCTTCTGTAAACTTTCCATATCCTCGCATTGCGTTTTCCACCATTCTTCTTTTGCTTTATTGTGGCCCTTCTCAATTTAATGTTTAACTCTTTGTACTTCATTTTGCCTAACTCTGTGTTTACATTCATCCATCTTCTTCTCTCATCCATCTTTGCAATCATCTCATCCGTTACCCATGGTTTCCTTATCCTTTTCCGGTAAACGGTTTCTATAAGGTCTTTTGCGGTTTCGAAATCACTGTCTTCATACATTCCCATTTTTCTTCGATAGTACTCAGGTCTTTACCCTCATTCATGATTTTCCTTACAGCCTGCTGATACTCCTTCCTTGTTAATCCATTTAAGGCTTCTACATTCCATTTCCTAACCCTCCGCCCCTGCCTAATCTTGTTGTAGCGGACGTTACATTTCAAATCCACTAAATTATGGTCAGAGTCTGCATTTATCACACTGTTCCTAAACCTTTGCCTAACCATAATATAATCTAACTGATATCTTTCTGAGAGACCTGGCATTTTCCATGCATACCTACGCCTTTTTTGTAGTCTAAGCCATGTGTTCGTGATGACTAACCCCTGTCTTATGCAGAAGTCAATTGCTTTCTCCCCGGGTTTATTCATCGTGCCTAAACCATAATCCTCCACCTCCTCACCTTCCTTCGCCTAACGTAGTATTCCAATCCCCCATCACTATCAAATGTTTCCCTGCAGGAACACACGTGTTTATATCCTCTATCTCATCGTACATCCTATCTACTTCTTCCTCCTTGTGGTTGTTCGGTGCCACACATAACTGAACAATGACCAAGTTTGTCGGTTCTGCTTTAATTTATGCGAGTAATATTCTATTAGTTGGTAGCTCTATGTTGACTACGCTTCTTCCTACCCCTTTATTTAATATTACGGCAACCCGTCGTTGGCTCTCGTCCCCGCCGCTGTTTATTATTCTATAATTAACACTCCAGTAATCCCCGCTATCCTTCCATATCACCTCGCATAGACCTAAAATATTTATATTACCTCTTTTCATCTCTCGCTTAATATTCTCTAATTTGCCTGTCGTCAACAATGTCCTGATTTCCACGTTCCTATTCTAACTACTTTTGTCATCATCTGCGTCTTCTGTCCTGCTGCTGTTATTTCTCCCCCGCAAGGGTTTCGTGGCACAACGACCGCGGAAACTTTGGCTCCCCTGCTGCCGGGCAGGACACACGGCCACTTCGGCCAAGTCCCGTAGTTGCCAGGACTCATATTCTCTATAGTGCCCATCATTACATTCTTGGGAATGATAATTGAGGTGGTTTCCCGTTGCCTTCTTCAATAGTGTTTTTATCTTGACACTATCACTTAGCGGCCGCCCCACTGGGGTCAGACGCCTTTGCAGCCGCTTCACTGAGGAGCATACGCTGCGTGGACTCCCTTTCGTCTGTCTCCTAATCTGCGACATATCTGGCACGGGTGACCCTAGTACGAGCAATTATTATTACTCGCGCCAGCACAGCTCTAGGGGTCATAGGAATGCACAAGCCGTTCCACCACGGCACGGTTGTAGTCCATGGAGTGTGTGTGTATGTATATATATATATATATATATATATATATATATATATATATATATATATATATATATATATATATATATATATATAGGTCAGACTGACCTGAAGAAGGCCTCGTAGTAGGCCGAAAGCTTAAATCATCTACAGTGTGAGTGTCTTTTTACGTGTTATCTGTTTTATTCTGTGTTCTATATATATATATATATATATATATATATATATATATATATATATATGAAGATAAGTTGGGTAAGATAAAATTTGACCCAGAAAATATCCAAGAAAGATTGAAAGAATGTAAAGAAAACTGGATGCTAAACACTTAGGCCATCAAGATTAGACATAGTAAGAGACTCTAACATAGGTGAAGATAGCATAGGTCCAGGCATATTCGGCGTTGAGAGAGAAAGGGCATTAAGGGAGATGAAACCAAATAAGGCCGTGGGGATAGACAATATTTCAGAGGAACACTATACGGCTTTGGTAAATATGGTTAAAAGCATCGAAATCGACTGATTCGTAGCACAGATATAAAAGGAATCCGGCCGGAAGATTTGTGAGACCAGTGTTGATTCCTATTCCGTAAAAGGTAAATAATACATCAAGTGAGGACTAGGAAAAATAAGTTTGAATTCTCATCCAAATGAAGTTGTTCTGAAGATCATCAACAAAGGGATAGAAAGTAGAGTAAATAATTAATTAGTGGATGATCAGTTTTGGGTAAGGAAGGGGACAGACGTGTGACGCCATTGCAGTAATGTGATCACTAATAGACAGTGATATAGAATACAATGAGGATGTATTTGCCTGTTTTGTAGATTTCAAATAGGCGTTTAAAAGTGTGAATAAGGAAAAACTGAGTATATTGCAGAAAATATGAATATAATTGAGAGACTGAAGGCTAATCTGTAACCTTCACATATCTCAGACTGCTCAGATGCGAGCGAGTCCAAGTGGCCGGGGTTATGAAAAGGTGCATGGCGAGGTTGCATATTATCAACGGTACTGTTCATCATATATGTGGAGGAAATGATTAAAAGGGATGTGAAGAACTGAAGGTAGGAATACAAGTCGGAGGGGAACCAGTAAAATGAGTTTAGTTTGCTTCTTACCAAGTTCTAATTTGGCAGTCAGCCAAGGGGTTGTAAGGATTGCTGAGTGAATCGGAGTCCCCATGCGATAGACATGGGATGAGAACCAATATAAATAAAACTAACTCATGCAGTTTTCCAGAATGAGAAAGGCTAAGGTTAACATTAAAATAGAAAATCTAGATTTTCTATTTTAATGGCAAATTAGAGAGGGTGGAACAGCTTATGTATCTTGGAAGTGTTTTTTAAAGTAGTAGGGATGTAAGGAAAATAATTGCCCCAGCCAAAGAGGCATTCTCAAGGGGAAGGGAATTGATGACAGGGACGCTGGGTAAGGTGGTTAAGGAAAGAATCTCTGAAAAACTAGACATAGATTAGAGGCTTTTGAAATGTGGATGTAGAAAAGGATAAAGTAGGTGAAAGGATGGAAGGGAAAACAGTTTGGGGAACGGAGAGTCTGGATGGGCAGTGTTAGGAAGAGGTGTAAGGCAGGGTTGCCCATTGTCACCGGTACTGTTCAACGTATATGTAGAGGAAATGATTAAAGAGGCATGGGAAAAACTGGAGGTAGGAATGAAAGTCGGAGGGGAATTCGTAAAATCGGTTAGGTTTGCTGATGACCAAGCATTACTTGCTCAGTCAGCCAAGGGGTTGCAAGCATTGTTGAGTGAATTGGAGGTTCAGTGCGATAAATATGGGATGAGAATCAATATTAATAAAACAAAGGTTATGCGATTTTCCAGAAAGAAAAAGGCTAAGCTAAATATTAAAATAGGCGGGGAAAAAATAGAGCAGGTAGAACAGTTTACATATCTCGGAAGTGTTTTGGACCAATACGGTCAAAGTGGTAGGGACGTAAGGAGAAGAATTGCGCTTGGCAAGGAGGCTTTCTCAAGGAGGAGGGAGTTGATGACGGGGACGTTGAGTAGGGATGTTAAGACAAGACTCGTAAAAACTCTGATATGGAGCGTAGCTATGTACGGCGCGGAAACGTGGTCGGTGAAGCAGGAGGATAGACGTAGATTGGAGGCTTTTGAAATGTGGGTGTGGAGAAGAATGGAGAAGGTGAAATGGACCGAAAGGAAAACAAATGAGGAAGTACTAGAAATGGTGGGGGAGGAGAGGGGTTTGTTGAGAGAAATCCTATGGAGGCAGGAAAAATGGATGAAAGGCGTATTGAGCGGTAGTGGAATGTTGAAGAGGGTAATAGAGGGGAGGATATTGGGCAAGCGAGGTAAGGGTAGGAACAGGATATGGATGTTGGACGGGATGAAGGGGGGAAAGAAGTACACCGAGATGAAGACGGACCTGATATAGATTAGTTTGCTAGGTGGGGAGTCACAAAATGTTTATTTGATAGTGGTGTCCATCCAAAAACCTACCTTAACTGGTAGATTACCTTAAAAAATATATATATATACCACCACACACACAGGGTTCGTCCGGAAAATAAGTGTACTGAGCTCAGGAAAAAAATGTATTACACTTTTCCATATCTTAAGCTAATATTCCTCAAAATATGACCCTTGTGAGTCGATACACTTGTTCCAGCGGCGTTCCCGTTCCTGGAACGCTCCCGCGAAGGCATCATCGGGAACATCTCGAAGACACATCGTCACGGCCTCTTTGACGGCGTCCAAAGTCCCGTATCGCGTTCCTTTCAAATTCCTCTTTATCTTCGGGAACAGAAAGAAGTCCGGTGGTGCCAAGTCCGGGCTGTAGGGCGGGTGCGGCAGCGTTGCCACGCCGTGCTTGGCCAAGAAGTCCGACACGACAAGCGCGGTTGTGTCTATATATATATATATATATATATATATATATATATATATATATATATATATATATATATATATATATATATATATATATTGATGATTTCTTCGAAGTAACACGGAAGTGTTGAATAAAAAACTTAGACAGTAGCACACAGCACGAGAACACATAAAAAGAACACTCACAATATTATCTTGATAATTTTGACGGACCTGAGCTCCGTCATCTTCGGAAGATAAGATATGACATATATATATTTATTTATTTATTTATGCTTATATTTTGTTAGCACAATACTGAAACTGACAAAAAGAAAAGAAAAAACTCACTCTTTTTAGAATTTGTGGTGGTACAAGCCACCAAAAGGAGGAAGAGACTAAGTAAAAGGTCATAACAGAAGGGGTTGGAAATGCTGGGGCGAAGAGTTATGAGGGGTTTTTTTAGAAGTGTCAGGATAATATGGAAGGTGTTAGAAGCGGAGGGGCGATGAAAACATGTAAAGATGGGGGTAATTAGAGACTACTTTTAATACATGGTTGGTTCCAGCAATCCAGGAGCCATATTAACGCCTACTCTCTTGTTTTAGTTTGAGTGGAGAATCGGAGAGTGAAAGTGATGATAAAATGGATATACTATTGCCTTCATCAAGGAGAGTGTTGTGTTCCGAGACGTGTTTTGGGTTTGAGGGCAAACCAATCAAAAAATATTTCCTACATGTAGCGCGATTCTTATTGATTCTCATTTTGAGGGGTGTGGTACAGTATCCACTAGAAAGGGCAGGACATAGTTTAAATTCTGAAGGTAAATTATAATGCTGGAACTGTATGGGGAATAGGGAATTGGTGGGAGAGAATTTAAAAACCGGGTAGAATTAGTATTGCACTTTCTAACGCCTTATGCCACACATACTCAGCACTGAATATCTCCATAGCCTTTCCTTCTCCATCCTCACCCTTAATTTATTCTCCTTTAACGATAAACTCTACTTGTAGATCAAGTGTTGTGCCATGGGCACCAGGTTCACACCTTCTTCTGTAAATCTCGGTCCTGATCTCTCAGAGGAAATATTTCTGATAGAACAACCCCTGAAACTTGTATGGGGGCTCTGATATATCGATGAAATTTTCTTTCTCTATCTACATGGTACTGATTCCCTGAAAACGTTCATTTCGGATCTCAATACGTTGTCCTCTGTCTCTTTCAATTCTACCGTTTCCTCCTCCCAAATCAACTATCTAGATTTAAAAGTATCATTAATAGGCAAAAGTTCTACACTTCTCTACTTATAAAACCGACCAACAAACGTGTATTACAACCATGTTACACCAAACGCTCCATTTTTTATTTCTCTTTCAATTAGAGGCCACAGAATCTGCAATCATCCCAACTCCCTTGACAATTTACTCTCATATCTACACCATTTCATCTTCCAAGGACGTTATCCTAAATTCCTCCTAAACAAAAGAATCCGAAGATATATTAAAACTCCCACGCCTTCCTCCACCGTATAAACCCACCCTCTTTCAATTTGCATCCTAGACGTTCCTAGCATAGAGTTTCTGAGATTAATCCTAAAAAAAGTCTAAACCCTATTTCCAAAAATCATAATTGCACAACAAACCTTATCCCCAAATACCCCTCCGTTACTTTCAAGCGCCCGGCCAACTTATCAGATATCCTCAAATCCACCAATCTATTCCTTAAATCCATTTCCTGTAATAAATCTAGATGCAAATCATGCCTTATTTTCAAAGCCTAAATCCCATCTCTCTCCCACCCGCTTTTTAATTCTCTCCTACCAATATCCTTTTCCTCATGTACTCGTACCCCAATGTACCCCACCCCTGAATATTAGAATCAATAAACACCGTGTCTCATGTAAGAATTCTTCCCTAATTGGGATACTCCCGATCCCAGTACACGCCTTTGCACACAGCACTCCCTTCCCTTTGATAAATGCTATAGTGTATCCATTTTAGCAGCCCTCCACCCTCTAATCATACAATCAAACTCAAAACAATAGGGCAGGCGTTTATCAGGATTCTAGATTCCTGGAATTACCCAGGCATTAATATTAGATATTAACCCAATCTTTCCATATTTTCATCTCCCCTCCGCTTCCAACACCTATAATATTATTCTCACATTTCTAAAAAAACCCCTTCCCATTTCTTCCGTCGCAAACCTTTCCCTTTGCATCCAGCGTCTACAGCCCTTTCTCTTATAACTTTTCCTCGGTTCCTTCCCTCTCTTTTTTTAGAAAGGTGGCTCGTAAAACCGAAAATTCTAAAACGATTGACTTTTTTTGTTTTTCCGTGTTTAAGTCTTTGTTCGCTAGTGCTTACTTCATGCACATCATAATTCACATCCGTGAGACTTTCACATGTGTTATATAAATATATATGAGGAAGAAAGCGGAGAATAGGAAGACAGAGATAAATACACGACGGGCAGGTAGGGGGGAACATGTTAGCATAGTACGTATTTCCTTTCTGTACATACATAGTAGAGTAATTCCTTTCTTGCACACAAGCAAGTGTGCAAGAAAAGAATATGGAAGGGTGGTTCGAGTAACTGTGGGAGCTGAAAGGGCCAGGAATAGTTCTTGCTTTAACCTTACGCTCTTTCTCTTGGGGCTGTGGGTGGGCTTGGAGGGAGGTCGCCTGGCGGATGAGGAAGGTTTAGAGAGAGTTGGGAGTTCAGGGATCGTCATTCTCCTTTCATCTTACCTTCCACTCGGCCCCTTCATACCCCATCCTTCCTCCCTCTAACTTGGCTCCGCCCATTTATCCGCCCTTCCCCCTCTCTATCCTTCCTACCACCCACATGTATCTTATTGCATCATCTCAACCTTAACATTTAGCCGGGTTACCAATATTTCTGTGCTAAAACCTAGACAACTTTTTGCATTAGGGAGGAAAATGTGAATCAATTCAAGGTACCACTTCACCTGGTATGAAAACGAATATTTCATGATTTACAATTAATTTCTATTCCAAACCTTCATTTATTTTCCTAGGTTTTTCATTTTGATGTCCCATTTTCTATTATACATTACCTTGTTCTTCAATCTACAATTAATTCACTTCCTAATTATATTTAAAAATTTCCTATTCTCAAACTTAAGTATGTACGCAGTCCCGCTGGAGGTTATTTAAAATAGAATTTAATTTTAACTTCCCAAATTAAATTTGAATTTTGTATAAAAAACCGTTTAAAATTTCAAATAAACTATATATTTTGAAAGAATATGAATTTAAAAAAATGAACTGATATATATTCTAAATATCATACACAATCAGTTCTACCAACCATATCATATATCAATGTACAATGTACAAACAGTTTACCTAACATCATATATAATATATATATCATATACAACCCCTTTTCAGCATAAATATTTTGTATGATATTTTTAATGCTCACGAGATAAATAATTTCGCTTCTAAAAATTAGTATACCATGAAATAATGGTTCATTTCGTAATATATGTTGCTAATGATAAGGCAAACTTTCTCCAATTGGATGCGTTCGATGCAACATTTTTTGAAGGGGTAAAACTCTTGCAATATTCAACATTTGAACTATTTAATTCCCTTTATCAATTTTATTGAGAATAATTAAGAATTTTTTGAAAACAATATTGCCGGAACTTCATTTTTCAGCATACACATGTTATTATTGTTTATCATGTTCAATCTCAATGAATTTCCAAGACATCAGTTGAAACTGAAATTTTAGTGTAATATAAAAGCCCATATACCGTGGAGCTTGAGATTGCCAATCGTCATACCTGGAGCGTAAAATAAATATACGTAATCAACCTAAATTGCACTTGCTCATTTGTGATAATAAAGATACGTATTAGTGACTTAAAATCTATGTGGGAATGGAAAAATATAAATGATAAATGAGTTTTTTAAATTCATAGATCATTTTTAAAAGAAAATTAAGTCTATATTATCGTTAGTCTTAAAAAGTTTAAAATTGCGTTCATATTTCCCAAAAAAAGATATGGAAAAGAAAAATGAATGTTTACCTTAAACCTAAAGATTTTCAGCGGTTTGCTCAAGTAGTTCAATAACATACTGTAACAAGATATTTACAGCATATTTATGACACATTACTCTCTTGATTTGACCAAAAATTGTGCAGTGAAGGAATTCACTTTTGGAGCGCCTCATTCGTACATCATTTTGAAAGTTGTTTGGACTCGCAAATTATATCAAGAATAGGCATCGAAAATATGTATCTGAAAAAATTAAATATCTTACAGTAATTTATTCGTGTGTCATTTTGAAATGTATCTTGAGGAAATTACGCCCGGAATAAAAATAAGGTCAGTTTCGTACTAATTGAAGTGAATTTTCACGGGGTATTATTTCAAATGAAGATATAAATTTTACTATGATAAACCTTTCAATTAAATTTGGCATTAAAAAATAAACGTTACATTGTCGTTAAAATAGCGAGAATACATGTTTAACCCAGGAGAATGGAAACGAATTTCAACGATTTAGATACAATAAGAAATTATCACTTTCAAGGAAAGGATCCTTTAAAATTTTGTCCCCTTAACTGTTCACAATTTTTCACCAAAATATTCTAAAAACCCAGCCACGTATCGATTAAATAATCTAAAGGGCTTTGTCAATATACCTGGTTATCTTTGACTATTTAATATATGCTCTAAAATAATTTGAAATATTTTAATTTTTCTTCGATTAAATTAAACATTTGAGGGAAAATATTTCAAATATTATAAAAAAAATCTCTTATGCTAATAATTTGTATGCATGCTTGAAGTAGCAGCTTCGTGGACATTTTATTAAAGCCTTTTATTGCAAAGGAATTATTTCTTGCAATTTAAATTCTTTTCAAATTAAATTGACCACTTTACTACCTTTTGTTTAGCCCAAAGCAATGAACTACTAATGAACTCGTATAAACCGATTAATATATAGGAATCATCGTTTTGCATCAATAAAGGAACTTTTTTGACTTCGCGTAATGTATGGGCGCAATAATGTGCTATCCGTTTAATTTTTGGGATTAAAACTTATCTATGAATACTTGGTTAAGTGCTGGTGTGGTGACATTTTTTATGGTAGGTTTTCGTTTCACATTATTATGGAGGCTCTTCTAGGTTAAGCAGAAAAATGACGGTTTCGTCTGACGAAGGAACAATACCATATTCATAGTCTTGAAGCTGTATTAATCTCCAACAAATAATCTACTGTATCCGATAGTAATGATACTGATACAAAGCGGTTAGATATACTCTAGACAAGGTGGGATAACTGTGTCACGTGGATGGGAGCATTCGACCAATGTGAGAAAGGAGAAATGGTGTCCAATCACTTTTCATGGCAGAAAATGGATTTTCTTAGACGAGCGCTTCAAAAAAAGAATAAAAACCTTTGCAATTCATAAGAAAAATAGTTTTCTCCTATAAGACTGAAATTTAAAAAAATAGTTATATTGCTTTTTAGGAGTTATAAAGGTAAAATAAGTAAAGTAAACTAATTTTGAATGTTAATTATGTTCTAATATCTAAATAGAGGCGTTAGTATAATAGCACTGAAATATTAACAAAGAAATATGTCGAATTAATGACGACCTTAGGGGGCAATGCAAGGAAGTTCAAACACCTTATTTTACAGTTTAATATTATGGAAAATTCGATATTGGGGATTTGTAATAATTCAAGATAATTTCTTTCGATTCATTCAAAAGGAACTCTGACATGACGGAAACGTTAGGGTGAGGTAATCACAAATAATTGTATCCTGAAATAACATTTTATAAATACAGAGGGTCTATATCAAGCAATTGTACAATTTTTTTTTGCTATTTTTATTCATGCTGAAAATATTTTAGCTGAAACCTTCGTAATAAACGAACATTTTCGACCATAGCAAATACATTGGAAGTAAAATATTCCCCTCGACCGCAGAAGTACATTCTTGAACAGTAGTCGCAACTTCCTCGATGTCGTCGAAACTTACAAGCCTATTGAGACTTGGGAACTCGTGGTAAGTACACAAAATGAGGCAAACTTGCTTAGATTTTACCTCTGAAAAATCGAGTTACTCCGAAATGGCTTGGCAACGACTTGAGCTTGAAAAGTCGATCTTTCCGAACTCAGCTAGAGAGCAATTACGAACGAGCGTATTCAAGAGTTTCCAAAACAATAATAATAATTCCAATAAATAAGATTTTCTCATAATTTGTCACCGGTTAACTATTAAATACTTCTAAGTTAGTGTAATGTAAGGAGTTATTACAGTGGAACATGGGCAATTAAAAACTATAAAAAGTTTTTATTTATTTTTTTCTATAAGTTAAATGTGTCACCTTGTGCCTATGCCATGTATCAAAATATACGAAATATATTCTCCCATAGTTTTCCGATCATTCCGGTAAGAAATCATAAGTAAAAAGTTGTTTCGCGTGGTATTTTAGTTGGATCAAAGAATAAACTAATTATTACAAAAAGATAAGAGTTGGTGGTTTAGGTATATGTGTATTAAAATTAGTAATAAATATCAACGGCATGTGAAATTCAAATATCGATCAGGGGAGCTATCTCCTTTCACTCTGTCGTCTGCGATTTCCGATTAGGATCTGATAATCCAAGAATTACAATGCTGGGGTGAAGGTGGCCATGGTTGTCCCTAATAATCGAAACCGGGACTTCCTGCCATCTCGCCATGGAGGGCCTCCTCAGCTTCACCCGTGGTCAAAAAACATCACTCACAATCAAAAGTGCTAACTGCTCTACCCACTGGAGTACCATGCCTTTATTCTTATTTCAATATTTATCAGATATAACAAATATCATACATCCTTCCTTCTTCCACGCTTAGTATGAAAGACTTCCACCAAGCAACGCCTGATACAATGTCTTATAATAACTGCCTGATATTGAGCATTTCTCCTAAGTCATAGTAAAATTTATTGGTTATTTAACTTATCTTATCGTTTAAAAAGTATTTTAGCTGAGGATGTGATGTCATGACGAAACGAAGGTCTTAAAACTGTTTTACGTCGAAAAGCCTAGTATAATTACGTTATATGTACATATATATATATATATATAATATATATATATACATATATGTACATTTTTATTTCTACACGCATTTCTATTTTCCAACTATAGAATTACGCTACATATTGACGGCCATCTAAAGTTGAATAGAAGCAAATACTAATTCCTTTAGAATAAGACGGTGCTTCAGGGAACAACACTAGAGAAAAAATAGAACTAATGCCAAATTAAAATTATCAAGGGACACAAGTGATCTCAGTCAGTAACTCTCAGTCCGAAATTTCCAAATTGTTGGGCCTCTCAGGGGATTGGATTGCGATGTTGATTCCCATTCCAAAAAAAATTCTATAAAATATGAACAGCATTTCTCAAGGAGAGTGCAAAGTTAATCAGTTATTTTTTAAAATGTATGTAACCATTTAATAATGACTTTTGAAGATAATCATGTGCAACACAGCTTGAATAATAATGACCAATAGTGATGAAGAGAATACTAGGGTGAAATAAACATTACTGGTATATTAACTTTGATAGAATATCTTAATTTGAAAAAAATTGAAGTTCATGGGAAAGAAAAACAAAACATCATTAATTCCTATCTGCTTTAATTTTCCTTGTTGAACTCACTAAAGTATGACTTCCTCTCCTAACCACCAAAAGTGCCCAAAATTTCACATAATTCTAGGGCATTAAAAAAATCATTTCCTAACTTAATTATGATGCTTAACGAGTAACAGTACTTCTATATTTGATTTTTCCCTTAATGCCAGAAAAACATTATATTTTATTTTGACTTATTTCGTAAAATTTTAATGCACTAAAACATACCAAATCTACACAATTCAGTATATAATAATGTGACCGGTGACCTATGCATTATCACTCACTACTGTAGGTTCATATTGATTCCAAAATGTTGTAGAATTTCAGCAGGTACAACCTTTGAGAATACTTTTCCCTAAAAATAAATTTGTTTGCAATAACTTATTAAAATTAAATTTATGTAATTACCGATTTTGCACATTTATTTAAGTGAAAATCAAATCCGTTGACGTCATATCAATGACAATAATATCATTCTTTCTCATCTCCCCTTCTAACATATTTTTAGTGTGTTAGTCTTAAACGTTTAATTCGTTTAAATTCTGGAAACTCCTAACTTCAAAAATGGGCGTTTAATGTACACCAAATATGAAGCTATGGGAATTTTTTCGAATAGGGTAGTGTGCTTTATGGGGCTTAAATAATTGCTGAATGACGTAAATGAAGAAGGACTAGCTTTACTACTTCGAATAGAATTTTTAAATTGGACGTCTATGATTTAGCCGCAAGGTAACATTAGCGGTATTAACATTAGGACCTTTGAAACTTGTGACGAAACTATGGTCCGCCAAAGCAAAAATTCTAGTGGAAGTGGTTAAATTAGTCTCCCTTAATTCACGCCTAGTATGAACGTCTTCCACCAAGTAACGCCTAATACAGTGTCTTATTATAACTATCTGATATTTTAGCCGTGTTAATATGTTCTATAATAATTTTTACTTCTAAGATACACCAAATTCCGCTTTATTATGACACTTTAAGGATTTAGTTTTTTGAGTATATCTCTATGTAATACATAGGATATTATTTCATTATTTTATCAAGCCATAGGCTATTATCATTATACTTATGCATCCTGATAATAGTTGCTTTTGATTCGAATAACAGCGTAAACGTAAAACTTATTACGACTCTAACTTTTCAACGTTATGTGAATACTAGTATAAAATTTGAAGTAAAACCTTAAGTTTTCAATTGTAGGTGGATAAAATGTTTCCAGTGTATGCATGGCATGAAAAGGATGGGAATCGAAACGACGCCAAAAGAGTCGGGCGGTCTCTATATGGGCGATCACCATAGAAACGGCTTTTGCTCCAGTAGAGCAGATTTGTTATCTCGCTCCAGACCACAGCATTTTCGTGCTCCTCACTGGAATGGAGCATCTGATGTATATCACTCCGTTCGCTGGGATGAAGCAGGAATGGAGAGTGTAGTAACAATGTAATTCTATTCCAAGTTCAAATTTTCATTGTGATCAGCATTTTG
Source organism: Hetaerina titia (assembly GCA_037158775.1). NCBI lineage: Eukaryota > Metazoa > Arthropoda > Insecta > Odonata > Calopterygidae > Hetaerina > Hetaerina titia. The sequence continues at coordinate 72,117,764 of CM073779.1, forward strand.
CGACTTCCATTATTCACAAATAAGGCAAAGCTTTTTTACTCTCTCTAATTTGTCGCACTTTTCATATTCTCGATCAATAGCTAGCCAAACACAATCTTACGAGATAAAATCTTTGAGAATTCCCACGTTACAACATATACACTGATAATTTTTAAGTGTAACAATTAATCTTAATGGACCATTATAATTATTTATATCAATATAAATATATAATTTTGAACATCCTGTATTATATAAAGTTCTAGGGATATCCGAAATATTGAAGTAGACTGCCAAATATGAACGAAATGTATTAAGTTTGTAAAAAAAAGTCCATTTAAAACAAATATCATTATATATTACTAAAAATTGGAATTTATTTGTTTTTAATAGCCTTATATCGTATTTTATGGTATTGGAAATAAAAAATAGTCCTCAATTTTCAAAACTTTAAACATAATATCATGGTTTTAAGCATGCGTAACTCATTGTAATAAATATAATGCTATAAACAGAAAATAATTCACGAAATTTAACGCGTATATAAAGATAAGATGCATCATTTTGTGGTATAGAAATAATAGTACGTATTCATTAATAGAATTGGATAAGGAACTACAACATTTATAATACGAATTTTGATCGTCCAATAAGCATGCATAAATTTCTCAATTCATTTGTGTTCCCATGGTGGACGAATGTGTAAGTGTGAAAGAAACCGTATTACAAAGGTGTAATTTTTGGAGAACGTAAGCCTACATAAGTCAGTGTCTTCAAACAACATTACCCATCCATCTTTCGAAGTAATATACGGAGAACATTTTGATAAATTTTTTGAAAATCCTTTCAATAAATCTGGATCACAAATCAAGGAAATAGACCATGTGTGTGGACATAGATATATATATATATATATATATATATATATATATATATATATATATATATATATATATATAAGATTTCTTCGAAGTACCACGGAAGTGTTTAATAATAAACTTAGACAGCAACACAACATGAAAACACATAAAAGGAACACGCACACGTAATATCTTGATCTTTTCAACGGATTCGAACTCCGTCTTCTTCGGAAGATTAACTGATGTGTTCCTTTGATGTGTTGTCATGTTGTGTGTTGCTGTATATATATATATATATATATATATATATATATATATATATATATATATATATATATATATATATATATATATATATATATATATATATATATATATATAATTCATACACTTAACAAACTTATATAACTTAGGAGAAATTTCAAGAAACTGTAATAGTAACTTTAACGGAGTCACCCGATATGTGTGCATTATAATGCAACCATTTCAGAGAGTAAAAATCATTCGCCTTGACCGGGATTCGAACCCGGATCCCTCGATTTCCAAATTACGGATCCAAAATTTCAGAGTGTAAGAGGACGTCTCGGTAGCTTAAGTGGTTAAAGCACTCGGCCGGATATCGGGGGATCCGGGTTCGAATCCCGGTCAAGGCGAATGATTTTTACTCTCTGAAATGGTTGCATTATAACTTAAGAGGTTTTTAAAGATATTTATTGGTGAATAGGAAATGAAATTTCTATAGTGTATTTTTTATCTTCTTATTTTATTTTTTTAAATATACTTTTAACAAATTTGTCAATTGAAAAAATTCTAAAGTATGAAAACTTTGTCATATATTTGTATAAAATTAAGAGGTAGTACATCTGGTGAAAATATGCTATTTCCTTCAAGGCCTAAGTTTTGCATTTTACTACCAAAATTAGTTATGAACGGAATGAGTGTATCTGGTAAAAAGAGCATATTAATGAAATATTCCTTCGACGGCCAATCTACTGGGAAATTCCACACCTGTAAACAACTGCAAACAATGAATAATAAGCTCGAATTACATTTTTTATGAAAGTAATTAAGGGCTGCACAGGCACATTAACAGTTATTATTAAATGATTATTTATAATCTAATCAAGGCTACGACACTAGATATTTGTTATCAAACGGCGAGTCAAGTAAGAGGGAATATTACAGCTCAAGACGACGTATATGAATGCTTTTTAAAAGTCTTAAAACTTATAAGGAACGAAAAAATACGTGAACCCTGTGGTGATACATATTTTTTATCTAAATGACCCCCAATTTGTAATAAAATTCACTAATATGAAAACTGTAGTTTTCATTTGCACAAGAAATATAATGAAAATACACAATTTCAAAATCCCTGGCTCACTAAATGTTCCATAAATCAGAGGTGAGTATCATCTCGGCCAAAGTCCTCGTGTGAAATACGTATGTCCAGGAAATATTACGTAAGCTTCATCTCGTTAGTGCGAAACAAATTTTTCAAAGGGAACCCATTTAGAGGAGTCCATTGAATGGAGAACGGATGAGGGTTAATAAAGCAAAGGTCTCCTGAATATCAGAAAGCAGGACATATGGCAGTGTGCAAGAAGAAGAACCATGGGGAACCTCGTGAAAGAGATTCGTCCCACCGTATTTCAGAAAAGTTTTGCAACGTCGCTAATTAACAATGTCTTCCCTTACAAAGTCCAATTTTATATCTAAAATATACAGTAGCAAACTTAAAAAAGATGGGGTCATCTTACCTTAAATGAGAAGGCCTCACCTTTTTTAAAGTGAGGTCGTCTCACAATCAAATCGCGATGAGAGCAATTTTAGTTCAAAGCAAGATTCATAAAAACATAAATGATAACATTTGTTAATGAGACGGCGCTAAAATTCTCACAATGGTCCAGGCATTATCATTCATGGAATATACTTAAGTATAATATTCATAAAATATTAAATATTCTAATTAATTGAAAATTAAGAAATGTTTCTCGAGCATTCCTGATAGGCGGACTTACAAACCATTATTGAGCAATTTGTGATTAATATTATAGCTCCAAGTAAAGCTGGATTGTTTAGGAAGAATGGAACGATATAAAACGAAAAAGAGATTACTTTGTAAATTATTTTTATATTACTTACTCTGTGGAAATGTCCTTGATTAATATATTTTGGGGCAACCGATATTATTGATCGGTTCAAAAGGGGAAAGGATAGAACCTCTTTAAAAAATCGAGAGTCGATCATGGACATGGGAAGCACAGTATGCATGGGGGAAAGGGTGTATTGGCGGAGGGGGAAGGAGAGATTTGGTGTGCCAGTGAGGGCCCTAAGGGGAATGGCAGCCGCTCATCGAGTGACGGGAGGCATCTCGCTTGGGAGCGGAAGGGGGGGATATTATGGGGTGGTGTGGTTGTGTTGCTTGGAGCAGTAGTGCTGGCTGACAGGCGAAGAGAGAATGGACCTGAAGGGAAAACGGCATAAAAATCCCACCATATTTTAGAACTTCGCACTCAAACAGAACAAAATGCCTCAAAATATAAGACTCCCGAAAATACTTGTGCAGTTTTTTGTTGAAAGAAAAGTTCACTAAAAGTTTTGAAATATAATTTATCCATTTATTGAAACAACGTACAGAAGGTACGGATGCCATCGGTTGCGTGTATGATGAATGATTAAATATGGATTAAATAATATATAAATTTGTTATATTCACAAAATAATTCAATGGCTTTTTCTTCCATGACAAAATCAATAAATAACATATATGTTTAATACGAAAATATATGTTTTGCCAACTTCTACTTACTGCGTATTTTATGTTACAATTGAGTAATTAATACCTATATTTACTGAAATCGTCAATACTACCTCATGAAGTGAATCACTTTGATATGGTGAGACAAATAATTCAGCAAATAATGAAATACCACGAGAGGGCACGTGTGCATGCTTTCCTATCTTTTTTTTAATATGAGAAAATGGAAATTTATGGTGCTGCATTTTACTTCTGGATATTTTTTCTAGGAATAAATTTCACATCTCAGTTTTCTTTAACAACAAAAATACAAGTTTAGAAAAAGTTCTGTCATTCTATTTGAATTTTGTAAAGACTAAATCTGAAAAAAACTATAGAATCCTTTAATTAAGTCTTCATTTTCTTAAAACAATCATAATTTCCTATATAAATGCAACACTTTGGGCTTTATGTCCCCATTTAACCCAAGAGATATTTTCATTCTTGCATTCATTGGGACTGTGAGCACCAGTATGCGTGGAACAGCTTCTGAGCTTTTCACTGCAAAATGTTCCCATTGAATTAAGTGTACGGAGTGAAGTAACAGTGGTATCAACTACGAGAGAAGCGAAACGGAGGAACAGACCCTTATGAATAACCGGACTGAGGAGTTTTGTTGACAGTACGTTATTTACCGTCTACGGCTTTAAATGGAAACTGAAGTTGACAGGAATTTATAGCTTATTTTTAAATCATTACCTACAAAAACCTCTTCTCCAACAGTCGTATCGGACGGAGTCAAGATGCGCCATTCTAAATTAAGCAAAAGTGTCAAAAATATGAATCTACCAGCATAAAGCAGTGAAGGAACATGAACTACCTCTTTCCTAGGAAATACATGAAACAATCCATTTCTTTTATAATCTAAGTCATGGTAATTTTTTATACAAAACCCTGATTGACTTCCATTTAAACCTAAAATCCTGAAAGCCGTTACCTTATCTAAAGGCCGACCCGCATTGCATAACCCTAGAACTATTCCAAATCTTTCATTACACCTTTTCCAAAGCTAATCGTACTGCTAAAGTCGCATCTGAAACGCCAATGCTTTAAATTCCAAACCTCAATGCTCCGTGATATATTTCGTGATTTGGGAAAAGAGCAAGAGAGAAAAAAGGCCTGTAGAGAGGCCACACGCGAACGCACACAACCCATGGAAAGCCAAAAGTTAATCAGGCACACGTGGAGTGAGGAATCGTAACAAAAACAGGTAACTGAGAGCTGGGTAAGCCATGCGAATCAAAGAGGAAGCGGCGAGGGGGAGGGGAACGGGGTGTTTGCGGGATGGGAAGGAGCGCACGGGGTAGAGGAGGCTGCACTGGATCCAGCCATTTCAACCCATGTCCACTCCGGGTTTCCACCCACGCTCCCCCAGAATCCCCGCCCCCACCGTGATCTCTGCACCCTCATAAAAAGCCTTTTGGCCGTGCGTGGCCTGCGCTCATTAACAGGCCATCTCCGAGCGGAGGGAATTGCCGATACTGCCGCGAGACATGTCTCCGCTCATCCCCGCCCCCCCACTACTTTCCCATCTCTAAACACCACTCAGTCCTAACCCCTCCCCACTCCCTACCCTCGCTCCACTCTTCCCTGGGAGCCAATCCTCATCAACCAAAGCCGTGGCGGCTTTTGTGGAGGTGAGCGCAGTAGACCCGACCGTTGAAAGATCAAGGCAATGACGAAAGCACTATTTAGTTCCCCTTCCTCCTTTATAGACGGCCGGTGAGGGTCATCACCGTACGGGCGCTCCCCGGTCTGAAATCACGACGCCACTGCCTGTGGCTTATTCTGTCTCGCTTTTATTTAAAATAAATTCGGATGATACTTAGGCATAGAGGGCATGGGTGCGTGCTCGGGACGGGGACGGTCATTAAAAATTTTTGGAGCCTGTGTTGTTTAAGCATGTATTGTTTCATCTTTGTGAAATGCAAGGAATGCGTTAAAAATTTGGAGAATATGTCTACGAGTGAATCTATGTCATATATAGTAGTAAATTTCTTTGTTAGGCTAAGGATTGTTCCCTTTTTAATGTTTGTTCTTGACAACCAGATGAAACGAAATTTTATGTCTATGATTCTCATAATCCCGTTTTTTAACAAAATATGCAAAAGGCATTTTTTCACGAGAGTACTGTTACTACGAGTTTTTTATTCGACAATTACCAATTTAATTCGTGCTAAATATGACGATTATTTAATCACGTATTAGTAACTGTATAGCTAAATCACATTTCAGTACATTATTCAAGAGCATGCAAAAATAAAAAGATTAAGTAAACTGTCTTTAATGTTACATTAAAACATTTTATTACAAGTAATAGACAACCATTCTGTGGGTAAATTAATTTTGCTTCGCCAAGTACTATTCTGAAAAAATAGAATCATTATTGCGTACAAATGCATTATATAAAACTCAACAGAAAGAATAAAACATAAAATCGTATTTCTCTCTCCTCTCTGTTTTCTTAAACATATGAATGCTTTCCTAAACCTTCTAAAAGTTATCATAATTAATACGCACGTGCGAGTAAGTAGTTGTACTTTGAAATTATTTGGTTGAATTTTGTTATCCAATGGCCTCGAATGATTGAAATCGGCTGCCTTGTTCTGCTTTCGGAAGTATATGGCACAAAAGAAAAGAATTGAAATTAAGTTCTGCAGGCATGAAGGTTGTGACCATTCCTGTGTTTACCATGTGAGAAAAGCAAAAGGAAGCCTCAAACATTTCCTCCCAGATTGTGAATGTTCGATGAAAAACGCATTTAGAAAATTACTTTAACTTTTACAAAAAAATTTTCTACTAGGGAAAAGGATTATATATATATATATATATATATATATATATATATATAAATGTATTTAAAACAATTCTCTCAATCTCTTCTCACGGTGGAAATGCGCGAGATTTATGTGGTGTGGCATACACCCATATGGATCGATCCACCACGCATCAGAATTACTCTTTCAGAGGTGAACCACTGAGTATTGTGTTTTCAGTATGGGGGGGGGAATCATGCATCCGCGTGTCTGAAGGGATCTGACATAAATGCTAAAACAGACTCTTTACATTTTAAAATTACAATTCACTCGCGTACTTTTACTTCTCTAAAACCGGGATTAAAGTGGGTTTCGATAATAGATCATTGCATTTGGCACCATATCTGACGTATTCCACGTATTATAGGTATTATTGCAAGATAGTTTATCTTCTGGAAACATCCGGTTTTATCAGGAGGAGCGAGAGTGTGAAGTCGTGCCAAAAGATGAGTTTTGAAATTCATGTTTTTACGCAGTCACACTTTCAAATTAATCCTGATACCCTGAAAAACTGGCCTCCTTGTTCTTCTGTGTTCAAAGAGTTGAAGGCTTCCATCAGGGTTATAAAAATTTTAGAAAAAATCCGGGCATACAATGAGCAGTATATCACGAGTTTTCTCTGCTCTGGCTTATTTATAGGAACGATGTTCAGGGAAGTCATTCGGTAACGTCGGGGAAGATAAGAATATTAGAGGAGAAAGCTAAAATACAGTTTTATTTCTATCCTCTGAAAAAGGGGTAAAGCCATTCTCAACATACCTAATTTCAAATGCAAGGAGAGCGAATATATTTTAATATAACCGTAATTGTATATAAAACCTATTTACGATGCCACTACAATGTTTATACGTTTACTATATTTATATTTTATTCCTGGAAATATCGGAAATAAAGTTTTGTAGACACATACAGAAAACATTAGTCACTGGATATTATCATTATTATCATCCTTATGTTAAAGTTGGAATATAAGGAAATTTCAATGAAGATTCAAAAGGGAACAAAAAAGGGATAGAGTATTAGAAAATTAGCCCTCGTGTTTCCCGAGTCGAAACAGTTTCTCGACAATCTACTTCATGCTTTCATTTCAACGTGCAGTACTTTTTTGTTTATTTTCTCGAGGTCTACGATCCGCAAGGAGGATGAGCGTTAAAGAGGATTGGGTTGGAAACAGCTAGAACCTTTATTTTGTCTGAAAGCCTTCGGCATTTGTCGCACGGAAAGTCGGTCATCGAGTTTTAGAGCGTTTGCCTGCTTAAGGTATTTCATTTGTCAATGTCTTCAACATTTCGTAAATATACACCAATTAATATCAAATGCAACACTTCTACCTATTGCCTCTAATGCGAAAATTAGATCCATATTATTATTTTTAAGAAAAAAATCCATGTATACATTATAAATGGTTAAATAAATTATAGTATATATACATTTATACATACATATACATGTAACGTAGACAAACATATTCAAAGTTATTTTCTGAATATATAGTGCTCAAGACGTAATTTATTGAATTTTACACTACGCATGATCGCATTAAAATTTACCATGTACATGCAAATTATATTTATCCGGTGACACCTCATGTCACTAGGAAATTCTATTACAACTCCATCCATTACATAAGTGGCATACCTCCACGAGCGCTCACATTCTGGTAAATAGAAGTGTATAATTATAATTAGTCAAAAAATAGATTACTTAACATATTTTATTTGATGTGATGTAATCCATGTTGGGCTGCCTATATCAATTATATTATATCTAGAATTTAACCAATGTACGATGAGCAGGATTTCAAAACTAAAAACCTTCAATACAATAGAAAGACGATTATCGTTGCACAATGGGTGCCTCAATGGGTACACCAATTTGTATTGTAAGTCTCACTCAGATTTCTACATTAAATTAGGACGTGAGCCAGAAATTATCGTACACTAGGACATGCACCATACTGTATTCATGCTTTGTAGTAAATTTGATGTTCTTACAATAAATCCACAGTCTGCTATTATTCATAATTATGCTATTACCATTTAAATGCACCATGCTCTTTAAAATTCGTCCCAATAAAATTTTCAATTTTGAATTCTATTTCATAGCATAAATAGGTCAACTGGTGAACGTTACACCGTAGATAGAAATTTTGAGGCAGCAAAGAAATGGAAAACTGCCAAATTCCATTCATAGGGTAATCTCCTTTCTTGTATGAATTTCCAGCCACTTGAACCAATCGGAAGAAGGTACAAGGGGGCAGGGTAAAAGGGTTGAAGAGGTAAATCATAAAGATAAGAGGGAAACCTTGCGGTTAAAATGTTTTCAATTTCTTATTAAACTTTTATGTTCCGCTCTTCAAAGTCAAACCATTTGTTCACCGAAAATCCCGGAAGAAGGATTATAAGTATGTATATATATACGTGCATGTAAGTGTGTGTGTGTTCCTGACCTCGGTTTGCTGCCCGATCAAAACTAGGTTGTATTTTCCCAACGGACGATGAGGTGCTGAGTATGGAAAAATGATGCCAAATGAGGAAGTTGGGAGCGGGACCGGGAATAATGGGAGTTTTGAGAAAATGGTACAGGATTATAATTCTCACGTCTTTCACACTTCAGCGTATTCAATGACTGGTAGAAAGTCGAGGGATGAGTGGAAGTAGCAGGGTGGAGTGAGAGAGGAAAGGAGTGCGAACTCGGAGAGTGGGTAGGTGTATGTATTACGGGGTTCCGGGAAACAGGCGCTGCAGGGTACGAGTTTGTGGTTGAAAAAAACGAAATAAAACTAGGGGAAACATACCTCCTAAGCGTAGCTCGGCCGTGCTCTGCGCCATGTCATTTTCACTCTGAGCCACGCATTGGTACATGCCTTGGTCCTCGCGTTGTGCAGAGGTCACGACGATTCTCTCCCCGTTGCCTGTCACCGTGGCCGAGGTCCCTTCGCCTCCAAGACGAATGCGCTGCCCATCCTTGAGCCACCAAGTCTCAGGCGGAGGAAGACCCGTCGCGACACAGATGAACTCGGCACTCTGTCCAGAGTCCACGAGGAGGCTTGAGGGCTGGAGGTGGACGCCCACGGGGGCGAGGACACGGAGTTGAACCTCGAGACTGGCACTGCCGCCGGAGTTGTTGGCGGAGCAGACGTAGAAACCGGCGTCCTCGGCTTGTACATTTCTCAGCACCAGTGACCCCCCTAGTAGGAAGCGGCGCTCGTTTTCGGTGACAGTCTCTTGACGAAAGATGCCCTCTAACTTCCGAAACCACCTGAAGCAGGAAATTGGACATTTCAGACTTGCGAGGGGAAAATTTACGTACAGATTTAAATCCTAGTGTTTTAAATCTCCTAATGCGAAGAACATACAATGATCGACTCTATAACTTGCAAACACTAATTTTGGTGGCATGTGTATAAAATGCCTCCAATAATTCAGGCTGTAGCGACACAATATAGATAAAATAGTTTGCACAGAATGAAAAATAATAAATAATGTTTCATATGGTGGAAGAAGAGGCGAAGGTGCTAAGTATCTTGATACAATGGTTAAAAATTTAAATTCAATATATAGAGTAAAATTGGGGAGAAACCTGTAGCAACAAGAGATATGGAAACCAGTGAGATAATAAATGCTACAATAGACAGGAAAATGTTAGAGAGCAAGTAAGAGTATGAACGATTTCCAGGAGATTGTTTGGAAATTATTATTAGATTAACAAGAAGGAATCTAACCAAACTCCAGTGGTGTATGATATTTTTCAAAACAAAACTTCGATGCGAAGATTATACATAAAGCTCGTAGGAGCCAATTGTCATATACTTATGTGTTTCTCCAGCATCTTTAACCCGAACTAGGGATTTCTAATTCTGCTTATGGTATAAGCATACCATGGTTATTTGCGGACCTTTTTAGATTTAATTGATTAAATATTTGAAACAAATATTTAAAATTAATGAAACAATTTTACAAAAACATCAAAACCTATTAATATTATTATTTCTACAAATTTATGATGACGACTTTGTTAAGGTTAGCTATATAAATTAAAAAGGAAACGGTGCACCGAAAAAGTCATTATTCGTTCTCTGGGTTTGCTGTGAGGTTACTTAATTTGTTTTGCCTAGAAGCTCTAGAAGCCTAGAAGTTCGTTAGGTAAAGATTGATTTTGAAATATGAACCGCGTGAATGATATCTTTTAGATTATTCTTTTGGAGAGGTCCAACGCGAGTAAGCGAATTATACCAGTCTATAACCGAGGGTTTCAACTTACAACTTAATTATTTTTACAATAATCCTGCTAAACATATAGATTACAAATTTCACTCGGTGGAAGGGAAACTTGTGCGTTCTGATGATCTTTGGAGCTATCCTTGCTGAAGCACCCTTATTGGCTCCTGGTAAGGTCACTCGTCCTAGTTCTGAGATCGAAAGGTAGGAGCCAGAGAAAAGATACTCCGCGCAGTGTCTATTCTTCTGTGAGGTGACCGCAAAGGCGTCTGAACCCAGGGAGGCAGCCTAGTGAGCTATTGTATCAAATGAAACGCTACTGAGGAAGGAACTTTCATATTTATTTTATGTCATGAATCAGGATTCATGATTCAGTTAATGAATGTGCTGTACATACCTGTATATCTATTACAATGATAAAATACAAAACAATTGTATTGTACTCCATAATTTTACGCATGCTTATCCCTCTTAGATATGGTTACATTTATTATACAATTTTATTATTGTAGCAATGGTGTCCTTCTTTAGTTTGCTAATTATTTATTGGCTCTAATTTTACTGTATGCTTGCTTTTTAACGAATGATTCTATTTTATTTACACAGATAACATTTTTGAATATATTTTTTGCTATTTATTTCTACAATTATTGCCTATTATTTATTGTGCATACCTATTGTTGAATTCATTGCTTATTATTACTTTTATAATTTAAACTATGCACTTATAGTTGCAATATATAGTCTTATATAGTATGCAAATTCTAATAAATACCCCCTCGTTTGCTATCATTTAATTCCATCGTTTTCTTCTTCACAACTCTCTTAGAACAATTGTGTTTACTTTTCCACCTCAGCCTAAGGGCTTCCTTCTTTCCAATTAACCTTTTTCCTGGCTCTATAACCTTAATCGGACTCTCCTCTTCTTCATGGCACTGGTTGATATCTTAAATCTATGCATTTTAAATATCTTTAATATTGTTTTTAAAACAGTAATATACCATATCTGTGAGTGTTCCATCTAATGCGACAACGTAATCCTCTGTGCTTCATATTTAATGAAAATAGGTTTCCTAAGGTGGAATTCATACACGCGTTATCATGCTGAATACAAGTACGTATTCGTCATGACTCCCGCGTTTCTTTCTCTTATATTCCCTAAAACCTCCCTTTTCGGTTATTACTGAAGACACAGTGTTTAGATGCTTCAACCTTACACCTTTTCTTGATTTTAAATCTGGGAACTGGGTTAGGCAACGCGATAGCTCCCCAATTATTTATCCCAAGACTAATACGACGGAAGCTATGAGGGAAAAGAGTACCGGTAAGTACGTGACACAGCGCATTGATTGTGTCGTGCTTGGCAGAGGGAGAGGCAAGGCTTCTGCGGGTGTCATCTCATGAAATCCTTTAAAAGCTAGAGTGACATCAGCTGCAGAGAAAACAAAAAGAGGGTAAAACAAATTCAAATTTTGACTTGGATTGTTAAAAATATGTTGAAAACAGGAAAATTATAAAGTATAAACCAGGTGGTGGAGAGAAGAAACATATTTTAGGGTTGAGCGAGGGAAGAATGAAGAATATAACTAGAGTGACAGTTATAGAGTAATATGCAGCGAAGAGGAGGAAACTTATCAAGGGATGGCAAAAATATTGCGTAAAAAGAATGGAAGGAACGTGGTAACTATAAAGCAAAGGGCCTGATGGAATAGTATTGTTCGATCTAAAATCGAACGAAAGAACGATTTCGGTTATTTCATAGGTTTAAACCATCATATAGTTGCAGGGTGGAAAAATTCGACATGCTGTACGATAAGTTAGAGCGACATAATTGAATGGTTCCATGGAAAAATTGGTTGTGATAGTGGATTGGAGCGAAACGGTAGACGAATGAAAACATGGCAGTCAGGTAGGAGAGAAAGGTTTAGGAACAAGACTTGACAGTGACGAAAAAGCATAGTTATTCTGCACGAGAAGACCTTAATCGTGGCGAGCGCTTGGTTAAGACATCACAAATGGCAACAGTACATACTGCATACATCTACTTAACACACCGCAAGCCACCCCAAGGGCGTGTGGCGGGGGGAGCATATGTCCTGATAATCAGACGAAATCAGACACGATGAAATAATCATTCAGCAACCGCTCCCTGGAGGGTCGCGTCACATTCCCTACTGTATCCTTGAGGAGGAGACAGTGGTATGTTGCATGTCCTTGTGGTAGTGGAATTTCGCGTTCTTACTTTTCAAATTCTAGCTCGCACGTTATTGGATAAATGTCGTACTGCATCCTAATGTGCAATTATTTGTTAGATGATAGTATATGTATTTGCATGCGTGTAGAATGAAAGAATTTTATGAATATATACGCCAATGTGGGTATAGTTTTGTATTCATGTGTTGATTTTATGTGTGGTTTTGTTCCTTTCTACGGGTGGTTGCCTGCCACCCCCTCCACACGCCCTTGCGGCAGCTTGCGGGGTATTATATAGATGTAAATGAATCATATGGGACAACTGTATAGCAAAGACATTAGACCAGCAGACATATACATATAGAGAGAACGCGAGGTACATAAGAATATTTGCCCTGCCATACGTGTAGGTGAGATAGAAATGAAAAAAACAAAGTGCTCCAAAAAAGGAAGTCCTCGCCTCGTGTGTAATGGGATGTGCGTGTCAGCCTTGTGAGATATACTTCTTAAAAATATAACGTATTCTTGCAATAAGTTATAATATACTTCTTTATTTCTTTTGCAAACGTATTAAGTTTGAGAGAGATAACGGATAGTGAAAATCTAAACAGACAACCCAAAATAGTTGACGGTTCCAGACGCATATCTTGGAGAATTAGGGAGGCTTCAATAAGTGTCGGCAGTTGTCGAATCCATTTAAAAACGACGATGGATGAAATTCGCATGGCTAATACAAATTATGTAACCAATATGCGAACTCAGTGGAATATTTTTACTCATCCGATATTATCATAAAAATAAAACAATTATTTATCGTTGACATAACATTTGGCATATAATTTAATTTAAATGGTTGACTTATGCAGCCAATGTATTTATTGTGCTCTTGCCAAATTTGCTGATAAAAGCAAGCCTCGATGTAAGGTGCAATTAGCTTACATTGCTATTTGTTTTATTTTCTAATTCTAATTATACTTAGCTTGTAATACTAAAAAGTTGTGCTTGGCAATATACATTTAAGTCCGATGAATCAGCGTTAGATATTAAGTAATCAATTAAAAATATATTGTGAAAGGAGAAATTAAGAAAATTTAAGGAGAATAATACCCATTGGAAACAATATGAAGGAGGATGAAAGAATATATCGTAGAAAGGAAATGGTTTAGACCAATAAGTGTTTGCAAGGTGTTGGAATGTCAAAGGCTGTTCCAAAACGGCAACAGGAAAGTAGATGAAGTAGAGACTGAGTGACTAGAATGATATATAATAGAATAGTAGATACGGATAACTAAAAGTAAAAATTGCCAATAAAACTTTTACAATTATAATGAAGGATTTAGCTTATACAAGGCTTCGCTCGTACATTCGAAAGAAACACATCCAATCGATTTTTTATCCTATTGCTCTCTTATGCAGTGGAGGTGTTCCCCACGCAGATTAAGTTGACGGCATCTGTCATGTGAATCACTGCCCTAATTGGTGCATTGGGGTTTTGTAAATGCAATAGATGGTAAATCTCAATTTTAAGCTTTGGAAATATATCGCCAAAAATATTTTTTCCAGCTGTTAATGCAAATGCAACACAAAAGATAATTTTTAAACGTATCGTTTAAACTTATCATCTCAAATTTTCACAGAATATTATAATATATTATTATTATATATTTCTTTGCAGATTCCCTAATTTTGCAGTTTTTTTTAAGGACAGGTGGAAAATACTGACATAAGCTTTGGAATCATTAAGTTTGATAAAATGATTAAAACAAGTGGGGTGAAATAGTTTTGAATGCATCTTCACATATCTCGCAATAAACCCGGGTTACCAAGCTAGTGAGAGATATGTTGAGATTACTTTTTATGATACAGTATTACTAATCTCACAGGGTCTGCTGTCGTTATTTTACTTTTGAACATAACTTGCCTGCGTCTTCAGGTTACCTGAGCCTTCTTATCTTTTTTGGATGAAATAAATAATTAGAACACATTTTTCCACTATTCGGGGCGACTCAAAAAATCGTAAAAATTTGCATCGGAAACAAAATTTCAATAATCGGTACAAAATCCACGAATAACTGCGGATCATTCAATTTATTACCAAATGAACCCTTAATATAATTGTTGGAAAGAGAGACTAATATTGGAGGTGCCGATATCGAGTTTTGACTTTATAAAAGATATTTTACTGACTTATTGGAATAAAAATACCTATTTTACGTTCAACATGAACTAATATCACTGTTAAAAAATATATAAAATACATTAATCGGATATACACAAAGCAGTGCAATATAAATGCTTAAAAATGTTTAATAATCACATAAATAGAATTTTGAATAATAACAAGTAATTTCCCTTATATTGTGCAGATTTTTAAATTAAATTAGTACTCAATTTTTGTATCGGATACATATATTTTTAATTTTTATACCTCCAAATATTTTTTCTATCAAACCAGGTTGGTATAATAAGCTCAGAATATATTTCATATTCAACTGTGACCAAAGGAATCACCGAAGTACATTTTCCTTATGACTCTCATTATTGATAATTTGGAATGATAATTTAACAAAATGAAAATGTTTTAGCCAAATATTCGTAAAATCTATGGTTTGGTAGTGTAATTTACGTTGCTCGCTTCAATCCAAGTCACAAATTAAAACGAATTATAAAAATTATTTCATGTGCAATTGGTTCCATTGCTATTTCAATTCATACATAACGATTCACACACTACTAATTCAGTTAATTCAACTTATTTCAAACGCTGTGTTTTATTATTAGTTATCATAAATTATCATTTTTAGCAATCGTAGTATACATTCACATAAAATGATGACACAATTTTGAATACATTGGATAGATTTGTGATGATTTTGCAATGAGGGCGTTCCATAACGTTTATTTTAACACAACTCTTTTGTCATGCACAATATGCACTTCATTTTATATAAGCGAATGCATAACCCCTCTATCGATTCCAATGAATAATCACCGCTACTCCTGTAGTTTTGTCTCACTCTCTTCTCTTCCTATTCCTTCACACGCAACTTCACACAACCTGTCATTCGACGAATGTTTTTCCCTATCAATTCTAGAATCCCTATCCGATCAGCCACCAGCATAGAGGTGAGAGCTCACGAATCCGCATATATTCTAGCTTTCCGATATTTTGTAACTTCCAACTCTCAACCGCCATCTTTATTTCCCCTCCCAGAGTTCCCTGCACCTCCCCTCTCCTTTTTTTCCCTCCCCGTACACCATACCGCGCCCAAGACCTTTCATTATGATCTGAAGAAGGCCTCGGAGTAGGCCGAAAGCTTAAAAAATCTACAATGTGAGGTATCCTTTTACGTATTATCTATTTTATTCTTTGTTCTATTGTGCCGTCCAAATGTTATATATATATATATATATATATATATATATATATATATATATATATATATATATATATATATATATATATATATATATATATATACACATTCTGGCTAGGTTACTTAAGCAGAAAAGATTTCATTGCCATATCATATATATATTTTAGGAAAAAAATGGTGCAAGGGTTCATTTACGCAAACAAGACTTTTTCTCAAAAGTGGCATTTGAAGATCGATTTTAATTTATTCATTGGTCTGGTGTATATGCTGGAATAGTAAGTAAAATCTCCTCAAAATTTCTTTATTACGAGACGCGAAAGTTTCTTATGTGCCAAAACCTTATTCAGCAATGTAAGATACATTGTTTTATGGGGAGTTTTTGCTCTAAGCACTAACAATGAAAGATTTGAAATTTATTTAAAAAAACAGGAAATCAACTGGGTAACATCTCCCGTTTTTGAGTTGGAATGTAATTAAGTTTGTAGAAAACTATTTATGTTTATCTTTATGGTATTTATCTAAAATTACATGGATCGGATAAGTCGCAGCCTTGTGTAGCAGAAAAATTTGAAATTTACCATATAACCTATACTGAGTTCCATAATGAAGCCAATCAATTCGATGTACCATTTATACACGCTGAGTTTGAGAGGAACACGGGGATTATTTGTACTTAAATTTAAAGTGTTTCGCATCACATTTGGATAAATTTCACATTTTAATATTAATTCATGCATATATTTACTAACAGAAAGCAGGGATAAACGAAGTTCTTCTACTTCATATGTTTGAAAAAATATCCACCAACAATATTTAACAAACTACACATAAAATGAAAATTTGTTTGCTCCGTTTTTTAATTCTCATGTATCGTTTATTATAGTGCCATAGGTACTGTTACACGTAGAAGAATTCCAAAATATATTGCAGTTTTGCAATTAAATCCGATTGAAACTATATTCCACAGTACTGCTAAGTGTAAAATTGAAATTCTTTAAAAAAAAGCAGCTGTCCCACAGGTGCCGAGTTTTTTCCTGTTCACGCGTGCCAACTTATTATAAGGACGCGGCAAATTTCCTATTTTCGTAATGAAATTCTTTCACGTCCATTGGTTCTGCAGCATGTGATATTAAACGGAAATAATCGATACAACCGACTAACGTGCATTTATTTCATATTATACAGTTTCTTTTATTATTTCTTCGAATTATGTATGAAATACTTCGGCCAGAATTAGAAACTATCAAAATGTTATTAACGGGTTGACAAAATTTATTAAAATCGACAATATATGACCGACGAACTTGAGAAGCTTTCTTTTATGGTTAATATGCCATGGATATTGGCGATGGATTATTATAAGGGTAGTTAAATCCTCACCTCGCGCGAAAGGTGACATCACTGTTGCTAGGTATTGATACTGCCATCGTGGTGGTAGAAAAACTGTGGAGTATCAACTCCAGTTGTTAGATTTTGTCCTTGTTTGTGCGTGGACTGATCGAGTATGTTTGCCCGTAATGTTTCCATTTCACTACCACTCATATATATTTATAGTTAAATAAATGACTGTTTGTTTACCATCAAATTTATCGGTTCTTCAGAGGGTAGGTCATTGATATGAGAACTTGTGTGATTATACCACTATAGGTTTTCATTCTCATCAAAACCTTAAACATATTTTTATGGAATTGAAAATAAAATACTAGAATCAGAAACGTCAGCCAAGGAAAAAGAAAAAAAATCCGAAGGTTTTTGTGTCCTTAGATGTAAATTGCAGTAATTGCATGTATTTATTTTACACTTTGTTATTATATTTTGGATATATTTGTTTCATTATCAGAAATATCAGCTTTTTGTTATATCACAAAATTAATTTATGGTAAAAAGAGGCATTAAAAGATTTCTTGAATATATTTTTACGACTAACTTGCTTTTCACTGTTCAAAATAAAGTATAAAACAAAAAATCCCATGATAATTCTGGAACTGATAATTCTGATATATAAGTTGAAAGGACAACAAGCGCTCATTGTCACAATTTTCCCTTATTTCCTTGTGTGAGTTAATTCCGTTTCCTTCATCAATTTAACGCTATGATGAGAAGAGTTTTATTTATTAGATGAAGAATACGGCTTTAGTTCTGCAAGGGTAAATTGCGGATGGAGGCGATCGTCGGAGAGCCTCTTCCTCCTCTTGGATTCGATAGGATAACTAATTGCTTTTCAAAACGGTGTAAAAATCGAATACAATTTAATTTTATCATTTCCGATTCACCAAAAAAATGTTACACGGGTTTAAAAGGCAATGATGACTGGGACTAGAGGCTGCCCATCGAAATGATAGGGCATAAATGGACTACAGGGATGATTCATTGATTGTCGTACTTGATGGCTCATTGATCAAGCTCATAGCTTGTAAAAATAAACTTGAAACACAGGCTAAATAAATGCAAAATTATTTCGGGTGCATTTTCCTCCATCTCGACAGGCTAGCTCGCTTCAACCATTGGTAGACATGCTTTGATTTTTCATTTGCGATTTTTTCCTAAAGATAAAATACGCAGCTCTCTCCTCGTCTCAAAAAATCATGAAAAACCGTTGCGACGAAAAATTGGGATGCATAAAAGGTAAAGAGAAATACTGGGAAGGGATAGGAGAGTGCCCTGTTTCCTATTAAATATTTATATTCTTTATCAAAGTATGTTCAATACACATTCAGTATGTCCCGTCTCATTTTAGGGATAAATTTTGGAAAATATTTGACATATTCTACTGCAATCGCCAGCACTGTTAGAAAGAAATTTTGCATCTGAAGGGTTTCTTTTGTGGCCACAGCATTTTTTCAAAGCAGCTATTGGAAAGAATGTCTCCCTTAGGGGTTGTAGTTATTTTCTACGTTTGGTAATGTCTAAGATTAGAAATTTCAACGGATTGTGAATTGTAACGTTTGGCATGCTTAATATTGTAACGTAGAACATGGACTCCAAAAATATACTCATTAAAATAATTAATAATAATTTATTAAATAATGTACAAGTTAACGTAGGTTTTGGATAACCTGAGCTACCAAATATTTTTTTCTCCAAACAAAACACAACCCAGCATCCTACTCTGAAAATTTCTTCATCTTCATTTCAGCGTACTTCCCTTCCCTTCATCCCATCTAATATGCCTATCTTGTTTCTGTCCTTTCCTTGTTTGCCTAACATTCTCCCCTCTATTACAGTCTTCAACATCGCACTACTGATCAATACGCCCTTCAACTATATACTGCCCCCTTTGGATTTCTCCCAACAAACCTTCATTCTTCATTTATTTTCCTTTCTGTCCCTTTTACCTGCTACAACCTTCTCTACACCCTGATTTCAAAAGCCTCCAATGTACGTCTATCCTCCTGTTTCAGTGATCATATTCCCGCGTCTTTTCTAAATTTCTAACCTCCTTTTAGAAAATTTTGACGAGCCTTTTCTTGATATCCTTACTTAACATCCCCTTCATCAACCCCTTCTTCGTGTAAGAGACACTCTTTGCCTGGTGCAATTCTTTTCCTTACGTCCCTACTACATTCAACATTTTTATCCAAACACTTTTGAGATGCGTAAACTGTTCGACATGCTCTAAGTTTTGCCCTTTGCAAGAATAAATCATAGGACATTTATGTCAGTTTGCCACAACAATCGAGTGCATAATCAAAAATGCACGTAAATATCAGTTGGCTGCCTCAGAAGCAATTTGAATATCTGGTTGATCCTTGCCAATCTAACATTCAGCATAGTCCAGTGGGTTTGAAATGGAATACACAATTTTATATTTGGAGTGGTCACCAGAAGTCCAATGAAAAATGGACTTAAATGAAATTAATTTAAATTCTCTCAATATCTTTGGAAATAGCAGATTACAGGAAATGTTAAATTCTAAGTCTACTTAAAAGGATTTAATATTGAAAGTTTTCTCAAAACAACTGTCAGCATCAATATACAGAAACACTTGATAATTCTCCTTCATGTACACCATTCCAGGTCGTTGAACTTTTCATCGGAATCACACTCTTCGATTTTAGCGACTATTGGAGACTTACGTGGTTTTAAGTTAAAACTGGAGGGTTTGTCCGGGCATATACTGTATGAGTCTCTTATCGGACGTTTGCAACGTCCAGTGATGTTTTGTATACGCCACGATCAATATCCATCGGCCATATGAGAACGGGAGCGAGTTAAATTGAAGCACATTGCTGAGAAAATATTTCCTTTTTATTTTCTTCCATTACCAAATCAGAAAATGCTTTTTTCTGCTTCTTTGTCGCTTTTTATGCTTCTTTATTCAATTTATTATGTTAAATAATATTGGTACCCTGATTTGTAAGTACAATTATTTTATCATGTTTTCGATTCATTTGGAACTCTAATTTCTGAAAATTCGAACGAAAAATTGCATAGAATATTGAAACATATAATACGGTTAAGACGAACTTCTAAAATTATTTTTTCAATGATGATATGCAGGAAATGAAATAAGGTGGAAAACTCTTGGCGCCATTTAAAAAGTTTTTTGGAGAATATATTTTGGGCAAACATTTCTTTGGAGAATTGAGGGATAACGTGATTATTTTTTTTTCTTGTTCCTAAAGTTATCGATAAATCTAGACGTAGCTCTTTAATTTGCAGACTTCATTTGTATATAATACTGGAGAAAAAAGGAAGTGTTTCATTGAATGTTTCAGTAAAGTGGAACGCTCCTTTCTCACATTAAAGCAGCCTGCAAAATAATGACCTTTTTTTTCGAAATTCATCGACAATCACGAAAATTGCTTTTAGTATTCACATCGATTCTGAACAATGCCAGTAGATTACATTGTTTTTACTTATATTTACATTGTACCAAAAATACCCACTATAATACGTTGCTACTTCTACGGGTCGAAAATGTCGTAGACGAGTAGGCTCATGACCAGGTACTTTGATATACTTTTTTGATGTAATCTTATCATTTGATGTAATATTACTATGAATGCCCATTAATAAAAATTTCTAGATCCAAGTCTAATAGGTTCAATTAACATAGAGGTATTTAATGAATAATGATAGATGTCGGTGAATATATGGTACCTCACCTAGTTTTGAGGGATAAATTCTGTGGCAGTACGACACCTCATGGTCGTAATAATGTTGCACAATAATTTAACAAAACCATTGAATTACACCTTATTTTCAATCATTTGACATGCGAGGGAAAATACCGAGGGATCAGTCATCATTTGGTCTTAAAAATGTGTGAGTATAGACGGTACTATACTTTTTGGAATACGAAGTTTCCCCTGAAATTGACAGAGAGATGGAGTAAATCTCCCAAAAACAAAATCATTATTTTAACAAACTTTCACTGTGATAAACTGTATAAATCAGTAATTTTACGAAATCTTACCTAGAATAAAACTTTAGCTTCCGATAGCCAAAATTCCACCATTATATAATAGAATTTCGTCCAACGATAGAAATATCTATCGTTACTGCGTTTCGAAGAAGTGGCATTGCATTACTTATCTCTGAAACTTGCTTTCGGAGGATATGAAACAATCTCGCATTTAGAACACCGAATTGTTTGAAAAACTATTACCTCGGATGAGATTTCACCAGAGTGCAGCGACCTAGAGCTCTTTGCAGTTCCCGTGGGGGACCGTTGGGTCGTCACCTCTCGCTCTCTATCCCACCGGCTGCCTCTCACCATTCCATCACTCCTCGGACAAGCTAGAAATATACGCGCGCCCCACCTCCCCACACTTTTCCCCAAAAACACCCCGTCACGGTCGTCCCAACGTCCCCTCGCTTCACCCCAAACCCTCGCTCGGCCACTCCCACCCTCCCTTCCCCCATTGCGCTAACGGCGATGGATGTCGACGTGATTTAGAGCCCCGTGTCCCCGTCGGCGGCGCGGCCGTGTTTATCGCCGGCAGGGATATGGGCGGTGGGGGAAGGAAGAGTGGGGCTTGAGCGTTATATCGGCCGCACATCACGCTCAAACCTCCTCCCCTCCCCCTTCCGCTCCGACTGAGGATGTACCCCTCCCCGTCTAGATCCCCCACCATTCGTCTCGCTTCTCACCCTTCCTTATCTCATTATCTCGCCATTTCCGCCCAATTATACAACCAACACCCCATTCCCTCGTCCTCCCACAAAGACCCCCTCACGGCTAACTAGTCCTTCCCCCTTCAGCCCATACAAACACCTGCACCGCAATGCTGTCTCCCTTCCTCCAAATGGAAGTGGGGCCCTCACTGCTCCCCTCGGCCCAACTACGCGCGCGCGCACCCGCTGCACCTCGCGCGGCACTCCTCTTTCCTGCGGCTCACACATCCTCACCCCATCACTCATGGTATTCGGGGAGACCCTCCACGATGAGAGAGGCACGGAACATTGGGGAGAAATTGAGCAGACATCGATCGAGAGGCGTCGTAAAAGGTTTCGTTTGACGGGTTAAAGGCGTCTCTCCGTCCTCTCCCTCCCGGCTTCGTCTCATCCTCCGCTTCGCAATAGGAGGGACCCCGGTCGGGGCGTTGGGTAGGCGCGATATTGGGCGTAGTAGGGTGTGCGGCAGAGTGGAGTTGGGTGCTCTCTCGGGGGCGGTGAGAATAAGAACAATGGGGACGGGTCTCCGGTGTTAATAAAATGGAAGGCGGGCTCTGGGAGCGGGAGAGATGGGTGACAGAAACGCGGGGAAGGTGTTATTCGAAGAAGGAATGGGTCGGGGGAGCTGGAATGACGGGACGGCGTTACTTACTGATGTCGAGGGAGCAAAAGTGAGACGAGCCGCTTTCTTTGCAGAGCGCACGAACTCCCGCTTCTGCCCCTATGATATAATGCCTGCCTTCTACAAGCTGCCTTCCCCAAAATTCTTTCTCCAAAGTTTGCCCATGACCCTTTTAGTGAATTTCATCCGTCAAATCATCAATGTTAATTCAGTGAAAACCGCACTGAAAAATAAGTGTTTTGCTCTCACCATTATACATATGAGTAGTTTTAAAGTAGAAATCTATTGACTGGTTGTTTAATATTTTATGGATGCTATCAGTGTTTCAATGAAAGGTTTGGGAATATTTAATATCCTTGAGGATTTCTATAAAATTATTAGGTGAGACTTACGAATTTCAACAACTCTTCTAATTTTATAACACCAAATTTCTGTTTGCCGATAGCTTTATTATGAAGATATGGAATGGCCTTATATGAATAAATGCAAATAACAAAGTAGACAGCTACCATTTTTCGAGGATAATTTCATCAAGATACAACACAAAGCCTCACACATGTACTTATTACCCTAGGGTGGGAGTCTCTGGATGATTCATAAGGTTAGATCAAAGCAAACATCAGAATATCAAGCAGGCAATTTTCATTACATGATAATAGAAATCGTCGATACTCGGTAATGTTGCCAAGTTGGAAAAAAAGAAAAAAGTGAAGAATTAACATCGATTATTCACAATAATTCTTTCAGAAAGGAAAAAGGAAGAATATAAATGATAAAAAAAATACACCGAAATGACAACGAATTTAACGTTAAAAATAATTACGAAATTATTATTGAGTAACTGATTAGACTAATTTATGTCTTATGTCAGGGCTTAGTCATGGATGAACTCTACAATCACCTACCAAACCGACCTTCAGGTTGAATACTGTTTTTATCAATAGTGTGAAGTGTATATATATATATATATATATATATATATATATATATATATATATATATATATATATATATTTCTCTGACATTTCCTCTGACACCACACTTCGGCATTACGAACTAAACACTATTTTTGAAGCTCTTCTTTTTCTTTTGAAATTTTATAATTATGATAGCTACTGCATTAGGATAGAACTGTTTGATAATATAATTGATTGTTGTTTTGAGAGGAGAAATGCTTATCAGTCATATTTCAAAAATATGTAATGAGTTAAAATTTTCAAAAATTAAGGGAAACTTGTCATACGAACCTAATGGCCTGAGGAAAGAAAAACGAGCGTTCAAATTTAAATTACATTTTAGGTATTTGTACAAATCTCTGATATGTAATTGATTCAAATAGCACACAGAATCTGACATTAACTATCCCAACCTTCAGATATTTTTATTGGACTTCCAATCAAAAAATCTCCCATATCAACCCCGCACTTTCTAACCCTTCCTTCCAACTCGTCCTCCCCTAAACCTTTCCCCGTCTTACCCTTCCATCCAGCGTTTTCGTCCTCCAGGCCTCTCTTCTTCTACATACAATCATATTTAATTTTTGAAAAAGTAAAATATATGACATTTGGATTTTGATTTCTTAAAAAACCGAGTCAACACTAGAGCTATTTTATCAGCCCCGTAGGGATTACTTCTTATTTACAAAAAATCTAGGTATATCTTGGTGAATTAGACAGAATATAATAGTTATATATGTAATTCAATACGCATACTTCCTCAATTTTGACTACGTAGAAACATGAGCAGTGACAAAAAGTTACTACACTTACAAATAACTTGGTGTGGGATGTCCTTGGGCCGTGCAGGGAATTACCGCGTCTTCCCCTCGACGTCCGATCACGGCCGAACTCTTCTCGTTGAAGCGTGGTGGCAGAACTCCTTTGGGCTCTGCAGGGTTGAAAAGAAAATGAGAGTTACCTAATAAATTCCCAAAAGCAAACAACGTGTTAGTATTAGTTTTCGCACCTAGATAGCATATTAGGTTATTACCACCTATATTGCTGACATTTATAGCCGCATTGGACTGCTACGGTAAAAATAAAGAGAATGCTTGAGAATTCCGAATATAACAAACCGTAATCATTTAATCCGAGTCTTAAGAGTTACGATTTTTTTGTATTCCTAAGAAATAGTCCTATTCTAAAAACATCATAATTGATATAAAATAAAATGCTCTAGAAAAATATAAATATTCGTACAACATGATTAGGAAAAATGAGTATTTTAATGTACCTAAATTCAACCAATCCGCAAAGTAACGTTTATCATGGTGTGCTAACAATAGTTTTTGCAGAACTTAAAACGTTGTAGCTATATAATGCAGAATAATGTCTCCCATCCATTTGTATATTTGGCAAACAATACCAATTAAGATACATTCACTTTTAAAACTATATAGTTCGCTTTTTTAATAGTGCTTATTTTTCGGCTACAATGACCCTTCTTTACCAAAACTACCTATCATCAACACATATATGTATTTAGTGCATATAAATATATTGGTATCGCAGAGTATGTGAACTATGGAGTTCAGTCAGAAGATTTTCAAAAGAGATCGCAATTTTTCATTAAGCAATAATATATTCAGCAAATAATTCAATTAATATATTAAATTACAAATGCAATTTAATAGCATAACGTTTTTTTACTTATTGAAAAGTTTTATTTACGTCATCTTATTATTTATGAAACTGAATATCGTAAAGAAGTAAGATAGCGTTATAAAACTAATTATATTTTAACATATATATCACCAGATTTATTTAAATTTATGTTTATGAAAATCTCCTTCATACTTGCCATTTCCTTCATGCATATATTATTAACATTTTCAATTTCAATTAGAAAATTTTGAAAGCCACTTTAAAATTACAATTATTCCTCATGCGGCTGAACAGACGCTAAAAAAATGAAATACAATGAAAAAAATATCTCAATGACCTACAAATGGCAAGTTT
Source organism: Hetaerina titia (assembly GCA_037158775.1). NCBI lineage: Eukaryota > Metazoa > Arthropoda > Insecta > Odonata > Calopterygidae > Hetaerina > Hetaerina titia. Next base: position 72,143,708 of record CM073779.1, read on the forward strand.
AAAAATTAATGTTTACTTATTAATCGTTACACAGTAAAAATATACTATATATTTTATAGTAAATTTACTATTTAAAGTATTTATTTTATATTAAAGTTCATATAAAATATTGGATTTTACAATATGTAAATAGCCTAAAATTTTAGACAAATTATTCATATATATATACTGTTTACTGTGGAATATTCTATGGCGTAGCCTGATGTCGGCAAATCTAAAAATATTATCAGTTAATACGCACCTCTGCGCTTGACTTCCCTTTGCGACCAAAGTTACATGGAAGATAACAATTTATACAGTGATCTTGCTGTTGAGCAATGGGCTCTTAAATTCCTTTTACAAAAAATCATTTTTTATAATTTATTTCATGATCCACGAAGTAGCGTTTTGAAATATTTTAAATTACTATTTAATTCTATTTAAATTAATATTTAACTAATTTAAAAGTTTAGACTAAGACTGCTTGAAAAATTTGTTATGATATACGATGTGACTAGTTTACTATGCTTCACCATTATGTCATTTCAAAGAACGGTCATGTATACAAGGTGCGATTAAAAAATGATAGGATTGCTTTTCTAACTTGTTTATTTCGACGAATACCGCTTAATCTAACTGGTCGCTCTCAAAGTACATGACTTGGCTAACGACACATATTTGCCAACATTTCTTCCAGCTCACGAACCCTGCCTGCTAAGCCGTGTTAGGGATCCTCTTCAGGTCCGCCGTGCAATTAGTTTTAATGTCCACCATAGAGTCGAATCACCACCCTCTCAAGGTTGAGTTTAACTTTGGGAAAAAAAGTCTGATGGAGCCACGTCTGCAGAGTAAGGTGGCTGCGAGATCAAGGAAGTTCCGGTTCTGGGGAAAAACTCATGCTCATCAGTCAGCACCTGCGGGACGAATTTTGACGCAACGCGGTTCATGCCCAAGACGTTTGTCAAAATTGTCTGACAGGATCCAAAACTAATGTTCACTTCCTCGTCTTACTCCCCAACCGTTTTTTCCCAACAAATTGTTCACCAATTTGACACAGTTGGAATCTGTCGAAGTGGAAGACCACTTCAGAAGTTCACGAATGTTCATCCCTCGAGGATTTACTCGATTTAAAACGACTGTATCACTCAAAACACTGGCTTCTACTCATAGCTTCATTAGCAAAAGCTGGCTGAATCATTCCTAAATTCTCCGTAGCACTTTTTCCAAGCATGAAACAAAATATCACGCACAAACGCTGTTTCCTCTAACTCCTTCTTTGCTGCCGTTGCGCTCATCCCAGTGGAGGCATTCTGGCTCGCCAAGACCGAAAATGGCTCGACAAGTGCGATCAAACCTGAAGGTTATGCTCACTGTGTTCTTCGATTTTAATGGCATAGTGCATCATGAATTCCTGCCGCCAGGTCAAACGGTCAATAAGAAATAATACCTAAAATTTCAAAGCCGTTTGCGTGAATCAATTCGAAAAAACGCCCGGATCTGTGGAAAAACAATTTATAGCTTTTTCACCACTCTAATGCACCAGCTCACACTTCATTGCTTGTTCGTGAATTTTTGTGAAAAAACAATACTGTAACGATGCCCCAGCCTCCATATTCGCCAGATATGATATGATATTCTCCGTGTGACTTTTTCCTATTTCCGAAAATTAAGACAACCTTGAAGAGCCGTCGTTTTATAGCCGGAGATGGCATTAAAAGCGCATTGCTGAAAGAACTAAAGGCTATCTCAAAGACCGAATTTGAGAAATGGTTCGGGGATTGGAAGAAGCGCTGGAACAAGGGCATAATCTCCAATGGGGACTATTTTGAAGGTGAAAACATCAATTTGTAACAATAAATAAATATTATTGTCCGAAAAATTAAAATTCTCGTTATAGTTTGAACACACCTCGTACACGAGGTGCAACTTATTGCACTGAAATCAATGACATGTAAAAACATCTTATCAAAATATAATAAACCCTTCAAATTACTTCTCATGTACAAATCAGAAGCTCATTTCATTTGTATGAACTTTCCTTAATGTACATTATATTTTCATATTATTTCATTAAAAGCTGGAGGGTGGAGAAAACGAAATGGAAAAAGTAAGCTTTCTAATTCCTGGACACATAAGATTAAAAAAAGATAGATGATTGTAACATTTCAAAGTCATTCAACAAAACAAAAAAACGGTACATATTGGAGGACGTGACTTTTTAAAACCATTCTCCCCTTACACAGTTAGTCGTTAACAACTCCCACCAACAGACACTAACATGCCATGATTCCAACTAAAGCGAGGCAACCGACAGCTGAGGTCATTTTTACTTTTGTGGATGGATGGGAAAGGAGTAAAGTTGGAGGGAAACTTGGCATCGGCATTAGCCTACTCATAACGAAAGGGGTGTCAGGGCCCATAGTTTTAACATCCTATCCGACGTACGGCGTACTCAATTAAATTGCTCTCCACAAATCACATAAAAAGTAATCAGGATACCAATCGTCTCTAGGATTCGAATTTGTGCCCTCTCGGTGGGAAGCATGCACGTTAGACACCGCAAAATCTCGATCCCCAAATTAACTGGTATTCTTCGATTTCCTCGCTTTACCTTATTAAATAAGTAATTAGGATCCCTTTCCAAAACACACCTGTTTCTCCAGCAATTTATTCCTTCCTTTCCCTTCGGCCCCCAACTTTTCGCATAATTCCATAACAAAGACTTTATTTTATGTTCTTGAAAATTAATTACTTTCATTGAAACGCGTTACATAGTTTAACAAAAGTGGATGGGCAAATCCCAATCGAAGTTATATACTCTTTTGCTATTATATATATATATATATATATATATATCGTTGTTTACTTCATTTAGTTACTCCTGAGCAACTTCCATTCACCGCAGTTTTTGTTAAAAATTCAACAAATTTGGAACGAATTTTGCTGCCTCGCGTTTTTTCCCAAAAAATTGGAAAATATGTCATGACATGATCCAATCGAGATACCAACATCATCAGTGACCTCTCTAATTGTGATTTGGCGATCTTTTATAACCATTTCTTTCACTTTTTCCACGTTTTCATCGATGGTTGATGCGCTGGGGCGTCCAGGGCGTTCATCATCTTCAAGGTCTTCACGGCCTTCTTGGAAACGCTTATACCACTCGTAAACTCATGATTTACTCTAAGCAGACTCATCATAGGCCTTTGTTAATATTTCACACACTTTGTTACACGTTATTTCATTTTTTACGCAAAATTTGTTACAAATTCTTTGATCCATTTCTTTTGACAAACGAAAATCGCCGAGCTCATAAAACACGTCTAACCGTAGTGACTGTCACAGACAAAGTCCACAATGAAAACAGCTGAAAGCTTTATCATACTTCAGAGGCATTTATAGCAAAATAATAAAAAATTTTGACAATCGGACTCTCCAAACCCACGAAATGAAAAATTTCTCGTTATTTTTTGAATTGAGGTCCCATGGTACAAATTTTTGAATGGGGTTGATTGCTATTGGCTAAATTTTATCCACCCGATGGACTCTTTCAATATTGAAGTAGTGGAATGTAATACTCAGTTTAATGACCACTTGAGTTGTAACAATAGGGAGGAAAATATATACAGAGCACATAAGCAATTAGAGGAAATACTTGCCAGTTTTCCTGTGTGGTGACATTTGATAACGATGAGGGATATGAATGCTTCAGAGGGAAATGGCTGGAAAGTTGGGGAACACTGTATAGGAAACGGCCTGAAAGTGACTGCAGCTGGTTTTGTATAATAAACGGTTCACAATGTAAAGAAAGCATTTTTTCACGCCATAATAGACGCAGATAGACGTCGAAAACACCAGGGTAGTTATAATAATTCCTTTCTACCACATCCATGCTGTTTTCTATAGGGAGGGTAACATTATAGCTAAACGGAAATTTTGAAACTAAAAAAGATGTGTCATATTTGAAAGAATTTCATTGTCACAAAATTTATGGACACACAATACAATATTATTAAAGCGTTATATAATTAATTAATTCTGGCGATACAAAAAAAGCAAATAAATTCACCAAGAAAATTAGTTTATCAAATCAATTAGCGAGGCCAACGTATTATTTGGCTGACCGGTTTAATTACTTCTTCAATTATTCCAGAAAAATTTGTACGAAACGCCGAAATTGTAAAAATTTGAACAAAGCCATTGTGTAGGTTTTTTCTATATGCCTCGTTTACATATCTTTCTTATAGTTGCTATGGCGTACAAATTTCCTGGTATGTCGAACAAATGTCATCAGATACTGATTTAAAAAAATAAATAACGTAAGTAGAGGACTCTGGCTGTTTCATGTATTGAAATTATTGCACAAGCTTCCACCTCTTTATATTGGCAAAAATATTAAACGTTCCAATCTTTCCGAAATCTATGCTCCCCGATGGCATCGTTGGAACTAAGCACTAACTAATTAACACCTTCATAAAGTATAATAGGAGAAAAACTAGGTCTCATCAATCTGCAAAGGTTACCGAACTTTTTAAATAGAACGCCTTCAGTTGAATATTTTTTGATTTTCTGGCATTTGTTGTGTTTGCAAAAACTTCCAAAATAACCGCAGATTGCAAATTTTAAATATTATATTTTGATAGTTAGTTACCGTCATTTATAAAAATGGGTGTTCGGGGAGAGCGACGGAAAAGGGATCCGCGGAAATGAGCTATTTGAAGGAGTACCGTTGATTTGTAAAATTCTGCGAATACTTTAAAGGACATTTTGAGTTGATTATCAAGGCTTATGTTAATGACGTTTTAATTCGTATCACGTGTTATGAGTGGTTAATTCGGTTCAAAAACGCCATCACTGGTAGATGACGAGCATTCCGGAAAATAATCACCGTCGACTGATGACCCCTACATCCAGAAATTAAACGACCTCGTTCTTGCAAATCAACGTTTGTCTGCCGCAGACCTTACTAAATAGTGTGGCATTCCGATTGGTTTTTTCTTTAAAATTCTGAATGAAAAATTGCGGATGCATCAAGTCGCCGCCAAATTCGTACCTCGTCTTGATTTCGTCCTTTGATCATCTGATCGAGATAAGGAGGATAGAAATTTCCTGTTCTGGATCATAAAAAGTTATATGTCCTGATTTATTCTCTAAACAAGAGACTAATCTCCAAAATGGACAGGTGGAACATCCCCCTTCAAACAGCTCAACAAGTGTGCTTGAATGTCAAGGTGATGTTGACTGCTGTTTTCCAAGCAAAGGGGATACATCACGAATATCTCCCTAAATGCCAAACAGCCACACTTAAGATTAACTGGAGGTTATGGTACGTCTAAGAAGGAGAATCAGGCGAAAGTGGCCTGAGGTCTTTTTGGAGAAGAAGATAGCTGATGTTTACCGCGACAACGCGCCGGCTCCTTCGCATCTTAGAACTGGTGAATTTTTAGGCCTAAAACAAGACCGCTGTGCTTCCCCATCCACTCTACTCAACAGATCTGGTCCCATGGGTATTTTTCCTGTTCTCCAAATCAATAACCTCGATCAAATAAAAAAGATTAGCCACAATCACTGAGATAGAGAAAAATTTGAGGGAGGAGCTTATGAACATTCAGGAGGAATGCTTTCAGAAGAAAAAAGCGTTTTCAGGCCGTTTCAAAGAGTGGAAACACCTTGGAGGAAGGTTACTTTGAAGGGAATCTTGACCGATAATTTCTTAGCGAACTATCTCTTTTGTAATGAAAATTATGGGAATAATTTTATCATGCCTCGTGCATACCTCCTTAAGTTTCCAAATTTAATTTAGAAATCTTGACATAAAGTTTTCTATATACAAGCCAGATTAAATTGGAGGGGCAACCGAGTTTGAGGAAACGATATAGCTTATCTCTGTTTAGCGTGATACTTTTAAGTTAGATGTTAATTTTATTAAACGTATTTGATACAATGCACGTATTTCCAACGTTGCTTCCAAAATTCACACCTTCTTGTTAGCGAAAGAATATTTGGCCACAGATTGCAAAAGATGTGCAATCTCTTTATTTCATAAAAAAATTCAGTATGATGTCACACATTTATCCATAGTAATCATTAACCGGTTTTGTAAACCCAGAATTCAATGGTTGTTCAATTCAAATGTGGTTGAGTGCGTGCACCCTGCATTTATGACATCCCAGAGCGTGGGTGTTGACATAAATTTTCACGGGATGGAGGAAACTGTGGATGAGATGGAAAAGGATCATTTGAAAGTGTTGCTTTTCCTCCCATTTCACATTCCTCGGCACTGAGGCATCTTGAATATCTTAAAAATTGTCTTCAGCTTCTTCAGGGGACAATGCACAGTCCACTACCCCGCCCCCTTTCTTCCGCTTACAGCGTCACTTCAATGATCCACTATCATCTGCCGTCTCCTTGCAACTCACAGCATTCCACTATACAGTGACTGCATGCCACGCACATTTTTTCACTGCCCTTTATGCATTGGTCTTTGTGCTCAAACTATTTTCCTTCTTCCTCTCCTCCAGCTGTTTCGCGCATGGAGTCATTACTTCCACCTGATCCAGGTTATTCTCGGCGACTTCTTAGCACTCGAATAATAGCACGGCGTTACCCTAAATAAGATTTTGAGGTGATTATCATATTTGGTGCAAATATGCAAATTTGGTGCAAGTAGGCCATGACGTTAAAACATGGTTAAATGAATTAATTGCAATTGAATAAGGAAACTTCGAAAATAGTTTATGAGTGGTACATAGGAATACGCAAATGACACACCATAATTGCGTAAAACGAGATATGCAGATATCCAGCGATTATGAGGAAAATAGGGTGAACTAAGGAGAGATTAATACTTTCCAATCCGGCGACATTTACAAGTTCAAGACTGTTACTAAGACGTAGAAGTGATTGTTTACACTTATTTAAATTGACAAAGAATGATGGGTGCAGATGAAATGCCCCAGCAAAAACACATCAGAGTTAAATTTACATTACGAGAATAGTATATTCCAATGCTCTTTCGATTTAATTTCAAAAAATAATTCATTGGTGACGTAGGTCATCATTCTGAGTTTTTGGTAATTTAATCAGATTTCATATCCTTTATGATATTAAAAACTGATTACTGCAAATACGAGATTATATATTTATATAACCAGCCAAATAATGAAAAGATAGTAATTTATAGTTGAATATGGAATTATTGCTTTTCGAGGTATTCTCCATGGCAATCAATACTTTTTTGTATGCACCTAAACCAATTTTTGTAACACTTCTTTCTCTCCGATTGAGAGACCTCCAAAACATGGCTTTTGAATGCATTAACGGTTCCTTCAGGCGCCGAAAAACGTTGACCACGCAATTTTTTTTAATAATTGAAAAAAAAGTCTACTGATACTAAATCAGGGCAGTACGGAGGATGACCCATCAATTAGACGCTTTCGCTAGTGTAATAGGTAGGTTTTTCAGCCGATTTATGAGGGCTTTCATTGCCATGATGAAGAATGATCCTTCGTTGCCGTTATTTTTTTCGTATTTTCACAAGCATATCTGGCAAAAACATTCTCTTTAACCATTCAAAATTAACGGTTCTACATTGCTCTAATGTTACGGTCGCCACATGTGCAGTTATTCCGAAGAAACAGGCGAACATTTGCTTCGATGTGTTTCGTACACGAACGATTTTTTCGGATTTGGCTGGTCTTGGAATACCCACACAGTTAATTGCTGTTTTTTTCGGGCCACACGTATAGATCCAAGACTCTTCACCTGTGTAGATGTTATACACTTCTTTTGATGCATCGCGATTGTATTTGTTGAGCATTTCTTTGCACCAATATACACGAGCAACTTTTTGAGCTTTTGTCAAATTATGCGGGGTCCAATGTGAACAAATTTTTTTCAAAGCTACATGTTCAGGCAATATCTTATTGATGCTCTTCATACCAATCCCAAAGGATGCCTTAATCTCACAATTAGTCACATGGCCATTTTCCTTCCCTAGTTCTTGCCCAGAATGAATGCTGGCACAACGACTGATTTTGGACGACCTTCACGCCATTCGTCACTGAGCGAACGGCGGCCACGATGGAATTCATTATACCAGCGTTTTACAGTTACAAAGGCTGGGGCTTCATCGCCAGAAGTAAGTTGATCGATGCACTCCTGTCTTGATATACGAGTCAAAAGTCGTAAAAAATTTTCCCATGAAAGTTCACGAGTGAACTCCATTTTTTCGCTGAGACAAAATTTTCGAGTCACTGTAGAACACTAGTTAGCTTTAAAAGAGTTAACTTTAAAAGGTTCAAACTTTCAGAGGGAAACATCAGATTACATGTTTACGAATCAGTTCCAGTTTTCAATCATGGAAATTACTTTCAGAGACTGGATTGATACAAAACGAATCGGGAAAAAATGCCTAAGCCTACAGAGTGCATTCCTAAAGTAATGCAGTTCAATATCCCGCGCTTAGGTAATAGTGGGATTAAACCACTTGGATTAGATGACGTGGACGCTAAGATGTACCCCAAAATAGGTCTCAGCGCTATCCTTACTGTAGAAGCGGCAACGTCAGTTATTGTAAACCTCTGCGCGCCGACCGTGTCACGAAAAAAATTGAATCGATGATCGAGCAACGTTACGCGATTGCTAAATTTTGTACTAAACTGAAAAAATCTCTTGAGGAGACCAAGAATATGATTCGTGAGGCTTACGAGGGCTCTGTTCTGTCCTACTTACAAGTTTTGAGGTGGTTAATGGCCTTTGAGGAGGACCGGGAAGAGGTTCGCGACGAACAACGCTCTTGGCCGCCGTAAACCAGCAAAACCGATAACAATTTGGCTCGTGTTAGACAATTGCTGGACGAAGACCATCGATTAAGTATCGAAATGGTTGCCAATGAACTGAAATTGTGTCTACTGTTGCGTTTCTTATTGATACTGAGGATTTAGCGAGGAGGAAAGTGTGCGTCAGGGTCGTGCCCAAGGTGTTGTAATACACACAAAAGACCAACCGAGAGAAATTTCAAGAGAACTTTTGCAACGAATTGAAAATGAACCTTATTATTTTGACAACGTCATCCCTGGTGATAAAACCAGAGTTTTCAAATACGACCGAGAAAGAAAACAGCAAAGTTCTGATTGACACACCGACCAGTCCCCAAAGTCCAAAAAGGCATGAATGAGCAAATCAAAAGTGAAAACAATGATCATTGTGTTTTTCGACTGTAAATAAGTGGTCGTTAAGGAGTTCGTTCCTCAATGACAGACATTTAATGCTCCATACTACGTGGATGTGCGGGAAAGACTCCGAAAAAGGGTCATCAGAACGAGAAGATACATATCCGCCACCTGGCAACTTCATCACGCCAAGGCGCCTCACTACAACGCGCTACGAGTCCGCAAGTTCCTGGCCAAACACCAAGTTGAAACACTGCCACACCACCCATTAGACGTTAGACTCAATTTTGTTCCCTCGTATTAAGGCAGCCCTGTAGGAATCCGTTTTTCGTTCATAGAAGAGATCTAATCAGCCGTGACGAACGCCTTGCGAGAGGCCCCCGAAGACGCCTTCCTGGGCACGTACCGGTAATGGCAGAGTAACTAAAATAATGTCTACAGGCCCAAATAAAGTACTTTGAAGAACTTTAAGCGTTTTTGCAAATCTTTATAATAAACTCCTTAAAAAAATAATTGCATTTCTTTCGGAACGCACCCTGTATAATCTTGTAATTTGGGAAAATATGGCCCAAAATTTGAAAGATCAAGTTTTATATACGAGGAACGTAATGAAAAATGAGGAAAGGAATGAGAATCGAGTCAAAAAACAGAAACATGAGACAAGTGAAATATTTAAGAAAGAGAAAGCGTTAGACGGAAAATTCGATGAATGATTGTTACCTAATAGACACAGTGCGAGGAGTGTTAGCCATACCAGGGAGGTATATCATGTGCCATTTTGCATGAATGTATGCGCCAGTGTGGGTATGGCTTTGAATGTATGCGTTGGTTTTGCATGTGGTTTGGTTCCCTTTGTGACCTTTGTGGTGGTGACCTAACACTCCTTGCGACGGCTAGCGGAAAATTATGTTGATGTAGATATACCATACTTAACACTATTTTACTATTGTATAATAGGGCATCTCTGGGGAAATCTAGTTAATTCACTAAACATTGATTTTCTTTGACACTATTTCTTAGAATTAGTGAATAACTATTGAAAAATACAAGTATTAGTAGTACTTGAGAAGATAACCAAAGAAGTTCATTTCACCTCACCTTCTTCAAAGAAGTTCTTTCACCTACGAGTACGTTAGTTAATGATTGGAAATTTGGAATTCGGAGAGCCAAGAATCATTAGCAAAAACTAACCGGCGAAAGAGCAGTACTGTTTAAAGCAGGGAAAATTCCCCACTTAATATGACAGACGACTTACTGCATTTGAACAATCCTGCCATAAAACCAATAAAAACGGTATGGCAGTGAAATATCACGAATGGGCTGGAATTCTGTGGGGATCTTTTGGATGCTAAATCAATTAATTTTGCTTCAACACTTGATGTATGCGATTGAGCATGACAAAAAGGTTTTTAAAATTATTATATTTTATTTTTATTGTAATTTTTACATTAGGGTATGATTCACATTCAAAATTAAATGCTCCCTCCCAAAGATTAATTAATTTGACGTAATCACAGAAAACATAATTCATGTAATGGTAATGGTATTTATTTCACCGCGTAGAATTATTGATAAAAAATTTGGCCTTTAAAAAAAGAAGGGCGCTAAAGCTACGGTGGGGAAATGTTAGTGCAGAGACATTACTGGAAATGGCGCTTCCTTGAAATTATAATATTGACTGAAGAAAGGTTGGAAGATCGAGGTGAAATATCAATTCAAAGAAGTTATAATGTGTTAGCCATCTAATAGTTCTAAAAAATTATTCTAGATTCATATTAATTTTTACAGCCATCTATGCTCTACTTCAATGCAGTAATAATTATCTTTTGTTCAAAGAGTCTGTTATTATGTCTTATGAACCACTCAAAAAGAGAAATTGCTTACCTGTGACCACCACCTTTCCAGCTGTAGAACTTTCTTGAGTTATGCCCGTCAATTTATGCAAGGTTCGGCATCTGTAGCTACTATATCCATCTGAAGGATTGGCATTCAGAACATAGAGATCCCCAGATGGCAGCATCAAATGCTTTTGGTCTGTAAATGAAATGAAATATAGTTGCATTAAGGTTGCAAAATAGAGTTGCAAAATATTTGAAATATAACAGGAAAACATATATATATATATATATATATATATATATATATATATATATATATATATATATATATATATATATATATATATATATATATATTTAATGTGCGCATGATCCTTAGATTTAAAAAGTGTCAATGAATTTATCTAAAATAGGGAATGTGAAATATGGTATCTGTTATGAATATTATCGGAATTATAATATGTTTAGGTTAAGCTTAATGCGAGGCATGCTGATAAAGTAAAGGCCGTTTGGTCACAGGAAAAAATATACCCATATTAAACGCATTTTATCGGCACTTTCAGTTATTAAAAACCTACTTTACTTCTCTACATAATCGCCGTTCACTTGTAAGCAATTTTCCTACCGCTGCACCAGCTTTTTCAACCCCTCTGCATAGAAGCTGGCCGCCTGAGAGTTGAACTAATTGACAACTCCGTTCTTGAATTCCTCTTCCGTTTCGAAACGTACACCGAACCACTGCTTCAAGTGTGAGAAGAGGAAGTATTCGCTAGGTTCAAGGTCAGGACTCCAGGGTGGGTGGTCAAAGAGTTCCCAACGACCCAAAAACTCTCGTCCACTGGTCATTCTTTTCTCTTTGTGGTGGTCGATGAGCATTTTCGGTACCCACCGATATTGTAGACAGTGGTGCGTCCAAAATTAGCAAATTGTTCAGCCAGGCCATCAATCGTCAATCCACGATCATTTCGCAGTTTTTGTTCCACTAGCAAAACTATTTCTTCGGTCAGAATGCTTGGCCTGACACTTCCCTCTTCGTCATGGACATTTTTCCGTCCATTATTAAAATCACGGCGCCATTGTCAAACCTTTCCTTCACTCGTAACTGTAGGTCCATAAACGAGGCATAACTCTCCATGAATTTCAGCAGCCGACAATCCTTTTGCATACAAGAATGGTATGACAGAACGCACTTCACAGCTGGTGGGATCAACGATTGTTGGGGACATTGTTTTTTGCATGCACGGAGAAGCAAACGACTTCTGAAACAAAACAAATGCTGCTAAAGCTTCTCAATGAATCATTAGATGGCGCTGCAGGAGTAAAATTGTGCTCAGAAGCGCCAATATTTAAATACAAACAAACGCCCTTTAATTTATAAATATGCTTCGAAGATAACCGAGTTAACCCGATGAAAGTATGAATGAAAATAATCATCACTGACGTTAAAGAGTATTTTAATATTTTTCAGTTCAACTATAAAATGAGAATAATTGTAAAGAATATTCTATTTATGGAAATGAATATATTTCTATTTAAAATCATTTTAACTTCCTATATGTGTGTATATAATTATAGAATAGAATACACTGCGGATGTATTTACCTACTTTCAAGATTTCAAAATGGCATTGGTAAGTTGAATTGGAAAAATAATATATGAACTGCAGAGAATGAGAGCAGATTATACGGACAGGAGATACATTCTCTGTTTTGTGTGCCTTCTTTCCGTATTAGGAACTCTCATTTGTCTTTTATGTGAAGGCGTTATTAGTTTAAATTGTATACGAACTTGAATATATATTCATATAATTACTTGTGTTTTGTCTAAAAAAATCATAGCTTGGGTAGTTTCAACAAGTACTTTTTTAAGAAGAAATTAGTAACTATTGAAATGCGCCCTGGGGAATAGAAAAATATACCGTCCACCGTATGTCTTTATTGTGTTGGTATGATTCCAGGTAATGTCAACAAATGTACATGTAAATTCGTAATTTGCATTGCTTTAGTTACGTAATTAATATGCTTAAACACTCATCCCATGACTCATGAACAATGATCGTAAGAAGGCTATTAAAATCGTCTGAGAATAATAATGATTTGCAGAAAAAGGAGATGATTGAGAACTAAATATTTGAAACATACGAGGTCTGTCCAATTTATACGCGAGCTGGTGCAATCTGGCAGCCATGACGCGGACTACAGCCCCGCCCCCAAGTGGAGCTAGTTGCATGACACCCAATGAGCCGTATGTGCCTGGCGGATCAACAGTGCAGACTATTTTAACCGAACAAGATGGATGGATCCTTCACCACAACAATGCACCTGCACATTCAGTATTGATTGATTCCCAGTTTCTGGCATAAAATTCAATCGCCATCCTAGATCATCCTCCCTATTCGCCAGATCTCGCCCTCTGCGACTTTTTCCTCCTCCCAAAATGCAAAAAAGGGATGAGGGGCCATCACTGGGATGACATGGATACAATAAAGCAAGAAGCGACGAAAAACCAAAAAGGCTGACTGCTGAGGACATCCAAGGGTGCTTTAAACAGTTGAATATAAGATGTATTAAGTGCCTAGCTAAGAATGGAGGGTACTGTGAAGAGGACAAAATCGATGGACACTAATTTTTGCAAAATAGAGTTTTTATAGTCTCTTTTCGCGTATTTATTGGACAGACCTCTAATTAGCACAACCAATGGATAAAAATCTAGTAAAATAATTTAAATTCTATTCATCCCTTGAACTTATCGTCAATTGTGAACAAGCCAACTAATGAATAAACTGTAAACGTTATAAAATCCGTATACACGGTTGTGTTTTAAAATCACAAGTCGTTTTTTTAGGATCCAGAGTGTATGTAGTTCCATGAAAGTAACTTAAGCTGCTGTTGACTCCTAACCTTACCTTTCTTCGGGCCATTTTTGTCTATTCCCTCCCCTGTTAATTATGCACCAGCAGCGAATGCGAGTGTCTTACAGATGTGAATGTGTATGGAACTAGCATTATGCTACATAATCACTGTGCCCGGCGTTATATCTCGTAGTAATTAGTTAAATTTATGTTCAATATTAATTATCGAACCTATTAATAAATAGGCATGCACAATATATTAATTTTATACATTTTTCACATAACGTTTTTGTTGTTTCTGTACGGATCGTTGTTAAAATAATATAGTACAATAATTAGTTTTAGTGAATACATTTTCTTTTAGTTGAGAAGTAAGGGTAAATCTTTGAGAGGTGGATTTCCAGATGCCTAATTTTATATTACAGGTATGTGGAGAGCGCTTATAATGGAGTGCGCCGCCCGTTGGGTGGGATGTTAAATTTTTGACTCCTTGGCGTGCTGCGTCAAGTGTTGGTTAATGCCGGTGTTTAATTTTTCTCCTTAGCTTGCCTTCTGAAAAATTATTTTCATCCCTTCTCAATCAAGGTATCTTCATATTATTTTCAACTTATCGAGGCATAATATAAATTTTATCACGGTAAACACCTATTATCAACACTCTAATTGGTACTTTTCCTTGATAGAAAATCATTTTTTGTGCTAATTCAATTTTTCTCAAAACCAACTCAAAATATTGAAATTGCAAATTTTATGTTGCTTACATATTTTATTTACTGCTCCATTTAGTCTATTGGCTACTCAGTATCCATTTTCCATTTATTCCACTTTTTCCTGAACATGCATAAACTTTAATTCTTTACACCACATTCCTTGAATGTAATTTACACCATATTCTATTTATTTCTATGCTTCCGAGGCTTTTCAGCTTACTTTTATTCTTCCAAGTTCCACTGACTCCGTCGCTGATACTTTGCTGGAAAGAAATAACTGAGTGAAAGGGTGTGGTAGGTGTTATGTAAATAGGAGTAATTTGCCTAGGACACATGTAGCATGAAGGAGTTTCCACGAGATTTCCCTGGTGACAAAGCAAAAGTGGGTGGTCTAGTCAGAGACAGAATTTCTCGCCTAGTGACTGTTCCATCCGCTTCCTTGAAGGATTCCAGTGTGTATAACGAGACTTGTGACTCAACGGTGCGCTTCTATCTGAGAAAGGTGGTGGTGGAGGCCCTCCTTTTCTATCAGAGAGGGTTTCAAATCGGGGCTCAAAGATATACGCGCGCATATTCCGAATAATGTATGAGAGCGGCTCCTTTGCGCTTAAAGACAGGAAAAAAAGGAGCCCACTGATTCACGGTCTGTGCATTCCATTGATCTTATTGCTGAAGTCGGTAGTGGTTCAGAGCCCAAACGTCGCTTTACCCTCCGGATTGTGGATAGAGGAGTAAAACTCCAATAACAGCTGCGCTCGCTCGACTCTCGGGTGCGCAATATGAAAATTCCGCACGTTGATGTGCGGTTATGGTGAGGAAAGGGATTGAAAGTACAGCGTGCCCAACTATATATACAACGAGAGGGTACAAAGAGGCAAGCGCTGGAAGTTAACCGAGTTCATTGTCTCCACTCGAGTTGTGTGAATTACACCTTCACATTGATTCAATTCGTTAAATTTCTATTCAATTGATTTATTTTTAAAAAAGAACACTCTTTTTTCAATCCAACATTTGTAATAAAAAATGCTGGCGCCTCTGCAGTTTAACTGTTATGTTCAATGATTTCACCGTCATAATTCCAAATTAGAACCAGGAAATATTACTGTATTTAGAGATGAATACTTTATGGTCTCATTCGCCTCAATCTTCCGGTTATTATATTTTTGCTTTGCATGGTGTTTGATTTTACAAAATAAAGATAATATGACAAGAGAAAATAATTACAGCAGTCACAAAAAATATTGCAAGAGAAATTCAAGTGAAAACCAAAATGCAATAGTACCAAATATCCATAATATACCTACAGTGGCAGAGAACATTAAAACTTTAAAATATAAATAACCTCCAGAGCTTATGACAGTTATTTTTTCAATTTTAACTCGGTGGTTAATTAATAATGAATTATTTTGATTAATTATTATTTTTTATATTTGTTTTTTGCATACGTATTATAAATACATGGGTGGTCTGAATAGTTACCGACTTCAGAAAATTTCAGAAAAAAATTTTGGTATCTTTGTTAGGTCGGAAACTTTTCAGACCACCCTTGCATATATTCGTTTTTCGTTTGTTTTATAGTTTTTATGGGTATAGCTTATTATAATAATACTCATCAGGCATATTTCCAAAGTAAATCCATTCTCTACCTTAGTTATTGTTACCATGACTATAACTTTAATTTATAAATATTTTAAATTGGTTTAATTGTACAGCATTTTTTGCTTGCAGATAGAATAAGGAATTTTTTCACAGATAACATTTCTATCTAATTACAACTTAAAGTAATGCCTCGTATAAGACGTATTTTAAGGCATATAGAAATAAAAGACTTATTTTACATTAAAGTACATTACATAAATGAAAAAGAGAAAAACTTTAAAGGACTTAAAAACTTTTCCCCCCTTTATATATATTTTAATTGGCAATGAAACTACAGGAAAATCTATTCTTTATATTTGGGATTGTCGAAAATTTTAATTACCATATCTCTAAAATTTGAATCTATAAGGGTTTTGTAGTTCAAATACGCTTAAATAAGTCTTCATATTCTCATTATATTATTGAACTTTGGCAACACAAATTATTTTTTTCCTTAAGTAACGAAAAAGGTGTTTAACTGTTGATCATTATTAAATTAAACTATCTAAAAGTTTATTTTTTCTCTCATTAAATAACCTAAAACCCATTTAAAAAATTTCATTGAATGACCGGAAAAGTAAAATTGTGGGTCCTGACATCGTGCTTTCATAAAAACCTGTCATCAAAACAATAATGGGTTGCCAGTGAATTTTTACTGAGAATTATTTTTAACCAATTTTAATACCCCTTCATTAAAGCTTTTTGCCAAGAAAATATTTGGGAATAAAAAATTGGATTAGTCTATTATTGGTTGGCTAATCCTGGTATAATTGGACTAATTAAATATTTCAAAACGTGTATCCACTATTCCCGCGAAATTTTAAATAAAATATGGCCTGCACATTTTCACTGACAAACTTTGGGTAGAAAAAATATACCAGATTTTATAATACCATATGAATTATCCCTCCTCATTTGGCCTGATGAACTCATTAATCGTGCTATATTTGGCATGCATATATTCGACAACCATTTTAGCAGGACGTTAATTAAATATTAAAATATCTAATTCATCGATAAATAAACTTGTGATAATCTGGCACTGGACTCCTGTGGAATTAGTCACAGGATTTTGTCCTATATTAGACTTGTGCATCTTATTTTTTTGATGGTGTGCGAGATCTCTAATTTCGCCACATACATCAACAACTTACAAAGCGATTTCATATTTTCCGAGAGATTATTGTCAAGCAGGAATTTAACGGGGCCTCCCATCCGAAGTGTCAACTGCTAAGGTGTCAAATTTGTAGATTCTTGGATGACTAATTTGTGACATTTATTTATTGATGGGAGTGGCCCGGATCAACTCTTATGCTGTCATTTTCAATACACTCGAAAGAACCTAGACAATACACTCATTACTCGCTGGCTGGGGTTTAATTAAGGATGATAAATGGAAGAGTAAGCTACTTGCACGCGCACTTTCTGCAATCCTTGTCGCAACCCCTGCTCGTGAAATGGGTGCCGTGGCATGAGGGTGCGGTTATTGGCAAGCTACAAAATAGCACAGAAACCCTTGACAATGTGTTTAAAACAGGTTGAGACAGTAGGTTTGTTTAGTGGGTAAACCGTGGTGTATTATGAAACAGCACGAATTTCAACGAATCTTACTTATATTCAGATGGAACCTGGGCGAGTCTGCCGTATACATGTAACCGCGTAAAGA
The DNA here is from genome assembly GCA_037158775.1 of Hetaerina titia. Taxonomy (NCBI): domain Eukaryota; kingdom Metazoa; phylum Arthropoda; class Insecta; order Odonata; family Calopterygidae; genus Hetaerina; species Hetaerina titia. The sequence goes on from CM073779.1 coordinate 72,161,563, forward strand.
TCCCGCTGTCCATTGGGGATGAAAGGGAATATAGGGACGCGAAATTGACCGCTGGGATATCTGGTGCACATTCACGCGTCGCTAAACACAGTACTGATATCCCAGCTTATTTTACGCGAATATCTTTCCATTTTGGTATTTTTTAACGCCACAGTAGCCATAATTGATGTGAACCGCTTTATTACGCGCCGCACCTCCATACTCTGGATTATTCTCTAGATTTATTTCATTGCTTATTAGACAAAGTAGCACATTATGACTATTTTCGGAGAGTATGATTATCCGGCAGATTCGCTCAAAATCAGTGTTGGTAGCCTCGAGGACTTCCTGGATGTATCTAAATAGTTCTATTTCCTGGTCGGCACTCCGTAATTTGAATTGGCTGGGAAACTTTTCGATCACGAAAGACGAATATTTTAAATCGATTTCCAAAATATGAAATTCCTCCAGCGCAATCGTCGGATCCTCTGATAAGCCTATTAGGATACGGCTAGGGAAACCTGGAATTTTATTAAATGCTCACAACGACGAGTTCAATCTCGAAATTATTATCTTGAAAATACATTTCCCACCGAGACAAATGACAAATATTTTAATTGCACGTCGTTAAAAATGATAGACTTTAATGATTGGTTAAATTCATTGATTTTTGACTGAGCACTAAGGTCCATAGATTTCGTGGTGGCCAGCGCTTGTTTTTAATTTATGGCCAGCTCTTCCTTTCCTGTGGTCTTACACGCAAGCTCTGGTCCCTTTAATACTCTACTGAGGAAACCTAAAGGAAATTCCTTTTTGTTGCTCTCTCTTTGCTATAGAACTGCGTCCACATCTTTGTAATTGTACACATTGGTATGAGAAATCGTGAAAACAGGCTTGTGCTTTTGGCTCAATGTCTGTAATTCTCGACGCTGAGCGTCACTGAAAAAGGAAAATATCCCATCACGACACGCTTCGGAGTATGATCGGGAAAAATATCACAATCTGCGACTACACCAACCTCTTGAGGGACTAAGGGGGTAATTTTGCACACAAATTTGACGTTCCTTGCGAAGTATCTAGCACCTGGCGATGCTTTGAAATGATATCCATTTAGAAAATTATGAGAACAATATGGTCCTCAACCACTAAATATACAACTGACATTTCCTATGCACTTGTGATGAAATTGAATAGAATTTGTCTCGTCATTAGTGTAGATTTTTTTTGTAATCCCATATTGTAAAAAATGTACTGATGGGAAAAATTAGAATTGCAAAGTCAATTACCAATTGCAAATTAAAGTTCTCTTCAGATATAACAGAAGTAACAATTCCTTTATCGAAGAATAAACCCATCAATACGAAATCGGCATGCATACATTGGGTTATTTCTTTTTTTTCCTTTGTGTTCAATTTCATCCAGGAGATTGTTATATTCATTCCCGAATAAGTGGTATAAAATAACCAAATAATTCATCCATATGTGGTCTTTGGTAAAGTCCTCGGAATGGGTGGATTCTTAGACATTCTACTTGACTGGTTGAATAGAATGACTCTTCTAAGAATTTTTGCGGTGAAACGTCAACAAAGTTTGAACTCAGGAAAGCGACCGAGGCCCTTAGCGAGTTCATAGTCTTGAGCTCAAAACCCCAGGGTGAGACGGACCCACTATTGGAAAATTATGGTTTCAGTTTTATGAGGTATGTCATGAATGAGTGAGTGATTGCTCGTATTTACACATGAAGGGTTAATAATTATGGGACGAGGATTTTGTGGGTGGTTACCTCACTAAAATCTGGGAGATTCAGTGGCAGTGTGATCTACCTACGCGGAGATAGTCGGAGTTAAGCCAGATCTTTTTATTGATCATACCAACCCAAAACTGCGGTATGCATGTCATTAAATAAGAGAATATACCTTTCAATAATGTTGGATAGAATATGAGAATTGTATAATCAAAGCTGGGAATAAATTGGGGACATCTATTTTTACATCGCTAAATATACTCAAGGCGGATTTTCGCTTATGGCCAGGTTACATCATCCCGTGACTTAGGCGGTGGTATTGGTCAATAGTATTTTTTATCCTAAAATTGTATTTTGTCTCTTAATCCCACTAATTTTATAAGAATATTTTATTAAAATCTCTGTACATATGAGGAATAATGCCGAGCATATCACCCCACATTTTTGCTCTGTCTTTCAGAAGGTAAATCGGCAAATACGCACTATGCTAAGGAGAAACGGCGTTCTAATGAAAATACTCCTCTAGATCCTGGGGGTGATTGGAGCGCTGGCCTTTAAAGGGGACCCGTTCACGGCCATTGGTGGTGACGTAATGGTGAGAGAGAAGAAGCATGACAAGTCTATCTCTCCTAGGCACAATTTCCCCTAAGCGACTGCATTTTGAACACTAGGGATTCCTTATTCGCAGAAGCGATATCGCGCTCTACGTCCATCTTCATCCTTGCATGCATATCTGCCGATCCTTCGCATATATTTGAAATATTGGAACGACATTGGCTGACTTAAGCTGCAGTATCGGCTATTTCCGTAGAATTCTCAGGCGACAATGTCACGAGCCATCCCATGAATTTTGCCTCCAATTCCCTGGCACTTTTTTTCGTTTCGGGGTGCAATACGGTAACTTTCCAAGGAAATCTAGAAATTTCGTATTCAATCCTTAGATCGTTCCCCGCTGGCATTCTACAACTTTAAACCCTAAGTTTCATACCTCGTTCGCTGACCTCTTGTAAAAGCGGCTTCTTTCAACTGGCTAACGCAACATCGTCTTCACTTTTCCAGAGGGAGGATTTCACTTTTAGGAATAAGGAATAGTCTGCTGGTGCTGAGTAGGGGATGTAAGGACGGTGGGTAATCGCGTTCAAATTTGTACAGCGAGTTTTAACAGATGAAAAGAGGTAAAAATTTAATGACATCAGTCAGGAAATGCACGATCGTTCATACTACGATAAAAAGTCTTAAAAACGGTCGTCACATGTGACGACACCTAAATTAATGCTTATGATATCGATTCCAAAGTACACTCTTCGTTAAAAATTAACGTGACTCCACGTTTTATTGTTTTCTTCTTATTTCAAACAAGATGACTTTCTGTTTTCCATAATTATTTTCATAGGTAATCTACCGTTTAAGGTAAGATTCTGGTTGACACAAAATTATAAGTAATTCTCTTTTCTCTTCTAAAAAAACTAAATCCAATTACACTAATATACAACATGTCCCTCTTCATTTCCGTATACTTCCTTCCTCTATTAATTTTTTCAGCATCCAGCATCCCTATCATATTTCTGCCTCTTCGTCATTCTCCTAACATTCTCCTCCCTTTCACAGTCTTTTACATACCAAATTCAATCAAAATGCTTTGCATTCATATATCCTTTCAGCTTATGGTTTTGATTAACAATCCTTTCTCCTCCTCCAAAGTGCCTAGCACGTCATCAGTTGTGTTCTTTTCTGTCCACCTCACCATCTCCATCCTTCTCCTCACCCCCATTATACCTCTACAATTCCTGGCCTATAATGCTACTGCAATGACCATTTTCGCAAGGTTCATAACTACGCTCCTTTCAAACATTTTGAGGCTTTTATTGCAAATATAGGTGGGTATTTTATCACCTGTTCTGTTCACCATACATGTGCAGGAAATGATTAAAGAAACATGGTAAGTACTAGGAATTCATGGGAAGAACGGGGAATTCATTAAAAAAGTTATGTTTGCTGATGACCAAGCTTTATTTTGTCAATTAGCCAAGGATTTGTAAGAATTGCTGCATGAATCAATAATTCAGTGCAATAGATATGAGATAAATGGAGAAAGGAAGTGTACATAAATACGGATTCGAAAGAATAGACTGAAGGCTTTTGAAATATGAGTGTAGAAAAGATGGCGAAAGTGAAGTGGACAGAAAGTAAAATAAAAAAGGTATGGTGGTGCTAGGTATGGTGGGCGAAGAGAAGAGATTTCTTGGAGAAATCATAAGGAGGTAGGATACATTGATGAAGACCGCATTGATCCGCAGCGGGATGTTAAAGAGTGCGATGAAGGGAGGAATACTAGGCGAAGAACGAAAGCACAGGAAGAGGATACAAATACTGTACTTAATGAATGGAGGAAGGAAGCATACGGGGATGAAGGGGAGCATCTTGTAGATTAGAATGTTGGGGTTTTGCTGGATAAGGAGGGATAAGAAAATTTTGTAGTAATTTATACCAATTCATAACATACCTTAACCGGGGAGTATCTTTAATAAGAATTATTGTGAGTAAAAAGTCAATTCTGGTTTGAAAATAAGAGGACAAAAATCGTGGAAAAAATAAACATGCAAATTAGTGTATGCAAATACTTTATTGCACTAGAGTATTTAGGTCATAAAAAACGACAAAATCAAATGAAAAAAGATCATGTCGATGATTAGAATTTGAGGCAAAACACCTATTTGTCGTTTCAAATTGCTTTTAAATAAATTTAGCAATTAATTATCGGTTGGCCGCCATGAATTATTTTGGTGTAGTATTGAAAGTATAGATTGTTTTCTGAGATGATATGGTTTTTTTTACTTTTAAGGTTTTAGTACACGATTATTAATATTCAATATTCAACTTTGTGTGATAAAGAAACACGTTGAAACACTCTGTCATTAAACACTGTGACCGCAACACTTCCAGCATAAGCCGCCTAATTGGTATTTTTAGCACCAGTATTGCCTACAATTTTCACAAAGAGCTTTGTCGATATGTACTCTCATGACCAAATGAAGATGATGAACTGCTGTGATAACTTAGGATATAAAATCTTACTCTTCCTGTAACACCGGCATTAATTCTAATAAAACCTGACGGCGAACATTTCGTAGTCCTAGCGTCGAATATTTCGTAAGTTTTGGGTTTCGTCACGCATAAAATAGAATAATGTGATATTTTCATATTTCAATAAGAATAACATTAAATAAAACGAGGAATATTATTTTCAGTTTTCTCGATCCTTCCTCCATTTTAACGCAAGGGTGGAAATGTTTACCTCCGGAAAAAAGAAACAGAGCGTCCACATTCCCTTTATATGACTATGTATCTGCCTTACACCTTTTAAACCTCTTATAGCTCTGCTATAGGGAACAGCAGATTCCCTTATAAGATTCCCGTAGGCCATGTATGTCAATGTGTGGGTCGCGGTGGTTCAGGGGGTAGAGCGTTGGACAACTGACCGGAGGGCCCTGGTTCGATTCCTGGGAAAGCCATTCTGGGCACCTGCAGCTCCACCCAAGCTATGTGATTTTCGCGTACCGGATCATCCTGGAAACTCCTAACCGGCAAAGGGAAAGAAACTGGCCCCCATACCCCGATGTGTGAATTTCACACGCCATTGGGGTTAGTACAGGGTGAACTCTACCATCACCTACCAAACTGACCTTCGGGTTGAATACTGTGCTTTTTATGGTATGTCAATCTTGCGAGAAATAATATTTCATCTTCGCGTATTATCCCCATATGCTTCCAAGTGGATATATATGTTGAAATATATATGTGTATATGTATGTATGTATATATATATATATATACATACATACATATATATATATATATATATATATATATATATATTACACACATTAAAGCACGAAATCCCGCCATACGGTGGAGAGGTGAAGAAATCGAGAATGATCACAAGCGCAAAATATTTTCTTGACACCCCGGTGCTCGACTTGCCGGGCCGATGCTCTGTCCACTTGAGGGTTTTTTGTAACCAAATTCCCCGATTTTTGGGCCAAAAAAAATATATATGTATGTGTGTATTTAATTATGTGTCTTGCAAGAAAGTCTCGTGGTTGTGAAAAACAATTTAAACGAAGAAGCCAGATAGTGCTAGCCAAAAAAACAGGAAGAAACAAAAATTACATTCACACGCATACCAAATTTTTAGTGTTCAAACCTCCTTCCTCTGAGGAATGAAAAACTGAAATTTATAGAATCCTTCCAGACGAATTGCATTGTTTGCTGAATCTTTGGTGGAAGGTATTACGGAATTCCCCAACTCCAAACCAACAAACTCCCAAGCCCATTCACATTGACTTGTGTAATTTTATATCTGCATCTGTCCAAGGAAACAACTCCCTCCCCTCAAATCATCCGGGAGAAACTTTTATAAACCTTCTCCTGTCCAGAGTTTCCAACCCTTATTTCCTCAAGTCCTTAAATCCTCGACCCACCCTGAATCATCTGTCTTAAATAAATTAATTAATTATCCAAATTGGCCATACTGACAAAGGTTTGACGGTGATGGTTCTAATAAAATGGATTACATAATGGAGATTAACACATAAATTTACGATACCTCTTCGAAACAGCAAATACGCAATGATGCATACTCTGGGTGGAACTCATTAAATTTCTGGCATCCAACGGGCCCAAGGATGGTTTATCTCCTAAAGACATTTCTCTTCTTTCCTCTCCCAACTAAAAATCCCTTCATTTTAATATCCTACCAAAATCCATAAACCTGGCAATCCCGGTCGCCCGATTTTATCCTTCCGCAACTCCCCAACGGAAAGAATCTCTACACTTGTAGACCACTACCTTCAGCCGTTATTAGAAATCCAACCTTTATTCATTAGAGATACATACCATTTCCTGGAAAGTCTAAAATCAACCTCACACTCTTCATATACCGATATTATTATGGTTACCTTCAATGAGTCATACCTTTACACATATGTTCTCCACTCAGAAGGCCTCTTCTCCCTCCAATATTGACGTCATAAACCACACATTTCCAGACTCGAAGTTCCCCCGAGGCTTTTTGATTTCATTCTCTCTCCTAATTCATTTTATTTTAACAACAAATTCTATTTACTTATTAAGGGTTGAGCCATGGATGGAAGGTTCATCCCTTTCTATGCCAACCTTTTTTTGGCCTTGCAGAGAAATAAGTCCTTTCAAAACATAACCTGAAACTTCCTTCGTGGCTAAGATATATTGTTATCTTCCTTCTCTGGTTACATTGTTATGATTCCCAGAAAGCCTTCCTTTCCAAACTCAACGCTTCATTCCCTCATTTCTTCACCTCTACCGTTTCTTCCTGCCATATCACCTTCCTAGATGTAAATCTATCATTCATTGAAAAATAATTCCACCCTTTTCTTTCAGTAAAACTGCACAAAATACAACAATACCACTGTCATGACACCAAATGTTCCATTCATTATTCCCTCTCTACACGAGGACACCGAATCTACAATCATCGCGACTCCCTTGATAAATTCCAATAAAACCTACACAATACCCTCTTTCATCGAGGAGATCACGAACCCGCCTGAAACAAAAGAATTCACAGACATGCATACACACTCAAACATTCCTTCACCGCAGAAACCCACCACCCTTCAATTTCTAAACTTCTTCCTTGTCATTGAGTATTTGAAATCCATCCTGAAGCACCAATATTCTATTGCCAAGGAACTTAATTCCACCTCTAACCTTTTTACTAAATATCCTTCCGTTGCAGTCCTAAGCAATGCCATACTTTCCGATCTCGTCAAATAAATCAATATACTCGTTAAATTGCCGCCCCTAAGTACAACCTACGCCCTTACATACCAGACAGTGTACCATACACTTAAACATTATGATTAGTAAAAGTTGTCCCTCCTGCAAGAAGTCCTTCTTGCCTGGGATGCTCACAATCCCAATGTACGCCTCCAACGTAATACATCCGATGATTAATGCTATAGTGTTTCTTTTCTAGCACCCATCCCACCGTTCAACCCTTCACTGAAACTCAGGACAACAGAATAAGCATGCCTCCGACTTCTATATTCCTAGACTGAGCCAGAGATTAGTATCACAAATTATTATTCATGTCCTCCAGATTTATTCATTCTCCTCCTATGCCAAAACCTTCCCTACCAGCCCTACACTCCCAAACCTTCATCTCCGAACCCATCCCCCTCAAAACTTTCCATACAGATGTATAGAATGTATGCATACACCCACAAACAGATTTATAGATGTATATATGCACCCACAAACACAAGCATATATATGTATGTGTATATATATTTTTAGGTAAGTACCTATAAATGTGTGTATAAACATGTGAATTAGTTTTGAAACTTTTGTAAAACATTACATTTTAACTAATGCATAATTCAAGAATATCTTACCTCCTTCGATAGATGGATATATGTTGAAATGATTATCTTGCAACCAGGAAGTAACAGCCATATAATCCTTGACGAAGCTTGGTATGTTGCAACGAAGAACAGCCGTATTACCCAGCACGACGTAGGCATCATACACGCTGATTTCATAGTGCTGAAGGACCACTAAAATAAGAGAAAAAGGTATTAGTCAAAAATAATGACATGAAAAAAAATGTTCGATTAAACCATCGATAACACAACTGAAATATAGCAAGCACAACTTGGTCGTTATCTATCTTTGATAAATGAAGCGAATATCAAACCAACTGGAAAAGTAAGAAGAGATAACTTGATTTTATCCCGCAAATGGTGTATTTGAAATAAATTAAACTTATTTTAAATATGTTAATATACAAAATCCATTTTCAAACAAATATGAGTCCTTCAAACTTTAATGAATGAAAATTTTACTCTTTTTTAAACTAATAATCGACAATTAAATTTTTAACGTCCAACTTTTACAATTCAAATAGAGGGAGTCATCTGATAATGATCGTAAGTATGCAACAAGTTTTCATTGTGTAAAGATGATTCACCTTGCCCGGGATTTCGGTGAATAGCACATCAAACTCCAATGATTTTTACCGAAAAATTGTTGCATCAGAACATACTGTCAATATTTTAACGAAATCTAACGTAACAAATTAATTAATAATAAAAATTAAAAATAAATATTCCAAGTTACATGTATTAAGAAATTCGCGACCATAATTTGCTGTCCTAATGAAATGAGGAAGGTTATAGAAGTAGGATCCCAAGTTTTAATCGCAATGTTTTCCTTTTCTCTGGTGGTTGTTGTGAGGATATTTAAATATGAATAATTCCGACGAAACTCCACTATTCATTAACAACATAATACCATATTTAAGGCTTCTTTACAAAATCTCAATTGAAGTAACGCATTCATTATCACTAAGCTAAAGGATGGGTGAAAGGAAGGATATTCCGTAAAATTGAATTTCACTTTGAAACTGGGTTATCATCTTGCATCAGGGCATTAAGTGCGTTCAGAATGTTGCTTATAACGAGAATAATTCTAGGCTTAAAAGATAGTTGCGTAATAACCGAATGCCCTAGATGCATAAGCTGGGATAATTAACGTTAGCTCGAAGAAGAGATATGCTCTATCCTTCGTTTAGACATGGTAAAGGTGCAGCGTTACGCCGTACGTTTTCCTCAAGTTTGCGAGCGGCTATCTCCAAAGAAGATGCTCTGAAGTTTTAGTGAAACGAGCAGTAGGCGTTTTACAGGATAAAGGTGGATAAAATTAGTTGTTACAGCTGTACACATCCCAGGAGCGTTATGCAAGTTAAACCAGAAGTTTTGAAACAAATTGCTAACAGATTTTCCAATCACAACAGTAAAACCTATTAGGTAACCAAAGAGTGTTTTAGAAATTTTTCCAGGATGAAAACAGAAAAGCTGCACCATTACGAGTAAAATAATCATCGAGGAATTCGATCTTCCATTCAAGTCTAAAATTTCGTATTTTAACTTGAATATTCAGTCACCAAGATAGCGTACGGTTGAATATGCAATTAGAAGAGAAATACAAAAATAAGCAAAAAGTTAACAAATAAGTGACTAAAATTTTGTTAAGGTAAATAATAGGTAAGAGAAACGAAACTGAAATGGAATTATTATCATTGGTCAGACAGAAGTTAAGGCACATACGTCTTACCCGTGCTGCGTGGCTCAAGATAAGAGGTCCGAATAAGGGACTACGATACTAAAGGACGAACACAGGAGACGTGGGGAAGGCTGAATCGAGCAGATAACAAGGGCAAAAATATTTCCTTGTACTGATTCTCTGAAAACCTTCATTACCGATGTCAATGCTTCCTCCTCTGACTCCTTCCATTCTACTATTTACTCCTCCCAAATGATCTTCCTAGATGTAAAAGAATCATTTCTAGATAAAAAAATCCCACATAAAAAGCCGACAAACTAGCATCAATACAAACATTGTAATAGCCGCCATCCACATCACACAAAACGCTCAATCCTGACTTCCCTGAAAAATCACTGTCAAATCTACACCATTTCCTCCTCCAACAAGGTTATCCAGAATCCCTCCAAACTAAAGAATCCGAAGAGATTCCTACCATCCTCCACCGCAGGAACACATAATCTTTCCATTTGTACCACAAGTATCTCTGGTCTAGAGTCTCTGAGATCCGAGAAGGAATCCGAAAAAAAACTCTACCCTATCCTAAAAAACTATAAATCCACCAAATACCTTTTTCCAAATGTTCCTCAGTTACTTATGAACGCACCCCCAACTTATCAGATCTCCTCAAATCAACCAAACTACTCCTTAGATCCTCGCCTCGTCCCAAAGCCACTCCCATGCTCTGTAATAAACCTATATGCAAAACATGACCTATTTTCAAAACCCGAATCCCACCCCTATCCCTCCGGCTTTTTGCCTACCCTTCTACCACCAATTCCCTACTCTGCATGTACTTCCAGCAATGTAGTTTACCTTCTGAATTGCCAAATATGCCCTATTTTGGGCAGTGTACCACATACCTCAATATTAGAATCAATAACTTCTCATGCAAAATTCTTTACTGACTTTACTGGGATACTCCCAGTCTCAGAAATCGCCTCCAAACATACCTCTTCCTTTGAAAAATTGCTATATTGTCTTGATTCTAGCATCCCTTCCACTCTCTGACCCTCCACTCTAAATTATAACAATAGAACAGTCGTTTATCTGGCTACTTGATTACTGGAATGAACCGAGTGCCAATTGCCCCCATCTTCAGATATTTTCTTCCCCCCTCCGCTTCCAAAAGTTTTAATACTATTCCCACACTACTAAAAATTCTCCTCCCAAATCTTTATCTCGCAAACCTTTCCCCGCATTCCCCTTCAGTCCAGTGTCTTTGGCCACTTCTGCTCATACCATCTCAAAAATATAATAATGCCTCCGAAAATTCGGAAGTACTATTATATTCGTTTATGCTTGCTAGAGATATATATTATTATTCACATCCGTGAGATTTTCACATAAGTTTTATATATTTATATAAAGGAACTATTTCAAAAAGGAAGGAGAGGTTGCTTCTTGGCTTCCTTGAATAAGGCAAATTATTATCGGCAAGGTGTTGGATTATTTGGCAGTCACCTTAAAAATTGGATACCTCAATTTTGGAAAAGGCGTTAATGATGTCGTCGAGCAGAGCGAACATGGTCAGATGGCAGAAATAAACTATTCCCATCGGCAGCGACTGAATGGTCTTAGTGATATGCATTCTCATGCGTCCGGGGTTAAACGGAATATGAAAAATTTTCCACACACAATCAATTTGGGATTGACATAGAGCTCAATTGTTCACACATTTACCTAGTCCTTCTCAGAGAAAGGCACTAGCTATTAAACATACAACCCCTACTTCCATCCCTTCTGGCAGTTGACGACTGTGTTTGAACGCCCGTTTGAGTTAATCTTTTAAAAGTTCCACTTAATCACTACCACAGGGGCATGGAAGTTAATAAGCTAAAAATAAAAAACATAGTTTGTGAGATTTTAAATCAAGTTGATGTTGACTGGAAGATATATGTATCTTCCAGTCAACATCAATGGGATGTTGACTGGATGTACCTGTAAGTTATGCCCTATAGTTTATAAACACTACAAGGCAACACCTAAGATAATATTGCTGAAGCGTAGGCGGTAGAGGAAAGGGAACTTTCCCCCTCACCCTGTGTGAATCTCACATGCAGCTAGTTTTATCATTGGGTGAAATCTGTCGCCACCTATGCAAGCCACTTTTGGGCTGAAAACTGACGTCATAGTTTATACACATGTTCAATTTTACTCACAAAAACAAGACACTCATCAGTTACCTCCTTATATCAGGGCCACTGATATACGTTTTCAAACTGGTACTCAATACATATGTGTTACAGTAACGCAAAAAAATTAGAGCGCAACGAAAAAGAACAGTCAGTTGTATCAAACAGAGGGAGAACCTTGATGCAGTTGTTGAGCATACAATGATCAACTGCAATTGCTAAGGCAAATAAGAAATAGTGAGAGAGTTTTGTTGAGAGCCTTGACAGCGAAAGCTGGAGAATAGCGGAAGGGGGTAGGTGGCGCGGACGGGGATCAAGCGGGGGGACGAAGGTGATGGGACCAATGGGGAAGGAGGGAGGGCGGGGGAATGGGGCATTTCGAGAGGTATCCAGTCAACGGGGGCGGCGAGCGGGTGAGGAGGTGCAGAGTGGCATGTCACTTGAATAGGGCGCCTGTACTTGAATTCCAAGGGCGCACGCCGCGTTTGCAACATGCCCTACGCCTTCCCCAAAACCTTCCTCACTCCGTCGACCACCGTGTCCCGTTCGATACTCATCCCCTCAATCCTTCCCCGTCTTTGCATTCAACCGAAACACAGTCATACGTAGGAGGGGAGGGGTAGTCGTGGGGTATGGGTCTCAATCACAGGCCGTTCACTCGAGGCGAACACAAGGTTCCCATCCCCATCCTGCCCGCTGAACCACCCTCGTACTCTCCCCTTTACCGCTCTCAGCCAGTCGCCGATGCATCGGATCTCTGGTTCGATGGGACGCTCTTTGTGCCTTGCTCACTGCAGGGTGCTCCAGGCGAGTTGTTAGCGTCGGTCGGGGTGAGGGTGACGAGAGCGCTTGGGATTACAGATGCCGGAGAAGCTGGGGTAAAGATAGGATTCCCGAATCAGGGAGAGGAATTAGAAAAATTATTGGAAGGTGGTCCAAATGCCCTTTAAGTTTTAACGTTGTCTGCGGCATCCTTGGGATCATCTTCAAAGCGTTCTAGCCTCCTGCACGACGCATGGAGTAAGAGGAAATACGATGAAAGGGTAGAGATATTGGGTAGGGCGTTGAGTTATGTGCAAATTGCACATTGAGCTGGGATTAATTGCATTGGATGGAGTAATGGAATGAATGACCTTATGGTGACTTCAGGAAATCATCATTAGAATTAATCCGATTTCAGGAAGTGGGAATTTAGCTACCACAAATTATTGTATCATGTGATGAATACAAAAATCACTCAATTTATCATGTACGGGCTATACGCTCGTATAGTACGGGAATGTCAAGTCATTTTCAATTTATTGAACAATGAATCCATTAGGAATATTAACAAATTCAGACAATGAAATTATATGTTGCACCGCGCTTTAACGATCTATCATGAACTACTCCAATAAGACCGAATTTGTCGAAGCAAAATTAAGGGACAGCCGTGAAATATTATTTGTTAACATTATTCATAGTATTTGTTATTTATTTATACTATAAAAAGATATATATTTTTATAGTATACTCGGAAAGTTTGTACGATTTCATCAAATTGTGTGATACTTAAAATAATTACTTTTACAAAGGTAATGCAAGTCACCCAATTAATAACCAATATTTTTCGTGTAGAGTAATGGTCACTGATGGATGGCAACCAATTTCTTTTAACTTTATGTACAATGCTAGTTATTTAACCATTTATACTGCAACTTTCATATGTTTTTCCAATTTATCACACACACACACACACACGCACACACACACACACACATATATATATATATATATATATATATATATATATATATATATATATATATATATCTTTTGTTTTCCCTATAATATGCGTGTAACTCATTGTATTGAATATTGTTAATTCTGAAAAAATATTGCCCTTGTATCGTTTGCTGTTCAAAGTTTGGTATATGAAACGAAATATATTTTCGGGTGTAGCTGTAATGGCAAAATCACGCATTTTCATTCGATACATAAAAGGAGAAATATTTTATTTCTAAATAATGTTGAAGGTTAATCATATTTCAAAATATTATGCATCACATAAACAATAGTTACATATAGAGCAGTGAAACCCTTTCCAGGAACTCACTCACCAAAATATTAGCACGTACATGATGGCTTTTGCGTACCATAGGTTTCTTTACACCATAATGAATATTCATTTTTCTTTAAGACAATCTCTATACAGTCTTACATTTACGTTTAACGTTTTTAAGTACTTTTGTAATTAAAAAAAAGTTCCATAGTTTTATGAAGTACTGTCAATTTTACAGTGTTTTGTTACAATGTAACTAGCTAATTACTGCAACAAATCTATTACAATGTAACAGATATGCGCAACTCAGCAGTTCTGAATAATAAATTAAGCTACTCGTGTACAGGCAGAGCCTCTGAGGAAAATTTTAATGATAACAATAATACACAGTATAAAATTACGATACTTAAATCGAAACCTAGACCCATTCTGGAATATTGAGAGAAACATAATAGAAATTTGTTAATTTATGATAGCGTATAAACTTCTATATAACTAACAGTTTCAGGTGTAACCTAGTAGAATTTTTCCATAATGAATAATTTTAAAATAAAACTTTGTAACTCAACATGAAAAACAAACATATTATTAGTATGGAGTTACAAAGTTTTGTTTTAACATTATTAATTTTGAGCTTTTATTTTTCACAAGACTTTTAAATCGAGCCCTTTATTCACAATATATTAAAAGCTGAATTTTAAATAGCTGTTAGCAACCATCCGCCAAACGCATATTAGATACGAAAAAGTATCCAGATATATGGAATCAGTTCCAACCACACTTATCCATAAAAATGGGGGTATTGAATTAATGAAAGAAATACGAGCTGTCTATGGAAGATTTTTTGACAAGAAACTACATTTTTCCCTCTTTTACGGATTTCCTTGTTCCCATGCTGTGCTGAATAAACATCACCCTACGTTGGAACAAGGAAATATTCTCCGTTGGGACCAACAAATATTTTTCTCATGCCAAAAAATCGTCCTCCGGGCAGGAGAAAACCTCACGAAAGTATCGAATCCTACGAAAGAAATTGGCAGCATTTGCGGGTGGGTGATGGGGTAGTCTTAGAGGAGATTGCATGGATATGTCTTCGGGGTGGCTACGGCAGCGAAGGAAGATGGGACTACAGGCATCCTGAAGAAACGATGGAAGCCGATGCCTCCGCCGCCTGGGCAACTAACCCTCAACACCCACAGGCCTCGTGTTCCAGCCCCTTTGTGCCCGCTACCACTACTGCAACTCCACCTCGGTTTCCCGAAGTACTTGCTCCACTCTAAGACACCGCTTATACCATCGCAGGTTCTTTTTCTTCCCCTCCTTCTTCCAACACTCCACAGCATTCTTCACCCCTCATGATATACGAAGCGTAAAAATGTTTCCTTCTAAGATCATCTTAAACTGAAAGTTACATGGGAGTATAGCTAACCCATTGACACCACCTAAAGGATGGCGAAGTTTTCTACCGAAAAAAGATCATTTCTTCATCTCCATGACAGTTGACGCCGTGGGTTACCATAGGAGGAATACTGGCTCTTTTTGTAAGTTCGAGCGCGGTTAATTTTATTAAGGGGTTGTTTATGGGCATCTTGTTTAATGAATTATCATCGGGATCCCAATATTAAATAAATGTCATGCCAACGATTTAGCTGGGGATAACTTAGGGGTCATTCCACTCTTTATGCCGAGGATGACCCTCAGGGAAAATCATACTTATCAGTGAATTTACATTATGAAGTTGGAGAAAGATTTTCGAATCCTTTATTAGTTTTAGTGCTCCACTAAACGTTACTAGCTACATAATAAATGGGTATCTGTTATGGGTAGGCTACAAAATTTATTAATCGATAATTTATGAACAAGGAATTCAATTACAGTTTTTTCGAGCTAAAAATTCGTAATTAGTTCATTATAATTTTAACAAAATAAATAAATAATTTCATTACGCATTTATCAGTGTTTAGATTCGTCTGAAATATGAAATGAACTACCTGTTCCCCAACTAAATATGTCTGAAGATAAGTTTGTCATGATTTTATTAGTGTCGTACAGCAATCCAATGATGATCCTAGCCTTGTATGTGCTTGTATATTTAGAAAATAACGAGAACATCTCCATGTAATTAATGTTTCAATTAAATTAGCAAGTGATTCCAAAAATCAACAAAAGGGCATAAATCCTCACCCATTTAAAGGGTGGTAAGTCAAAGCTTTTCACTTTAGCCGCTTCAGTCACGACGGAGGCCCTTGAAAAGTTAGCAATCATCCTGAAAAGTGGGTCGCCAGGGGGCAATCCTACGGGCCCCGTGTTTCATTCTCGAAGCGTATGACGCCATGCATTTCGAAAAAGTTGCTTTCAGCTCTAAAAAACACAGCAAGAGGGAAGTGTGCGGCCAAGAGAACGGGCGACTATCCCCCTCACTAGAACGAAGAACAAAACGCGCCCAGACCACATCGTCCGATACCCTCCCATCCGAATACAAAAGCAGCAGCGAGCACAAGCATCAGCAAGCAAGCAGGAAAATCACCACGGACGGGATTCGATTCATCGGAGGGAAAGCTCAGCTAGAAATCATTTCACGCATTCCTCAGATGACGAGGATGATGATGCTGATGAGTTCAGCGACAGAAGCAATTCAAAGCAGGAGGAGGGGTAGTGCCCAGTCAATCGAGGCAACGGTACGCTCTCCCAAAGAATGAAGTCTCTTGAAATTGCGGAAATTGCTCACAGAATTGCGTTGATGGCGAAGCGAATAGTTTGTGGAAAGGGAGCGGGGGTAGAAATTCTGGGGACGGGAGAAAAGTAGGGGGGGTACGAGGGGGGTTTGGTGTCAATGGCGCCCACCTCCCCTATCAGCTCCCCCGTGTACCAACCCATCTCCCCGAGTTGGCTGCATCCGGAGACTAATGCATATGCAGGGCGGGGGTTGCATCCTCTGGCGTATCCCCCGCCGCCGCCCGAGTGCTCCCCTCACCCCCAGGCCCTCCTCGTTCTTCTCTCCACAGACACGCAACATCCCTTGGGCGGCAATGTAGGCATACAGCGTCCTCGGGTGGTCGCGCATGCGCAAATGGGTGAGAGACCCCCACACGGCGTGCCTTCAGGGCCCGCCGAGTACATAGGGATTCCTCCTCATTCGGTCTGTTTCTGTGCCTCCTCCCATGCCCTTCAACCAACCGCCCACCCTTCATGTGCCGGCAAACTGTCCGTATCCCTGTTCCCTCGTGGCGCCATCGTCTGTTCAAAGCAACGAAGCCCCCGCCCCAGGCATCCCCCTCCTAGTTACACGTTCAGATCTCCCTCCTGCACGGTTCCCCTGATTCTATGCCGTCGTTCACCCCCACCTCTTCCACAGGACTTCAGCAGTCGATGTCTAATATCCCCCTTTATTCAAAAACTTCCAACGCTGAGAAGAGTGTTAAAGTTCATGAGAGTGTTTATCTGGGGTGTCCTATCGTTTCACATACCCAGAATTGAAACTACAGCATTTGAACTGTTCTTGATCTTCCATGATAAATGGAGACGCCGTTCTTTCTTCAAAGGGGCTGAACCGACGGGCGGATATCGCTTGGTTTATACCACTTTTTCTTTCATGTATTTTTTGTCTAACATGAAATAATTTATGTTGACTGAATCAAAACCAATATTATCCACACATATGTGATGGCTCACAATGTGATTTGTGAGTGGAAAAATAATGAAGAAATATGATTGGAAATTATTGGATAAGACCTTAGCTATATTTAATTAAAACTAATTTTAAAATAAAATTTGTAATAATACCTATTTTCTGTTATGTTATAAATAAGATTAATATCAGCAAATTTCAATAGTTTTAACTGGTAACTATTAAGCAATATGATATTTTAAGTTTATTATCCAATATTAATAAGTAACTTGTATTGCACCCTAAACGTGAGTTAGTGAAGCTCTAAAATATTCAAATACATACAATTTTTTCGCGGAAATGATTCAACACTCATCTTCAAACGCATGAAAGAAGTTCAATAGTCATTCTTCCAAAAAGCTGTAATTACAAATTATCCTAATATTATTTCTGGGATTGATCTGGAATTTTCCCGCACATAAAAAGGGTCGCTAGCTAACCACAAGGCCACAAACAGGTTTGAGTCCAATCTTGGTTACAAACCTCTAATCTTGCGTTTGAGAAGAATTTTTGCGTTGAAGAGTCTGGTCTTCGCGATTGAACTCCTCAATAAACAAATTGCATGGTCCTTTCCTGATTTCGCGTTGATTCGATATTGCCTTCAGTTTATTTAAAAACCCAATTATTTATATACTGGGGTTTGAATTTATCTACATGTGAAAAATGGTATTTTTATATTATTTTATGTTAGACCTCAGTATATTTTTAAACAGCGCGTCATGCTACTTTAGGTTAAATACTAACAACAATCAGCCGAATACTTATTTATATTATCCCGTCATAAATGACAATAGATAATATTTATATCAACTACAATTGAAATTTGTAGCTTGGCCATTGGTTTGCCCTCGAAGTAAATTCACTTGGAATGGCCATTCTTATATATTAACCATAAGGTAAAAAACGAGACATTATTTTATTTATTTGCTAATATTTAAGATAAAATTAACTTTGTGTTTGATAATTTTTTACCCATCAATACAATTAATTTACATTTCATTCAATTCAATTACATTTAACGTAATATTAAAAGGAGTGAATGAGAGTAAAATAATTTATTCTCTTTCTGATTTTTCTTTGGTAAGGCTTAAGCCTCCTTTAGGTCGGCAATATGGTTTTTTTGGCAGTAAATTGATTTCAAATTACTAATAGGCGGCCAGTGTTGGATAACTTCCCATTAATTTGTGAAAGATGTCGAACTAATACGGCTTAGTCTCTTCCTTTCCTGTTATTGTTTATGTTTTTGGAAGTTTACCTAGCTTGTTTTTGAAGAATCAAATTGGTTTGTCAGTAATTAACACATAATTAGATGCCGGAAAACCGATCTGTTTACCGTTTTGGTTGGTCAACCATAGTGAGCGTTGCGTTAGTGATCAACTTTGAGTGTGCATAATTGGCCATTTAATAAAGACGATTGATTACAAATTTCCTGTAACAACAATAAAACAGTGACATCTAAATTATCCATCACAATAATAACAACGACTGGAGCAAAACCATTATTTATCCAAGAACATTAGTCTTAACGATCTCTCTATATAACGATAATGTCATCTAAACCGTCTGATGAACTACGAAGTCTGGCCAATAAATACGCAAACTGGTGCAATCTGGCGGCCATGACTCGGACTATAACCCCGCCCCCAAGCGAAGGTAGCTGCCTGAGACCCTATGAGCCGTATGTGCTTAGCGATCACCGAGCTGAGCGTATGGTGCCAGTAATGTTATTTTCTGTTGTCCTTGTTTTTACCGCTTGTCGAAAATGGAATTTGACGAAAGCAAGGAGCGACGAATCAACATAAAGTGTTAGGTGAAGTGCGGTAAATGATATCAAGAAATTATTGGCATGTTGACAGATATTTACAGTGATAATGCTCTGAAGAAAACATCCATTTTCAAGTGGATTAAGCGTTTTTAAGATGGCCTATGAGACGCCATGGATAATGCAAGGTCGGAACGACCTACAACCACATGTGTTGACGATAACATTGATCGTGTGCGGTCCCTGGTGTTTACCGATCGTGAAAAAACTTTCCGAATGGTAGCTGATGAACTGAATTCAGAAAAATCAACAGTGCTCACTATTTTAACCGAGCATTATGGATGGATCCATCACCATGACAATGCACCTGCACATTCACTATTGATTGTTTTCCAGTTTCTGGCATAATATTTAATCACCATCCTTGTTCATCCTCCTTATTCGCCAAATCTCGCTCCCTGTGACGTTTTCCTACTCCCTAAATGCAAAAATGGGATGAGGGGACACAATAAAGCAAGAAACGACGAGAAAACGTGAAAGGGTACTTTAAACAGTGGAAAAAAAGATGGAATAAGTGCATAATAACGTATGGAGAGTACTTTGAAGGGGACAAAATCGATGTAGACTTTTGCAAAGTAAAGTTCTTATGGTGGCAGTTCGCGTATTTACTGAACAGACCTCGCAGATTTCAATTTATTCCCAGCGTATGTCGATAAAATATGTATTATGTTTAATATATTTTAGTAGCATGCGCTGGGAATAAATCGGAATCTAGTTTAAAGGTAGTTGTGATGGAATTTTCTTTATAATTATAATTTTTTAAAATTTTAATAATCTTAATTATATGATAAAAATATTATGATAAAAATATTTTGACATTTTTATTCTACCTTAAAGATAGATGTAGCATAGTAATATTGTTAATAGAGGTATTTTATTAGTTTTTAAATATTTTGACTAAAACTATAAAGATTTCTCCTATAGCGGATCTTGAGAAATTGATTGTATTTTAAGATCGTGCATCTAATCCAAACATGAGTTCCTCTCACGGAGTCCACGAAGCACTGTATCCCACCCTCTAAGAGATGCACACTTTCTCGAGAGCAACCTGCAAGCTGTTTACGTAGTTAAGGGACTGAAGTGGAGTGGCGATAGGATCCGTGCCTCCTCATAAAAAGCGATTAGCTAGCATGTTCGAGGTGAGTTGGAAGGGGTTGAATTCCTTGGCCCACCATCAGGAAGGAAACTGGTGATGACATAATCTGAAAGGGTGCCAGAAAGCGTACTTCCTAATATACTACTTATAATTATCTAAAATGGTCCTAGTAATAGAATACTTAAATTATATTGTAACAAACTCTTTAAAAATTAGTGAATATGGAGGGAAGTGATGTATTTTATAACTTTGAGTTGAATACAACTACCTATACGTTCAAGGTTTATGTTGTTTAGAAAGAAAATAAATTTAATAATATTTTAATTCTATGATGATGAATTTGTTGTGGTATTTGGTAAGAAAACTAACTGGTTATGCCTTTTATTATGTAATATTTTCAATCTATGTTTCATCCATCGACACATATGAACGCAAATAATCACTTCTATTTCGTAAAGCGCGCGAATCACTACTTACAAAGTGCTGTCCGAATGCGTTTTTGATTCACAGTGAGAACTCCTGGCACTTGACTTACGCAAAGCTTAGTAATGTGCATTTCCTCGTGCATGATGTAACCAATGCGTCTTTTTGAAATCCCAACAGAATTATCCATTTGAAGCACCATCTCACGCCAATATTCCAAAATGACTTATTTAACTTATGGCTGGCATTCTTAAAATTATTTTTGGAATCAATGAGAGGGTTTTTGGATAGGGCTCATTCTATTTTCTCCCGTCAAATCATATTAAATTGTAGAAATTAGTTTTAATGTTACAGAAGTATCTTCAGGAATTGTTTACCCCGTACTCCAAGTGGTGAACAGTTCAGGTTATGTGTTCCTCAAAATCGAGCCCAGTTTATACTATAAACGGCTTGATGATTGACTGCATATTTAGGACACCGTTCTTAATGTTGGTAGAAAATTAGCCACCTTTAATTGCATTTCTGACACGCGAAAAACCCCCTCCATTCTTCCTCTTAAAAAATCTTAAATTTTCCCAACAAGCCCACCAAACTTCCAGCACATTCATATCACCTGTACCTCCGGAAGGGGGAATAAAAGGCTTTGGAAGACCTTTTCCCTACCGTGAGCTAACCACCGTTGAGCGACTTTGCTAGTAAAATCATTTAGGAGGATCTTCCCATTCACTTTGTTTTTCTATACCGTCCAGTGGAAAGAATGTAAGGTAGATGATCTATCCACGATAAAAGAACATTGAAATTAGGAATTTGGTGCAACCTGTGTAAACTAAATGTTTTAATTTATTTTTCCATCCAGAGAAAAGCTCAAACTTCTGTGATTGAATTGTTTATTTTAGTTACGAAGAATCTAGCACTTGACTTAAGAGATACAATAGTATCGATGATTTTCACAAACCTACTATATTTTCTCCAAAATCAGTCAGCGTAGGATCATTTAGGGAAGTAAGCCTGTCATTCGAATTAGTCTTTGGAAACAGCGGTTAGGTTTTATTAATGGATGACATTCTGTCAAACCTACAGCATATGTAGAGCGCGAAATCTCGTACTCAATTCGCAAGTGTTTATCCGATACCGTTTTTCAAATTAAAATGAATAGTTCTGTATTTAATTTTGCACAAAATATTCTGATTTATTCATTTTTCTTGGCTAAACCCATCTGCCTAGTTTTTATCAAAAAAATCTTTACTTCTGATTGCATTAATTGAAATTCCAAATATCCATAAATGGCATCATGTTATTTATAATAATTTGCTAACAAATCTAAATGGGCTTGTAGCTTATTTCTTATGGAAAACGAAAAGGAATAGAGCCTTGGATTGACACTGCGGAAATATTATTAGAATAGGCGATGAATCATAAAGTGTTGCAAGTTTAAATGCTATGAAGTCGACAGTTCATTTCTCAAAGATATTTTAATTGTTCACTCTAGTTAAATAAAAGCCATTTCCCTACAAAACTTGAAGGGATAAAATTTTCCTAACTCCCGAGGTAAAATTCTTTGTTTCACTTTTGGGAGCATATAAGAAGTTATAAAGTGTTAATGTTCCAGTTAAAGTTATAGTAGATCCATTATTACGCGTACCACAGTGAATTCAGAGACCGTGTTTCCTTTATTAAAAATAGATTGTGGGTAAATGGAATAAATACCCCAATTGAATTGCAAAGACGTCCTACGAACATATATTGGATTTTAGTCTCAAGTATCGGCTTTGCAGTTTTGATACATGTGAAACATGATTTTTCAGCTATCCTAAAGATATTCCCAAAGAGCAAACCCAAGTTCTAGTCTTTATTTCTGATATATGAATACTAGGGGTTAGCGTCAAACACAGTCATATTTTTGGCAAATCTTGTTTCTAGTAAGAGTACACTTTCACTAATGGCTTCTTATTTCTCAACGTAAAATATTATTCTGAACCTGCTTGTAAATCAATGGCAATAATGTATTGATTAAGCCTTTCCCCATTACATTTGATCATATTGTCATATTGACATCAAACTCTATACCGTTCGATATGAATGTTAAGGGTGATTAAAGCAAGAAAATGAAGATATTTTCCAATGTATATACTTGCAACCACGAGATACCATTAGTATTATTACCATTCATACCATTCAAATTATTCTCCAAGTTAGAGTTTCCGACTTGGTCCACTTCTGTTTCGGTATGCCTGTGGATGCCTCTCCAGCGAGTACGATCTCACAGCGGAGAAAACACAGGATGCCTCCAAGAATTGCATCGGTAATGCATACGCCGTGCAATCCATCCATCAGTTCTCCCGACTCTGAATGGTGAGCTCACGTAGCGCAACGCCTGAGGCCAGCTGGCTCTCAGACCTCTAGTCCAACCTTACCCGCCTTTTCTTCTGTACCTTCGGCTGTTGACTCACGTTGGAACAATGCAATGCTATTGCGCGCTTCAGCCTTTGCCCCATTCCCTTCCCCAACACCTCATCGATCGCTCCCTTTTTTTGCCACCCGCCGGATACATGTGCTCCCATTCCATCCTATATACGATATTTGGGAACATGCATTTTCCATAGCACTCACTCGTTGGTATCGCGGAGCCAATTTAAAAGCCGTATTCTGCATCTAAATCCAAATATGACTCTGAAGTCTTCGTGTCGGTCATCGGTCTTTCATCACGGCATATGTTCAATGACTCAATTTTCATTATCTTTGTCAGTGGTGTTCACTAAAATACCCTGTGCTTCGTTTCCCCATTCTGTGGTTGACCACAACTCCAGGAATGGCCGTAAACAAATTTATGCTAGGACGTCAATTTCTGCATTCTTTAATCGAAGAGTTATTTGAGCATAGGTACAGTATTCTTGAAGCTTTTTTAATACTCTTTTAGAAAATTAAGATGCTTATAAAAGGCGGCGGAAATATTTTTGGCGATTTCCAGATTCTTATTTAAAATACTTTGTGATGAGAATTTCAAACGGAGTACGCCATCCGTCGGATCGAACGTTCTACCTTGAACACCTTAGCACCTTTTGTTGGGCCGCCAAAAAAAAATAAAAGTAACATTATGGTGCAGATGCAATTTTGAAATGTAACTCTACACATGGAATAATTACTTATGATTTAATGACATGAGTTTTTAGAAAAGGGGAAGATTTAATTAATCCACCTGAAATGTGATTCATATAGGTTTTGGAAATTTAAGAATTCCTCCTAATTTAAATGGTAAATTTTCTCAAAATTTTCATCGTCCTTAAAAAGAAAATTTTTCAGTGAAAATGGAAGATTTTACCTAATCAATACATTAAAATATGCAATAAAACGTTATAATATTTTTAACATTTATAATAATGCTATAAAAGAGAAGTCGATATCGTACACCACCTGGAAAAGTACTATGTTATTGTAGGACTCAGATAAAATATTTGTTATTAGTTAATGCTTTAATAGAAGCAAGTAATTTTAATGCAAATATTTCCTAGTTAGCCTTAATTTTCATTTATTAAAATAATTTAAAAAGGTATGGCAGCACCGTTCTACTAATGGTAATAAAATTAGTAGAAAATAACGCAGTTTTAATAACTATCATATTCATGTTTACATTTTTCTGTCTTTAAGCACTAGAGTTAGAATTGCTGCCATAATATTTAGGTAAGGGCGATTGGGAATACTCTTTGAACCGCTCTCAATGTTTTTCCTCTTCCATCAAGCTTTCACAATGGATTGATGAAGTATCCACAACTGTTTATCTGAAAAAACGTTAGGAAACGCCTCAAAACGTGCCACCTAAAGTGCAAAGAATTATTTTCGAGTGTCAAGCATAGGGATTTCTGTGGAAAAGCTGCTTTATAGAAAATTGCTGAAAACAGAAAAACTCTCTAATCTCATGGGAATAAGAATCTTTTGCCTAGGAAAGGGATCTATTTCCTCTATATTTTGCGTTTTCTACGGCTATGAGTTGGCCCTGTATCAGTCAGTATCTGGGTGAGCATTTTTCTAGTGAATAGTTGCAGTACAGCCGTTGAGATCAATGTACGAATGGGTGAGCTGATGCACTCGTCTCCTGTGTACCTTCTCTGGTCAAAAGGGTGGCAGAATTGCGTCATGGATTGGGTGGGAGCTGGAAATGGGCCACGTAAAACGTGTCTTCTTCACTTATGGATGGAGGCACTCTCTTTATGCCGCCAGTATCTGGAATCGGTAAAATTTGGTCGCGTCCTCGGGGAAAACGTGTGTAGAGCCTTTACGGCCACTCCAATGATTCTTTTTTTAACGTTACCCAAGGAGCCGAGGAGTCTATTACGGAAATGTAGTTGGCCTCGATGGTGCTCGTGGCGTTGTGTTCGCTCGAATACTGCTCTCGTTTACCGCTTGAAATTCATTAGTTTTTTTTGCTGGTGCTGCAAAGTGCGTTTTGGAGTTCCTCCTGTGACATTTCTACGCTTTTTACATGGGAATTTATGTGTTCAAAGTCAGAAGAAATAATTTGGTCCGCTGAAATAAGACTCATAGGTTTGACCTTCAGACCCAATATCAATTGGCAGTTTTTTTCTCGGAATTTTTTACCTTCATTTACAAATGTACCCAACAATTGCTACCAAATCGTTTTGACGCATTTGGTTCTATACTTCAATGAAACCATTTGCATTAAGTTCGTTGTTATAACAACTACTATGGCAACTTCATCCAAAATTAGGGGCTGGAGATCATACCTAAAGTTTGTTTCTGGCTCCCGTCTACAATTGACAGTACCGAACCGGATGTATGATTTCAATTTTGAAATAAGGATCCCCTTTTTATACGTGTGGTCGGATGCCTTCTCATTTATGTAAAAGCTTCATCTAATAACAAAAGAAAATAATACATTGTTTTTTAAAAACATTACAATGCCTAGAATTAGAATTATTGTCAAATTTCTCCATTTGACTATTCAAAGCGTTTTGACGAAATTCAAAAGTTATTAAGCGACAGGGTATCTTTACAGTATTTCTGAGAAATGGTTAATGTATGAATGTAGAAAACTTAAAATTAAGCATTATTAAATTATTGATACTTATTACATTAAATGTATATTAGGATAATCATTTAAAACCAAAACATGTATTTAACCTACGCCGACTTAGATTTTGAATGTTTTTTAAGAAGGGAAACAAAATATAAATACATTTGAGAGAGATTTTTATTTCTTTCTGAAAAATATAGATGTTAAGTCATTACAATTTTTCATTTGTAAGCCCTTTTACGAATTATTTGAGACAAAAAAGGTACAAAAAGTATTTTTTTGCATTTAAAAAGCTGTGCTTAAAAAGGCTTTGCAAAGAAATTAAATGAGAAGTTTTATAACAGATCTTCGATTTTGCCTAAATATATCTCCATATTTTTTTAAAACATATCACCTCAAATGACCTAATGTTAATTTCAAAGTTTTAGGTGAATTTACTATGTTTTCTCACGTTTCTGTCTTCGCCGTGCTGTGCTGCATGCTGCCTCGCTAATATTGTCCAGACGGATTGCGTTTGGTCTGCTATTCCAACGTAATTCCTTTGGGCTTAGTTGCCTCAGCGTCCCTACACTTTAATCTAACGAAATCGTCTGGGTTGCCCAAAGGAGGAGCAGAGTGTTCATCCTTCTCGCTTCTCTTTTGTTCGTTTACTTTCGTAAAAAGGTGCGTGAGTACGAGTCAGTTATGAGATTCACGCAACTGCCCATGTCTCTCCAAAGGGCTGCTTCACTCTAGACCGGGTACACTTCCCCATTCGATAGCGACCGTTTTATGCAGGTGCTCATTAGCTCGAGGGCCAATTCGAATTATTGAACATTCTAACGATTTCCGAGCAACACTAAAAATAATCAAGTATTTTAGATATCTTATACTATAAGAAAGAAAGATAATAAAATTGGATTGCTCTAAAATTATACAGTGAAAAGTGGAAGACAATTATTCTTTTTCAAGAAATTTTTTGTTTTCCATTAATGGATGGTCATATATTCAGATCAAAGTCGAAATTTTGATCGTCTCAAATATTTTCATTTTCAATATCGTTATTAAATCAAAATTACCCACTTAATATGAGGATATTCGTTCCATTTGTCGCTAATGTTTTTCAGTTTAAATAGGTAATTGAAGAATCTTAATTGAACCAACTTTCCCTGAATTAAAATATTGCCCTAAAAATGGACTATATAAAGTCATAAACATGCTGAATAATTTAGATATAATATTTATCTTATGAATACCGGATATTTAATAATAACATTATTTTCTTGAAACATGTACAATGCCAATTTTTGACTAAATCAAGTGTATTAAATACAAGTGTATGTAATTGTGTACAATGTATTAAAACTATTTGAAATAGAACAGTAATTATTAAATTTACGATTTTTCAATTTAAGATTTCCATACATTGACTGTCCTAATACCATACGATAAATATTTTTCATAAAACATTAGATAGTGATGAATTTTTTTGGATTAAGTAATAATACTTACTCGATTAAAAAATGTCTTTTCATGATACCATCTTCTCTTTGATGTAGTGTCCCCATATTTTCATAACTGAAATTTTTTCAAATCTAACAGCTTAGAAACTTATTATATTGTTTTAATACTCTGACGGAAAATTAATATGTAGAATGAATAATGACCTATGTAATACCGATTTAAATTTGAGACACAAGCAGCTAGATAAAACCAATGTATTGACTGTTTCGTTGCCTCACATTCCTGGGTTAGTTTATGTCCAAATAATGCCAAGAGGAATAAAAATCTTCTAATTTTTGGAAAAAATCGCAGGATCATAGAAAGTCCTGAATAAGGATGAAACATTCGTAGGATAAATTCAATTATATTTTCTTACTACCTGATCCACAGCGATCAGCCAAAAGGCTGATTTGATATGTGCGGGAAAGAGCTCAAATGGGCATAATAAGCTTTTTCATATGCCCAATAGCATGCGTGGTTCACACTTATGATTAAGATCGGAAATTTATTTACAAATACTTACAAGTAATCCGTATTTTAGCAGATGGCCAGTAAAGACTTTGTAGTGCTCAAGGAAAATAGAAATGACAGCTAGTAATTGGGAATCGAAAACTTCTATGGAGTGGAAAAAGTGATTATTGAGCGGCTTAACGGTCGCATCGCGTAATGCAGAATAATGTTTTCTGAATATTAGGATGAATCAATCAATATTATATGCATTTTAAATACCTTTTCTAGGTATATTATATGAGCTATGTCTCCAACTAAGTTTTCCAGAGCGACTGACCTCGCCTTTGCAGAGGCCCCTCCTTATTTGCTCGAGGAACCAATATTGCCGCCGGGATTATAAAAAAGTAGGACGCGCGAGGATCGGCCTGCTTGGTGGTCCTCAGAAGGGACATAGCTCCAAGAGGTATTTAATCCTCTGTAATTTTTTTTAAGTTTGAATGATTAATTTTCCTCACAGCTGGGTACTTCAGGAGCTCCTCTTTTCCTTCCCTTAGTGGGGGGCATAATTTCAATAAACTATTGGATTATTGTATCCTCTTTTAATGATGCATGGTTTACTACACAGTAACACAAGAAAAAATCGCCAATATATTCCATGAAATTCACATCTAAAGCATGGTTTACATGCCATGCTTAAAAAACATTTATGGTTGAAAGCGTAGGCATCGTCATCATCATCCTAGGAAATTGGATTTACAGGGCCAGAAATAATATTTAGATACCGGCTGAATGTGTTGCGTAATATAAGTAAACCGAGAGATTTCGCAGGATGATATCAGATATCAAGAATCTGGGTAAAGGTAACAAATAAAGTTAATTGAGCCAATATAGATATTCCATGTTACTGAAGAATTTTCACCACCTGCCTCGTCGCGTTCTCTTTTATCTCGCCACGTTAAGAATTTTGTGCTCCCGTTGCAGGGGACTTACTTCAAACCGCAAACGATGCCCCAGTTGCTCTAAAAATGGACAACTGGAGATGAGTCATGGGTCAACTGCTATGACTTAATAAATCCAGTCTTCCCAAATGTCGGTTGACAAGAGTAAAGGAGAATATGATGAGGAAGCTAATGACAATTACGAAAAAGGACATTTCCAATTGTATTGAGAAGTGGAAGAGGCGCCTGGATTAGTGTATGTTGCCCCAAGGGCAGTATTTCAATGGGCACTAAGACATCATTATTCTGAGTAGGCTATTTCTCAAATGGAATTGTTAATTATATACCCGTCTATACTCGCTTATGGTTTCCAATTTCAATACATTTTGCAAAATAAGCATGCACCCTAAATGAGGCAATCCTGCATTTTAGTTAGTAATTTTTGCTCAACAAAAATGCCAAGATGCCAACAAAAGATGAAAAATTTTGGAAATAGAAGAGACCTCACCTGCCCTCACTTGGACGTCCAAGGAGATAATACGGCCAGCTGTGTTGGCTGCCGAGCAGCGGTAAGTTGCGGTGTGGACATCGGGACGAAAGGCCTCCCCGCGGAATGGGGGGAAGAGCAGAGTCCCATTGCCGAGGGCGAGCCTGGTCGACGGTACGCTCGGCGCGGGTGAACCGTCGGCCAGCAGCCATTCGACGCGGGGTGGAGGAGTCCCTTCGGCGGCGCAGTCCACGCGAGCCCCCGTCGCGTTGGAGAAGAGGACGAGGGGCGGAGGCTCGAGGGTAAAGCGTGGCCCGCGGCTCTCGGTCAGATAACTGGAAACTGTGAGGAAAATATACTTGGTTAATTTAACCTAGTAATTTAAAAAACAAACATTTTGAGCTCAATGACAACGACCATTGATTCAATTTAGCGAAAAAGGACAGCCAATCATTACATCGTTTTATTAATTGATGGAATAAATGGTTTCATCGAGAAATAAGCATTATATGGTAAATGTAAGTATGGTAGCAGGAATATGGTAAAAATTTAATTTGAAGGAAATTTAATATTCGTAGAAGTAATAGTTTTTATTGGATGCGACCGACAGCTGAGGTTATTTGTAGAATTAGGGAGGGACAGGAAAGGATGAAGGGTGGAGAGAAATCCGGCTTCGGAATTAGCCTACTCTTAAAGAAAGGCACCAAGGGGTCCACAGGTAAACGTCCCATCCGATAGAATGAAATGTTCATCTGGGAGAGATAGTTTTGGTGGATAATTTGTGGAAATCCATTTATAAAGCACAAAGAGAGAATTGATGAATGATGTGTTTCTACAGGAAAGAATATATTTCTGTATTATTTTGCTACACCGTAGCAAAACTAGTCGAGAATAAAAAATCCTATCCTGTGGAAACGCGGTCTTTGATTCTTTCTTGGTGCTTTTTAATATTCATCTTATTAAAAACAATCGGAAAAGAGTATTGTTATTTTAATTATGGTTATAATATTTTCATTTATACATGTATGGTCAAGAACGATTAAGAGATCGGTTTTGCAAAAACTTCCCTCAAGTACAAGCGTTAATGAAATGATTTCGAGGAAAACAGATCACAATTTACTTGTTTTAGGTTCATTAAATGTAAACCTAATTGGGCATTGCAAGCATATTTTGTTGCAAACATCATTTTCCATTTAATGATATCTTTATAAATAGTTTACTCTTGCCAAATTATAGATCAGGTACAATTTTATAATTTAAATGATTTCCCATTCGTAAATTAAAGCTCTGAATGATAAAAAATAAAAGTAAAATAAAGCTCTGAAAGGATAAATATTGTTTATGTATTTTCTGCCATTAAAATGATAAAGGTTCATGATTAGTACAATTTAAAATTAAAATTACCTCATAATTAAGAAATAATATATTAATTCAGAGTAGCTATAGCAATATTCTCCTTTCTTTGGCGCTTGATTCAGGCCGCTCACACCCCACACGACCTTTTGGGTAACCAACCAAACAGACCATCGAGTTGATTGCTGGTTTTATGCCTTACAAGTATAAGTATATACATAATTTAGCCTTTGAATATTATAAATATTGGAATAGTATTTTCCGTGGTCCTGGCAGAATTTTTATAATTATATTATATTTTAGGATCTCTGGTCACAATTTACACTGGTCCTTGACCGTGGTTTAAACACATATTAAATTGTATTGGGTTTCAATTCATGGCATATCGATTTACACTGATAAAAAATCTCAGTCATTATCCACGTATTTCAAAATATTATTGTAATTAACTTGATTATGACCAACATGTCGTCATTCCATCAGCTACTGATATTGATATCAAAAGGCTCTGATCCTCGTCAGATACTTGTAATTCTACTCACATACTACATACGTACATAACCATGTGTTTTCACATTCATAATCCTTCGTGGTTAGGCCCAGGGCGCTTAAACCAAATTCCACTTTTAATTGATTCTGGAGGAGATTGAAGCCACAAGCTACAGTTATCTTGACAATCCATGGACTGAGAATGTTCACAGCAGAAAATTTAATTTCGTAAGTGTTGTACTTGTGGATTTGAGCAACCCCAGTTTTTTGCTAATCAAAGTAACAAAAAAATACGCATACGGGTAGGTGTTTTAAAATAAATGATGTATTCACATTCCTAGGTCTACGCCATACAGTTGCTCTCCAGCTGTGAAATCCTGGTTTTCTCTCAATATTTGCTTCCTATTTGGCTCGCTACACGAGTCAAAGCAAAACTTACTCTAAAATTTATGAATAGATATTTTGAGCTTGATTTCCGTCAATTTCACTGAAAAATATATTTCATTCTCTAACATATCCTAAGGTGTTACCTATTTTATTCAGAAAATGTACAAAGAATATTCAACTATATTTTCCTTTGTATTTTTTTCAAATTTGATTCAATCAAAGGCTTAAAATATTTGGGATGTCATTATTATTAGGTAATCTATCGGTTAAGGTAGGTTTTTCGATGGACACAACTAACAAATAAAATATCAAATAAACATTTTGAAACTCCAAACAAAACCCAATCCAGCAACTTAATCTACATCAGGTCCCACTTCATCTTTGTGTACTTCTTTCCTCCCTTCATCCCGTCCAACATCCCTATCCTGTTCCTGCCCTTACCTCGCTTGCCCAACATTCTCCCCTCTATTACCTTCTTCAACATTCCACTACCGCTTAATACGCCTTTCATCCATTTTTCCTGCCTCCATACGATTTCTCTCAACAAACCCCTCTCCTCACCCACCATCTCCAGCACTTCCTCATTTGTTTTCCTTTCGGTCCATTTCACCTTCTCCATTCTTCTCCACACCCACATTTCAAAAGCCTCCAATCTACGTCAATCCTCCTGCTTCAGTGACCACGTTTCCGCACCATACATAACTACGCTCCATATCAGAGTTTTTACGAGTTATGTCTTAACATCCCTACTCAACGTCCCCGTCATCAACTCCCTCCTCCTTGAGAAAGCCTCCTTGCCTAGCGCAATTCTTCTCCTTACGTCCCTACCACTTTGACCGTGTTGGCCCAAAACACTTCCGAGATATGTAAACTGTTCTACCTGCTCTATTTTTTCCCCGCCTATTTTAATATTTAGCTTAGCCTTTTTCTTTCTGGAAAATCGCATAACCTTTGTTTCATTAATATTGATTCTAATCCCATATCTATCGTACTGAATTTCCAATTCATTCAGTGATGCTTGCAACTCTTAGGCTGACTGACAAACTAAAGCTTGGTCATCATCAAACTAAACTGATTTTACGAATTCCCCGTCGACTTTCATTCCAACCTCCAGTTCTTCCCATGCCTCATTAATCACATCCTCCACATAAACGTTGAACAGCACTAGTGATTATGGCAACCCTGCCTTACACTTCTTCCTAACACTGCCCATCCGGACTCTCCGTTCCCCACTCGCACCTGAGCAGTCTGAGACATGTACAGGTTGCGGATCAGTCTCCTGTCCCTCCAATCCATTCCTATTTTCTGCAATACACGCATCAATACACGCACTTGGGATATATTTTGTGCATATTAATTTATGGTTAAGTTATGGTATATTGATGGGGTTTTAAATGGTGGTCTAACATAGAAAGTAATAGCCTTAATTAAACTTTAAAGAACCCCATAGCAAGAGGCTTACCCTAGGCTGTTAATGTCAATCCACAGAAGGTTACAGTTTGTCCCTATCAGACTGTAGAGACGATTAAAGGTAGTAATACCGGCAGGGTGTCCTTGCTACCTAGTTTAATATTGATCAAATTTGTAACTCTTTCAACATGAAAACATTTTCAATATAATAATATCTGAGAACTCCTCTTACTTAATATATTTCTTTAGATAATGTTATTAATCTGGAACAGTATCTTTTAAGCTACGATGCATATTCATAAGTAAGTATGTTAGCTTTAGCACATGCGCTTCATGTAAAAAATTTATTTAATCCTAAACCAAGGAGTGTTTTTGACTCATCAAAGCCGAAATATCCCCCCCTCTTCCCCAGTAATATGCTTTATTGGTTCCTAGTTTGGTTTGTATTGCTGAGTAAAATAATTAGCTTTTTAGGCTATTTCTTTATTAACAACAATATTAGGCATTTCTACTTTTGTATTCTGATATCATAGGTATTCAACCGATAAAAATAACCAACATGATGTTAGCATTAATTTTGGCTAAGCTGCAGTGGATGGGTGTTTTCTATCGCAAAAAAAATTATTAGAGACATTGATTAAGCATTCATACATATCACCGATTTGACAATATCAAAATAAAAGGGCAACTGAACTGAACTGAGCCTGTATATTGTTAGCTCAAAAAAGACAATAATGGTTGAATAAATGATAGATTTTATTAGTTACCCTTTAATCATGCTTATGTCCTTCAAAAAATAAACTTCAGCTGGTAATACATCGTTGCCTACGTTTATTGCAGCTTTCGAAAGACACCTGGAAACGCTTATTGCTGGACAGCCTTTAAATCTGCGGTATGCTTTTGTTGTGTTTTGAATAGTTTCTAATCGGCGTCCTTTCAAAGTGAATTTCGACTAAGGAATTGGGAAACGTCCGCTGAAGCAAAATCCAGATAGCAGGGTGGCTGGGGGATCACAGGTGTGCTTTTTCGGCGTGACTTGTTAACCCAAATTTGTAATTTTATTGTGGCATGTTTTATCCTTCTCTAAACCTATATATAGTGCCGAATATTCACTGTCTGTCCTGTGGGGACATATTCACAATGAATAATCCCTTCTCAATCGAATATAACGATCAACATCACCTTCACGTTCTATCGAGACATTCGAACTTGTTTTGAGTTGTAGGGAACATGGCCTTTCCATTGTGAAGACTGCGTTTTGTTTCTATGTCATAACTATACAATCAGATTTCGTTGCCTGTGAATTTTGTTTTTATGAAATTTCGGTCTTTTTTAGAACGATCGAACAGTACCTAGCTGATTTCAAAGCCTTCTTTGACTCAGTTGCTTTGTTGATACTTGCGGCACAAATTACGAAACGACGTGCTTTATGCCCAAAAATTGCAAATCTTACAGACAGTTGACCTACGGTTTGCAGGCACTAAATCATTCACATTGTTGTCTGCGTCCTTTTTTGATTTCTTGCTTATTTAAGTTACTAGAATTATATATTTAAGTCATTAAAACAATTTTTTCATGCATCTTACACCATTATGGAAACTTGGACGAAACACAGTACCTTCGAGGGATTAGATAATTCTCTGCGGGAGGTCATATATTGTGTTATTGTTATTATATCATATTATTATTATTTTATTATTGTAAATATATTTTATCTTTTGAATATAGCGATTGATTTGTATAGACAGGGTAATTTTCTTTTACCAAGGTTCACGGCTTTGAGCGATCATTTTCATCAGGTGTCTTATTTATATCTCCAACGTTAAATAAATTCTTAATCTCTGAAGCATAGATCAAAAATGTAGGAATATTGCTAGACAATCCTATAGAAAAAATAGCACCAAAAATAGAACCTTTATTGGGATAAATGGGCGTTTGTTTCAAAGAACACCTTCACAGACGGAATATATTTCTGCTTTATAACTTGGGAAATTGAAAGAACAACCATCAAAGGTTCCATCAGTTCATTGGAATAAATATCTTTAGGATGGAAATTATTTCAGAAAATCACAAAATCATCGATAATCATTATAATAATGATAGAAAATCGCAAACCCAAATTTATTCATTCATCGGGTTATCTTTAATGAGAATAATTAATTACATTCCGATTTGTTGGACAGAATTTGAGCAGTATTTTCCTTTGGGTGCACTATTTTATCTTTCGATTTTGCAAGTGTCTGGCCACAGATCCATGAGAAAAACATCAGGGCCTATCGGCTTGCAAATTTCTCGGAGGCTCGCGTCCATTGAACTTGTTTACTTTGCCATCGCCAAACAATCTGTTTGAATGACATTTAAGGTGATTAGCGTTGATACTTCGGAGAATGATCTACAGTGAGTGGCATTCAAGTTTTGAGCACGATGACAGACCATCTTTACCCGTCACTATCATTAATAAACAACAATATTCACTCTACATTGTTCCCTATACATACTTCCATATCCCATTTTCTGAGCGAGAAAATTTCGTTGGAGAGTTAATTGAGTCATGAAGACTGAAAATGAATAATCAAATACTTTCAAACATATAGTCCAAAGGTTGTCAATATGTACAAAACTCTATTGTTATGATTCATTAAAAATACTCTATAAAAGTAACAATATACCCAGGAACCTACATATATGAATAATTATGCAATAATTATTAAACTTAAAGTATGTCTCGTCGGATTCATACGCTAGGGAAGAGAGCAAGTCATACTCAATACGATTGGCATATCAATCAGACACTCCTTAAAAGTTCATCATTATGCTCGTGTTTATGAAAACTTAGTTTAGAATTAGATTTAAACTCTAACTACCATAAATGTTTTTCAACATGACTATTATCGTTTTAGTTAGATTGCCTTAAGGTCTCCTGTTGTAAATCAATATTTTTAAATCACACAGGTATGAAATGTATGTATTCTGTATAAGAGTTCAATTTTAATCAACCGGCGAGTTTTCTGATGATTTAAATATACATATATTAGACGCGCAACTTTTGTAAATTAAACTGTTGAATTCCCACTCCGTATTCGCCTATCATGCGGCATGATCCAAGTATCCGGAAAGTATTTTCATTCTTCTGTTCGTATGACGCACTTGACCCACTCTTTTATATTCTTCTCCTTTCCCGCAATACGCCTACCACCACCAACTCCCACCTCATTCTTTCATTCCTCGCCTCTATTCCCCCTTCGCCGCCACCACTACCCACTTCTCAGCACTCTCGTCTCCGGCTTAGCTCCAGTCTTCATCCGAGATTTCCCGCCCGACGAAGGGGAGATCATCAGAGGGTGGTTTTTCTGCGGGGGATAGGAGGGGTTGGTGGCGGCGGATGGGCGTTGAGAAGCTACAATTTGTGACGGATGCAACACGGCGAGGATAATACAAAATCTCCGACAAATCGGCAGAATGCTCGGTGAAGTGTTTTTCGGGGAGGGCTCGTGTAGGGAAGGGTTAGTGTAGTCGGGCGGCAAGCTTGGGTTCGGTTAGGGATTCTGGTAGGAAGTCTGACGGTATGAGGAAGAAAAGCAGCCACCGCGAGGAAGGGCCGGGACTCGAATGATCACTCCAACTCGGGCTGCGTAAACAATTGGAGTGCTACAAGCTGAGCATCGCGCATCAAAGGGGATTACATCACTTCGGTAATGTCGTCATATTGTTGCCATCGATTCGTCCTTTTCCCGTGCATGGAAAAAGATACTGTTAAAACTCGCTGACTAGAGTAAGAGGAGAGAATTTATATTCCAAAGGGTTGAAAGACTTCTATTTTGATGACTACGAGTTTTCACACACGTAACTTAAAAACATGGCCAGCGGTACTAGAATCAGAGATTAATTTTGCGCGAAAGAGTTACAATTATATCATGCACAGCCTCCGAGAATGATGCCTGAATTTTCAGGGCATTCAGGCGAAAGCATCAAATTACTTACAACCCAAGCATTCATTCATTGGTTGAGATATCGTTTGGGCTTTACATTGAATATAAATCGATACAATCATATTTTCCAACAATTAACGAACTTATACATAAATAGTAATAACTGTTACGCAAGGATAATTGATTGCCAATGGTGATGGAATATTTCTTGCCTTTGTGTTACTATTCTCCCGAATTATACTCATTGTTAATTGAATGGCGTTTTGTCTTTATATTTATTTCTATATTTTTAATTAGAATTTCTAAATATATTACCACGGACATTAAAATGTTTTAAGAATATTATATTGGATTCGTGGAAGAGGAGTGGAATTGGAGAAAGAGAAAATGACAGGGTTTTTCAGCCTAGTTTTACAAAGTCATTTAACGTTCTACTATTGTAAGCCATGTTTAAAAACGTAGGTAGTAAAAACGATAGTATATAGGCATTGTCATCTTGATTATGAATAGCAGTAGTATTATTATCACCATCAATTCTATTGAAAACATTTTCATGTATTTAAAATATCTTTAGCATATCATTTCGTTCTTTTTGGTGAAATTTAACTGTTTATTTTTCTAAATAAGTTAGGCATAAAATAATGATCTGACCAAACCCAGAAAAAACCTAAGAAAATACACGTGGGGATGCCTCAGTAAATTACATATTTTCCAATAAATGTCTGCATTCTTTCTTTAAACTACAATGAGAGCTCGTTATGTATTACCTCGGGAAAAACGGTGCAAATTTATTATTTGTTATCGAGAAGTTAAATTTCCGAGGGTAGACAGAAAACAAATGCACACAAGCTCGTAGACCATAAACAAAATGACCTTCAGAAGCACTTCTGTCGGCATGTGGAAGCACCTTCAACACGCATGCGAAGGTTTGAGGCCGTTATATTCATCCAATATACTGTATTTTGAGTAGCGGAAGAATGGAGACTTGTTCTATTACTATGTCAACGCCAGTTAAACAGCGTGATGTTATTTTCAACTGCCTTCACCTTATTGTACGAGGTGTAATGACTACCTTTAACGTATCTCTTGAGTTAAGGGAAACATAAAAATCGCAAAGTTCAAGATCGGGGGAATAAGGAGTGTGAGGAATCAGTTCAAATTTCAGGTTTCGCAGAGCCTCTCCAGTTTGGCGCAAGGTGTGTGGACGAGCGTTGTGATGTTGCAAGATTGTTGTCACCAGGCTACCTTTAATACGACAACCGCGACAAATATGGTTTGTAAAAAGCTTTTGAGTAATTCTCCGGTCATTTTGAATCAAATTTGCGATGAGTTTGCAATGTTTAACGTCTGTGTCAGTGATCGGACGGCCGCTGCGCGTTCAAAAACTATTATGGCTTTTTCAGGCTCGTATATACTAAATGTATAGTATACCCATCGATTTTAAGTAGACCAATTAACAACATAGTCACCATAAACAGGTTTTAAAAGACTACGAATAAATGTATGTGTGTGTATATATATATATATATATATATATATATATATATATATATATATATATATATATATGAAGAAAATGTTCCGTATCTATCTTTTCAGTTCTTTTCAGAAGCCTTCTCGAGTGGACAGCGGACAGTTTTGAGTAAACGAGGCTCGTGCTCGTGATGGAGGCATTAGGATGAATGGCACCATGCATAGGCTGAATGTTCCTCCAAATGAATAGAGCTTGGTAGCAACAAGTTTAACGGCTAGTAATAACGTAGCATGATATAATGATAATTTCCAGGGGGTCGTATGCCACCACCACTTCATATCGAATGAAAAAAACTTACCAAGTCCTTCATAAACGCAATGTGCATTCTCTGAGAAAAATAGATTTATTGATCGGACTTGTAAAAATGCTTAAAATTCTTCAAATTATTCTTCCCTGCATCAATACTTTTGCGCAATCGTGTCTGCCACGCATGAAAGGCACCCTGAAACTCCTCGATGGGAATGTCTCTCAGAAATGTAACATTCCTTTGGATGTTTTCCGCTGTCTCTCAATAATTTCCATTCAGCTCTCTTGAGTCTGCGAAACAAAAAAAAACGTACGGAGCCAAGTCGGGATTGTATGGAGGCTAGGGGACCGCCGGAGTGTTCGTGTGGCTGGGGGCATGTGGCAGGGTGCTCCATCGCGCCGTGTTACAAAGCCGAAAAACACACTTCACGTGGAGGAACGTCTTTCCGCTAAGACTGCTCGGAACAAACTGGCGACTGGCTGTGTTGGAAGGGCCCCGTACCACACATCCTGACCGGTTTTATCGTGCTGCCATGGATAATAAAGGCATTCGCATTACTTTTATAATAGACCATGCACTGCTGCTTACAAAATGAATAAGATACTTGAGACTTGCCATATTTGGGTTCAGTTCACAGTTTGAATAAATAAATTGAAATATAATTAAATTCCATCAAATTAGTGTGTCACACCGTCACACTGGAAAATAGAGTCCATTGCTAGTGGAGAAAAAAGATAATTAACAATTATGATTTCCCCTATGCCACTTTTATGCACTTATACATGGTTTCAACTCTTCGTGTAATCTATAGCTGAAAATTATGAGCACGTTGGCATAAACAGGTCGCACACAAAAGTGGTAGGACTGATTTTCTCTGGCGCGAACGAAGCGGTGGAGAGGGTTCTGCCTGGCAGGGTAAGGAGGAGGGGGCCCTTAGCAACAGACCGACATCAACCTTAGTCGCCTGCGGGCTGTCTGTTTTAAGTGAAGCAAGTTTTTTTTCCGCGTCGAAAAACAAAATGAATCTGAATATAGAGCAGCGCTACTCCGTGAAGTTTTGTGCGAAACTCGGAAAGACGGCAACTGAGACCCTCGATATGAACAAGCAGGATAATGGGGACGCTGCCTTAAGCCGTTCCATAGTATTTGAGTGGCATAAATTGTTTAAAGAGGGTAGGGAGCTCGTTGAAGACGACCATCGCTCCGGACGGCCGTCGACGGCAAGAACCGACACGAATGTGGAGAGAGTGAGGACACTGCTGAACACAGACTGACGCTTAACCAGTGAAGAAATTGCAGACCAGTTGGGTCTGTCTGTATCCAACGTCCAACGCATTATTTCACAGGATTTGGCCATGCGCAAGATGTGCGCCATGATGGTGCCGAAAATTCTGAGTGTCGACCAACAGGCGACGCGTGTGCGCATTTCCGAAGAAGTGTTAGCCAATTTGCACCGAGATGAAAATTGTTTGGACAATGTGATAACTGGTGATGAAACATGGGTTTTTCAATATGACCCCGAAACGAAAAGACAATCCGCGGAATGGCACACTTCCGCGTCCCCACGTCCAAAAAAGACTCGCATGAGCAAATCAAAAATCAAAACGATGTTGATTCTGTTTTTCGACTGTCATGGAGTGGTTCACAAGGAGTTTGTCCCACCAGGGGAGACTGTGAATGCGAAATTTTACGTGCAAGTGCTCACCCGCCTCCGAGAACGCGTGAAAAGAGTCCGACCGGCCATCGGTAACTGCTGGGTGCTTTATCATAACAATGCGCCGTGCCATGGCGCGCTCGTCGGCAGACAGCTCCTGGCCAAACACGGCGTTGCCACGTTGCCGCACCCACCCTATTCTCCCGATCTGGCACCACCGGACTTTTTCTTCTTCCTCCTGATGAAAAGAGAGCTCAAGGAACGACGTTTTGACTCGATAAAGGCCGTTCAAGAGGCTTCGACGAGGGTCATCGACGGCATCCCCAAAGAAAATTTCCAGCGGGTGTACGGGTAATGGGAGAAACGTTATACTTAGTGCGTAGCAGCTCAAGAAGCATACTTTGAAGATTATTAAGCCGATGTAAGTATATCGTCGATAAAATTCTTGTAAAAAAATCAGTCCTACCACTTTTGGGTGCCTCCTGTATATACTCTTTCTGATATGAGGAAGTTGGGAGGCTGGTAGCAAGAGGTTGTATTAGATGGTGCATCATCCGGCGCAGTTAGCTTCTCATCGGGTTTCCCACATAGAAGTGCTATCGAACCGCTTTTGTTTCTTTTATACATTAATTACATCGGATATCAGGTTTCAAGTGAATTTCGTCTATTTCCTGGCAATGCAATGATATCTTGGGAAGTTTTGAACCGTGAAGATAGAGTATCTTTTTCTAATGACCTCAATATGACCCGAAAGTGGTGCGAGACATGGAGATTAGAATTAATTTTAAATAATTGTTTTAATAAATTTCGAAAAAAAACGTATTTCACCCGAAAACACTGGCCCCATACAGGGAAGCAACATTAGAAACATACGATCGATAAAATACCTAGACATTCAGGATTCATGCAGTGGAATTTAATTTTGTGAAAGTAGGGAAATATTAAATTTTAGGGTAAATAAAATGAATAGAGGTAGCTGTGTTCCTTAGTTGGGAACAACCTTGAGTATGCTGCGAGTTTATGGGATCCTCATGAGGTGAGCTTAGGTTTGGGACTATATTTACCGAAACATAAGGCATCTAGATTTATGAAACGTTTTCATGAACAAGGTAGAAGTGTAACGACACTATTAGAGGATTTAGACTGGGAGCCACTAGTTGACCGTAGCTTGAAATATAGGTAAAATTTACTGCGTCAATTTGAGGCAGGTCATTAATCGAAGGATGTTAAGGGCATAACTAAGGACAGTGCTACTATAGATCAGATCACTAACCTGTCCTGATTGATCTGACTGATCAGATCTCACTCATCTCAGTCATCTGGCTGACATGATGGAGATCAATAAAATAACCAATATATTTAAACTGTAATTTTTTCCTCGTACCATTATCATGCTCATGAATATCCTTTAGTGTAGCAAACGTTTTAAACATTAAAACTGTGAAAAATTTCTCGTAAAATGAACTAATTATTTATTTTTCTGGTGATTTTACAATAAAGTAAATGAACCATATAATTCTAGTATTAACCTTCGGGAGACTATTCATAACAGTGAAATGACAATTATCTATTGTAAATTACACTATATAATTATAATTATTAGGTAATCTACCGTTTAAGGTAGGTTTTTTGATGGACACAACTATCAAATAAACATTTTGTGGCTCCCCACCTATCAAACTAATCTATATCAGGTCCCTCTTCATCTCGGTGTACTTCTTTCCTCCCTTCATCCCGTCCAACATCCCTATTCTGTTCCTGCCCTTACCTCGCTTGCCCAACATTCTCCCCTCTCTTACCTTCTTCAACATTCCACTACCGCTCAATACGTCTTTTATCCATTTTTCCTGCCTCCATACGATTTCTCTCAACAAACCCCTCTCCTTAACCACCATCTCTAGTACTTCCTAATTTGTTTTCCTTTCGGTCCATTTCACCTTCTCCATTCTTCTCCACACCCACATTTCAAAAGCCTCCAATCTACGTCTATCCTCCTGCTTCAGTGACCACGTTTCCGCACCATACATAACTACGCTCCACATCAGAGTTTTTACGAGTCTTGTCTTAACATCCGTCCCCATCATCAACTCCCTCCTCCTTGAGAAAGCCTCCTTGCCTAGCGCAATTCTTCTCCTTACGTCCCTACCACTTTGACCGTATTGGTCCAAAACACTTCCGATATATGTAAATTGCTCTACGTGCTCTATTTTTTCCCCACCTATTTTAATATTTAGCTTAGCCTTTTCTTTCTGGAAAATCGCATAACCTTTGTTTTATTA
The DNA here is from genome assembly GCA_037158775.1 of Hetaerina titia. Lineage (NCBI taxonomy): Eukaryota > Metazoa > Arthropoda > Insecta > Odonata > Calopterygidae > Hetaerina > Hetaerina titia. The sequence continues at coordinate 72,204,280 of CM073779.1, forward strand.
ATATTGATTCTCATCCCATATTTATCGCACTGAAACTCCAATTCACTCAGCAATGCTTGCAACCCCTTGGCTGACTGAGCGACTAATGCTTGGTCATCAGCAAACCTAACCGATTTTACGAATTCCCCACCGACTTTCATTCCAACTTCCAGTTCTTCCCATGCCTCTTTAATCATTTCCTCCACGTATACGTTGAACAGCACCGGTGACAATGGGCAAACCCTGCCTTACACCTCTTCCTAACACTGCCCATCCGGACTCTCCGTTCCCCACTCGCACCTGAGCAGTCTGAGACATGTACAGGTTGCGGATCAGTCTCCTGTCCCTCCAATCCATTCCTATTTTCTGCAATACAAACATTAATTTTTCCCAATTCACTCTATCAAACGCTTTTTTGAAATCTAATAAACAGGCAAAAACGTCCTGATTGTATTCTATGTTCCTCTCGATTAGTGATCTCATTACTGCAATGGCATCACACGTACCTCTTCCTTTCCTAAACCCCAAACTGATCATCCGCTAAGTAATCATTTGCCTTACTCTCTATCCTTTTGCTGATAATCCTGAAAATAACTTTATCTACGTGGGATATCAAACTACTTGTTCTGTAATCCTCACCTGATGTAGCCTTTACCTTTTTCGGAATAGGAACTAATACTGATCTCACAAAATCTTCCGGCCACATTCCTGCCTCATAGATACATCAGTCCATATAGAGTCTCCTTTCCACATTTTCTGAAACATTTCAACAGTTCTACAGGTATGTTGTCCACCCCCACGGTCTTATTTGCTTTCATCTCCTTTAATGCCCTTTCCATTCCATCGTCGAGTATGCCTGGACCTAAGCTATCTTCTTCTACGTCATGTTCCTTTTCTATGTCTAACCTTGTCGGCATAAGTTCTTTACCATACAGTGTTTCTATATATTCCTTCCATCTTTCTTGGATTTTTCCTGGTTTAACTATTATCTTACCCCACTTATCTTTAACTGTTAGCACAGATATTGCCTTCTTACTTCCCGATAATAACTTAACCTTGCTGTATAGAGCACCAATTTCACCCTTCCTCTGTAAACTTTTCATATCCTCGCATTGCATTTTCCACCATTCTTCTTTTGCTTTATTTGTAGCCCTTCTCAATTTATTGTTTAACTCTTTGTACTTCATTTTGCCTAACTCTGTGTTTACATTCTTCTATCACACTATATAATATATTTATTCAAATGTGCCGGGTTGCAACATTTCGTATCATCTTCAGGTGAAAATTAATGCGTATTGGTATATATATATATATATATATATATATATATATATATATATATATATATACTGTTATACTGGAGGGAAGAAGGATGGGGTTTGGGATTTTGATGGTACGGGGGCGAAGACTGAGAGAGGAACCGTGTCCCTGCAGGCGAAAACCAACCAATGAAAAACCAAGGATATGGGGCAGAATTCCGTTCATGGAGAGAAACGAATTCATTGAAAATCGCAAAAAAAGTATGAAACTGAAATCCATGCAACAATCATCCTCGGGAAATGTATCACAAACACCAAGAAAACTCGTAATGTCGGTAAAGTTGAGTTTATGTACCCAATTGTGACGACTCCCAAGCACAGTACGAGGGATGGAGTGGAAGAAGCTTCTAGACAAACCAGTATTAGGTACCGCATGATAAGGGAAAAAAACAATCAATGTTTGCGAAATATTTTCTAGAAAGTAACCACAGCGACATCTCTCCAGCAATCCTCCACATTGAAGATGATGGAAGGAGACTGGACAATCTTGACGCTCTATAAATAGTGCTTCTCACAATTCACGTACCCCTTGTGAATGAAAAAGTATATCCTTCACTCCCCATTGTTTTCCACCCCCCTTAAGTTCACCACGAGGACCCATAACGACCTGCCACCTTCCCATTCCTCTGTATATACCTGAAGACCTAGCACCACCCTTTTCCGTACCGTAGACCTTGGAACCACAATGACCAGCCACCCACTGAGGCATCAAAGATTGAGAGAATAACAAGTAGAAAGTGTTTCTATCGAACTGAATAGGTGGACATTTTACTTGATTAATCCAGTCTATTACACAATAATCTGTCCCGTAGCTTTACAACTATCGGAGGAACTGCCTATGAGAGACATGTCGAATGCCTTTTTAAAATCTTTAACACATTTTTTTGATGCAAAAATTATTTTTACGGAGACCAAAATATCACGAACGATTAGTTCCAGTTTAATCTCGCCAGATCTACCATTTCGGAAATCGAGTTGGTTTCTACAGTAAACCCTTAGAATAGAGACATTTTATGATTGCTCTAAAATTTGGCGTGAGATGGATGTCAAAAAGATTGATCGTAAATAAGGTTGTTCTTCTCTGCATTAAAGATGGACGTGTGATATAATTGGCTCGGAGGACATTGCAGCAGAAACGAGGATATAACATAAACACAGACGTTTTTGTTCTTGAAAGGATGAAAAATTCAACAACCAAGGAACAATTTTCTAAGTTTATGAAATTTTGTAAGGGAACGACATCAAGAGAATTTGCCGATAGACGTAACGTGGAACTGAATATCCAAAAAACCCTAATATTTTCCCATTGCGCTCTATACACGTTTTAAGTCCCGTTATTGCGACGAAATTTTCTTGCACTCCAATGAGTTATAAGTAAGTTAGGCAGTAAAAATTAATGACATATTTTCATATAAAACTTGATTACATTAAATTAAGACATGTGAGACTCAAAGCGGTTTCGGAGGAGTCCAATGTAAAAACCTTGGAAAATCATTTATGTTCTTATAAATAATAGGTTATTTCTGAAACTCTAACTATAATCTATTATTCCACGTACATTTCGAACATTATAATAGATCCATATTTATCATTCTTTGAGATATGAAATAATACGCGGAGATAGCCAATATATTAAATTTAAATAAGGTATGAAAACACCACAATAAAAGTGGTAAATGCATGGACTTTTAGCATTAGTCATGGTATAGACGACAATGTTTAACAAAATACGCGTAATTCTACTAATGCGAAAAATACAGGAGCAACAGCGAAGAAATAAATCGATTTCGTCGGTTCCTCCTTTCGAAATAAATTTCGTGAACTCCTGCTAAAAAAGTTGGTGGAACCGAGTCATGAATATGTTACAAAATAATTTTTCACTAACCTACCCTAATGCTGATCTACACCTAAACAATCAAAATAATAATTGGTCAACCTTCCATATAAATCCTATTTCTTCAATCTTTACGAAAAATATTTAATTAATAATCTTTTAATGATCCAATACACCCAATTAAGATAAAAATCATTTCTAATAAATATATTATATCCGTGCCAATTCGATAGTTTTCATTGATTAAAGACTTAATTGATATGAACTCTAAAGAATAATAATAATTATAATATAAACTAATGGTAACTGATCTATATTTCTTTTCAACAATTATGAGGAATTTAAATCAAGGAAATGAAAATGTGTCAATACCACCGCTTTTGGGAAAGTTTAAATTAACATTGAGCATGAGACATTCGGTTATAGAAAGTTATGTTCAAGCTGAGTAGAAGGGTATCATCAAACAAAATGGTTAAAAAGAAGGTCACGGCGGGGGGAAATGACCGGATCATGGTGGTGGAGACCCCTTGGGGGAAAGTGAGACGGCGGAGGCTTGAGCTTCATGTAAAGGAACGGATTCCATTTTCTCACCAACGAAAAACGTAGGGAAGATGCCGTGGTCTCAAATAGAAAGGTGCAAACAAAAGATTACGGCGAAACGAGGATGCCGAGAGGTTTGGGAAAGGGGATGCTTGAGAGTCGTGTGGTGAGGGGTACGCTGTTGGGACTAGGGAGAAAATTACAGCTCGGGCCCTTTTCAGTTTGGTTTTGAGGGGGGTTGGATGTTTATAAAAGCGAACATAATGGCATTGGAAGGAAAAGTGTGCTCTGGGAAAGCGGATGGGAGTCGGATGAAGTTCGGCGAGCAAAACACACGAGCACGTAAGTTTGGTTACTCTTCTGGTTTTGGAACAACGGCACGGCTGTTTTACACTAACGGGTAAAATTAGCTTATTATTTTGGGGGGCAAGCTTGTTTGGCATCGTAAATGAAGGGGAATCCGATTCCTTTCCTCGCGATGATAAGTGAAAGAGTGTTTTCTGAGCTAAGGTCAAACATTACGATAAAAATATGCGAGTCAAGGAGTGAACTAGGTGACATTCTATCTCCATCGTTCACATAAGGCAATATTTCATTGAAAAAATGAAGACTAAGTGAATGGAAAACAGAATAGATGAATTAAAGTTAAGAGCTTCTTTATCTGGCTAAAAGAATAACGAACATAAGGAAAAATGAGGAAACTCCTGTGTTTATATAGCGGCATTAATTATTTCTTTTTTCCTTGCTGGATAATTTATAAAAGCTTATATGAAATGCGTACAAAGAAAGCCGTTATTTTCTGATTTTTACGATTTCAAAAAATACGTTTGAAATTTGAAAATATTAAAGTTTTTCGCATGCTTACTGTAATTAATAACATAAATAAAGGAACATCAGTGTGTAACATAATAAATGGTAGAATGATCATCTTTTGTGAATTAAAGGATTAAATAAATATTTCTGCTTCATATTTGCAGAAAAAAAGCAAATTAAGATATATTATTTAATGGATGCAATATCAGTTTTTTTTAATTCTAGTTCTCGGCTTAAAACCATGTTCAATAAACTTGAACAGCCAATATAATAATTACAATAATATATAATTGACTCATACCATATCTTTGGTTGAAATATATAAAATACCTATGTATTCTTTACTAATCCAAGTGCTGAAATACATCAGAGTAGGTGAGTAATTCTATATTCAATTATATTGTGGTGGAAATTTTTTCTTGTTACAAGCAGGGATGTAACAGAAATATAAACCATAAAACCATAAACACAGTAATCAACCCGAAGGTCGGTTTAGTAGGTGATGGTAGAGCTCACCCATGTACCAAGCCCGACGGCGTGTGAATATTCACACATCAGGGTAGGGGGGCCAGTTCCTTTCCCTGTGCCGGTTGGTTTCCTGGCCTTTCCCCCAGGAAGATCTGGTATCCGAAAAATCAACAAGCTTGGGTGGAGCTGCAGGTGCCCAAAGTGCCTTGCCCGGGAATCGAACCCAGGACCCTCTGGTCAGCAGCAGTCCAACGCTCTACCCGCTAGATCACCACGACCCACTAACAGAAATATATGAATGCATAATTGATATATTAAGGAAAAAATAGTAAAATGGACATTGTAAATAATTTTCCTCTTTTGCATAATTTTGATTGTTAAAAACAGAAAACAAAAATTAACTTTTTTATCTACAAGTATTCATGTATACGTACTTCTGCCATTCCATATGAACGCTTCATTTGCATTGCCATGTCAAAATGCTATTATCAAATTAAAATAGCTGGAGAGGAGAATATTTAACCAAACTGGCTCATATAAACTCTCTAAAATCCGCTATAATCAATTTCAATACCTTGAGAAAGTTCATTCAACGCCTGTCTGGGCATGAAACAAAACTAATGATAATGCGTAATATATCCTTCGGCCAGGAGTTCTTGTCGGTCCCTGGGGTGGCCGTACGTTTTTGAGACCGGTGATTTAAAATTAAATGAAACACTCATTGTGGAAAGCATCTTGCATTCAAAATCCTGTCTTCCCTTCTCTTATTTTTGAAGTTCATATTGAAGTAACGAGAGGTAAAAAACATGAAAAGAGAAAAATACTCATATAATTTCCTTTCGCGTGGTTGATTCCTCGTCTTTCTCCTGAGAGCAATTTGTCTCCTCACGGCCGAGAAGACGAAGCAAGCCTCCACCAACTCCTTAGTGTGGGGCCGGGGACGGCGGGTAAGAGGCGGGGATGAATGGTTCGCGACGCTAACGACTCCCTGGGCTCCGTCCCCGGGGTATGGCGTGCCCTGGTACGGGGAGAAATGAGGGATGGATTTGCACAATCCATGAGGGGGGTGTAGTCGGGAGGGGACACGGTTCGGCTGTGTGGACGGGGAGAGGGTAAAGACGAAGGCTGCACGGGACTTGGCGTATGAACATTGGACAGGGAAGGCGGGGGGCGAGAGCAGTAGCGCGCTTGGTGCGTACAAAATTCTCGATCGGCGCGCGGGTTGGAAAAAGCGTGGTGCTTATATGCTCGGCGGCGATCAATTAACGGGAAGCGTTGGAGGATGAAGAGCTTGACGTTTCTGAATCGCTAAACGAAATTTTTCGGGAATTTAAAAAATAATAATATTTGGGAAATGGGGGTACGAAGCTGTATGATGAAGCGGAACAGTATCTTTGTGTACGAAGGATAAGGTTCGGAGGTTTTTAGAGATAAAGCGTAGGACGTGGCTGAGAAGGGAGAGATTAAGTTAAGGACGGTAATGCTTTGGGAAAAAATGAACCGGGAGCGAGTTAAACTTGCGAGAGAACGGGGAAAAAAATGTTCGTTCAAGGAGGGTGCAGTAAAAAGATGATCGAAGCAAGACGGGGCCAGAGAAATTTGTCTTAGGAGCCTCTACTAGTTAAAAAAGTTTCCTCATTTCTATTTGGCATACCACCGGTAAATATTTACTAGGAAATGAAGAATCGGGATTCACACTTTTATTTTACTGAGTGTTTTACTGATAATCTTTCTTTTAAAAAATCTATTCCCAGGAATACCACAAAATCAATATTGAAATTGTGTGAATAAAATTTGTCTTCTGAGATAATGAATATGGTTTTGAAAAATAGATGGGGTAACATGCCTAGTTGTTGGAATATTGAATATTTCTTATCACCATTGGAAAATGTTATAGATAACTATTAAACAAAGGATTGGAATAACAAACACTGCAAAAATTTATTACCAGTAGTCCTAAAAATAGGACTGGGATATAGCTATATATCTCTTTTCATTAAAATGTTTTTAAAGGAATTTTAAATGTTAGCTTTAAAAAGTGTTGATATTCCGTGATTTGTATACACATGCTATATCTACATTGATTAGATAAAAGAGTACAGGTTTGTTCTATTTCTGCACATGCACTCTGACCTTTAGATCATCTATTTTGACCAATTGTTACGTATTAATGACAGGAAAAACCCAGTAGATCACGATAAGTTTAATCCTTGGATACATCCTAAACTCTTCCCTCAAAGTTTCGCTACCATTTAACGATGCTGAGTTGGATGGAATACAATAGTTTTCCGAAGGGTTCTTGTATCATGCTGAATAAAGAGAAGGATATTGTACTTAATTTTCTTTATTTCATCACTTTGAGAACCTACGAATAAAAACTAGACCTGTGTTAAACGGTTTTCACAAGAAAAGCGTTCACTTGCACTACTTAAATACCATTCCAAAAATTCCTGGCAGATATCTCAAATGTCTTTTGCATGTTTCCCTCAATTGTTGACTAATTAATCGTTACATTTAATTTATAAGAAATTACGCGTTAACATTTATACCCTCATCTTTCCATTTATTTTGGAAATCACTTGCCAGAAAGTTGTTGTGAATCATTCTTACTCGTCATCCTTTAGGCATTGTCATCAAAGCCACCGTTTGATGTTCAAAACGAAAATATTCGCCTGGTTCTAGGTCCGACACTGTTGATAGTGGTCCAAAATCTGCAAAAACCGTGTGAATGATGATGGTACGTCAAACCAGAATAAATTAATCAGTCAGAGGACTAATCGAAATTGATCCTTGGATCGCACTTCGCAACTGACGGGAGCAACAATTTTCGCGATTATTTATCAAATGCATTCATCTACAATTAAACGACTACTCTATAAAAAAATTATTTCTCTGGCTATAAATACAATCAAATAATGGCGCCGCATTAGTACAACTTTGAGTTGACCCGCCAACTTTTAAATAGAAGAAAAGAACTTCTAATTTTCATATTTGTCTCGAATAATGCTTCTCTTTCAAAAGTACTTACTAATGTTTAGTGTTATCGTTCTAAATTAGCGTCAGCTATAAAAACAAATGAAATTTGTCTAGCGTGCTCTTCTTATGTAATTCTGCGTTCTATTTTGTACGCATTTTTATCCCTCCTTAATTTCAAAGGGCAAAAAGAGGCATAAAGTTATTTTTCATTATTTGATAATTGATGAAATATTATTTCCTTATCCGGCATTACCACAGTAATGGAATGCCGAAAGTATTTAAATATATACGTAATTAAGACAGAATTTACAGATAAAAACCATTTAAATACACACTCCAAAATTCATTAACAATAGATTGTTATTCAGTTTGAAAAGTATTAGAGAAGTCTATAGACTTGGAACATTTGTTCCTGTACATTTGAACCTGTACATTTGTTCTCTATAAGAATAATTTAATTTCAAGAAGGAAAGTCAATCCAAAATGCAGGCTCTAAAGGCTGTTTTTTGCCTTTGTAAAACGTTTACCTGATGAAATAAAGGAAAAACCCGTACCTATTCTACATACCCAAAGCAAAATCAGGAAAGAACAATTTTTACTGTATTTTTCATTCTTGAAAACAATTATTTATTTTTTCAATATTTCATAGAAACAGTCAGTTTTTCACCAAAATAAGAAGATTGGGAAATATGAGAGAGAAAATTATCAATTGGAACTTTTTTAGCCCCTCAAGATTGACCACAACTCAGGTTTTTCACAAGTAACAAAGTTAAATTAAAATGAGAAATAAAACCATGTCCAACTTTTCGGTTTATTTTTTAAATATATTATAAATATATGATTACCTAATATTTATATGTATCATATCCCGATAGCAAAGTCACAGAATAATAATGTATGCTTTTACGTGAATGAAAGATAAAACTGCAAATGGTGTCAAGTTGTTTTGCATGCAAAAGAGAGGCATTGAATCTCAGTGTTTCTTTTAGGTTTCATTATGTGTACCATACTTAATACTTGATGTTCAGTTTTTCTAACCCTAGGAAATATAGTTAATATAGTTAATCTTGTAATAATATAAATAATGTAATCTTATAAATTCTCTTTTTTGAACCGCTTCCTCTCTAACCACCTCACTGTGACTTGCCCATGTACAAACAGATCTTTTCAAATATCCTCGACTGTCATTTGCCTAACAAGATACTGCTGACCAACTAAAAATATTCAAATACTTTTCAAGATTAATTCAAACATGTGCTCAGTACTTTTTTATAGTCCCACAATAGAAATAACAGGAAATGTGTCCCGGCGTCGCTTTTTTCCGAGAGAATACGGGTGTGTAAAGAAAAACACATTACACAATCATGAACAGGAAATAATTATGCACAAGTCAGGAGGGAGAGCTGAATGGAGAGAGAGCAGGAGAGAGATCGTGGTAAAAAATGCGAAATGGTACGAGGAGCAGCAAGAAAAGAAGGAAAATGTGAGAAGGAAGTGAAAGAGGGAGAGACGGAAATGAAACTGCGATGGAATGAAAGGGTTTGAAGGAGGTACATGATGCGAGAGTGGTGGGTAGGGGAGATTAAGATGAAAGAAAAGATGGAAAGGTTGGGGGAAATGGGAAAAATGTGATGGAGGGGCGGGCAGGGGGCGGACATATTTGAGGGGAGGGTCATTCTGCGGAGGATTTCTAAGAGACCGGCGCAGGAGGGGAGGGAGAGATGGTGAAGGAACGCGAAATGCTAAGATAGTTATAAGGACAGAGGTGACGTTTTGAGGGTCGGGAGGGAGAGGGGTGGACTTAGCGGACTGATCCTGCCGAATTCCGAAGGGATCTTCGCTTCAAGACTGTCCGCGTCTAGAGACTCTTTGACGCTCCGTTGCTCAGTATCGTGCTCCCTTGTGGATACATCCCCTTTCCCCACTCCCCTTCTACCGCCCATGCCCTCAGGTTCTTGCTTGTACATACTACTTTGCTCCAACCTTTATTACTTCCATTTATAGCACCCATCTCCTCCTGGCCCAGCTCCTTCGATTTTTCTTCTTTTTGCTTTCTTTAATACGCCGCCGACATTCATTCAACCTCCTCGCCTTCATGTCACTCCACAGGTACTTGGCGATATTTTCATTGCCTTTTTGACTCTTTTATCGAGAGTTTAGACATGTATATCAAGTAGTATTGGTAAATAATATATTAATATCTATTAATATAGGCACTGGTGAGTATTTTTGCCGTCCTTTTTTTTCCCAATCTCCTCTCATTCGCTTTTAATTGTATTCATAAATACTCATGGTGCCTCTACTCACCCTACAGCTACTGCACCATATCCGCCCAAAATTTTCTGGTCTCCTCTGTCCTGTTGAGCCCATTCGATGCATTCACTTTCATTATTCCCTCACCTCCCCTGTTTGCAAATTTTTCTCTACTATCTACTCTACTGTGTATATTGAAATGCTTCATTCTTCATTTTCCCCGATGAAAGATCTTATAAAACACGAATCTATTAAACAGTAAAGTATGTAAAGTTTGTTCATGTATTTTTAAAACAACTATACGAAATTCATAAAAAGTATGCCACAATACCGAGGATGAAAATTTATTTTTGTTAATTTTACAACGGTCACAACTTCATAATTATCGAATTTACTTGTTTGAATATAAGGAAAACCAGATCAAAGATAAAAGTTTGAAACAAATTTAATTGAAACTTGCATCCCGCGCAGGTTATATTAGAAAGGAAAATTAAGATCCTTAAGGTCATATATGATACAGTGTATGACTGCAGGTCAAAGAATACAAAATCGCCTGTAGATTTTAAAAACTTGTTTTAAGAATAATCAAGAACGAAAAATGAGTGAATAGTAATTACACCAGGAATAAGTTCCAAAAGTCAAATACCGAGGATAAATATGTCATGGAATGAATAATGAAATCGGAGAATAGGAAATATTATCGAATAATGAATGGAGAATAAGGATAATGCTAAAGTATTTCTGGATAAGGAAAAGTTTTCGCACCCCAGAGCAGAGAGAGCGTACATCAATTAACCCTGAATAGAGGGAACGGCTGTTCAAGATGACAAAAGGGAAACTATTATGGATAATAGTAAAACATAATACTGAAATAATGTGTAGCATCTTATAAAAAATGGAAATATTATGAGTATACAACAAGAATATAACATAAAAATCACATAAAATAAACTTAAAAATAAATTAGCACAATCTGTCGAGTACAAACATCTGTTTAAAAATTCGAAAAGCCATATTTATGAACAAGACCTCTAGGGAATAATTGCATTTGTATGCCCCAATCCAAACAAATCTAGCTAAATATGAAGCACTTTTATGCTAGTTTGAACCAAGGGTTTCCCATTATGCGAACCTTAATTATAACTGGGTACGCAATAATTATTCTAGGATAGATTGATATGAAACTCTACACGTGCTATACAACTATAAAAGGCTTTCCTGTTTTTACCATAGATGAGTAATTATTTATTTCTCGGGGTTAATTATATCTGATATAAAAATATTTTGAAAATTTACATTGATACATTATGAAAATTCGATCCAGTTAGTTTAATTGTTAGCTAAACGGAGGCTACTATAGAACCAAACTAAATTGTAATGAATATCTGCTGTTTAAGTCAACTGCATTCTGATTTAAATATTTAAATTATGATGTAATAAAAACACGCTACTTTAATGTAACCAGAATAACCTAGTTATTGGATAATGATATAAAAACAGCAGTTCTCAAGAGATTTAACTGGAAATTCTGAGTTTAATTCAAAGTACAGCTTAATTATTATTTGTAACTACCTCTTAGGTGAGCAAAGATTATTCTGCAAGGATACAATGAGCCCCCAATAACAATTTTAAATTTCTCTGTTATTACTCGGAGGAAGAAGTTCACCGAGGTTCAATTAAACTCTATGGAATATTACTAACACCTTGAGTAAATTACTTTCCGAAATTAGTTCTTATAAATAATGAAGATTTTAAAGAGTATCACAATTCACAGGAATCATCATCGCTAAGACCATTATTCCGAAGGAGTTCCTAATTACCCCCACTGATCCCTGATCCTTTTAAATTAATGCCTTAGTCAAACTTTTATAAACATTGACCCGTCAATAAACCTAATTATTAAGGTACATATTTTTATATTGGAGGCACGATAATTCACTTCCTACCACAATTTCATCCTCAATGCTTTTCTACGGACTTCTCGAAATATGCAAGCAGCCTTCCGTTTCATATCCATTTTCCTATGAGCTCAAAGCCATGTTTTTGATTTATGTCTTGATTTCCTCTTAACTTACATCGTTTGGGTCTTACCTTTTCCTATGACTCTCCGTTAAACATCCGATCCCGTATTCAACCACTTCTGCCGGTCGGGTCCACCCACTATTGACCCCTTCAAGAACCCTCATATTTGCACTTTAACTGACTACAATGCACGAGCTTCATGAATCGTAACATCGAACCGAAATCAAAAAAGGTTATTAGAAAGCCTACCTTGAAGATAGAAATGATGTCGGCAGAGCATCCGAGTTATGCAACGGAGTATATGGTTAAAATAAATATGAACCTTTACCCATTCAAGAAAACACTTCACATTTACTCGAACTCAAATTACTTCTAGAAAATTAAGGTGAACTACCTTATAAGCGATATATCTGGCAAGAGAGTGGCTCCTTTTCTTAAATTTTTCTGTTTAGTTAATGATAAGAGAGTGACCTAAATTATGACTATATTTGAATGCTTTTTTCTTGAGTGTTTTTGGTTGTCTAAAGGCGACTATCTTTTCATATTTAATAGATTTTATTTAAGAATATGATACATATAGTATGTATATTATTTTGTGTGTACCTTTATTTTTATACACTCCATCTTCTTTCAAGAAAATGAAAAAAAAACAGAAAAATTATTTATGCTATGACATATTCGAAAAGTCTATATATGAAACTAATTTAATAAAACAGTTTCTGGTTTGACTTGGTGGAAAATCTTCATATTAACATTGAAAAGTAAACAACTTGGCTTTTCTACATATTCACTACTAACGTTTCGTTAGAATAACATCTTAAGGATTTTTTTTATTTTAATAACAATATTTTACTAAAAAATAGGTAATAGTATTATTCTTGCGATTTTAGGATAGTAGAGAATTTGAAATACTAAATACCCTTAACTAAAATAGTTTCTTGATACTTTTATTATCCTTAATTTACTTATTATCTATTTCATTTTAATAAAATTCCATTCTTTACATCTTTTTGATTCCCATTCTGCCAAATATATATTGGAAGTCCGCATCTATGATCACATAAGAACCTACAATAACTTATTTGCCAATTTTACATTGCTCTTTCCAACAATTACGAGTAAATATTCATAGAACTTTTTATTTGGCAATTTCAACCATTAATTTTCCGTAATTAATTAATCTCATTTTTTGCAATTTTACACAAGGTGCAATGGCTGATCAAATATTTGCTGAAACACAACGCCACTTTATGATTTTTATCGGAAGTCTACGAAGAATCTTCCTTCGTAGTTTTTAGGCATTAAGAAATTCCTATGGAGTCAGTGAATATCGGAAATTTTAATATATATTTGTACTAATTTTACAAGCATTTCTTGACAAGCGGCATCTGAAGCATCCGCTCTCCTCCAACAACCCATTCTTCCTACTATCCCACTCTCTAAACCCTAGGACTCCGAATTAGACCCCTTATTTGGATTGAATTTTTGGACGATGGATGTCAGGATTTTCACATCCAATTCATCGACACAGCAATGGTTGTTACATACACAAATATTTCAGAGAGTTGCTTTGATAGGGGCCTCTGTTAATATAACTATTTCCAATTTAAACAATTGTCTACTTCGTTTAGTCTTGAAATAACCTTAAAATAAGAAAATCAGTATTCCCATGATGTTTGTATATTCTAGACTAATATTTTGTATACCATATTGCATAAGTAAACTCTTGAACTGGAATCTGTTAGTTTGGGAAAATATAATATATTAATTATGTTTCTATGCTATTAATACCAATTAATTATATATAATTTATAAAATAATACCGAATTCGCAGACAATAATGAGTATCAATTATAAAAGTACCTAAGGATAGTTTTCTCTAATTAAATAACTGGGTAATATATAAGCTAGTAAATTGAAGTTTCGGATATGCGATTGAGAATGCCTTCATCTTAAGGATGATATTTGAGAATTCCTGATATGCGTTCTATCTTTAGCGCAATCCTGACTTCTAATATCGCTAATATCCCACTATTACGTTTTCCATTTTCACCCACTAAAAATGTCGCATGATTCTGACATTTGTTTTTCAATATTAGTGTATTTTATTCCGAAATAATAATTGTCTTGGCAGGTAATTTCCTTGTCTTAGTAATGCAGGTCTATTTTATAACCATGAAGTTACTACAAATGTTTAAATAATAATTACTTTTGAGGTTTACTGAATATTACCCGAGATTCTCCTATTAAAATATTATAACTATATGCGTCAAGCGAACATAGTCGATAATTTCGCACAAAGTATTAATTATTTTATCCTGAAAACTTTATCTGAAATACCACAACAAATTATAATGAAATTTAATGTATCTATATTTAAAAGGAATACAAGTTTTAGTACCTATTCTTTTATTTTATGAAGTTTACAGGCGTGGAACTAGTCCCACGAAAGTTTGATTGACGCCACTACATACGCAACAAGTTTAACTTGCAAAATATATTTGAAATTGACAATACATTAGTCAAAATAGTAATAAAACTTTGAAAAATGAACATGTCCAGCTACGCATGTAATTTACTAGATTCAAGTATTGACGTTTCTTGAAATTGGTCCCCTTACGGCTAAGGAAAAAAAATTATGAAAAAGTTATGCCTGATTAAAAAAACGGAAAAGGGATTTCAGAGATTGGGATACCGATATCCTCCGGACGAACTGGGTCGACCCAAATCAATTAATTAAAACTTCATTTTATTATAAAAGTTTCGGGCATAACCTGAAAAAAAACAAAATCACCTGGAAATTGGTTTGAATGACGTATCTGCTGCGGTGCTCACCATTTAATGCATCCTGGTTGAAGAGTTATTTTAGGAGATTCATTAAACAGTATAAAAAATCATTAACCCATTAATCAACCCGATGGCCGGTTTGGTAGATGTTGGTAGAGATCGTGCTACACTGACTTCAATGGTGTGTGAAATTCACACATCAACGCAGGAGCGAGGGGCAAGTCCGCACAGAATACAATTTTGGAGTTGTTGTTGTATTCTGGTATGCGTACACGGCAAAGGTATGATGTCTCGGAAGTAAGTAAATACTTGTATTTCTTTGCACAAATCTATTGTTTTATTTAATTTTCTGATGATAAATTTTAAACATAAAGATTTATAATAGTTAAACGTATATATCGGCATTTTTAATTATTACGTGAAAAATTTATTCTTCTGAATTATTTTTGTTCTTAGCCAGTGTTAAAAGATTAAAAGCAAAAAATAATTTGCTATTTATATCTTTCAAAATTAAGCTTTTATTGAGATAGTTGAATGTAAAATCTCCAAAATAATGATAATTAATACCTTCCTAAGTTCGTAAATGATTACTCACTTTCATGATTTGTACTCACTTTATCATTGCCTAAAGTCCAGCGAAGAGGTATCATGATTTTTGTGTTAACCTTAAAATCTAGCTTGATACAAAATTTATATTACTGTATCAGGGAATTATAATATGGAATCACGAAGCACTTAAATTAATTATTAATCCCAGTAACGTTAATTCCGTGATAGCATTAAGAAAAATATACGATATTTCATTTCAATATAGACATATACATCTACATAAATACCCTGAGAGCCACCAAAAAAAGGGTGTGTGACAGGGGGAAATACAAAAGTGGCTATACGTGGCCTTATAGATTTAACAACACGCTAAATGCGATTTTAGCATTCAGATGCTTACATTTACAGAATATTGGAAATTTTTGACGAGGAGGTAACTTGTACGGACTCGATGCAGTGCCCTCATGTCGCCTGCTATACTAAAGAAATATTATTATGCACGTGATTTATCGTAGTAGAATCCACAAATTACTCCATTATTCTCATAATTTTTAATTTGTGATTCTAACTTCTACAACGCTTAGAGAATTGATTTCATATTCGCAATAAAAGTGGAAGTTTTGAAGGAAGTAGGATATTTTGTATGATTCTTAGTAAGACGTCCTTTTGAATACTAAAATTTATATATAATACATATATATTTTATATAAAAAATATATTATTTATATATATATATATATATTTATATCGCTATATAAACAGTGTTGTTTTCAGGTATACAGTAGCAGGGTTAGGCTACGTATTTGGAAGCCTCTGGCTCATTCAGTTAATTTCTGTGGACATTCTCTTGTAAACAGTGGCAGTGAAATCTTAGATATACCTCTGGGAATCTATAAGAGTTAAATGGAATAAAACTGTTTCCTTACGCTAAAAATGTGAATTTCGGACGCCGTGGGCTATCATGCTGAATTTGGACCAGTTTTATTTACCATACCATCTTTTAAGTTTAAGACTGGTTGGCTTTTTTGGAAATATATTATATTTACTATATTGTGTTAAAACTAACATAGCAGTTAGTGTACAGATAATTTGTTTCGGAAAACACGAGACGGAGCAAAAGGTGAGTTAAAACAACAGATGCTATATGGCTTAGTAAACTTTTATCATAAAACATGCCAATGTTGAACATACCTTTCCTGAGTATTATACGATAGGAAAACTAGCTAAGTCGTTATTAATATTCCTACATTCCCTTTACAAACTGCTGAACGTATAACTGGGTTCCCTCACCAAATTTTGTATTAAACTAAATGGTCTTCCTCAGTCAGACCGATCTTCAAAACTCGCAGGTGTAAGCAATGCATCCCCTGGGTGCTTCCGTTACCTAATAATCCTCCTGCCCTCCAAAATACCCTTTACCTAGGTAGCTATCTTATACCCCTCTGCCTTCATTCCTCCCAACCATCGCAGATGCTACTCTGCCTCCCAAAATCCCTTACAATCCCTCTACGCCGCCCATCCACCTCCAGGGACCTTGGAACCACCTTGAAATTCGTTCACAGTAATCCAGGGGAATGTGACAACCCAAAGGCTGGTGTCTTCAGGCCTCACCAACCCCGCCCCTATTCTCATCTCTCCTTCTCTCAGAGTCCTGTAAAGGGCGCTGGAATACACCCTTCTTACCGCCTTTCCAATGGAGTATCCCTGAATGTACACAAGTCCTCTTTCACCTTAGGCCTTGCCTTTTTTGGTCAGGTGTTTGTTTGGTGGATAACGGGTAACCATGGATACCGATCGAATAATGCTTTCAAATAGACAAGTTAAAGCTGTAAACTCAAAAGTTTCTTTACAGATGGCTATATGGTGTGATCTAAGTTATTCTCTTTCATATTTGTACAATGATTTATTGTTTAAAAGGCTTAGTAATTAAACACGCATTATTAGGTGTTAATGTATTTTCAAAATAGGGATCTGTGACAATCGGGTTTAAAGGAATACTATATTCATAAAATATTTAAATTACAACTGCTGCTATATCTGAATAATACAATGTATATTTTAAACGCAAAGGTAATTCAATTTCAAACATAATACCACCGTGATTGATGCTGGTTTCATTCGGCCTTCTAATGATAACATTCACGAATCACACTTTACTTTTGAAGGAGATATTTTTTTCGATACCTATTAATTTGAAATTACCATGCAACTGAGATGATGACTATAACTGAGACTATTTTGAAAAGCGAATTAAACAATATGCAACTAGATAAATACAAACAAACGGGATGCTTTCTTAGCATAATGCCCTCAGTGGAGTAGAAGAGAAAAATGTTAGGGTTTTAAAATTAAGACTGCACGCATCTTTGCAAATCAATTTATACGAGTCCTAGAGAGTTTTTGAATTTCGATGAGCACAAATTTTCAAAATACCAAAGCACTTTTTATGTTTAACCTTCATGAATAATTAACTCAATCACAAATTACACTGATATAATATTTTATGTAGTAATATTGTACGAGCTCTCCTCTTAACTCCAACTACATAATATATGTACATTTTAAAAGTGACCATTAAACAGACCAGCCAGTTGCCATCAGGACAAGTGCCTAATTGCAACGAGGTTTATATTATAATATTTTTGCCTAAGCCTTTAATAAGGAGGTACTTAGATGGGCTCAAAATTCCCTTCATTGCATTTTACGTACATAAATATACAAAGCCAAGTTCAATAGAATTTCGATTGTAACTTAAAATTTTTGAACAAGATCTTCCACCGTTTTTAAAATTTCAGTGCTCACTCTCACTCTTTGGCATTGCTTAGACATACATCCACGGGCTTAATCTGGTGGAGTGCGTTTTTGGACTTTTGCACGGTTTAAAAAATGTGTACATCCTAGAAGTTAAAATACATCAGAGAAGAAGGATTATAATCATGTTCCATTCAAGTATCTTAATCTGTTAGTGGTTTAGGAATATCAAAACAAATGGTAAAATTTTTTCCGTGATGGTCATATCTTCTTTCAGATATTAATAGGTGAATATTCAAAAGCCATTTGGATGTAAAATATTCCTAATATCCGTACAATACACTTCGAGAAGTTGTGATATTGTATTTTGTTGCACTTAGTCTTGCCATGTAAAAGACAATGCAGTATTAAAGCATAGAAAATTGATTTTTGCAAGGAAAATGGCGTTATTGAATTATGTTTTAGCCATTAAAAGGCCGATGGCTCCTGTTATTTTTATGAATCGTTAAATAACGCTTATGTTATAGCATATTAGAAATTGGAGACAATTTTATGATGGATTTTTAATAGTCTCTGCCACCATTCATTGATGCATGCTATGCCTCAACTTTATGCATTTTATTCGTATAAAATGTACAGTATGGCAATATGAAATATTCACTACTAACTAAAAATCAATACCTCTTTATATATCATACATATTAACCTCTTCAAAGTCATTGAGACTGCCTTTTGGCAATGGCACTTCAGTAAAACGAAATGTGTTCAACCACCCTTGCTTTCCTGTTTTCGACATTCCATTATTATTGCTATTGAGCTTCCAAGAGATATCATTCTCATGATTTTCGTTGATGAAAATAAAATGCATGAACTAAGGCTTTTTGCTGGAGGCACAAAGGAAAGAGATATGGGCGGAATTCTATTTTCGGAAATGTATAAATCACGTTCCGTTGAAGTCGGGAATCGTTGGCACCCCATTTACAAGTTTGACAACCACATCGAAACCACTCAACGAATACATGAGTTATCGCTCAGTCTCGCACACCAGCGCACAGAAAAGGAAGGAACCCAAGCTGGGCACCTTTGAACGACTTACGTGGGTGACTTTTCACCATTACAACCGCACAAGTTAACACATAGGTCGTCTGAGAATGTTCTAATTCAACGGTCATACCTTACCTCGAATATCCGAATATTAGGCGTCACCTGGTTCGATAACTCTGCCCTTGGATGGGCTCCAATGGTTTAAGTTGTTGAGGAGAGTTTGGTCGGGATGGAGTGTAGCAGACAGGGTTTTGTGGGGGCGGTGGTGGGCGACGTTATGTGGCACGACCTGATTCACAATCGTTGCGGGTCTGTTGGCACCTTTTGCCAACCCGTCAGCTCACGCACCAGCGGGCGGTGCGGCGTTAGATTGATTAGCGACCGCCACACTGGGGTTTGGAGGGACCTAGGGGGTGAATCTGGGTACGTGTCAAGGTTGGCGCTCAGGTTTTGGCGTAGCCGGGAAACGGTAGGCAGGGCACGGTGGGGCAAGACGCAGCGATTGACGTCCGTAGACGGAGACTGATGGATTCACCGAGAGAAGTGAGGAGGTCGCCCCACCCCCCTCACGGGGCTAATCCGCCCAACCGGCCGATCCCACGGGCGACCAACACTAATCCATCTAACCCCTGCCGCGCATCCAGCCTTGCAGTGGCGCTTTGTTTTGTGTGTGTGTGTGTGTGTATGCGCTTGTATGTGTGTGGAGGGAGTCGGGGTGGGCACACCTGGATGAGGGACCGTGTGACCCCCTCGGGGACATGGACGCAAGTACGGCCAATCCGACGCGAGCAAATGGATGGGAAGTTTTGAAGGATCCCATTGTTGGGATCAAGGGATGCTGGCTCGTTCCCTGCTTGCATCGTGATATTTATAGCGGAGGGACAATGGTGGCGCCGGAGATTGGAGGAGGAAGCACATTACTTTGTGTTTGCGAAATACAAGAAATTTTTAAAGTAAAAAATGTCTGCAACTCAAGTCATTTTTATTCAGGTTGAAATAACTTGATTATCTTAGGTGCAGAGGAGAATTATGGGCCAGTTTGATTAAATGTAGCACATGGTTTTTTCCACGATAGAGTGGCCTGGGATAAAGGTAATGAACGGTGCATATATCAATAGAAAATACAAATTTATTTTGTACACGGCATTGATTATATAAATTTTGGCTTCCTTAAATGGAACTGATTTGCTTCGTATTGATTTTAGATAACGTAGAAAGAATGTGTGGAAATTAAAAAGATGTATGGGAAAACCTGTAAAAGGTTATAATAATAGAAGTGGATAGAAAAAAATTTAGAGCCCCTTAAGTAATTAAGGCACATGAAGGGTGATTGAGATTACAGCTATTTGGAGATATTTATATGGAAGACTTATAGGAAGAAAGGGTAGAGAATGGAGCAACGCAATAAAGCTCGAAAATAAAATGGCGAATGTTTAATTGCTGATAGAGAACCTAAAGTATATGCTAGCTGGAGATTTTAGGGATTAAGTGACAGATGTACGTGCTATCCCATTTAGGTGGAACAATTCCCATTATTATAAGAAAAAAATCTGTAATGGGCATTAGATATGCCATAGGAAATATACTATTCTTACACAGAAATGATTGTACAAGCTGATATAATGCACCAAAAAACAATATGAAAAATATATTAGACCATGTATTCTCTATATATGTTGTAAGGTAGGAGTATTTTACAATTTCTCCACAAAGGGTTCGATTTTCCCTCAGTTTTCCTACGTTGGAAAACACTGGGTTAAGTTCAGGAAAATGATTGTGACGTCGATGAAGATAGCTTTGCTCTAGACCAAGAGAGAATGAGCCCTCACGGGAGTAAAGGATCATAAAACGATGCGTCAGAGAGATGATAATTATTTAAAATATAAATGACAAAGTTTTTTATGGTAATTAACACCAAAATATACTGGCCAAGATGGCTATAACTCATCGTAAAATTAATATTATTTATAATCACAATAAAGAACACTGTCTTAATCCTTGAATCAAAAGAAAATTTTATTTATTTCCAAAGCAGAATAGGTTCAATATAAATTAAAGATACAAAATAAGGCTATTTTAGGTTTTAAAGGAAAAGTTAATTATTTAGATCATTAAAAAGAAATTTGTTGGACTAGAGGAATGATCATTTGTTTATAAAAGGGTTTAAGACCACCAAATACCATTAAATTTATTAAAATTTTTTTTGGAAAAATAGCATAAGCAGTATACTTTTATTCTCTTTCTTGCTTTTTTCAAATGCGTTTGCTATGATAGAATGAAAAACTTCCATGAATAACCTGCGTACAATAGGCGTAGCTTCTAGGGATAAATGGGTTCATTGAAAGTTCTTTTTGTTTGGGCAGCAGAAATAAAAAAGCTTATTGGATGAAAAGTAGATTAAGCAGTAGTTTGCAGGGAAGTTAAGGTCCATTTTCACCCGAGTATTAACTTGTATGTAAAGTAAATGGTGAAATAAATGTGGTATTATATAAATATAAAATTTATTACGCCATATATAACGACAGAAATAGATTTCCAAGCTAACTAGCTTTCAGCTTAGAAACCCATTTTTAGCCAAGCTAAAACTAGATTTCCAAACTTTATATTAAAATATTTTGAGCGAACATTTTTCTTGATTAAAGCCGAATTGGCTACTGCAAATTTACATAAGAAAAGAGTAACAAAATTATTGAATATAGGAAAAGCAACATTAAAAGAAAACCAGAATGGTATAATAAAGAATCAGTGGAAGTTCTCATGTTTGGCAATAATTAAAAAATAAATATGGAATTGATGATGGTTAATGTTCACCACGAATGCCGACTCGTAAAAATTAACAGAAACTAAATTAACATGTAACACGCATATTGTTACAACCATATATTCCGACAGTGCCCCAGACATTTCCTTCAAATATAATATGATGGAAATAAATTAATATAGATAAATATACTTTTGTTAATGAGATGCTAGTGTTTATGCTTTTTGAAACAAAAACGCTAAAGGAAATATTCGACTACGAAGACTTTCTTTCATTCATTGATACCAAATCATTTTACCACTGTCAATGGATTAGCTTGAAAATAAGATGCATCTAAGAAGTAACGCCTTTATTTAAGTGTCATACCAATATCAGTTTTATTCAATAAATTTCTCAATCGACTTTGGAGACAAATATCAGGCAAGTTTACAAAAATTACAATTTTAAACCAAATGTTTTAATAGCTATATGCATAAGGAATCGAAAATGCTCTTAAATGGATAAAAATATCTATTAATTGAGGCAAAGTAATCTTTTTCAATGGCCTTTAGTTACACTAATATTAGCTCGATGGATGACCTTTTCAATACGATTCATCTTATGACCCCACACACACATGCATGAAAAATCAATTTTAACAGGTTAACTGGCCTTTCAAACAAATCAGCACTGACTACGTCACACGACATAAAATTTTGGAATTCACCAATTATTCCTTTGCCAATTTTAAAGCCATAATAAATCAATGACGGCGATTCCTACCCGATCCACGTGCCCCAAAAGGCTTCACGTTCAGAAATCAAGGAAGGAGTTTTAAGAGTCAACCTGAACACGCCCACACTCCACACCTTGCCAACTCTTTCCTAATTGGTTTCGGCTCACCGCCTTCATTCCGGTACGCCTGCGTCGGACTTCGTACTCACATATCCCCGCCGTCCATCCAGGAACCGCCCAACTTTGGATAAGGTACACCTCTACCCAACTTAATGGGGACCCCTATCACCCACCCCTTAGGTGACGTGCCGGTGATGGATTACCCGCCGGGGCGAAAAGCCGCGCGGTCACAAAACTGTGCAAGACTTGCCGTAGAAATAAGACGGCGCAAAGAACTACCCCAAATTCCTTGTAGCTCACTCTACTTTTCACCCAACCCTCCAACCCCGACTGAGTTTCCTAATAAAAGATCCTTTCTCTATTTCCGCCATTCATGGGAACGTGACATACTTATCAATGCCATGGGGGGGCGGGGGAGAGGTCCATGTCGATAGATTGAGTATGCCTTCCAAAGTGGGTGCATGAAATCCTTCCAGCTCACAGCAGTGTCAGAGAAAAATGTGAGGCATTCCGATGTAGCCGAAAGATAATATTAGCCTTAATGTTTGCTGAGTCAACAGATAACCGCGTATTTATGAAACCTAGTGTTTTGGAGCCAGATCTGCAGGCCCTAAGCATGGAAAATTTTTAATTGAAGCTTCAGAAAATTAAACACAGATGAACAGAAATAACTTTTCTTTTGTTAAAACATTAGAGTTGGGATGTATATGGTGTCAAAGGAAGTATTTGCTCAAGACATAAACAAAATGACAGGCTATAACTTAAAAAAGGCATATTAAAATTATCACAGTCCTGAATTATATAAGAATACAAATGTGTATAATAATTATAGAAATATACATATATATAGATTTAAATAATATATATAATATATATATTTAAATAATGTATATATATAACTTTTGGACGGCACAATAGAACACAGAATAAAACAGATTACACGTAAAAGAACACTCACACTGTAGATGATTTAAGCTTTCGGCCTAGTCCGAGGCCTTCTTCAGGTCAGACTCGGAGTAGGCCGAAAGCTTAAATCATCTACAGTGTGAGTGTCCTTTTACGTGTTATCTGTTTTATTCTGTGTTCTATTGTGCCGTCCAATAGTTATATTGCTCTCGTGAGTACTTCCGCGTCATCGATATATATTTTTTAATTTTAATTTGCCACTATCCAAACAAATGATGTTTCAACATTTGTAATTTCCGTTTCTAAAATATGCATGGGTTTTTTATCATTTACGTGGAAATCTGTGTTCAATCATTTAGAAAATGCCTACTATCGAAAGGATATCCATTTATCTTTCATTGCATTGAATATATTTGTAATCCCTCTACACAAAGTTTTGTATAGCACCTTAAGGGCGCAGAATAGTTAACAGTATGTGCTTTAAAAGTGAGATGAAATAATAAATAGATTCGCTTGGGTGCAAAACGTTCAAAGTAATGCAACAATGCGAGTTGAGGTTGTTTTGACAACGCCGGGAAAATACGGGAAAAGGGAAAATAGAAAGGGTTTCTACGTATGATCCTTCGGAAATCAATTTCTTAGTTCATATTAGTTATTCAGGGAAAGATTTTTAGTAATAAAATAAGAGGGCATTTGTATTCAAGTAGTTTTGTGAGCTCATTCGTACACTAATAATTAAATGCAGTGTTGTTAGACATTTCCATGCCCATCATATGAATTTCATATCCTGGTGAGTTTTAGTTCTATTCCTTTTTCCATAATTCCATTCCATTCTACAGAATATTATTTCTTTATTTTCTAAAGTTTTCGGTAAATGCCACTTTGATCGAAAATTTTTACCAGTGAATTTTTATATTATGACCATGAACTCACAGCGAATCGCAAAAAATGATATTGCAAAAAATACCTACAATGCGTAAAATTGTTGTGAGAGCCAATAGGAACAAAACACAGAGGCATGCAAATTGTGGAAACCGAAACCCTCTTCTTGCCACAACCCTGTGGACAATTTGAGCGGGAGTTGGCCGGCAATTGTTTCCGCCTTTTCCACTTTCCCGCTCTCTTTCCGTTAAACCACTGAGCAGGAGAATCGAAATTTTCAATTCAAATGAAGTTCTGACCTTGTCCGCGAATGTAGGGCACTGCGGGCGATTTTAATGGGTGAATGTGCAGGCCTAGGCCACCGGCTCTTTTGTGCAAATTTCTACCGATGATTACAAATTTAAGGGGCTTTGGCATAGACACGTGGACGTTCTTTGTCTTGATTCCCGTAGATAATGAAAAATTTTGGTACCTTTCTTTTATATTCTAAAGAGTTTCTTTGGTTCATTTTGAACGCTCAATACAACTTGAAAAGGGAATATTTCCATCGAGAGCTTATTCGACTTCAAGCAAATCGTTTCAAATTTTTAAAAAGAGTAAAATTTTTGTGTGTAAAATTGAATCAGACATGCGTTTTTTAGTGATCTAGGAACTGATTCAAAAATATGTGAACGCAAATATATTTTAGGACCAACCAAAGTAAGTTATAACCTATAACTTTGCAAAATTTTGTAAACTGGATGTTTCATGAATAGCTCAACATTCACAATAACGGGATTGAGAAATCAGTAGTGGAGTAAACCAGAGAACGAGTGCAAAATGTATGATTCAGAACTACATTCTTTCATTATCAAAAGAAATGAGAATTAATTTGTGCCTTAGGGGAACTTTTTTAAAGATAGGCTCTTTAAATGGATTGCATCATTCATGTTGCTGAGGTAAATACAATAGTTACATAAGTAATATCAACTTCCCTACTGCACTCATTGAATTTAATATTTGCATAAACAACTATTATCTTTTAAATGGAATAGTGTTCAATTCTATCCGTCTAAGCTTATTAAAACTAATTTTTCTCTTCCTACCCTTCCTCAATTAATGCTTGAATTCAAGGGATTATTTTCTACCATGAACCCGTTTAATCTCTTCCATTCATATCGTCACTCTGCATAGGGTACCGAAATTTCTCTCTTTGACTTTTTCGGTTAAGAAAATTCTTCATTTTCTCCTTAAGATTAAGTTAAAAAGTGAAAGTATTATCAGTAAGAAATGTCCGTTGATAAAATTTCATCCACATTTCCCACATAGAATATTTTTTCGACGATGTAACATTCAGGACAGTGTAACATACTGTAAAGTCTAATACTCTTGACATTGAGTTTCTCTAGCGACATTTACCTATGACTTTCTGATTATATCCCTTCTTCTCCAGCCATGTATATGGCTCTAATATATTTTTTGCCTCACTGAAAGTCGGCTTCGTAGGTGAGAGCAGAGTTCAGTCAGTACTAATCCCGACGGCGTGTGAAATTCACACACCAGGGTCGGGGGTTCAGTTCCTTTCTCTGTTTCTAGAGTTTCCTAGGAAGATTTGGTAACCCAAAAAATCATACTTCTTGGGTGAAGCCTATAGTGGCTTGCCCTGGAGTAGAACCCGGGATCTACGGTCAGTAATCCGACACTACCCCTGTGTCCCACATATATAGTATAGGTAATCTAATAAATGTATATTATGTTAAGCCATCCATTGAAGTGCTAGTTCTAGTCTGAAATTCACAAAACCATTTTTTCTCTTTCATAACTTTCGTAATTGTAATTTTGCCATTAGTCATTATAGTCATAACCAGTCATTATATCCGGAATAATTTAAAAATCCTCCACATTCTTTTTGACATAATCCATTTCAGAGTTATCGTGATAAAGAACGTAAGAAAATATTGCCAATCAGCAAAATTGTTCAGGAAATAACAATGGCATAGGCTTAGGCATAGTCACATGACAAACATCACCTCTGACTAAAGTGCCTGGTAAATGATATTTTTGACAAGATTTTGCATAATATTTCCGATTTAATCATTTTATTGCTTAATTAACTTTGGACGTCCTCCCATTTGTTTGTTTCTTTGACTGACTTTAATTAGGTACATACAGGCATACCTGTAAGCTGCCGATTAATGATATTCTTCAATTTTTTTAGCTGGTGAATTACAGGTAGCCAATGCAAGTGCAATGAATTTCAGGTTTGAAAAAAATTTAATTCCATCAATTTTATAATTGTTACTTTCTTGTTTTCTTGGCTCAAGGTTTTCAATTTGCTCCTGAAAATGAGAAATACAGAAAATAGCTGATTGATTACTGTATTTACCCTTTGAAGAGGTGATTCCTGCTTTACTAGCCATAATCCGTAAATCTTTATGCATAAGGAGTTCTTACATATTTCCGAAAATGCAGTGGTTTCTCTCTCAATCTGCGCATAGTTTGCAAAAAAAGTGTCATCCAAGGATCCAAGGATCCAAGGAATGTCATTGCCAAATAGTAATATGTGGCTTTTAACCGAAGACAAAGGTAATTGAGTACAGGAAGGAAAAAGAGATAAGTACAATTAGTCGTATAATTTGCTTGTAATCTCTCAAGAGTATCTATTAATTTTTCACATCAAAGATGCGCATTGGAACTTCTCCTTACTCTTTATGACAACTAACATGAAATAACTAACATGCTAATCTTCGTAAACGCATACTCGGTGAAAACCCCTTGTATATCTCTTCTGGGAGCATTTTCTTTCAGAATATTTCAATTGTTTTGAAGAGCTGAAGGAATTTTTCAGCTCACATAAAAAGGTCCCCTTATCCCTTAGAAAACATGTTAACTTGGAAATTGTTCCGACTACTAGAATAACTTTGTTAAATGATTACGTTTCCATGTTTTAAAAAGACATGACAATTTCTCATGCAATGTTATTTGGTCTAAAACGTGCCCAACTTAATCAACATTGACACTCAGAACTTTTCCAATTAAATATCGATATTATTATTTTTCGAATTACAATCTCAACTACTACCGCTTTTCCCAGTAATCAGTAATTTTTTCCTCCTTTGTTGAAACTGAAAAATAATTTTCGTTGTCTTTTTGTTTCCAATCACTTTCTGGCAAAATTGGAATTATACTCTAAAAGTTAGGTCGCTACATGTTGTTATCCCTATAATCAAATAATAACATAAAAATCATGACTCAATATTAGAATGAGAGAGGTGTAGTAGAGAAACTTACCAATGTGTTACGCCCTTTGATCAGTATGGCGCCTTCATGAAGGCGAGGAATGCTTGGACTGGGAAACTTAAGGAGAAAGGGGACTGGAGAGAAGGTAGAAGGAAGAAGTGCCTTACATCCTAGGACGAATTGAGATCATTGCATCGACTTGAATTGACCAGAGTATGCGCTCATGTGAGAGAGTCCTGGCATGTTACCTACAAAGACAAGCCTCCCATGATCCGTGGCATTCTAGTAGCAGGAGTTGTGATCGAGTTGCGGGGGAGATGCCGAAGCAAGCGCTGTTTCCGTGGTTATAGGGAAGATAAGGGGAGGGGTAGGAGTAGGAGTAGGATGAGTGGAACTGGAGTCGGAGTCACGGGATGAGTGTCATAGCGAGGGTGGCTGCGAAGTAAGGTTATTTTTGGGATGAAAACCTTAGACGGAAATGGGCGGAGATTAAACGCTTGGGAACATGGAATATGGATCATGGGAGTCTTTTAATCTAAAAGCGCTGAAGCAGAATGTGCAATTCCATGGATTATAGTACCGTGCTGGTGCTATCATTAAAACCACCATTTTTCTCAGCGCAACGCATCAATTCATGCCGTAAAGTTATTTTTCTAACATGAGAAAGAAAATATTTCATAAATATCAATAAAATTATGTTTCGCAGTTTTAAAAACTCTTACTATCGTATGAAACGAAATGGGAGTGGTACAGCAAAAAACATCAAAGTATGTCACCCTGGAACACAGAAATTTGTTGCCTATATTTTTTTCGGATTAAAAAAATGATTCATTATAAATCAGTTAAATTAGGTTCATAATTTTCTTAGCCATTAATTTTCTTTCTTTATTTTCCTGAATTTCGTTATTTTCTTCATTCCTCATATAATTTCTATTGAACTAATAACCGGGATGCAAAGTAACAATCATTTCAAGATATTAATATTTTAAAGAATTGGCTGTGCTACTTTTTTTTAAAGCTCTGAATCTACTCAAGAAGTCACCTTTAATATATTGGATCGCCTTCGAGGAAATGGAAGCTATCCCGGAAGGAGGACTCTCTCTAAAAGACATCAAAATCCACCTCAGAAGCAAGTGCCTTTGAGTCGTAGATACTTTTTAAAAGGAAACCAGGTAATCTCTCGATCACACCTTCCCTTTTTGCACACAAACTCATCCTTTGAGCTCGATGCAAAACTGGGAACGGTTGCTTGTTGGTACAATGGCAATATTAGCACTCACTTTGCATCTTGGGAAAATTTCATGTGAAGGACATATTCTCCGAAAAGGTAAATAGGAAAATTTTGAAAATATCCTTCCCACTCGCCCACTTTCTCAACCTCCCGACGCAACATCTCCGCTCCCTACCCCTTGGCTTTTACCCATGGTACAAAATTCGCCAGGATTTTAAGCCACACAGTCTTGGAGCCTGGCGCCGCGGTTAAATCCCCCATTCATGGCTCGAAATTCGCTCGAGAAGAGTGGCCCCCTTTGCGGGCCACACCTGCTCTCCTATTGCGGTACCACTTGACGAGAATGGAGTCGCCGATCCGCCTTCGCAACCCTCGTAATCCCGCGACTACGCCCCACCCCCCTCTCGTGGCAACCACTCCACGGTCAACCGGCCTCTCCCTTCTACACCATGAAATGAATTTCCGTAGATGGAATAGGCTTGCGGCTAGGAGGAAGGGGTTGGAGTGAACAGGGTTGAAGGTTTCATAGCCGGAAAGCGGTAGGCATAAAAAATCGCGGGGCACGGTCGTGGTGACTCCCTGCCAGAGCAAAATGTCTCCCAATTAATGAACTAAATGATATTTTTAATTAAAGTAATTATAGAGTAGCTCCAGAGGGTTCTCTCGTCTTTTTTCGGAGCGCAGGGACCGAAGCTCCCTTCTTTAAAGGTAACATTTCGGAAAATTGTCCTCTCAACTCAATGATTCACATGAAATCAAGTTAACATCATAATGTTCCAAAAGCCAAGGTCTGAGTGCTCAAAATCATATTTGAATGAGTATCTATTAGATGGAATGCAAATTTTCTGTTTCGGAGAGAGAGGTATCAGCCGCAAAACTCCTGTCTGCACTGATAGCAATATCTTAGAGAAATTGTATGATGACGACTAATTAGTATTTAACTAAAAGTTAATTTAATTTTATGATAAAACCTAAATTAACCATTACAAATCTGAAAGTTACTAAATGGATACAAATATTATTCTGCTCTAACCTTGGTTAGCATATACTGTATATTTTAAAGTATATATGCATTATTTCTTTCTCAGAATTCAAGTTATTCCAATCGTTGTTTAAATTTTTATATTAATTTGCAATCATAAAATTTATGCAACCACTAATTGTTTTATTGAGTTCACTTCTGTACTAGATAAACTATTTGTAGTGAAGTTCTTTTAATCGTACATGGTTTGTCTTACAAGGTTTCAGGCTTCACTTTTTAGAAATACTGTATTACTATACTAAAAACATTCGTACTTTATCTTTTGCCTGTGGAAAACTAATAACTATTTTTATGTCGATTTTTATTATACCCTATTCGATAATATAGGTTCCTAATTAAGAGAAAATTTTTGTTGTTTATTTAAAATAATAATACGCCCTAGTACTGGATTTATAAATAAAACTCGTAGGTTGAGTCTAGATGTTCTTTCTCGTAATTTTAACATTCGATATGGATTGCCATTGAAAATATCAGTTACGTGAACGTTTATAAAATAAAGATAGGCAAAGAAAAGAAGTAATATTTTATTCGTGTACAAATTATTTAAGAATATGTCATTCTGGTTTTTTTGGTCTAAGCTCAATTATTTATTTTGCGACTATGGCAATAGAATTTGCTTATGCTCTTAAATTACATGCTATTATCGTTATTTCGATCCATTTATATCGTGCAAGCGCCGCTCCAATTTACAGTTGTTAACTTCGTCCAAAATAATGAGTTTTTCTCGTATTACATCGTTCTACCAAGCCTATTCAAAATTTATCTATACCGGTGTGTTTAATTCAACAGTCTTTGGGTCAAATTTTATCTACAAGGCGGCTTATCTTATCCTTAATGTGAGCCATATTTTATTAAACTCTCCCCATATATTCTTGTTCTCCTTTAATCTGTCGATTAAATTGCTAATATTTGACTCCTACTGTAGTTTATGTAAGCATAAGCGCCTAGTTTTATTTCACTTATTCCATTTTTTTGGACCAGAAATAGACTAATACCGCTCAACTGGTTTTTTCTGAAAATTCTGATCTAAATTGAAACCGGTCGTGCAATAAATCAATAGTTAGTGAAAAAATTTTAAAAATTGGATATTTTGATCTAATTACACTGTAACCAATGTAACTAATCACACGTTATCACGCCTGAAATCACGGAATTTGAAACTATTTCACGATTTCGATTGAAAATATTTCAAGAAAAAAATTTTAATTTAACGCAAGGCACTCGGGGCATCACAGAATGATTCTTTTATTGAATACCGTACCGTTGAAACTACAAATGTGAGGGTTTCTTCGTGTTCCTCTGTTTAAATGTCTTAATCAATATTTTATATATTTGTGTCGACACCAAAAAGCTTTTTGTCTTGAAGGTAATTAAATAAATGTATATATATATATATACACATAAGTTGTGTAATCTTATTGTTAATAATCCCGTGGTGAATCGTTGTTCACCAATGTCCGTCGATGATTACATGGTAACTGATGTTACCGGTGGTCAGCCGGTGGTTGCATTATCCTCCCAGCTCAAGGTAATGTCTCACCTAAATAATGAGTACCAATAGCATAATGTAGATGGCTCTACCTCAGCAGTAAATTTAATGATTAATATAACATTACTCAACAAATGAGTTTCCCCTCGATTTGGCATTCATGCAGAATTTTCATATTAAGAGGGCCGTTACTGGTTAAACTTAGAAATATATGTATATATATATATATATATATATATATATATATATATATATTTATAGCGGGTCGCGGTGGTCTAGTGGGTAGAGCGTTGGACTACTGACCGGAGGGTCCCGGTTTCGATTCCCGGTCAAAGCACTTTGGACACCTGCAGCTCCACCCAAGCTAGTTGATTTTTCGGGTACCAAATCTTCCTGGGAAACCATGACCGGCACAGGAAAAGGAACTGGCACCCCTACCATGATGTATGAATATTCACAAGCCGTCGGGCGTAGTACATGGGTGAGCTCTACCATCACCTACTAAACCGACCTGTGTTTATGGTGTTTTATATAACATTTCAGGTTTATTTGATTTGATTTCTATGACATAATAGAAGTTCCAAAAATAACTGATTAACAAATGACAAAACTATTTTCCTGAAGTAAAAAGATAATGTTGCTCCATCATACCTTAAATATTTTCCGGATTTTCGGCTGTCAATACATTTTATTCTAGTAGGCAAAACCATTTCATAAATATCCGTTCATAATTACTACCATTCCTCCACTTCTCAGATCTTTCTGGTGTGTTACATGTCGGTGTTCAATAATACTGTTGTGATTTATCGTCCTTTACTTTTACCAATATTTGCTTTCACTTCTATTGTTCTGCCATCTTTCATTCATATTTGTTCGAGCTTGTTCTTTTTCAGCAGCTAAATTTCCTTTTTATCTTCGAAACTATTTGAAAGGATGTAAGCATTTCCTTCTACCTAAAGACTTCAGTATTTCCTTCTAGTCAGCAAATGACACATTCAATAAGTCGTACTTATAGTTGTTCTATCTATCAGAATCTTCATTATGAATTTCCTTCCCAGGCTTTGCTTTTTTTCTATCGTACTTTTTACTTATCCAATAGGTTGTCTTCATCTCATATCTTTATCCAGCTACTACTTATTTGTGCGCATGTTTCATCCTAAGTAATGAAGAGTATATCGGTTCCTCGAGTCTCTAGACCCTCGCTTACATGGAATTGTAGTCATTATAATTTTTCAGAAACCGAAGGCATTTATTATATATGCATCTCGATTAGTTTACAAAAATTTTCCTTAACTACCGTTTCATTGTCATGATCATTTTTCCGATAATCAAGCAGCAAAATGCACTTTCAGATATTATGCGTGTTAGTTCTATCGTTTTTTCTTAGACCTCACTTCTTGTTTCGTTGGATACCCTGCCATTGTCCTCCGTCCTTCGTCTCCATTTTCTTTCATCTTTGACCTTTCGTAAGTCTAAAAAAAGCAGATTTTTGCTTATAAATCTTTATTTTAAATCCTAATGCATTAATGTTAAAAGTAACGGCGAGTATTTTTAGACTATATTATTATTATTCTTCGATATTATTAGACTACCATTACTTTTCACTTCGAAACAGTTGCATATTTCTATTTGGAATGGAATCTTTTTGGAAAGGGATGATAATTACTGAAATCTTTGTTTAATGATTTGTTTGTACTCTTCTTCAAGATGATAATAAGTTTTTGGGCCATAAATAGTAAGAAGGTTTAGCTGAGTCGTTGAGGAATGTTCGATAAACTTGGAAATTAAAGATTGTTAGTTAAATGAACCAACATTTAGAATTAACAACTTATAAAAAAACCCTGAAAACAGTCATCAACCCGAAGGTCGGTTTGTTAGGTGATGGTAGAGTTCACTCAGTACTAAGCCCGACTGCGTGTGAAATTCACAGATAAGGGAGGGGGGCTAGTTCCTTTCCCTGTGCTGGTTGTGGTTTCCCAAGAAGATCTGGTACCCGAAAAATCACATGAATGGCGGGGTTGTCAAAAGGACCTGGCACTGTGATCTGACGAACATTCGAATGGACGAGCCTTTTTGACCGCTATCATCAGACCTAGCCATCAGACCTAACCTTGCACCTAACGACTATTTACTATTCCTGCACACGAAATAGTGCCTTAGGGGACAACGCACTGATTGCGGGGGTACGGAGGGCCGCCGATGTCAACTGGTTCAATTGCCAGGCGGAAAACTCGTGTTCTGAGGCATCAAAAAAGGTGGAACAGAAGACTTGCGAAAATTTCTTAGAACTGAACGGCGGTTGTAAAATAGCGAAGGTTATTTATCGGAAACTAAAACTGCCAATAAAACGTTTTTATAGAAATAACATTATATTTATGACGTATATGTAGAGGAAATGATTAAAGAGGCATGGGAAGAACTGGAGGTAGGAATGAAAGTCGGAGGGGAATTCGTAAAATCGGTTAGGTTTGCTGATGACCAAGCATTAGTTGCTCAGTCAGCCAAGGGGTTACAAGCATTGTTGAGTGAATTGGAGGTTCAGTGCGATAAATATGGGATGAGAATCAATATTAATAAAACAAAGGTTATGCGATTTTCTAGAAAGAAAAAGGCTAAGCTAAATATTAAAATAGGCTGGGAAAGAATAGAGCAGGTAGAGCAGTTTACATATCTCGGAAGTGTTTTGGACCAACACGGTCAAAGTGGTAGGGACGTAAGAAGAAGAATTGCGCTAGGCAAGGAGGCTTTCTCAAAGAGGAGGGAGTTGATGACGGGGACGTTGAGTAGGGATGTTAAGACAAGACTCGTAAAAACTCTGATATGGAGTGTAGCTATGTACGGCGCGGAAACGTGGTCGCTGAAGCAGGAGGATAGACGTAGATTGGAGGCTTTTGAAATGTGGGTATGGAGAAGAATGGAGAAGGTGAAATGGACCGAAAGGAAAACAAATGAGGAAGTACTAGAAATGGTGGGGGAGGAGAGGGGTTTGTTGAGAGAAATCCTATGGAGGCAGGAAAAATGGATGAAAGGCGTATTGAGCGGTAGTGGAATGTTGAAGAGGGTAATAGAGGGGAGAATGTTGGGCAAGCGTGGTAAGGGTAGGAACAGGATAGGGATATTGGACGGGATGAAGGGAGGAAAGAAGTACACCGAGATGAAGAGGGACCTGATATAGATTAGTTTGCTAGGTGGGGAGTTACAAAATGTTTATTTGATAGTTGTGTCCATCCAAAAACCTACCTTAACCGGTAGATTACCTAATAATAATAATTATGACATAACGGTTTTTAGTTTTCAAATATATCTCGTATCTTCTAATAAATATGACCAGGAAAGGAATAAAGACACTTTAAAAAAAATATCATTCAACATTATTCAGCATTTAAATGAGCTATTGGGAAAACATTATATCATTGGTTTTATTATACTTTTATATTATAAATAATAATAACTTTTCCCAAGGATATATATCGCACCCTAGATCTTTATCACTAGGTATCCAGTTACGTACTTGTCCTATTCCTTGTGTGCTCTTTAGTAATTTGATTGGTGCAGCCATATTAAAACTAATATGCAGGAATGCAACGGGCAGCACCGAAGACATGAACGAACAGCACAGAGATCACAAAAATAGAACGCGCTAGACTATAAAGGGAGGAAATATTTTCATTTTAGGGCTGTGCGAGGTGAAATGGAAGGATTACGAGAACTGTAATGATAGTAATAACATAGTGTAATAAGAGTAATATAAGGTCCGTCCAAAATTAGCAAAACTCTGAGCTCTCAACTATATAAGACGACCAAATGCGAAGTAGCAACCATCAACCCTGAAGACGATGCACTCTATAACTCTGGTAATATATTTTTTAAATTGCCATAGTTCTACTACTATAGTTCAAGGCCATGTGATATTATGGCTGTTTCATCATCTTTTACGTAATTAAAATAAGACCCAAACACAGGATCAGACGTGCCATGAACTTAATCAAACTCGGCTTTGATCTTAAATAGATTTTAGAATTTTAAATAGAATTGTTTAATGACCGCATGGAACTCAATTTTTCCATTCTACTAATCAAGCAAAATTTTGTGGTTTCCATCGACTATTGGATTTCTACCATAGTATCACCTCCGCCATTACTATTTCCGCCATCTCGTCTTTTCCTTATATGCTTTTCATCATTTCACCTCTTCCATCCTTCCCCACACATAAAATATTTCCAGTCCATCCATGCCATTACACTGAAATGGCATTGTTTCCACGCCGTAAAAAACCACGATCCATATCAACGATCAGACGTACTGTCTCATGACATACTGTCAAAATGTCCTACCTCTTGTTAGAGTTCCTACGTCTGATGCAACTCTTTTACACACATCCCAGGGAATTGGATTAATTTGATTCGAATCACTTCCAAGTTAGGTAAGCAGATCCACCTGTTTAACTCTATGAAATCAGATGTTTATATTTAATTTAGCCTTACTCTTTCTTACCTTACTGTTTGTGTGCATACCATTTGAAAGACACGTACATAAACAATATTGAGAACATTGCAATATTGGCAATTTTGAAAATATCATATCAATTTCTACACGTGTCACTAGGTTGCCAATGAATTTCAAAAGGTACAGGTTCATAAGGTAATAATTACTTATAATATTTCTCATAAAAAGTTTGTGTAAATATAGTGAAATATATATAAAAGTTCTGTCTCAAATTAGTTGGGCTAAGTCGAATAAAAAGAAATGTAGTTCCAGAATGGATACATTCACTCAAATATGTTCAAAGTAGTACAATTATGCGTCCACACACCACGACCAGTGAGGTTTTTACGCCTTCGGTACCCGGAATGCTGCTAAGCTCTGTTGTAATGTTCCCACCGAGATATGGTGACATCCTTACAGCATGGTTTTGAAGAGGAGAAGAGGAAGAAGCCTTGGGGGCATTGTCTAAAAGGCGTGAATCCTCACTTAAATAGTAGAGATAGTCTTGGAAAATCCGCGTATAAATATTTTCCCAGTCTAGTTTTGTATATTTGACAACTTTAAGGACTTTTCACAGTTATATTTATAATTTCTTTACCTATTCCTAAATCTATGACTCACAGCCGCCTCCGAAAGGAACGCTCCTCTTCGCGAAATTCTTCGTAATAATGTACTTCACAAAACTTCTGAAGACAGCATTCGTGGTCTCCAGAAAAAAATTCATTCTTTCCTTCTCCTTCCTGAGAGTTTGCATCATTCCCAGCGTATGAACTTTTACCTTCTTGCCGTAAAGTCCTTCCGATGGCATTTACACTTTAACGTGGGCTCGTGTCTACTTCACCCTTTGACTATATGCTCTTCCAATCTCTCATCTCCCCTCCAGTGCCACGTAGTAGCGCCAGACGAACAAAATTCAATTTCCCCCCCAACCATCTGTTTACTTAGTAATTCCGTTCGATTCGCGGGGAGGTAGGCGGGCAGGTGGGCGGGGGGCCATGAGAGAGAAGTGAGGGAGGAGTGAGGGGCGTGGGGACCGTACGAGTGGTGTTCGCTTCACAGCGCCCTCGGTGGCTGCTCCTTCTTCTCTCCGTCCTTTATTTATTCACCTCGTTAACGTTTATGCGCAGATTTTCCCGGAGGCCTTTGCTACTGGTGGCGAAAATGCATTTTTTTCCATTCAGTCTCCAATGGATGGGCCTATTTGGCTTTTTTCTCATATTAATTATACATTTATTTGACGTCGGAAATGGTTTTCATTTGTCGCAATTGGGGTGAAACTATCGATCATCGAACTTAAAGAAATGGTTGATAAACAAACCAAATTAACTTAAACCATCGAATTAAATATGTTGAACTGGTTATTTTTAGGCGCGACATGATATCAGAATCAAATGGGGCTTTGTCGGTTAGACTCACTCAGATATTTAGGCAAATATTTACGTTTAATTCCGGGTTTGCACACTGAAATATCCATTAAAATTGAAATTGTTTTCTACCAAAGGTTGCAAATAATGGATGAAATATTTATAAGACTTTTATAAGAAGTATCGGGAATATTTTCAGCTCTTTTAATTATCGCTACCATGCCTCAAAATGCTTCCATGGGCATCCCTTAGGAGTCAACATGATTTTACCAGCGGATTTTTCCCGACTTGCAGGTTCCCTGGTAGCTGATTGCTGTCCCTTATAGGTGTTTACGGAAGGTCCTTAAAAGTTTGCGAACAAATTTCCTTGACAACACTTATGATCCCTTGTTGATATCCATTGAGGAAGCATTTCAATATTGGGAAGATGTAATAATCTGCTGTCACTAATTCGGAACTTTATGGGGAATGGGGAATCGTTGTGATGTTGTTTTGCAACAGGTAGTTGGTTACCTCGAAGCTGGACTGGCTGGGTTCACTGGGTGTCTGGGTCGGTGATTTTGGCACAGATCTTTCGCATCGCAAAATTTTCAGTAATAATATTGTATCGTATTGTCATCTTATCAATATATATATATATATATATATATATATATATATATATATATATATATATATATATATATATATATATATATATATATATATATATATAATACAAAACATTACAAATAACAACTCTGGGAAAAACTCGACATATTACTTTCAACACTTTTACGATTTTAAATATTGCCAAACTTAAGTCATAAAACAATAAAAAAAATGCAGTAGCACAGTAGTTATATTTCTAATAGAATACCAAAGGTGTTACTTCTGCATGCAAATTAGCTCACATGAAGAGACTTTATCTCTGCATATTTCTCCAATCAATGGAAACCCGTTTCTCGGGGGCAGAATTATCTAGTTACTTTTTATTCCTTTCCTTCACCTTCATGCGTGACTATTTCTATATACGAATTTACGCCAGTGAATATTCTCGCTCCTAAGTCAAATTATTTCTCTCAAATGGACTATATTCTCATGAGGCCCAACAAGGTAAATATAATTTCTCTCCATACAAAATACTTGCATGTCTGGACCCATGGGAAGAAATTAGACACTCGTGCGTAGTAATACGACTTCATTACACGTGTACTTTATCAGTGTCACTTCCTGCGGGATTGGGAGTAAGAATTCTCTACGAGCTGAATACCTGAGTCTGTATCCTTATTTCTCTGACATTCGTCTTTTTTATCGATGTGAAATTATAATCGAAATATAACATAATAAGATACACTTCTATTAGAAGGAAAAGGGAAATGTTTATCTTGCATTTCAAGTTGCATCGTATTTAAAACAAATCATAGACCAATATTTTACGAGTGTTGAAATTCATTGAATATTTTTGCGCACCAATTTTACTTCCACAATATTTACATTTCTTCTCGTATATTTTTACTTATTGAGACGTCTTCAATGGTTTCATTAACCTTTCATTTAATCCATTGGATCACCGAAAAGATATTTCATGATGGCAATTATTCGATTACTTATTGTCCAAGGCCAATGTGAATTTAATTTTACTAGAGAGAATAGGAACTAGCTAAAAAAACATTGAGTCATCTGAAATAAAAACTATATTTTCTGGTATAAATTGTTTTCGATTAATGAATACGTATATTCATAGAACTATAGAGCATTAACTCTCGCAATGTAAGCTATGTAAAAATTTTTAATGCTATTTCTTCAACTCCTACATGAGGAATATGCAGCGTGTTTGGGCATTTGGGCAAACATCTTTGTACGAAGGAAAATGCTTTTTACCTAAAATTTACTATAAAATTAAAATAATTATTTATTAAATGGCTTCTTTTTGAAATGATGCTTTGAATTTATGTTGTTTTAGGTAATCTTTTCAAGGTAATTCCTCAATGTTTTCCTCTTTCTTACAACAAATATTATCACTTTAATGCAATTTTTAAGAAGCATACGGATTAATATGGACTCAACACTATAATTTCAGGAATGTTTGGCTTTATCTAGATATATGGCTGAAAATGCTTCAAGTGTATTCCCTTATGATGCGCGCTGCTCCCTATATATTTTATTAGAGCACTCAACTTACTACAAAACAATTAAAGATGGTTTGTAGCAAGCAAGCGTTCTTAAAATCTCAGAAGCGGAATTCATAAATTTGTAACTTACTTCATACGTCAGGTACTCACTTTACCTATAATTTATATCACATTTCAATTTCCCATTCATAAGGAAACTACTTCATCCGAAAAAGGAAGTTGAGAGGGCGAGAGGCTGGCGAAAAAGAGATGGAATGATCCATCATCATGAATCAGTGGAAGAGAAAATTATTTCCCTTGCCAAGGTAAAAAGTTTAAGAGTTTAAACAATACTAATTTGAAATACATTGAACTAAATACGTCCAACGTACTACCCATCTGAATTCTTAATGCCACCGAGGGAAATTTCTCCGTTGTAACTTAAAATGTTAATTACGGAAAGCCCTTTAAATTTGCTTTACCCAAATTTTGGTCAACATACCTATAAAGAGAAGTTCAAAAAGTTCTAAAACTTTTGAGACCATATGATTTGATGATGATGACTAACTCCAAGGAGTTGCGCGTGAACTGATGTAGAAGGTTAACAATTAATCGATGCAAATTTGTCTTGTTTTTAGTTTCTATAATTAGTAATTAGCAATTTCTTAGTATTTTTTTACTGTTTGATTATATTTTTGTGAAAAAAATGTAAAAATATTTTATTAAAATGGACAGTGATTAACGAAATAAAATTTTTATAACGATATGCTGATCATATGATTATATTCGCATATCATTAACTTACCATAGCGAAAAATTCAAATCAAAATAAGAGTGTCATAAATATAAGAAAATAATTATTTTCACTATTTTTTATAGATTATTCCTGTTAACTTGTACGAATTTCCAAGCATTCAAAAATCAAAAAAAGTTAAATTGTTTTAGAAACTTTTCTTGAAGGTGTAAGCAATGGTCTTTTTAATTTAAAATTTCGCGCGTATTTTGTTTTCTAATAATGAGAAAGAGCTCGTAAGTTATTGAAACTTGTTGAATATTACGTAAAAAACTGGAATATTATTATTGATTCCTTTGAAAATATTTCTATCACATAAAACAATCTAAAAGGTGTAATGAACCTCTAATAAAAGTTGAGTGTCAACGCGAATACGTGCTATATTTCAGAAATTGGTTTATGGTAACCTTTATAAAAATAAAGATCGACTGGTGAAAGTTTCAAATATGAGAAATACAAATTAAGCTGTGTAGCATAAAATAAAGGTCAAAAACTGTACATGAATCTGTATATATTTGAAAAAAGAAGGGAATATTTTAAGTACTACTCTCGGTTTCTTAAATAGGTGGGTTACCAAATGAATTTATTTTTCTTTATTTCCATTTTGCCTCAATTTTTTCAGCAGATAATACAAGCCTTAATGGATATATTTGCGCATTGCAAAAACCAAAGCACTTATAGTACTTACAAAGCTCATACTTATTACCAAATCTAGACCTATACATCGTTCATAAAAATAAAAACTTGGGCCACTTATTACCTTTATTTTCAATTACACCATGAGAAACAAATATAATTCAGCTTAATAAAAAATTGTAACTCATGGGTACCACACGGTTGGTTAATTAGCGGCAACCGTTATCCCATTACCAGGTTCAATTCCAGATTTATCCTCAGAAGTAACATATTTGTTTTACCGTTAGGAAATATAAAAATATTGCAATTAGAGACTTTTAATTTTAGCTGATGAGAGAGGCATTTCTCTTTATTTCTTCGTCAACTTTGCTTCCAATTTTCTACCAACACATGTTCCGTTGTTTTCCACAGTTTAATACCGGAGAACGATGTAATACAATGAAAATTCTC
This sequence comes from Hetaerina titia, assembly GCA_037158775.1. Lineage (NCBI taxonomy): Eukaryota > Metazoa > Arthropoda > Insecta > Odonata > Calopterygidae > Hetaerina > Hetaerina titia. The sequence goes on from CM073779.1 coordinate 72,245,800, forward strand.
TTTAGTCCATTAACGAAGCTAGATTTAGAAATGGCCTTGCAGACGGTAGGAAACAGAAATAGATTGGGAAACTTGGAGATTAAATTGAGCAGGAATAGTGGAAGGGGTGTAAGGTTTATGGAAGATAGAAGGTAGGCTGGAATTAGTAGAATAGTAGACAGAAATGGCTGGTGATGTGTATCTTGGAGAGAGAAGAATTTAATACAATCAACGAGGACCCGGAGCATCGGTCTCATCCCATCTGCAAACGCTTTACCTTTTTTGGCCAATTGAAACAAAAAATAATCGTCGTTTATCATTTAATTTCCAGGAGATGAGGCACTAAAACTACAATCTGCACTGCCCTTCTATATGGAGATTAAGGATCGCCTTGACCCCAAAATATGACAACATAACCTGAGATTCTCCAAGTCCGGTGTCTTTAAGTGAAACCGTTATATCGTAACTTAAAACAGAAAAAAATAATTCCAATTGTATGCCATTTTATTTAATTTCGGTAGCATAGAGCAAACTGGTTATTACAGGTGGAATAATTGGAGGGAAATCATAACCTACTTTATTATTTTTCTATTAAATATGTTGAATACGAGTTTTCGGTTTCATTATTTCCAAACCAAGAATTAGTCAAATTCAATGGTATGAGGTAAGATTCAATTCAATCATTCAATAGAGGATAGAAGAATATTCCGCAATAATTCACATTACCAGTTCTATCTTAATTTATGGCATGGAAATAAAAGAATAACTTCATGATTTTTTATTTTTATTGAAATACAAAGGATGATTGGAAGAAATAGTGAAGATGAAATGACACTAAAACTTTCAGAAACCTGTACATCATATCTCAATAAATATTAAAATATTCACATAAAATTATGAATGCCTGATTATATACTTTTATAGATATATAATGTAAATGGACTAACGAGTCGACACAAACACAGAAACTGAAACACATAAAAGAGGGACTCACCGGTTCTCGAATTTTCGGTGGTGCAACCACCTTTCTCAAGAGGAATTAGGAACAGAACTCAACTCAATTCGGTGGTTGTACCACCGAAAATTCGAGAACCAGTGAGTCCCTCTTTTATGACTTTCAGTTTCTGTGTTTGTGTCGACTAGTTAGTCCATTTACATTATTGTGCACGTTCGTGGGATTTTCAAGAAAGTGATTTAAGTGATTTTAACGATATATACATATATATACTCAAGTAGATTTGTAATCACCGATATATTTATTTTGACTTCATGACTTTATTACTTTCATTCTTGCAATCTTATAAGCTTAATGGATTATTAAATACATTTTGTCCCATCATATTATTCCATTCTTAAATTATGGTATGGAAAGATGAGATAATTTCAATTCGTTTAGACACGGAAATGCAAATTTAACTTCAATTTAAGGCATTATAAATTTATAAAAATTCCAAAGATGTTATTGCTTGTCAGAATAGATTGATCTATTTACCAATTCTTCTTTAACATTTAATTGATATCAACTCAATTAACAGTAATTTCAGTTACATAATTATGTTATTCAATGACAATATAATGCAAATGCAAAGGATGATGATTTTTTCTATTATAGATTCTTTCCATCGATAGATTCTTTCGGGCATGCGTTCAAGGTCCTTTGTACTTGGAGGGTAGATTTCACTTTTAGAATAGGAAGTAGTCTGCTGGTGCCTATTTAGGACTGTAAGTAGGTAGGGAAATCGTCGCGATGCCATTGTAGGTCTTCGCAGGCAGTCACTCGACTCTGCTCTCAATCGTCCGTCAAGACCTTCGGGGCTAGTTTAGCGCAGGTTTTTCTTCGCCAAATTTTCAGTGATAATGGTGTGCACTGTAATCGTATCGTTGCCAATTTGATCTGTGATCATCTTCACTCTTCATTCACGGTCTGAACACAGCACTTCACGTACACGGGACAAAACAGCTACCGATAACTTTAATACCGACCTTGTACTTTAAATACACGTTACCTGATCACGGGCATCGAAGCCTTTTTTAGAACGACTTTTATTATTTACATGGCCACGCGGTGGATTCTTCGTGGAGGGTAATTTTTATTGGTAGGTTATTCAAGTTTTGTAGAAAATATTTCATGTTGGTATGTTTGCATGTTTCTTTTACAGTTATCGCACTCATAACAACTTTGCCCTCGTTTACTCTGCATTGTGCATTTTATAAGTTCATACGTTCCAATTGAGTTCATGCCGTCAATAGCCTGCCTTACTACTTTCATCAAAATACCCATGTTTACAACTATTCTGTTTTATGACCCTCATGATTGATTTTTTTCAATATCTACTTTAGCTAAACGTGCAGAATATAAATTTCCTCTCTTTTTTATTATTTTATTTCAAAATTATTTCGGTTTTTTAATTAGGCCCAGCATATTTTCGCAATGCAGGTCTCCATCATAAAACACTAAAGACTGTGTTAATTTCACATTTTCTTGCAGTTTGAGGGAGAAGATCTACGCCAAAATGTTTACATCAAACTCAAGGTTTCTAGTCCTTTTAGTTCCACTACCCATTGTGAGAATTAAATTTTTTTTTCTTAAACAAGCTTATTATCAATCTTTTTCTTCTCGCCAGCTCTTCCTTTGTCATTGGTACTATTCCACTAACTCCTCTACTACAAACCAATATTCATACGAAAAACTGCTAAAATACTTGAACTTCTTCACTCCCTCTAGTTTACTTCCTTCTACATTAATGTTTAACTTAGTTTTCCTTCTTCTTGACAATCTCCAAAGGGTATAGCAACTTTGCATAATTTTTGTGAATTGGTATTAGGTATTCAACATGTCTGAGGCTCGAGAAGATTTGCCTTCCTCAAGGGTAAACTTTATGGAGTTTGGTGATTTAAATTTTCCACTGGCTTGGCTTAACTTCTCCTTTGATACAGACATCCTTTTCCACTGAGAGCAAATCGAGCGGAAGCACATCGTCAGTAGTAGTCTACATAAATCTAGACTGAACTGCAACCATACGCTTTTGCATAGGGAGGAATAACATAGAAACGATAAATGTGCAATTAAACGTAAAATTTTACTTAATTATTTTAAACTCTTTATAGAAAAATAAAAAATGAAATTCCAGAAAGTAAAAGTCGTTCTGAAAGAAAAAATTGAAATATTATATACATAAGTAGTAATATATATCATTTATCATTTCATGATACGATCGTAATAATTTTGTTAACCTTACGTTTTCTCGCCTTTAGTTATCAGCAATTAACACGTGAAGGTTATATTAAAATATAGGTTTTAACAATATTTTCAAAGGATAGTAAAACGAATGAACGCCTTACATGTTTACTAAAACCAATTTTGATTCTCCAAACGTTTACTGACAAATATGTTACTCTGTAAATCATGATAATATATAACTCCCTTTTTTAAGTAATATTATTTAGAATATTTCCCATTCAAAATGAAATTATCGATGCAGTTTTCAATGAAGTGAATGCAAAGTTACCCGGAAGATATTCCAGAGTAGAAAATAAGATTGAGGGTTTAGTGTTAATATTGAGATCGGTTGCTAAATGAACAGATTTTTTAAAGCACTGAGACCTTCCTGATGAGAGAAGAACATAAAGCAATTAAAACAAAAGACCTCAATAAATCCTTAGAGTAAAAGATATGAGGTGGTAATAAATAAACAGTCCTCGGCGATGGATTTAAAATTAAATTCCAGGCGACAGGATATGAGTTGAAATTAGTAGTATGATTAGATAAGCTCGTTAATCAATAGCATTATTGTGTCGGAAATTCAGCGTTATGGAATTGCACTGGGTAAGGGCGGGTAGAGGAAAGCGGCTGAGAACAGCTGGATTGGCCAAGCAGCGCTTGTGTTACCCACTGGGTGTGGAAGGGCGGGGTAACAGCAGGTGCTGAAGGAGACGAGGCGGGGTGGGACTAAGGGTTTTAGTCTTGGGGAGGCAAGGGGGGTGCGAGGGTCGGGCTGTGAGAGTTGGGCGACCCCACAGATGAGTAGCTGCCTACGAGAGTGGGGAGGAAATGGTGGAAGACTAGAGGGGCCAGCTGGCGGGCGGGAATTCAGGAGGAGGGTGTGTGAATAGTCGTTCAACTTAAAGAGATGAGTAGAGAAAGTGACGTTGAGACGTTGATAGTTCCAAGTAATGTTTGAGAATAATGTTGGAGGTGCTTCGACAATGCTTTGGTGAGTCTACTTTTCGGTCGAGGCTAGCTAGGTACGTGATAGACAAAAGACTTGTCACCACGGTATGGGTGGGAGTACTATTTCTTTAATTTTTCTACCTATTTCAAAGTTCCAACAGGCAATATCTGGCAAATATGAGGGTTTGATATAAAAAAGTTTAATGAACAGAGATCGTTGAATTTATTTTTCTTAGCTATCTAGTAGTTTTGTTTGCTACCTGCTAAATCATTATTTTAATCATTTAAGATTGATTAAACAAGAAAAGAAGTAAAACGGCAACTATTAAACGATTAGAAGACAACTGTGGAAAACATTTTCGAATTTCATAAACATTATTTATCTTTTCCTTAAGTGTTTTTAAATAGGAGATCGTAATTAAATACCGTAAAAATTCTATCAGAGCCAAAAACATTTTCAATGACATGATGAACAACATTGCCTTAGGCTTTACTTTTATTAACAAAACACGCTGCTACCACGGGGATAAAAACTCTGGAATGTAAAAATTTGCACCCTGAGTATTTTGGCTTCAAAAGGTCTATTTCATTGGCTAAACACTTTTTTTAACCTTTAGTCCTTGAATAATGAGTTACTTACGGACAAATAACCCACCATTCATGAGATCTATTGTGCTATATTAAAATTTAGAACTTTGTCCAATTCAAAGTAAACGTAAATTATTGCATATTTAAAGACATGGTTATTCATACCGAGAAGGTTAGCTTGTCGCCAAAGCATCATAGAATCTCAATGAAACCTAGTAATATAATCGCGATTTATATGCAGCCGTTGTAACAATGCCCCAATCATGGCTCTAACTGATTTCAACATTCAACAGGCTATCAATCAAAAAATCGTTTACGGTAGTCTACTTCAACCCAACGCTGAAAATTGCACCTTACTCAATTACCTTGGTCAGCATGATGTAATAACACTTGGATTGCGTAAAGGTGAATAAAAGATAATAAATGACAAATTTATTCATATTTTTAGCACATAAAAATTTATGACAAAATAAAGACAATATAGTTAGAAATTTATACCAAAAAACAAGCATTTAATATTCATATTGTAGACATGCATCTTTAGGGAATTTCAGATTCAACTTCCGGGAGTTTTAATAAATAGAGTAGGGATCCTATATTGCTATCTAAAAAGATAAAATATGTAATCGATGATTCTTCCATTAACTTCCTAGGAACTATGCATAGTTTAGAGTAGTTAAAAAATATTCATCAATTAATTTATATTTTTAGATCACTCTGCATCTCATTTACGTCACATCCAAGGCAATGGGCGAGCATACCTTGATAAACACGGGGTTCAAAGGGTTCATCGAAGCATTGACGAAATGTTCTTCTCCCCGCACTCATTACAGTTGTATATTGCGACGAGGAATATTATATATAACATTTTTAGCGTATTTATTTATTCATTAGAAGATATCTCATAGCACGCAAAGTAATTTTATCAAAGAAAAACCTAAAATTAACCTCCTCGAGGAACTTTGAGAAGAGGAAGTGCAAAACAATGTGAAAAGTTATTGACAAAAATCGTCGATTTCGAGCACGAATATACATTTGTTAGCTTTTGTGAAGCTATATATACATTCGTTTGTTGTTTGGAAAATTTATAGAATATTGGGAGTCTACCTGAAATCATTAGGTTAATCAATAACACAGAAGTCAGAGAGCGCTGCATTAATTTAGAGAGTCCTCTTTAGAAATATAATTAATTTCAGAGGTGTTCTCTCACTCTACTCTAGGAGAAGCTATCCTAAATCGTCTAAAATGTTAGCAAGGTTTTAATTAAGGTTTTACTCAATCACTTTACCCAGCACGGAAAACAGCTCAAATAGATATAGGCAACATTCAGTTATGCATGGCTAGCATAATAACTCCTTTCAAATTCCAAGATCTGCCGTTTGCAGCAACAGAAAAGTTTTCCTTCTATTAACAGAACTCTCTCTCTTTGCTATCTAGACAGTTGCTTAAGTTTTCGCAATCTCAACCACGTAGTTTTTTTCATTGTCGATTGAAGCAACAAACTATTATTATCAAAAATGGACAAAAAGAGTATTGTGCGGTGAATTAACACTTCTATTTAAAATGTTGACCACCGAAACAGAATAAAGCCGAGTTAGATAAATTTCATGAGAGATACACCCCCATGTTTGCGAGTGTTTGAAAATAAGGTAAATGAGTTTAAACGTGGCCGCACATCCCAAATGATGAACATCGTTCGCAACGTCCAGTGGAAATGGCTTACTTTGAAATTACTGACAAAATTTACGATTTAATTTTGATGGATGGAAGAATCAAATTTCGATATAAATATGAGGCAGTAAAAGATGATATATTTGTGGTAGATGAAGTGTATAACAAGTTAGAGTGTAGTGGTAGTAATTCTATTAGGTATATGGTATAATTCTTATTTTTGTACTAAAGTGGCGTTACGTTATTTTGGCGAAAATGATCAAACGTAATACGATGCCTGAAGTCCCTCTTATCAAATTCCCCCTCTTTGTTCAAATTTCCTTGCCAAACGCCACTGCCCATTTTTGAGCACCTAGTGCTTTAACCGTTTTGGTCCAAGAAAAACTATTCAGTCGTAAGAACTACTCTACCTGCTATAGTTTATGGCCAGAAAACATTTTTTCCCACGGCGTTACTGTCACACAGATTTTCTAATTCACTTCCCAATGAATGCAACCCTTCCCCTTGATGACAACAACGAGTCAATTGTGACTTCATTAACAGTTCAAACTACGGCATTATCTAGTGTAAATCAAACTTATTTAATGAATATCTAGCCAAATATCATTTCTATCTCCTATTTAGCGATATCTTCTTTACCATGTCCTCCTCTACTTCTGTGTTTAAAACCATCCCTTTCCGTCTTTTTTCTTGTGTCTTCTTAATGATCTAGTCTATAATACATGCTTTCCTTTTCGTTTTTACTGTTACAATAGTTTCTTTTGCATAATTCGATATTCCCGTTTTGATGTGTTCCTATTTTATCCCTAATTTACCCATCCCCATGCCGTTATTCATAAATATTTCCGTTTCCTCCTGGACATCATATCTCTATATCCTTGTTAATCCTTCTTAGACAATATTGATTCCCAACCACTTCATGTTTGGTTCTCTTGAATCTGGTGTTATAGTTCACAAACAATAAATTATGACCTAAATGCGCAGGTAGCCCGCTGCGGACCAGATGATTTCCCGTGATGATGATTCATGATGATTCCAAATATGTGACTATCCATATCATATTTTAAATATGCAAATAGTTAATGAATTCTCAGTGTATACTCACGCCTATTTTGGTGTTTAAACCAATGGTTCGTGATGATGAAAAACTACCTCTCTGCTCAGTACTATTGCGATCATTCTCCGACTGGCTAAAGTACTGGCTTCCCATCTAGAGGATGGATAGTCTGGACACGGGGGAGGGAAATATTTTTCAGTGGTATTCCGATCCTTCATTGAGAATATTTAGCTTCGGAAAGTGGAAGAAGTTGCTGGGAGCTATATCTGGACGGTAGTGAGTCGGAGCGACCTATGTGATTCAATGCTTTTACAGGAAATCCCGTAACATACGCAATGAATGGGTAGATACATTGTGCCAATCACCACTTACCCACAGGTGCTTCCCTTTTCTCGCTATTTACATACTTGAGCAATAATAGTCTGTTTAATATTCTTTAGTAATTCCTTGACCTTTAGGAGAGTACTCATGATGGGTCACACCTCCCTGGTCTAAAAAATCAACAACACGAACTTGATGTAGCTCATATTTTGCCGTGCCTTCTTCGGACAATGGAACCTAAGCAAGGTTGATTGGAAGACCTCGGCTTTTGTTTCATGGTCATAGCCATGTCTCATGACTCATCTCTACTTACGAACTTTTTTGAAAACCTACATTATCGTCTGCGGCTTGAACACGTCCCAGGCAACTGCAGCACGTAATTCATTTTGCTCTTTTGAAAGGAGCCGCGGAATGAATTTTGAAGTCACAGATTTTCTATGGATATCCTATGGTAAAACTCAGAGATGATAGTTTTTTAAGTCATTAAATCTACTTCTAAGTTTTGCACTGTCAATCGTAGATTTTGTCGATATCAGCGTGCACGTGATGGTCTTCCAGAAGGTGGATCGCTCTCTACTGATTCGCGACCAAACTTTAGCGTCCATACCACATTTTAATTCAAGTATCACTCATATAGTCTTCTACAGAGGCCGAGTTATTCATACGAAAGGTTTCTGCAGATGAATGTACTAGTTTCGTGCTTTTGGCAATTTTGAAAAAGATCGTGCTTTTCCACATTTCAATCTATGCGTGAGCGTCCTCAAATTGGTGTTCTCTGTTTATTGCTATTCTTTTAATGGATTTTTGGTACATGCATAATCCATAGGATATCCTGGAAACATCATAAAATATAAGCATTCGTGATACATAATTGCAAATATAGAGCAGAAACGCAACAAGTTAAAAATTACGTTGCTAACATAAGCAATAAGATTAGAAGTGCTTTTATAGTTCACCTTTCCATGTCTCGATGGAAAGAAATATTTTGACTTTCAATTCGTAAAAAGTTCCTTCATGTCTCATGAAAGTAAAGGAGACTCTCTCACTCTTGGTCAAGTTTCAAGTGGATAAACACATGCATAGAACCTGCTTTGTTGATTATTGTAAGAACGATTTCTTCTGGCCCACGTCCTAAAATTACGTCATATTATCTTAATGACTACCTCTTTTTCCTGACTAACTATTTTCTCCTTAATTTTGAGCTTTAAAAATTGATTTATTCGTAAAAGGATAAAATGAAGAAAAAACCAAATCAAAGGTCATTATCGAGAGCATTTGGACAATTAAATATAAAGTGTATAATATATATTCCAAAATATTTCCCGTCCAAAATATTGCTCTTCATTGGATTCCGGTGAGCCATCAAAAGGGAAACTTAAATGGAGTGTAAGATTTTATTTTTTGCTAATGAGCTTTCAGTTCATTAAAATGAAAGCCAAACCAAACCAGCTAAGCTTTGCTCGCCCTCAGACCTTTTTCTTCAGGACAAAATATTCCAGGTAAGAAGCCGCTTATAAATGAAGGACATTCCCATAATTGGATCGTATTTTTTGATTGATTAATTTATCAAAGCAAAAAATCTCCACCAGAAGGTTACGTCGCAATACTAAAATCAGGTCTGGGTCATATTTCTTGTAACATTATATATAACTTAATCTATACATATCACCTTATCTATACATATAACCTTATAGATACTATAACCTTACATATATATATATATACATATATATATATATATATATATATATATATATATATATATATATATATATATATATATATATATATATATATGTGTGTAAGGAAAATTTAATTAAAATAATAAGGAACACGGAAATTTTCCTAACAGTGCATGGATAATTTTATGAACGTTGGTTATGACTATAAATCTTTTTGATTGAAAAATGCAATTTAAACATTTTGGTGAAACCTCTACCACCTACAATGATAGCTGCTATGTACGCTGTACGGCTATGTATTGATACATACGTACACGCATAATATATCTCTGTATCATCTTTCCTCCAATCTGATGTCTATTTTAGGTAATCTACCGGCTAAGGTAGGTTTTTGAATAGACACAACTATCAAATACACATTTTGTAACTCCAAACAAAGCCTAATTTAGCAACCTAATCTACATCAGGTCCCTCTTCATCTCTGTGCCCCTCCTTCTTCCCTTCATCCCGTCCAACATCCCTATCCTGTTCCTGCCCTTACCTCGCTTGCCCAACATTCTCCCCTCTATTAACTTCTTCAACATTCCACTACCGCTCAATACGCCTTTCATCAATTTTTCCTTCCTCCATCGGATTTCTCTCAACAAACCCCTCTTCTCACCCACCATCTCCAGTACTTCCTCATTTGTCTTCCTTTCGGTCCATTTCGCATTCACCATTCTTCTCCACACCCACATTTCAAAAGCCTCCAATCTACGTCTATCCTCCTACTTCAACGACCACTTATCCGCGCCGTACATAACCACGCTCCATATCAGAGTTTTTACGAGTCTTGTCTTAACCTCCCTACTCTATATCCCTGTCATCAACTCCCTCCTTCTTGAAAAAGCCTCCTTGCCCAGCGCAATTCTTCTCCTTGCGTCGCTACTACTTTGACCGTATTGGTCCAAAATACTTCCGAAATATGTAAACTGTTCTACCTGCTCTATTTTTTCCCCTCCTATTTTAATGTTTAGCTTAGCCTTTTTCTTTCTGAAAAATCGCATAACCTTTGCTTTATTAATATTGATTCTCATCCCATATTTATCGCACTGAACTTCCTATTCACTCAGCAATATTTGCAACCCCTTGGCTGACTGAGCGACTAATACTTGGTCATCAGCAAACCTAACCGATTTTACAAATTCCCCTCCGACTTTCATTCCTACCTCCAGTTCTTCCCATGCCTCTTTAATCATTTCCTCTACATATACGTTGAACAGTACCGGTGACAATGGTTAACCCTGTCTTACACCTCTTCCTAACACTGCCCATCCGGACTCTCCGTTCCCCACTCGCACCTGAGCAGTCTGAGACATGTACAGGTTGCGGATCAGTCTCCTGTCCCTTCAATCCATTCCTATTTTTTGCAATACACGCATTATTTTTCCCAATTCATTCTATCAAACGCTTTTTTGAAATCTAAAACACAGGCAAAAACGTCCTGAGTGTATTCTATGTTCCTCTTGATTAGTGATCTCATTACTGCAATGGCATCGCGCGTACCTCTTCCTTTCCTAAACCCAAACTGATCATCCCCTAAGTAATCATTTGCCTTACTCTCTATCCTTTTGCTGATTATCCTGAGAATAATTTTATCTGCGTGGGATATCAAACTTCTTGTTCTGTAATCCTCACCTGACGTAGCCTTTGCCTTTTTTGGAATAGGAACTAATACTGATCTCACAAAATCTTCCGGCCAGATTCCTGCCTCATAGATACTATAAATCAGTCCATATAGAGTCTCCTTTCCACATTTTCTGAAACATTTCAACAGTTCCGCAGGAATGTTGTCTACCCCCACGGCATTATTTGCTTTCATATCCTTTCTATTTCATCGTCGAATATGCCTGGACCCAAGCTATGTTTCTAAATTCGCTAACATACAGTGTTTCAATATATTCCATGCATCTCTCTTGGATTTTTTCTGGCTCAACTATTATCTTACCCTACTTATCTTTAACTGTTAGCACTGATCTTGCCTTCTTACTTCCCGATAATAACTTAACCTTGCTGTATAATGCACGAATTTCATCCTTCCTCTGTAAACTTTTCATATCCTCGCATTTTCGTTTCCACTATTCTTCCTTTACTTTATTTGTGGCTCTTCTCAATTTTATTGTTTATCTCTTTGTACTTCATTTTTCCTAACTCTATGTTTACATTCTTCCATCTTCTTCTCTCAACCATCTTTGCAATCATCTCATCCGTGACCCATGGTTTCCTTATCCTTTTCCCATAAATGGTTCCTTTCGTGCCTTTTGCGGCTTTCGATATCTCTTTCTTGATACATACCCATTTTTCTTCCATAGTACTCAGCTCTTTACTGTCATCCATGATTTTCTCTACAGCCTGCTGATATTTCTTCCTTGTCAATCCATTTAATGCGTCTAAATCCCATTTCCTAACCTGCTGCTTCTACCTTGTCTTTTTGAAACGGACATTACATTTTAAAAGAACTAAATTGTAGTCTGAGTCCGCATCCGCTCCTAGGAGACTGTGCGAATTTATCACACTATTCCTAAACCTGTGCTCAAACATAATATAATCTGATACCTTTCTGAGTCACCTGGCATTTTCCATGTATACCTACACCTTTCAATCTGATGTTAATTCATGAAATTAATGAGACATTCTGAGTAGCACTGGAGGTTGTGATTGGGAGATGGAATCATAACTACCATTAAAAATATCACTCAAATAAACAGGAAGGAAGATGTCGCAAAATTTGAGGAAGGGGGTTGTTACTCACTGGCCGACACCTCCCATTACCAAGATCCAATTCAACCGCGGCCGCATGCTCCTCAGACATCAGACACGCGTCAACCCATCCCTTCTTCCTTCCCTTCTTCAATTTCTCACACCAACTTCCACCTTGCCACTCCAACCTTTCCCGGAGCTACATATATCGTGACCCTTGCCTATTCAAAAACTCATATAATATTTTTACTTTGTCATGCTACATCTTCGTGGAGGTGGTGAATATCCATCCATTGAATGGGAGAACGCACATTTCCACAGCACCCATTTGATTCGCTACAAACCATATCACCTTGATACGGTATCATCAGAGACCTTGAGATTGAACTAACAGATAGATTGAGCCGTGTTTCATGTACAGAGAAGTTTTTTTCAGCACTAAAGTAGAAATATTCATATTATAAATAATGTACGCTAAGGGAATTACAGTATTATGAAACGATAAACTTTGATGTCCATATTTATACTTTATTCCCGCATCTATACAGGAAATACGATTTGGAAATGAGAACGCTTTTTAAAATTAGTTCAAATTTTCGGAATTCCCAGAAAACGTTTTTTTTATTAAATTTTATTTAATCCCTTGTGAATACACTATGCCTTTAAGCAGACTATAATGTTTAAAATTACCTTTATATTAGAGTGTCTACGTCACTCTTTTTTTAAATAAGGTGATAGAAACATGTTTTTATTTATAATCAACCTATCATCAATTTATTCGGCTGGTTATATCATGAAATTCTACAAATTCCATTTCATAATTCAAGAGTTCTATGACGAAAATATGGTTTTCACGTATTATTGAAGACCGAAGTACTTATTTAGAGTATACGACGTCCATCTAACTTGTACAGCATATACACGTAATGCACATATATTCATCAAAATTTTTTCATAGATTAAGAAATTATTAATAACCCGATAATTTTATATATTTCGTTCCGGAAGGATATGTAATGGTAATTCAAGTAAATATATGTTTTAAAATAATTTTAAAAGGATTTAATAAAGCTCCGGCTGTTTTCGGTTGAGAAAATGAATGAACTATATTCTGATATTACCGCCATATTACGAGTATATCAGTACAGAAATATCATTTTTCTAGGGCGAAGAAACGACGCAACGATATGACTTCTTATTCCATCCCTTTCCCTAAATGGAAATGGTCATGACTGCTTTGCCATTATTTCCGTATTTTTGCGTGTGTGCTGCATTCCAACTCTATTGTCAACCGGAAAAACATATCTGAAATAGCCATTGGTCCCGCAAACAGTTACGAAAAAAGTTGGCAACTCCGAGTGTCACACTCTTCCCACTCCACTCGAGAGAAGGAAGTCAATTTCTTACCCCAGGGCACTCCGCCCATATACCGGCCCTTTATCTACCCGAAGAAGACGGAAGGATGCGAAAGAGCCTTGCCGTCACCTTCATTCCTCCATTTCCATTCTCTCCCCCACACTCTCTTTAATTTCCTCCATCTCGCCACGCTCTTCATTACACACAGTCCCGGCCGAATTTCCGAAACGAATGTACCCGTCTCGAATCTCACCGGCCCCTCAACCACTCTACCGACGCCCACAATCTCCCCCTCACACTTTTTGCAACCTTCACTTACCCCGTGATTAGTACGCCTGCAGGTACATCACCCACCGTGTGCAAACTACTGTGGGCGAGTTTCACGTCTCCCGTTGCGCGTGTTCAAAAATTTCCCTTGACTCGAGCTAGGCCGTTGACGATGCACGTAGTTCTTGGGGGAAATGGCGAGAGGTATATTAAGCAAGACTTAACTTGCAATCAATTTATACCTTAAATTAATGAATGCGCATGCATGGTACGCTGGATTAGCTTGGAGATACCGCGCACCGGCGTCCAACACGGCGATATTTAAATTTTCATTGTCGCAATGGTTCTCAGCTGGCGAAAATGAGATTTGTTGGAGCAAATTAGTTTTTTTACAACATTTATCGCATTTAATTAGGTAGCTACGTAATTTATCCTTAATTATTATTACAAAAGTTCTGTTAAAACTACCTTATCATATCCGTTCAAATAATTTATGTATTTAATTTCTCACCTTAGGAAATAAGTATTTAATATCACTGATGAACAAAGAAAACAGGTGCTGTATACCGAAAAATCATTTTCTGCTGAATCTGTAATTGCCTATTGTACTGAAATTGCTTTTAATGAGCATTAAGTAGGTCTAAATAAGGCGTTTACAAAGGAAAAGTCTACAAAAACCGTATGAAATAATTAAAATAGTATATAAAAACAATACACTTGTATAAGTATATCACATTTACATGCATTTGTTCATAGATTCATAATATGAGACATCATAATGAGTATATTCTTTTCTACTTCTTTTTATTAGGTAAGCTTATTATAGCGCCGCAACAGGAACTTACAACTGACTGAAACATTTGGAAAAACATTCGATTGCTCAGCATTGTGAACGTATTTTTAGGTGTTGCCAAAAATTCATTAATACAATGAACAAATATTGCATCTTAAAATTTTTATTCCTCTCCTCTCTTCATTGTACTCTGGTGTCATGCAGTACATTAACATCCAATTTTTTACCATCTTCTCTTCAACTTTTCACAGATGACACCTTACTGTAGTAGTCTACTGTCACCGTTATTATTTTTCTCATTAGAGTTTATCACAATGATTTCACGCAATGACATTGCATCAAGCGTTAGAGAATATTTTTATTCTGCTGTCTATCCTCCATTTTGGCCACACACGAATCCTTAATATAAGCATACAATATACAAAAATTCCAAATAGAGTTACAGTGGCCGTCTCTCTGCTGGCTGCAAGCAACTTTATTCTAAATTAGCCATTCCCACGTCAACAAAATTTTTTGTACTGCTTTATTCCAATATCATTTCGGTTTTAATTCAATCCACCTCCTTACAGACATATTAGTCAAGATCATGAATGTTTTAGTAAACAAACGCTTTCACGTACGTTTGGTACCAAAGTGACCCCATTCCTATCCTTGATAAAATCGCTCATGGAATCATCACGAAATTTACTCTGAATATTTTCTTTAGATTTGCCTGATTTCCGTAAAACCAATGCACCAATTAGGAACAGATTCTTTAAGCAAACAGATTCAACAAGAAAAAATATACAAAAACATGTCTAGAGGGATCCCTTTCATATTTCCAAAATATGATTAAAGAACTATAGATTGTACCTCTGTAACTTCTGGAATATTTCCGCTCTTCTGCAAGTACACCAGTAAATTGAAAAAGTTGGCATGGCCACTCACCACGACTATAATTCTCTAATCACTTCCTGATTTGGGTTTACATTCAAATGGAATGAACAATTTCCACGATATGTTGTTAGCCATTTGACTACTGTTTTATGCATGTGTGAAGATGGGTTTTATAGGCATGCTAAAGTAAACCAATGAAACTCAGGCATCAAGGCTTCCATTACGTTATACAACTTCTGCATTTTCCGTGTCCCACTAAATTTTATCGCCCTATCTTGCATATCTAATATAACCTGTTGAGCCTTTCTGTTTTCATGACAGCATTAAAATTTCGATTTTGAAATGACCGGCTCAGAGATCATTGATAATATATTTCCGTCCATGAATTTCCCTGGCTGTAATGATAATTCAGAGAAAAACTAACATGTCTCTTTGTGTAAGATTTAATTCCATTATCACAATTGGCTGATTTTGGTAGTATTTGACATACACTCTAGCGGATTCTATTGGTTCTATCGAACTAATGTGCTGAAATATCTGCCACGATAAAAAATAATAATCATTCATCAAAATCTTAGTTCCCGAAATTCAATAGTTAGCCCAGGTTTTGAATATTCAATGTTTCTTTCTATATGGCGACATTATTGATATACTTTGTGTACCAATCTGTCCCCGACTTAGCTCTAATAATTTCTCCCCAATTTGATTTCTTTCCCCTTCTACGTAGATTTTTCTCTAAATTCGGTATTTTTATTGTCCTTAGCTCATATTTTAATATAAATAGTAACTTCATAATTGGAAAAGAACTCTATTAAAATTCGGCCTAGGTATCGACGTATCTTAATAAAGAACGTGTGAAATTACCAAGTTACTTCTTTTATTTATATTTGAGGTGCATATTCCATAAAGTTACTGCGAAGCCAACAAATTTTATGTCGTTATTGTTGTTATATTTGCCATGATAGAATTGCCTGCGTCATTATTCAAGAAGAATCAATTCAACCTATGCATCTGAAAGACCTCGAGTTCATGTCATGTGAAAATATTGATTTTTGTAGCCCTAATTTTAGAATTAAATTTAATACTAATTCACTGTCAACTCCGGCAAACTTACTGGAATATAGCACTGCAAACCTCAGCAGAGTGTCGGCACTTCAAAACTTCCCATCCACCCAAGCAGTGAGCATCCTCCGCGGAGTCAGCGTCCATCGGTTGAAAGCCAACCTAATATGGTGTAAGCTGCACACAGCAGGCAAACCCATCAAAGAGATTGCACTCCCTGAGCCTTGCGGTTTATAAGCACCAACTGATGCTCATTGGGGTGATAGATCAGAACTGGAATGTGACGCTACAGCGTACGAAAAGGGCGGTGAAAGGAGCAAGTGGCAAATGATGAGGAGCCCAGGTCGAAACTGAAAATACTTGACATGTGGTTGGAATGCATGTTCGACTACTCCTATTGTCGGAATATTTCCCTAAGAGCAATCACGCTGGCTCCTAAACCGTCCAACAGAAATTACCGCATAAAATAAAAAGAAATACCTCAGTATTCCCGATCGCGCAGTCTACGTAATTAGAACAGGGACAATGGTATAAGCTAAGGAGAAAACAGAAATCACAGGGATGCTTTGATTAAAACAAAAAACTTTGAAAAACATGTCATCTTCAAACTTTTAATATAAATCAGAGGCTTGAAACAATGTTTGAGAAGATATCCCTATTCGACTGAAGACTCAGGCATATATTTTCCGTGACTGGTCTTTTCATTTTTGTGAAAGCCCATCGGTCACGCTTATTTATTACGTCATTTTATTTATTTCTTAACTTCCAGAGTCGTGTTAAGTTAAGCCTCGATAAAATTGTGGAATGCGTTCTTATAACAATTGAAACCCAACCTCTCCTTTTTTAGCGTGAGGAGTGTGAGGACACTGATAAAAAACTTAAATCTCCTTCAATTCTCAATCTTACCTGGGACAAGGAGAAAGTGTTGATTATCTCCTCCCAATTTTCTTCTTCCAATCTTTACTCCAGCTTTGTACATTTCCAAGATAAACTTAAACTGCCAGATTTTACCAAGGATGATCTCAGACAAGTTTTTTTTTCGGGTATATCAGAAAGGTGGAAAAATATTTGAGAAAATATCCCTCTCTACGCGGCTGAATTCAGGTGCATAAACGAAAGTAGTTTTTATCAAATTAATTTATTTTGTTTGCAACTTCCCGGAAAAACAAAGATTATCCTCTTCCAAAAAAATGCTACATCGGGGTCGTCGTTCCCATTCCACTCCCCCTCTCTTACTTCACGATTAAATCCTCCGGCGGCGAGCAACCACTCAATTCCGCCTCCTGTAAAACCTTTCCTCGTTAGGCAACCCCATTAAAATCGGGCCCACGTGTACTGCCTCAAATTGGTCGCCGCGTTTGATACGAAGCGGCAAATGCGTGCGCTTTAATTTTTTTTATTCGACACAAGGGAGTTAGCTGTTGCCGCTCGCTACATATGACCAAGAGCGGAGGGAATAGCGGTATTCATTGGACCAGGAGAGTGAGAGTAAGCGGGGAAATGTGTATTTATTGTTGTTCCTGCGAGAAGGTGGTCCGGCCAGTTGCACAATCCCACCTCCCATTTTGAGTCCCGTCATATCTTCTCTCTCTGTCTCTTTCCTTCTCGACTTCCTAACAGCGGTACTTTCTCATCTAAATCCAGCCTAATCTCGTTTATAATCCTCCTCGCTCCCATCCATATTCCCTCCACTATTAATTGCATGTGGACGTGCTTCAGTTGATAAAATCCTTCAGAAATCCTTCTCGTGGCTCCCATTGTTTGCTGGGCGATACTTCCTCTCAACCTGTCCCGAAAAAGTTTACCATAAAACTGCGAGCTCCATTTTTGCAGAGGCTTCTCTTTAAATTTTGCCCAAAAGTAGCAATTTTTGGTCTCGTCGCGTCCCCTTGTCTACATGTTTCATTCAGGAAATGTTTTGCTCCACCGGCGAAATTGCAAATTCAGACGCCACAAATCACGGAGAAAACTTACGGTCCGAATTCACAATGAACATGGAGCGAAAAACATGACTCATTCTGACGATTTCTGGTTGGAATTAGATATTTTTTGTGGATTATCATGCCAATTTCCTGGATACTGGGATAAATTTCCACTTAATTAAAGATTTGTAAGTGTATTTGTAAATATAAATGATGAAAAAACGATTTGAAAAACTGCTAGGAGGAATTTTCACTGTAATTAGGCTTCCTTCAGAGTATCATACGGATTAAAGATTGTTTGTTTAGATGCAGGTTTTATTCTGTGATTGTTTGCTATTAATCAGTATAATATTGGTACCTTTTGAAAACAGCCTTTGAATTTAAGGTAGTTTATCTCGGGTACGGCCTAAATTTGTTCAATAGTATTTCAGCAGTATTACTCATAGTAATTGGTATACAGATACATCATAGGAAACAATGGAAATGTGAATTAGGCCCTCTACTCTTCAATGCTAAAGCATAACTCAGGGCTAGGCAAGAATAAATGTCTTTGATTGTGAGAAATACGATATATACGTAGTCACCTAATTTTGCGTAAAGAGACAAAGAAAATGGTGGCAGATGAATATTTAACATTTTAGATTAAACAAGTTAGTTATTAAAAATGTTTACATAGAAATATGACTATGACAGATAAAATTTTCCTGAGTTCATATTTATTGATTTAGTACTTAATAAAATATTCCCTCGTTTGTGGAAAAGGTAGAAATGAATCCATAATTACGGTTTTGATTAGCCTCCATTACACCGCTGCCTTAATTTCTTGAACTACCTTAAATACGCGATTCTTTGATAATCGACTTAAATTTCCTCTACACTTATAAAATCTCTTTTACAATGAATAAAATAAAATTTTAAAATATAAAATCTTAACGATAAAAACAATCACTCGGAAACATTGTTAATTCTAGTAATATCAGGATTAGTAAATTTTTAAACATATTTTCCGTAGATGATATCAAATACTAATGAGGTTACCATGTAACTACGACTATGGCATTGTGCAGACCATGAAGGTTAACCCAGTATCGATGCAACTCTAAACTCCTTGGTGTATGTTAATTCCATTCACAGTTGGATCATCTTCTCTACAAAACCTTTGCATTACTTTTCCTGGACGCGCTCCTAACACCATCTTTTCATTTTACAGAGGCGCAAGGTACCCAATTCATTGATATCTTTCAAACTGTTGCTCAGTCCCTTGGGAAAACCCGAATCCCGGAAAGGATTGAGCATTAACCGTAGGCGCAAGACTCCATATTGCATTTCTCAAATGCATTTCCTAAGTTGCACTCGGGTATGAATGTTTCCTCGCTATCACATAAAGTCGAATTAGTCATCGAGTTACATAATAAATCGTCGAATCTCATACTGGTGAATCAGGTTAGGTTAATGACTAATATTGAATCATAAATAATAAGCCTTGATGATGATAAAGCTTAACTTATTGAAATAATGCATTTCCTTAACCAGAAAACCAGCATGAAGGCATTCAACGCCTTAGAATATGATAATGTATGCTAATTTTTTCATGTTTATAGCTTGCATAAGCAATTGCGTATTTATGGATATGGTAACATGCCCAGAGAGTAACATATGGAGTTTAAATTTTTGAAACTTGATACCTTCAGCGTAAATGCAGATTATGACGCCTATTTTATAAAACGACTCATATTTTTCGTAAACCAAAAAAAAAGTTTATTTTCATAAATTCTTACTTTTTAAAGAATGACTTATTCAATGAATGAATGAACAAAATATATATAAATGAATGAGAAAAAAGTATTGTATACCATTAGTGTTTAATAAATACTCATACTGTTTTCCTGGGAAATCACTACCATGTCTTATCACTTCCGACAAACTCTGTTTATGAAGTTTTATCATTGCTGGTTTCTTTACCATTTTTACAATTTTTTCATATAAGACATCTTTTTTAAATTTATTTTGAATACTATTTATTGCTAATCATTTAAATTAGTTTATTTCACGTTACCAGTACACCAAATGATTCATTTTTCTCGTTTTCTTGGCAAAGTTTTCACAGCGAAAAACCTCATTAAAAGTTTTCGTAATTTAGGTAACATGAAAAGGCCTTGAAAAATAAATCGAAACTATTAAATAGCCTTTCCTTTCGTGAAAGCATCCATTTAAGGTACAATCTCTGCCTATATTATTAAAAATATGCTAATTGATTTTCCATAGATTTTCAATAAACACTAATCAAACATTTTAATTCAGATAATTTTTTATAAAGCGATTTAGTTTCATTTTTTTGTACATTATGGAGTTCTGTAAATGTGGGGTATATGTATCACTGATTTGACTCCGTTATTTCTTCACAGAAATTCAAAAAATGTTGAATTTCCATAAGGGCAATGCAGGCGGCAATGGGATGGGATCTGCTGCATTGAAAGTTTCTTTCAATTTAATCTATCGACAGCCCATGCCAATGGAATGCCACGGGAGGCTTATGGTGAGTCTGATCCTCTTAAAATATAGCTATAATAGTATGTACATATTTAACGATGGGAGGTAAAAAAAATCCAAAGGAATGAAAATTCGGAGCTCCAGTCACTGAACGTATGGAGATTAAAAATTACAACATTTCTATCTTTTTCAGAGAAGATAGCATACATCAAAGCTCTGTTTGAAAATCTTCGGAAATCACTGCACCAAAAAACCAAAGTGGTGGCATCTGCATGAAAAGTTATTGTCATATCATTTGCAAAAGACCTATTGTCAAAGGAACAGACTGGATAATACGCCACGAGAATTCATGGCAGCAAATTTAAAATTTATTTGCTGACGTACTCGCACAAATCTCAATGATTTTTTTTCATTCCCTCTCTAATCCAGACGTAGCCTCTGGTGAATTTTCGTGTTCCCTAGTATAAGGAAATATCTATGTGGGAATAATTCCTCAATATCAGATTTTGGTGCATACAAACTGCATGTTTCAAATTTCAACGGCTGCCGCTGACGCAATACTGGATTTAATTCAATGATATATAGATATATCTCATATAAATTCAAAAAGTTCCTGCATTATATTATTTCTCTTTAAAAACATCAATAACGTGAGTGAATGAATACTCCATACTGAAATGGTCTGGATTAACTAAATTTTATTGAAAAATTATCCAAAAAATTTGAAAATAAGTATAAAATTAGGATTCAAATTATCACTTACAGTGAAAAAAGGGAAATAAAAGTGAAAAATTTTTACAAACAGCTTGAGTTCTATGCATAATTTAGAACCCGAATTGATATGCAACTATCCGCATGAATGATTGATTCGCATTAGGGTTCGCAATAATAGAAGATTCGAATCAAATCTCCTATTGATGTTTTTTGCGTTTAGGCTCATTCAATTGCAGTCAAATTGGATGCATACATTGTTGTTATATTACAGAAGACAATTTTTTCAGTTAAAATTTGGTTTCTCATATTTTCTCGCTAAATTACGCATTATTATATAAGTCATCATATTTTTACTACACTTATGATGATAAAATTATTGCTGCGATCTACTCCTCCCATAATATTGATTCGACTCCTATCACTTGGCAATGGACATGATTCTTGGAACCAGGAAACAGTTATAATGATAACTTCCACGGGTATTTTGAAATTATATAAAAATGTCAACATTGCTCCCTGAATAAATATTTTTAGAAAATAACCACATTGAGCATTTCGTCGGTATCTCCGCTTCTTTGGCTTGTTTGAATTCTGAATTGAGCACGATATTCAGAGCAAACAATTTTTTAGTGTCTATTTTTCAATTTCTCCACTCTCTAAAGACCTTTCCAGCTCACAAGAGGTCACCCCGTCTCTGCGTTGCCTTCCATGGGAATTTTATTTTCTTTCCCTTCAGCTCCACCAGTGATTCACAGCTTCGCCAGTGGAAGTGTGCGCATGGAAAACACTGGTTGCTTCTCGGTAACTCTCCTTTTTTTATTTTTCAAATGATTACATGAAAATAACTCGGAGAACGTTCGCGGAACTCTTATAACTTTGAGAAAGATATTTATTTTCCTTTCGAGTGCCCGGTAAAAAAATGACGCATGCCACCACGCATGATTGAACGCACGCAGAAACGCAACTCCAGTGACGGTGCATTCAAATAGCGCAGCAACGTCTTAGAGAATTTTATCTTTGCTTTCAGTTCGCTTTCCCAATGTCGCCTCACCGTCAAAACTTTCTGCTTGCATTTCGGAAGAGGCCTTTCCCTCCGACATCGGGCGTTTTATCACCACACCCTCATTCAGGGAGCTAAGGGCTTTTACCCCCTGCTACCAACCGACAGCCAGGGGGGTGAGTATCTTGACTATATAAGTAAAGCCGTCGGTCGACCCCAGCTTGGTGATATTTACTCGCAATGCATACTGGTAATGCACAATTGGCTGCAAACGACAACTATTTCATGTGAAATAAACTGTAAATCATAGAAACAGTGTCCTCATGTTAGAGTTAAAATGTTAAACTTAACTTTTCTATGATAAAGTTAACTCAGAGAAACGTTTAACCGTAATTGATACCGATATTATATCTAATAAAACTTTGGTCCTTATGTTCTTTGTCAGATTACAAACTCTAAATTAATACATACTATATGAAATAGAGGTATCATCAACAGAGGGCTATATCAAAGAATGGAGCTTGGTTTCCTCCTTCCATAGAAATATCATTCGTTATCATTCGAGGTTCAAGTGTTCCGCATTAAAAGACTACAAAAGCATGCACGCTCATTACTTTCGTCTATTATGAAAAATGTTGGGTAATTAACGTTTTATCGAACAAACAGAAATATCAACCGTGGAACGGAAAACCCAAAACTTTCACTTCTACTATTCAAAAATATGGAAACATATTATCTCCAGAAGTGAGTTTCTTATATTAATAGGGTGCGGACATGATTTTTAGGGCATTATTTTCATTCATAAATATTTGAAGCAGTATCTTGTATCGCATATTACAGTTTATATTTCAATAATAATGAGCAAAAAAGTATGATGATTTTTAAAGTATAATTTATTTCACCACAGCTTTTAAATATTGTTGTTTAAGTAATGGTTATTCGACTATATGTAAAAAAATTGCGCAAGGTTTTTTTAACTAATAAAGATATTAGAGAAAATCATTACTGCTTTAATTTTCTATTTACCAGCTGATAATGACAAATCATGATCAAATATATATTTAACATTATTCTATGAAATTTTAAGTAAAAATGGTTATTATTTACATGCATATAACTTTGACTTAAATTACGTTGCTCAAAATTATAAGTTCTCGTCAATTATATGATTGTTGTTCCAGAGTAGGAAGACGCACAACGAAAAGAAATTCAGATAACTCATCCCCAAGCAACATTCTGTCAAAGTTTGTTATTAGAGTGTCTTTTATTGTAGAGACTCTCCAACTTCCACACCCTGAATTCATCCCATATACCCGCCTAACTCCTGACGCACACACATTCTCAGAGGAATCCCGGGTCACATTTTATCCTCCCGCCTAATCATTTTCTCTCTGCCTCACTTTTTTCTACTACGCATCCGTCTCTGCCAGGTCCACTCACCCACGGTGTTCCCTCGGTCTCCGCAGCCCTTGGCCAGCCCATTATCCGACACTCCATCGCCAATCCACCTTCAGCTCAATCCCTTTCCTTAGAATGCTCTCCACTCACGAAATTTTACCCAAACTTGCACTACTTCCACAAATAGGCTACCCACTTCATGATACCTTTAATAAGAATTCAGAAAGTTCAATTATAATAAAAAGTTTCCAAAATCATTCCTAGTATTTTGAAATATGTTTGAAGCGCTATAGCCAGAGACACAATTCTGACCGTGGAAGTTCACTAAACGAAGACGGACTCAAAACTGATGGAGACGCATGTGCGTGTATATACATACATATGAATGTATACACACGCACGGTCCGAGGGGTAGATCGTTGGACTAATAAAGATTCGTATTCGTAGTTCGATTACCGGGCAATTCACTCTGGAAACCTGCAGATCCACACAAGCTATGTGATTTTTCGGGTACCAGATCTTCCTGGGAAACCACAACCGGCACAGGGAAAGGAACTGGCCACCCTACCCTAATGTTTACTTGATACTGGGTGAGCTCTTATCGTCATCTAACAAACCGACCTAAGGGTTAATTACCGTGTTTAAATGTTTATATATATTTCTTCGGAACAGAACGCTCTTTGGTGATGCCCAAATACATAAAAACGTTGACTAATATTTTTAACATTTATCAAGATGTGATTGCGACAGCAGGCGAATACTTTTCAGCTCCTAAAACACTGCAGAAACGGGACACTGGGATTGGAAAACCGCTGTTTTATTATTATCAAAGGCGATGTTGAAAAACATTTTAGGCATTATCATTTTCAACATCAAGGCGAAAAAGTTTCATATCTGCCTCGTGTAAGGAAATAATAGTTTTTATTCCAATTTACCAGACATATTTTGTACAGACTTCTTCCAGTAAAATATTAGTGTCCATATAATTACTTATACTAAAAAATCTTCAGTATTTCACCAATAACTGAGACCATTTAAATATTTGCTAAAGAATGGTGGCGGGAAGCGTCGTATGGGTAGAAATCGAAACGATTTTTGCGACTATCACAGTAAAATAAAATAAGGGCGCAGGACAGTGCAGCGAGACCGCAGCGTGCCTGAGACCGCGCAGGCTGCGCTGACCACACCAGCACCCCACCTCAGCGTGACGGGGAATATGAGTCGACGGAAACATATGTTGCAGCGTCAAGCACCAGCCGCGGCATCGGTTGACTGTGGAGAGGATGGGATCGGGTGGCTGTTGAGGACCACCCGCACAATTTCCAAAAGGTGGAGGCAAAGAGTCCCACCACCGACTGGTACACGCCATTGACCCATCAGTATATATTGTCGAGAAGAAATGAACGGTCGTCTTAGCTCAGTGAAACCAAAGGAAGGAAGATCTATTCTCCACCTTGAATGCTTATATAGTCACCATTGTCGTATTAATTGATCTTCGAGATTTCAACACTGTGATGACAATTCAATCTAATGAACCGAGTGCTATTTGTGAATCGTATTCTCTGTTAAATTTCGGCATTACGGTCTCCACACATTACCCTTCGATAGGTGCCTAACGGTACTGGCAGTTTTCATTTTTTATAGTTCGAAACTAACATTATTATGTATTTCAAATTTATTAGTGCCACCTTCGAAGGGCAATTAACGGAAAAGCACCATCTGCGACATAGGTTTGTTATATCGCAACTTAATGGATTTTCAGATGTCAAATACCTGGAATATGAATGACCTATGGATCAGGGGAACCAGTAGAGGACCCCCACTACAATACGCTGCAGATTCGCCTCCTAAATCAGCCGAATGATTAAAATTACTTGATAAAACAAGATCACAGTAGTTTAAAAGTGGTAAAAACCAAATTCAATGATCTAAAATCTCCCTAAAAAATTTTCAATTCTTTTCATAGTGCCTTCCTATAATCAGATGACTTGTACTTCATTTCCTTTTCAACGACGGGCATGAAAAAAATAGTTTCAACCATAAAAAACAACTATTTTTGAGAATGACACTGAAATTTGGAATTGAAATTTTGAATAAATAAATACGTTAATATGATACGGCTAAGGAATATCACAGAAAAGTGATTAATTAGGCAAATGCCAGGCAATAATCAAATTAATTGGTTGAAATCTATGACATGTATCTTATTCTATGTATTATGACTTTAACTTGGTGTATTATAATTTTAATAAAAAAAATCAGACTTTGATACGCTGAGGTTAGGGCCCCAGGGCAAGGAAACAAGCGAAAGAATAACGCCATTGTCCCGGTAAAGAAACCCATCGTCACAACGATTGATATCAACGAACGATCGGTCACTCGTCAATGACCCCTTCCCCCGGTTGGTTGGTCATTCTGGGCCCAAAATCCTCATTCCACCCCATTTCGCCCTTTCTTAGTTAGCCCCACCTTCCTGGAACATCCGCCAACAATCGTTTTTGTGGAAATATTTGCCGGGCTTCCTGCGCCCAACTTCAGTTTCAAGGAAACCTAGGGTGTGCACTAATAGGATAGTCTGTCACGATCCGTTGGTAGACGCGCTAGGGGCTTTCCCGCTTACTGCGCGTCTTAAGCTCCATCTCCTTCCACACCACACACCCCTTGACCGCCCTGTATGGGCACACGGTGGGTTGTTCATCCGAATCCCTCCGTGTTTTTACTCACGCAGTCTTCAAATCTCATTATTTCCGCCCACGTTGTTCCTACGCGCACGGGAATTGCAGTAGTCTATATCCAAGCTATTTATTGAGAAGTGTTAATTCTCAATATAAAATTACGCATCACATTTATTCATTTATCGTGCAAAGATTCGGTGATTCAGGAATTAGTTCTACTCACGTATCATCCCATCCAAGAAAACATGTGTTGTTCACTGAGAGTATGTCTCTCATCTTATCGTCAATTATGTCCGAACCTAAGTTATCTTCATCAACGTCATGTTCTTTTTCTAAGGCTCACCTTGTTGGTCCGAGTTCTTGAAACCTTGAGCCGCATTTTGTTTTAATT
Organism: Hetaerina titia; assembly: GCA_037158775.1. Lineage (NCBI taxonomy): Eukaryota > Metazoa > Arthropoda > Insecta > Odonata > Calopterygidae > Hetaerina > Hetaerina titia. The sequence goes on from CM073779.1 coordinate 72,272,952, forward strand.
CAATCTATGCATTTTATATCTTGATAATAAAGAATGCCTGGACGCTACGTCATATCCTCTTTTTTTATTTTGAAAGTAATTTGTGATATATAACTAAACATTATATCATTCCTGGATTTATCACTACTATTCTTCTGCTTTATATTTCACTAGCTCAGAGTTTTTTCATCCTTTTCCAAAAATATTTCTTCTCGTTCAAGTTAATTCTGAATTACTTCAGGCGGAAATCACTATTTATTCTTACTTTATTTTATCAATTGTTTTTATTGAATATATATTCTATTTCGTAAGCATATATACAATCATTCAAACTTCATGTCTAACTATATCCACTCTCTTTTGTGGAATTTCCTTTTAATATAATATTTTTCTCACATATGCCACACACATTTGACAAAGCTTCCTTTCCTACTCTCCAAAACATCCCATTTTTACAATACTGCTTTAGATATGTCAGCTTATCAACCATCACACATTTTTACTATAATCATAAACCTTTGTCTGGCAGGTTTTCTGTATTCATTTTCATTTTCTTTTTTATCTCATTTTTTGGCTTTAGATAACCTGAAAAAATATTCTAATTACCATTGAAGTATCTTTCACTATGCCACTAAAATTCTCATCACAAATAGTGAAGTGCAATATCCCCAAAATCGCCTGTTGTACCACCAGAAATATATATATCCTTAAAGAATATATTTTTGACAAAAACTCATTTAACCATGTTGGTACTGATCGAAAATTTAAATATATTTTCGTTCGTTTGGCGGAAGAAACACAGCTCGATCTTAAAAGGAAATACTTTAAAGGCATTTTAATCATTAATTTCTCCTTTACCTAATGATCATTACAAAATTTGAACTACATTAAATTGGAAAATTAATTCCATTTTACACAAGAAATCAAAATACATTCATTTAATCTCACCATCATCTATTAAAAAAACAATAAAATTTTTTGAATCATCGAAAAATCGAAGTCAAACATTATCAATCTAGGGAACACTAATGAACATTCCAATATTTTCCATTGGCTTCAAATCTATCACTTACAGACAACTCTACACCCTGACTACAACTCATACGATCGTCATATCATCATCCTATGTTACTATTGCAAATAATCTTAATGTCATATTCTCAATCAGCTTAACCTTTTCTCCATTATAATTTACCTATTATCAACTCATATACATCCTTCATTTTCCAAGTAATAATGGCCGATGTAACATTACAATATCCGTGTCTCGATGACTTAAAATTATATCACTGAAACAGCCTATTTTTATTTAGTTTCTGAAGCCTTCAGTGAATTTTATTAGTATAGAAGGAAAATATCTTTCAATTTACCAATATTATCCATGCAGGATTTATCGCTAAATTTTACCTATTTATACAGGTTAGGTGGGAATTATTTATAAGGAAGATACCAAATAGTTTGAACGTATAGGAATAAGGGCTCACCAGTTTAACCTAGACAGTGTCTCCTCTGAAAAATATAATAGCTAAATTACCATGAACCGCGCCCTAACGCTAAAAGGAGTACACATTTTACTTATAATCGAATGGCATTAAAGGCATTGTATTTTTATTATTAAATTAATCTGGGTTGGTCATCAAAATTTCAAACAACCAAATTGCGATACACGCATGTCATGATAGAGCTATAAAATATTTTTTGTGGACGCTGGTTAATACTTTAGATGCTGGCAAAAAATTATAAAGGTGAAATACAGCTTACTTTTAAGGAGTCTAATAAATTTAAAAAAATTATTTTATATAGTTACATGCTGGAATATTTCACCTGATAACATATCGGGAAAAAATATTATGGTGTAGAAAATTCCTCAGAATAAAAAAACTACTCCCAAAAAATTCGTATTTGCAAATATAAATGATTGCATATACTTCAAACTAAATTTAATTGTGTTACCGCCGGAGTACTCTAATCATGATTTTGATGAAAATTACAGTTAACATTTTTATGTATACATTACAATCCGGTCACAAAATTAGTGTTTGGGATAATAACCTTTTATACATGAACATGTGTGTTCACTGCAAGAAATAGTTTCAGACGTCGAGAACCTGAACTCATTTCCAATTTCGTCAAATCCCGTGAAAGAAATATTTCTAGAAAATAGTCTGTAGCACACAGATAAATTATTTAGATACTTAGCGCCATAGATAAGTTCACAATATTTTAAGAGCATGTAATGGTTACTATGTGATTGCAAACTTATAAAGAGTAAACACATGTTTAGCTGTGAGCTATTATTGAATTATTAGACAATATAAATTTCCACATTTACTGGTTTCCTTCCAAGTTCAATTACTGTAGATAACATGGGAAATGAAAGCGGAAATATTGATAATACTTAAATACCTTACAATGATTATTTCTCTGAGTAGTACATTTATTGGACTTCTTTCTAGGAAGTGAACTAAACCTAGGGTCGGTTCTATCAGGAACCAGTCTCTCAACTAGTTTACCTGTGATCTCCACTCTCCAGGCCTCCACTGATCAATAACCAGCTCAGCTTCAGACCTTTCGACTCTTCAAGAAAACCATCTCCTTAATTTGCATACACCATTATCCTTGTAGAACAGCTGGTGTAGTTTTATTCCTCTTTGTCACATTCAATAATGTGCACCCAACAAGACTAATACTTCCAAAATAATCCTAAAAGGGTAATGTATACTGCTCAATTGATAATTAAGCTTAATCGATATTTAATGATTATTAATATGATAACCTGGGTTTTTCAAAATATATTTGTATTAATTTAAACGCACGTACAGAATTTCAAATACATGTCAATCCAGGTCATAATAACAATATATTAAATCAAAGAGCATATGAATACACTTGTAAAATTGAAAGAATTGTGGGAAATAGACTTTTTTTCTAAATTACTTTCATGGGGGGGTCGTAATTACCAAGTACCAGTCAAACAAATTGCATTTCATTGAAGGAGGACCCGAAGGTAGTGCAGTAAAATTACTAAATAAGCTTTCCCGTCACTTGTCGCTCCTATAAAACTCCAAACTACTCGAAGAAAACTATTTCTCTCCACCCATCGCTTCTCAAGGTTTCATGGAATAGCTTGAAGCCACAATGTGCATTGCGTCGCGGGGTTCAAGCAAGAGTCGTCACCCAAGGAGCGGCTCCCGCGGCCGGAATTTCCGCCCACCTAAAATTATTTCCAACTTTTGGCCAAGCCAAGTGTGTCTCGTAGTTAGGTGGAAGCATTTTCGCCGTGGTATCGGTTGTCCTAGGTTTCCGAGGTCGTTTGACCTCTGTGGGTGTTGGGTGGCTGGTGAGGGTGGTTGTAAGGCCACAGAATGGCTGTAGGCCATCCATATATTCATTCCTACATATTGATTTCGGATAAAGCCCCCTCTTCTCCTCGATCCCCACCGAAATGCCTCCCCGTCCAAACTCCAGACCCCTTCACAAAACCTACCCACACACACGCACCTACTTCCCAAGCATCTAATGCTCCAACTCACTCCCATTCGTCCACCTTCCCCTACGCCATACCACGTCTCCGGTGCTGCCCAACATTTTTTTTCCGCTCTCTCCCGACCGGCAGCTTTTACGACCGACCGCCAACCAGTTAGCTCTTCGCTACCATCTCACATAACCACCACCCCGCCGCCACTCCCATTTCAACTCTACCCCCAGTCCGTCCCAGTATCCCTTCCCAAAGGGTGTACAAAGACCCTAAGTTAGAGCCGATATAGGTTTTTGGGGAAGGTGACGTGCTTCCGTTCCTGACCAGCGATCCCACCATCAAATGGGCTCGTTGCTTGATTTTCGCAATTAAAAGCTGCGCAAGAGGCTGTAGAGATAGCGAAAGGGATGTGTCAGAGAGAGAGAGAGAAAGGCAAATTATTAGTCAAACAAAATTTCATGTTGCAACCTGATACTTTCATCAACATGTTAGTAGATTCTCACCCCTTGACGTAAAATTCGATTTCCGAATGCGCCTAGTAGTTGGCGTTATCACAAAAGGAATTTTCTCTTTGCGTTGACTGAAAATCAAGAGTTCTATTGTACTTGCCAAATTGGACGTTTAAGGGTGTTTTGGTATACTTTTTTTTACTCACCAATTTTTTGCCTACTTTCCATCCGGTTTTTTTTTATTTTTCAACTACATTTAAAATGCAATTTTTACTTGAGTTGTACATTTCCCCTCAAGTAATCACCGGAATTATCAAATTGGTTTGAATTTTGAAATGATTTATGAATTTAAAATTGTAATTCATAGCAGTATGGAAAGAACGTACTTTCTAGAAAACAATTATCAACTCATGCCTCTCTGCCCAGAAAATTTTTGAGGAAAAGTATTACGCATTAAACTGAAAGTATTACTATTTTCGACAACGCCAATTAATGCCAAAGGTAGCAACGGCTCTGCAGTTATAACAGGGACAGCATGAGATTTCACATGCAATGGAATAACATTTCACAGCAGATCATTTCCGTAAATTACTTTACGACTTCTAATCAAGATTTGAGGGAACAGAGAAGAAAAGTGGCAACGTGGTTGTCAACGGCGTTCGGGTAATTGCATTTCCGCCACTCGATGTTTTCCTTATATGTACGTAATGCCTTCCTTCCCCTGAACTCGTGAATTACCTTCTCTTGGTGCGTGCAATCCAAAACAGGGATCCGAGATCCGTCGTTACGGCGGCACCCTGCTTCGTCACCTGCATCTTACACTTCTTGTTTCCTGCTCTGGTCACCCAGTTGCCCTCCACGCGCCTTAAATCGAACATTGGGCCATTTTATCCCCGAGCATATGGTCACTTCTGTTGAGCGGTGGAGGGGGAAGCGTCCCCATGGCGTCCCCGAAGTTGGGACCGGTGTCAGTTTCGATGTGGCATTGAAATGCTTCGTGACTTTACGAAGCACGCAAATGAATGTGAATATTCCAGTTCTTCACAAATTGATGTACTTAGCCGAAAAACACGAGTTGACGGCATTTCGTTATTGAGTCTAAGCCGATGGCTGCATCAGGCCAAAATAACTTTTGTAACTAATAGCACTTCACAATCATACTTGTTATATCATCTCACTAACATAGAACTATATAAAATATATAATCAACTGAAACACTACAAATTTATCACAGTAATTAAGTGTATTTTCATATTTCGTAGATTTTGGTATTCCGTAGGTCGTATTTGTAGCTAGCCCTAAATCTCATCTAATACTAAATCTCCTGTTTTCTTAAACTGCTAATGATATATTTTCCTAAATACTTACATTACTTATCATACGATAATTTAGCGACATCGGTTTAGCCGTAATTTAGTTAAATCTCGGCGGGAATAAGGTGCATCGTACGATTAGCAAAGTTATGGGTTCATAACCGAGTTAACTCATGAGATCGTAACTTCAGTCATAATTTGCACATTCATCTGTTGATTTCAGTTGTCCCTACATGCGTCGCATTTGCATTGGAAAACGCAAACCCTTATAAACAGTAAAGCAGATGCTACTGGAATGACATACATGATTAACCATAGTTTTACAATCATTAATTAGTGAATCACGAATTGATTGGTTTATGGAAAAGGGTATTAGGATATACCAACTCGTGATAAGAGATACATTGGTAGTTCGAATTTATCGGACTCCAATATCCCTGTCCAGGCTAATTGTGGCTATATCTTTTAGTATAATTGAAATAAAATGAATGACGGTGTTGAATTAAATGAAAATACGATTCTTTTATATGATCATTATTAAAAATCCATACTTTGTAGCTTAAAATGATTGGACCATATTCTTTTTGAAAAGCTACCAATCGAGGTACATTTGCAAAATTCCTGTACGTTTTTGTAAACTTTTACGTTAAAATTGATCAAGTAATAATTTCATTTTCAGTTGTTTTTTGTAGTTGAATTTACCTACATATAATTGCTGGGGTTTCCTCGCAGGTAGGTACATAATTTTTCCAACGTATATTTTTGGTGAAAGGTAGGTATATTTTAGAAGGGTGACCGAAGGGTGAAGGATTTTAGAAGAACAATTACTCATATACCTCTACGTTGATCGAAGAGTGATTCAGAGAAAACATCAAGTACACATTCTATCTTACTGACGTGAGAATTGATCAATAATTACTTATATAACAAGGCATGGATTATTTCAGAAAAGGGGTTCAATTTAGGTTTTTGAATTCAAATTATGACTCAACCATTTCTTTGAAATCCAATTAGGTTGACAGTTGAGTGTCTATATTTTCACTTTCCTAATGGAAAGAAAAATATCTGTTCACTTATCACATGGAAATTGATCTAACAGTACCTTAGTTTATAGAATTTCCTCAGCATGCTATAAAGAAGTAGTGAAGTTTAATAAAATGTAATCTTTTACCGTATCTTTATGTTTCTATATGGCTTTTACGTAATGTATACCATTAAAAATGTTGAACGCATGATAAGTCCAATAAAACTGTATTTTTTAATTAATAAATTTGTCTCATTTTGTTGAAGACTAGCTTAGAATGGACTCATTTCACGTGGTGGTGATGTTAATTATATAAACCATAAAAACAGCATTCAACCCGAAGTTGGGTTAAGTAGGTGATGGTAGAGTTCACCCAGTACTAAGCCCGACGGCGTGTTAAATTCTCACATCATGGTAGGGGGGCTAGTTCCTTTCACTGCGCCGGTTATGGTTTCCCAGGAAGATCTGGTACTCAAAAAATCACATTTAATTAAGGGATTTAATTTTATAATTAGTAAAATATCTTTTACTAATGGCAGGGTCGAGTACTAAACAAAAATAATGCAAAGCCTTCCGTACATTCTAAAGTAGTCATTGAAAATACATGTTCACGAATTGAATGTTCGATCAAGTCGCCTAAGGATAATGGAGGTGACCAGGAGTGTATCGGAATGGTGATCCATTGGTGGTTTGGAGGCAGAGATGACTAATGTTTACTTGTTTGCTTTATGTGTAGAGATATTAAATAAGAAATTGAAAAACCTTACCTAACCAATAATTTAGTCCCGGGAATTATTGAACAGGAAATATTATGGGATGCGCTTGGGAAGTTACATCTACTACCTTGAAAAGGGAAAATCTATCAATAGGGACTATTAAATTGTTTTCTTGGTGCTTTCGGAGGAAGAAATCGCAAAAAAACGACCGCATGTGAAGAAAAAAAAATCATCTTTCATCAAGACAATGCACCGTGCCACAAGAATATGAAAACAATGACCAAATTGAACGAGTTGGGCGTCAGTCTGCTTCTCCACCAGCCATGTTCTACAGATCTAACCCCCAAAGACTAGTGGTTGTTTACTTATTTCAAAAATACTCTCTAGGGAAAATATTTAGCTCGAATGAGCATGTCATCGCTCCGACGGAAGCTTATTTTGAGGACATGGACAAATTCTTTTACAAGCATGATATCGTCAGGTTGGAAAAGCGTTGGAATGATTGTATAGTTCTTGAAAGTGATAATGTTGATGAATAAAAATTAATTTTTCGGAGCAAATATTTTCTTAGTTAGTCTTGGGCCTTTTTGAATGATGGGTTAGACCTAGCATCGTGAAGGGTAAAGCCAGAACAAACACCTTAATGTCTACATATTTCTACACTCAGTGCAACTCCTGCAGTTGTACTGCACAGACTGTGGTTTTTTCTTGGCTCACTGCGAACTGTTTAAATATGCGCTGCAATATAAAATCCCTCGATTTCTAAAGTGTGATATGTGATTAGGTTTTTACTGACAGAAAACCACAAACCAACTGAAATTCATAGGCAACTTTGCGAAGTGTACGAATGCGGAATAATGAGTGAAGGTGGAGTGAGGCAGTGGTGCATTAATATTTTAAAAAACCGCACCAATATTCACGAGAAAGATCGCAGTGGTTGGCCTGGTCTTGTAGCAGATGAACTGATAGTGAAAATCAACGAAAAAATGCATTAAAATATCCAACTTACGATTACGGGTTTCTGGCTAGACGTGGCTTGCAACACAGCCTTTTGGCAGTGACGCTGAATCGCATGCTAGAGTAAACAAGTGGTTATAATGCAAGGCGCCAGATTACTTCAACGAAGGAATTGAAAAGTTGTGTATCGCTATCAGATTTAAAAAGCTTGTGCAGACATATAGTTTCAGACGATGCCTTTCAAATGTATATGATAAAAGTTTGTACTGTCACTTGGTTCATATTTTATTTTAAAACGTAAGTAACTTTTTGAACAGCCCTTGCTGACAACTCGCGGGATTTTTATTTTCAGCGGACATCTTAACAGTTCTTACTTTATAAAGTATAAAAGTCACTGTCTGCACACTACATCGGCAAGATGTGTACAGAGTGTAGGAACGTACGGACACCAAGATAGTGGCGGTAGCCCTACCCAAAGCAACGCTAGGCCGAAATGAAATATTCTTTCTTGACAGCGCCAGACATGACATGATTGAGAAATTGGGGGATTTTCTGTAGCAAGGATGTATGTTGATCCACCTGGAAAGCATAATCTTGTATTTTTCGGTGTAAAAAAGAGGATGGCGTGAAAAGAGAAGCAAAATATAATATTTTTCGATGCAAATGTTCCCATTGTTGCGTAAGTAAATTACGAAGGAGGAAAATCGAACGACAATATTATATTTCTTTCCTTTTCGAAGTAAATATTTCCCCTACCTATAATCAATCCCATTGGTTGTTTAACTTCTATTTTTACCACAGTTATCGGGGTTATTTCCTTTTGATTGCAAAGATTCAAGACTGTAGTTATACCCTTAAAAAACCCAAGTGGAGACCCTTATAGTATCGGAAAAGCTTAATTTTTGTTAGATTTATGGTCCTCTAGACGATTGTCAAAATTATTTGCTATACCTCTTCTGTGGTTTTATTTACAATTGAAGTAAAAAACTTTGTTGATTAGGCAAATGGCAAATTTAAGTTAACTGCGGGAATTAAACACTTCATTGGAAAAAACTCAGTGCTGAAACATATTAAAGCCGAGTTGGATGATTTTCATAGCATATCACCTCACATGCTTGCGACTTTGCAGTTGAGTATATTAGTTAAAACGTGACCGTACGCCCATAAATTAGGCAATTTGTTTGGAGCGTCTAGTACACATCCTCCAATATGATTGATAAAATCTACGGTATGTTTTACGTCATCTGGGAATCAAAGTCCTCGATATGCTCGTATATGATGCCACAGGTATGTCATAAGATACAGGGCTTTCAATTTTTTTAAACAATCAGAGGTGAAAGAATCCTGCCAAGAAAGGTGTCGCGATTTCTCTCAGTAGAGAATAAACCTAATCGTTTGGATAATATTTTTCCCTAAAACCTTTTTTTAAACTAAGAGTCCAAACAACATGTTCGGAACAAAATACTATATGATTCTGAAATAACTACTTTTATTTACTTACCGGTTAATTTTAGAATAAGGAGCCTTATCTGCTGCTTTCATTCTATAACAAACACTATTCTTATTTACCAGCTAGAATGAAGTTTTGTGAGTTGCTCTTATATTTCAAGTAATTCATAAAGCAGTCGTTAAAGTTTGACTTTCCTGATAAACAGACTATAATCTCCTCATTTTGTGTTGGATTGAACTATCACAGTAGACCTCTCAGAGTAATGCTTAAATTACAATTTTCATGGTACATAGAGGGCTAAGTTATGGATGAGTTAATGGTGATGAGATTTCCCGGGTAATGTGCACTCTCAACTATGACGTCAAAGTAAGGATCTCAGTAAACAACCTCGTGTCTTTTGTAACGGTCAATGCAATTATCGGGTTACTTTTACTCACAAAATATTGTGGGGACAGTTTGGTGATAACACAAAATTTTTAACTCAAAATAATTTGTATTGGTCAGAGAAATATTTAAGTTCCTCATTTTTACCAATTAAAGCAAATTAGTTCTAACTTCATTTATACAAATTTAATACAGGCTTCATAAACATTCAGTATATACGATTCATATTTTGGTAAATACTATTAGGCTGTCATTATGGATGTTCAAATGTTTACAAAATAATATTTTATGAAATGACATCAAATGAGTTAATTTAATTTAATCTGACCATAAAACTTTCTCGTGATGCATAAATGTAAAATGCATACCTCTGTCATTCCAAAAAATTATTTTCCTATTTATAGGTAAGGAAGGTTTCTAACCAACTCTTACGCACTGAGAACCCCATCAACAGCACAGCAGCAGACCTTTAGATAGAAATTATGCGCCCCTGCATTGTAAACCTACCGATGGCATTTCAAATGAATTTATTAAGAGAGACCTTTTTCATAACTTCGCACAATATTTAAATGAAGTGAAGAATATATTCTACAATTTATTAAGCTCCAAGAAAGAAATTCCTTATGAAATAAAAAAAGGAAATGTAAGATCAAGTGCTATTTATCTGTGACACCGAGCATCAATGGAAATGCACCAGACGTGCGTCTCATATCAAATTTTTTAGTGCGAATGTTTTGAAAACGGGATTATGTACTAAATATTTCATTCGGACTTGGAGTTTTGGATATCTTTAATAATTGACAACTATAATTTTTCAAATAAGGCCTGCGTATTTTTATAAGCATTGTCCTTTCAACTTCACTACATTTCGAATCTTTTTCTCGTATTCAATGAGTTTTTGTGTGCAAAATATGGAGAATTTAACATTCCTCAAAAAGAATCAAAAACAGGCATTTTTTGAAAAAAGAATAATTATAGATAACTGGAGGAAGAATGAAAAAACTCATTCAACTGCGGATACGAAAGAAATGTAGGTTGTGCGAATTTAGCGTGAAATTGAGGCCTGTGAATGTAACATAAAATTTTGGTAGGCATACGCTCTGCTCAAATTCTAACGCTTCAGCTTATGGTTACGTTGATATAAAGTTAGCATAGCTCTGACAGATATATTTTGGTAAAAAGCACAGGTTTACTTTGGATTGTACCAAGAAACAATATCAGAACTTATAATATTTATCATGAAAAATAAAGTTTTAAAATCTTTAAAAATTCATTAAGTGTTCTACAAAGGAATTGGTTCCGAACGTTTGTGTTACCATAAAAATAATAAACGTTTCATTCTCAGAACAAATATTTGTTGAGAGAATGAGACATTTTATATATTGTATGTACATATTGTGTCTACATATATATATATATATATATATATATGTAGACAATTCTTTTATCATTTACATTTTACGTTACGTTACGGCCATTCTCCGTAATATTTCTTTCTAATTAAGGAAAAATTTAAAGAAATATATTACCGTTCCTCACTTCCGCTCAGTGCAATACGAATAATGAGCAATTAGAATTTACATTTTCCCACAGAAGCCTTTTAAATAGTGGAAAAATGGTATTTAAATAAATGTACGATAGCTCTTCCTCGGTACTAGGTCCCCGGTACCAGTTCTTATTCTCTGACGCGAACTTTTAGATAGTACGACGGGCATCTCGCAACGTCTAAAAACCTGTAGAAAATTCGTAACTCCCACTGTAACTAGTGTCAAAAATTTTAACTTTGCTAACAAGCCTGTGCTCAACTATGGTACTCTAATATACCTAATTTTATAATTAACCATTTTTCCACAAAAAATATGAATCTGATCGCAGACATTATAGTCATATTTAAATACAGATCCCATAAAAAAGCTTTGGTTACATTTTACAAAATTATTTTATTTCTTGTTCGCCAATATTTATACCAACGAACATACTAAGACTTACTAAGAACATCAGTATTTTATATTAAAATTCGTTGAAAAGAAATAATTTTTTTCTAGTAGATGAGTTAAATAATATGATGCTAATAATTAATTAAAACCAAATATTCTACTTAACTTTAAATAAATACGATACGAAAACATTTTTGTATAGTCTCTTCTCTTTCCTTCCAATGAGAAGCAGAAAGAAAGTCAACATATTGCCAATGAGACAGAATCATCACCTTAAATTTTCCCGGAGACTGACACATTACAACACCATAAGAACCGCGCTTGGTGGACGGAATAAAGTGGCCATCACTGTGGTCACGAAATGCCAATTTGTAAGTTGAGTGTGGAGAATTTGGTTGGGAGTGGTGAGGTACTCTTAGTGGTGGGAGTGTTGGGGAAGAGAAGTATGAGGGTGCATTGGTCGTCTGCAGAGGAAATACGTTGGTGAGCGGTTGGAGAGGGTCTCCGGGTAGGCGATGGCTTAAGGGGTGGCGATGGGGTGGTTGTAGCGAGGCGTCGGGGTGGAATAGGGCCGACGGTATTGGGGGAGGAGGTTAGGGGCACGGATGGGGGCGATCGGTAGGGGGCGGGTGGTAGAGAGCAGCAGCCCATGTGGCGGAAAGAGGGGAGGTGGGAGGAGGATATGTGGCGATATCCGGTGGATCGATTGGCAGTGATAGGATAAATGGAGTGGAGGAGAATTTGATGTGTTTGTGTGTGTAAGAGAGGAAGGGGACGGCGAAGGAACCGGGGCTGGACAAGGGAGTCGTGAGCTGGGTGGGTGGGGTGAGCGGGAAGCACCCCGCCCCACATTTGGTGGTTTCCCGGGCGAGGGTTATGTGGTTCAACTGGAGAAGGGAGTGGATTGAGGGCTGTTGGGGAGACTTAGATAAGGGGCCGTGGCGGTCGAGGAGAAACGTGTGCGCGGAGAACGACCGACCGGCAGGGATCTGGCTGGGCGAAGAAATCCAAGGTTCACGAGAAATCCAGTTGCATAGGATAAACGAAATCTGCAACTTTTTTTGGCAGTAAAATGTTTTGTGTTAATAAGCATACTGGAACATTGTGTTAAGTGTAAATAAATATTTTATGAAAAAAATTCATGCAGCAATGAAAGTGAAGGTTAAGCAGATATTTTGCTAATGCGTCATCATACAAATGGTGAAATAATAACAAGCTTGACAGGAGGGAAAGAAATCTACCAACTAAATACAATCATAACTTTAAGAAAGAGGAAAAATTTTATTTTCGGGAAGAGAAATATTATTTATATGCTTTATAAAGACAACTTAATTGTATGTCTTCTTAAGTCAGTGCCTTGATGTGGTACGAGTAACGTAGGCATTTATTTAGCAAGGTAGGTACAATTGATTTTATTCATTTTATCATATATCTTCACATCTACTTATTTATCCTATAAAACAAATTAGGGTTTCAGCATGAAAAATTGAATTATACAGCGAGCTCGGGGTAAATACGAAAAATCGAACCAGATTTGGCATTGAGTTTACCACATTATAAAAATTGTTACTGTAAGGCTTTAATGCCTAAATCAGGCTTTTTTGTATTAAGAGTTTTGCTTTGTAGAAATATCCAAATATAGAAGTTACGTTCCAAAAATTTACGAGCCAAATCATATTTAAGTAAAAATTGTTAAACAATAATGTCCTGAATTATAAAATAAAATTAAAGACTAATGAAGCTGATTTCAATGTAATACACGCGATTTTATAATATCGTTTCATGAAAATCTAAGACAATCTGTTAAAGATAGTTTATACCACTGAATTCTAGCTCATTGCAATACTTATTGTAAGTTAGGAAATGCTGAATTATACTATAAAACTTTCACCTGTTATCATAATTCACCAGCATTTGATTGTGAAAATTAATTTTTGTTCCTTAATACTTTTTGAGTAGTAGAGTTTAAACGGCAGATAATATCTGGACCATACTCCTCTGAGGACGAAGATCTTCCTGAAAAAAGTTCTCACAGTGAAAAAAGCACTTTTATGACATCCTATTATTATTACCATTTAGATATTATCGTTGTGTTCTTGAAACGATCAGGTGTAGTCCAAAATTAGATCTACAAGAATTATTTTATTAATAAAAGAAGGATTCTAATCTAATAGTCGACCAAAAAGTTATCCATAGCCAGTCCTTCACTCTCTGGGGAAATACTTCACGTGCTTGAAAATAGACAGCGCACACACTGCACTTAATGGCGCGAGAATCGCTGGCATTAAATGCAGGCTGTTTTTGTCTGCCAATGGCATTCCTCATCAAAATCTGTCATGCAGTAATCACGTTTGCCTGGTGTACTTTCCTTAGGTATTATTGAAAATCATCAGATAGTAATATATAAGCGAGAGTGCTAATCGAATTAAAACGAAAAAATTCTCCAATTTCTACAGTTAAAATTGCTACGTAACTTTAAATTTCAAATAGTTACAAATTTTCTAAAGATGATAAAGGGTGAGTGCATACTTCAATTTAGGCTTTCCAGCCTCTATTAATCTATACTATCAGCCGTATACGAATGGAATTTTATAATTATATTGGTCAATATATCAGTTGTTTACGAATTAAAACTATGTTAACGTTTACGAAATTTTTAAGAAAATGGTATCATAATTTAAAATATGTTGAGAATTAGTTTAAAAGTTAAGACTAAAGGTAACAATTATTTTCAATACTGCTTCTGGTGATAAAAATTTTTATTACTTAATTTGACGTAATTTACCATAATGAAACATTTTATGCATCATAAAAAATGGATATCTTACGCATTTATGAACGAGTTTCATGCATTTAGGCAGTTTACAAAATTGAATCGCAATATTGTATTATTTTCAGGCTTGTATAATACGTGTGACGTTACTTATGAGGGACAAATTTTTGAAATCGATTATATTCGGTATTATAAACGATGGGAAATTTATAAGTAAATCATTCATATTATTATGGATACTGTCTGTAATGTTTCATATATCACGTAAAAAAGCCTTTATATACAAGTAAGTTCAACGAAATAAATTTTATAGGGAATGGGCGAGGGAGAAAATGATGGAGATGACCTTATGACACGTCAACCCGAGATGTGCGATTTGCCTTCGCATTCGTCACCTTTTAGGGCACCCCATGCCTCTCCTCAAGTTCTTTCGGTTTCGAATCCGCAATCTTAAGGGTTTTAAGGGCTAAGAAGCGGCCGTAGATTACCCTGTCCAACACATTCCCACCTAAAGTCGGAGGATAATAACTTCCAAAGCTTGTGCGAGATTCCAACACAGGGATGACAAGGTTAAAGGTGTGGTGCCAGAGTTTGGCTCTTTGTGCTAAAGCAGTGAGGCTAGCCAGAGTAACATTCCAAATATTTCGCTGTGAAAACCAGCCGGATTATATTGTATGGAATAATTAATATTTTGGTTTATTTCTTTTGGCAGGCTCTCCACTAATGATCAATTGGTATTTAATTTAGAACACATTTTATGCATATATTTCTTCATTTAAGGACCTATAAATTTTAAATACAGGAAACATTATCTTAAAAGAGCAAGAACTGGATGTTTGGAACTGTTTTATATCACTTCTGCCTAAATTGAAATTGTTAAATCTGAATACCTTTGATTCATTTAGTACAATGTTGCCATTGAAAAGAGTGAAATTTGACACATTATGTCACATGTGAAACCTCAGTAAACAAATTCGTTGCAACATACCTTATAATTAATGTCGTTCTGATAATGACACCAGATAATGTATTTCTTCGTAACATGATATATACTTTCAGATAATTTACATCATGTAAGCTGAAATAAAACAAATTTTTGTCGTATAACGCAATGATAAGTATGTAAAAAGTTTTTACGACGTCTTCACGTTGAGTGAATGCTACATTTCTTATTTCAAGTGGGGTTGTTTTAGGGACTGTTCTTAGGGTTGAATAAATTCGTTGGAATTGATATAAGTATTTGCCATAAAACGTAATCTATCTAATGTGGTGTGTAAATGACATTAACTGATTATAGAGAAAATACCTAATAACCTTAAAACATGCCTTATAACATCAACTTTAATACATCATTAACATTGATGAGATTGTTTTAAATAATTTATTAATTTTACTTTATGAGTTAGTAGATTGAAATAATATTGAACCTTTTTAAATAGTACAACTGCAGGAATGATGAAACTTGACATTTTTGGACATATTTATATATTTTAATGAGAAATAATTTGATATTTCCAGAGCTCCTTCATTAACATATGTCAGTAATTATTATTAAACCCATGCAGAAATGACAGGGATCATATTCAAATTATATTTAGGTATTTTTTATGGCAATGCATCGTAAAGTATCAATTGATGAATGATCGCTTAATTGGTATTACGAATATTAAAAACAATGTTTTTATTCATTCGATGAAATAATCAAGATAATATGTTTTCCCAATTTAAAACCATTTACATTTTATTTTCTCAACAGTTTAAATTCCTATCACGATATTATTATTAGGCACAAATAACTGGAAACATTTTCAATATTGATTCATTTCATCATCATTTCACTACGTCATATACACAAAAAAAATTTCCGCCATTTTACTAATCAAAGTGTAGGAAAATAATTTTTAGTATTAAATGATATTTTATTGTAAAATATATGACACATAGCATTTTAGTAATGAGCTTTCATAAAAACGTATAGTTATAGTCATTAGAATTTTTTTTAAATTTCTCTAGTAAAGGTAGTGTTTTCAATATTTTGGAATAACTATTCACAACTTAGTGAAGTGACCATTTCCTCCGAGACATACCTTATGCTCCATCATAACATACTTCATAAATTCTTCTTTTCTACCATCTTCATACCACCTAATAAAATAATTATATTATTCCTTTATTGCTGTTTACTAAATATATCCCGACTATTACATCATTTAGCATCCTTTTATGTTTAACCTTTTCCTTTAACATATGAATCATCCACCAATAAATCCCCTGCTCTTATTGTACTTCAACAAATAACTTCCTTTCTTTACCCCAACCATTTGTAAAACCGTCACCAGTATAGTTAACTTCTGATCAATTTATTTTGTCCATATATTAAAGGACCAAAATATCATTTCCCCTCTTATCCTTTTGCATAAAAGACCAGGTATCATACCGATACAGGGATACAACAAATATTTTTATGTATTTCATTGTTTATTATGGTCTTGAATCATGCTTTCTATCATCTATTCTTGTCTCTTCAAAATATGAATTTTGCTTACGTAACTCTTCTGTTGAAGTCCTTAAGGTATCTATTTTTTTTTAAAACGATCAACAAAAAAAAGAATTGGTCAACTTTGACTTTCACTCTTTGAATTTAATTGTGTATCATATGCATGAAATTCTTTATGATAAATGTCCTTCTCGTATAAGCAGGCATTTACCTTTAATTTTAATCAATCAAAAATTAAGTCACTTTTGATGCTCGATTGAAACCAACAGTGTATTCTTTCTATTTTCTCAGTATAGAAGCTACAAAACTGTCTAGGTATCTGGCTATGGAGTTTCTGACTCTCCAGTCTAAACCTTCTGTATATTTAAACTTTCCTTTTGCTAACCATAGTTAGGCCTTAAGTCGGAATCATATATGCAGGAATGCCTATATATTTGCCGTTTGGTCCAACGTACTAATATCCAAGGCAATTATTTCATTATTCCCACTCTACTCCTTGAGTCTCCTTTTCGTAGTCCTTTAAAATCACCAAACATCCTGGTTAAATTGTACTGCACTGCTCCTTTTGGGGTGGGTTATTAAATTAATCGAATTTTACCTGCTGGATAAATTCTATTACCACGAGTGCAACCCGCTACATCCTCTCACTCATTTGACCGTACAAATTTCTTGAATATAAGGTGCACCGATATCAGGTGGTACGTAAAGTAACCTTAGACCTTACCTTAAACTGATATGATGTTATTTGAATTTCTTTTCCTATCTCTAGAGCCGTATTTATCTTAATGTCTAGAAATGCTATCCATTACCTCACTAAAGAATATTCCTAAAGTCGTCCTGTTTTCATCAAAAACATGGTCCTTCCACCTTCTATCACCTAGGATTTGGACGATTTCTTCGCACCCACTTTGAATTGATTCCAGCGGTATTCTTGATTTTATTTTCTTATATTCGACACTATTTTTTACTTAATCCCAAGGAAACTTTCGTCTTACAATTTTGGGTTTTATTCTAATCTTATTTGGATTTCTTTCACATGTTTGCAGTACTCTTCTTATACGTTCCCTTGCCTCTTATTTTTCATTACCTACGTTTATTTTCTCAAATGCTTGAGTTTCAATTTTCATTTAATTTTATTCACCATAGCAAGGAAAATATTGATACTGATATATTGAAAAAGTCATAGCTAAGTAAATAATATTACTGAATTTTACAATCTTCAATTTAATTAAATGAAATATTTTTCCCTTAGTTTCCATTGTCCTGCCAAGGATTCTCTTTTCCTTTGAACAACTTAGGATGCCTCAATGGTTTGCTGCAAATAAATCGCAGTAAGATATAATATATCTTTTTAAAACTTATCCTTCTATTCGGCTGGATGGTAGAATAAAAAATATATCAAATAAATTTAGCTCAAATTACTGCTTATATGCATGGAAATTTGTTCCATATGAGAATGATTTACAAACGCAATGCGTTTTAGGGACTGATTTGTTAGTTTGAATAGAGCAAAGAATCATAATAAATGGGACTTGAAGAAGACTAAGTTTTGCGAACACTGGATTCCCCTATTTCTCGTAGTGCATGTTGTGAATTGCACTTTATACATTTACATTGAGCTTATAGCTCGTGTTTTACGAAAGAGCTCGGTTATTGATATTTCTAATAATACTTAAATTTCTCTACGATTCACTACATTTTCTTGGACTACTTTCATTTAAACAGGAGTGGCATTTCTATTAACAGATAGTCATTTGCTTGGAATCCTGTCCTTTAAAAAGGCGTGGCATTCCGATTGATAAATGACTTTTTACGAATGATGCTAATAATTGGAGATATATTCGTTTTATATCTCTACATCATCGGATTAATCAGCTCCAATTGATCTTTTTCCAGAAAAATTCTGAATGAAGTATTAAATAATGGCCACGATGAATGTACTTCAAACAGAGTTGGGGAGCTGTGAACTCGAAATCCGCCCTTGTAACATGTTTGGCTTCCGAACGGTGCTCGTACAGTTTTGAAAGCCGTAGCCCTGCCATAGAATTTGGAGGCAGATTACTCATCCACGTCAAGGAACACGCAAGGGTTCCAAAACCCCTTCTCCAAGGTGCGGCCTCCATACTTTCACGGCGGTCCGACGAAAAGTTATGACCCTTACGACCTCCCTATCTCTCATTCCTCGTTGGAGAGAGAAACAGATGAGATACTCTTGAAAGTAATCTTCACGTCTCTGCTACTAAGGAAACATCTATCATCTAGAAATCAATTATCTCAGAGAGATGAAAATAGAGCCAATGATACACCCAATCACACAACATTTTGTTATCCTCTGGCCATGAAAGGGTTCAAACCTAAGACCGCATGTCTGAGCATTCTATTTCTGTTGCTAAACATGAATTTTCTTCTCATACAGAGGAAGTAGGCGGACAGACTCCAGACATATCGTTTCTGGATGCCTTTCAGAAACCCCTAAATCTTAAACTAAACATGAATATTAGGCTAAGGTATGTTGTTAATGTAGTCGTGAGTACCATCCATTAATACTACGCACTCCAAATTGGCAGAGAAGCGAAATATAATGAATTTATAACACATGACCGAATTAATTATTATTTTTACGGATAAAATGGACGAAAACTAAAATTTGATAGATGGTGCAGTGCATATTATTTCTGTGATATTTGATTTTCACAAACCCAAAAAAGTTATTGATGGCCTAATTCATGATTCAATAAAAGTTAAAGAGTTTCTCTTCAAGGATGCCGTGAAACCGTTAAAACTTCCACATATTTAAAGGGCCAAAACCTTTTAGTCGATAAAAGTCAATACTCTACAACATCCTTACCATAAAATATAACATGATAATTGTTTTCTTGGAAAACTATTAGGTAAATATTTTAAGCTTTAAAATTTAGAGTGAGTTAGAATTCTGCCGGTCATACTGCAAAAGTAAGGCCACGTACAGAAAATGTATACATAAATCTACGTATTATACCATTTATCAGTAATCAGTTTCTCTAAGAAACATATTTTAGAATAGAGAGAGGAACTATAAATGCTTGGTTAGGAAGTAATCTTTCATCATCAGTTTTAATAAAAGGCAACGGCGATGAATAAATTATTTTTCTACGAACAGAACTTGGGTTACTTCATATCCACGAATTTATTGTTTCTATTTACTCAAATATTTTCCAAAATATATTTTGCCGGCTTAAGGAAGTTCAGAAGCATCTCATTTTAATCAAGAAATTTATTTGATTAAACTTTATTACAATTATTTTGGGCATATGTCTACCTTACAATTTTTCAATAAATAACATGTCACCAGAGATAAGAAAATTATTTTTCACGCTTGTGCCTCTATCCAATATTTTACTTTAGTTTTATTTTCTATGCATTCAATTAACCTGTACTAAAAAGAGCATTTCATATGACGTAGCGCATAAGCAATACATTTTGTTGTCGCCGAGACGAAAACTGTGTAAACTTAGGTTGATCCATCTGCAACCCAATTAAGCAACGCCCAGCAAAGCAACGAAAAGCAACCCATTTAACTCTCCTCCCATGCCTACATTTTGTGACTTCTGGTGTATTTTTAGTGAAAAATTATAACTCTAAGAGTACACTATTTCTCTTGACAACAGGCCCAGGAATGAATGATCTAAAGAGCAATTGTCCTCAATTGTTTTTCAATTAGGTTTTAGGAACACTAGAGAACATTTTAAAAGTAGGAAAAATCCAGAATCTAGTAACAGTTGACACCAAAGATGGGCGAACTGCTTGGTTACTTGTCCATTGAGAAAGGATGGAACCAGACTGGGCGCGAGCCCCTCCCTGTGCGGGCATGTTTGGCGGCGACGATGAGGGTGAAAGGGAATTGGTTTGAAGGGATACCAGGCGACGCCGTTTGACCAACTCGCGATGATCAAACATCTTTCTCCAAGGTTCCTGTTTACTGATTGAGCTCCAGCAAATGCCTCTTCGAATTCATGCATGGGCCTTTTTGATATTATGTGAGAACACCGGTATTATTTCACGTAATTCACGTGGAACGCTCTTGTGGTGGTGGTGTTTCGCCTGGCTACTTGCTATAAACTAGCTGGCACGTTCGTGATAGGTTTCTTGCTGCATCCTAGGGTGGAATTATTTGTTGTAGGTAAGCGTATGTACTTGCATGCTTTTGGAGTGAGGATAGGTAGATGTGTGGTTGCATGCGCGTCGAATGATGGGGTGTTGCAATGAATGTGTGCACTGTTGTGGATTGGGGTTTGCATGTGTGTGTTGGTTTTGAATGCGGTGTTTCTTTTTTCCTTTTTCTTTTTTCCTTTTTTTGGGTGGTGGACTAACACCCCCCGCCACACGCCCTTGCGGCGGCTTGCGGGGTATTATGTAGATGTAGATGTAGATGTAATCTTAAATGAGAGGTCTGTACGGTTATTGAAATTTGAATGGGAAAATTGTTCCTAAATATTCGAACTCCATAAAAATTACACGAATGTGAGCGAGAAATATGTTGATATTTAATAGTTGCAAGTCGCTTGTCGCAAGTCTTGATTATTATTATATAAATCTCCTGGGAAATAGGCAAGTAGGCAATAGTCCTGGTGGCAAAGGTCAAGTCTGGTTAATGGTCACTCACATAATGCACATACATGCACAAGAAGAAGATATATGAGACAAAATGCTCTCATATACAATGACACTTAAAGATTACCAACCGCACCTTTAACATCACACATAAACTAGGTTCACACTATACCGAAAACGCTCCGTCCATCGCCGCACTACGTCCAGAATCACGTACTCTTCAATTTCATATACCGTTCAAAATCACGTACCGATGACACATCATTTGCAATTTAACTTTTCACTCCGTCCACATTATAATATAATAAACACTGATTAATGAATTTTATCTCCCAGTGGCTGCTTTACACTTGTTCTAAAAACTCCTAAAATTGGATGGAAAGGGCTCCAATAAACCTCCAGGCAGTTGGTTCCATTCAACAATGGTTCTGTTTAAAAAAGATATATTAAAAGAAATATTCTTTCCTATTTGTTTCCTACTTTGTTTTCCTTAACGTTTGGTTTTTCTATCTATTTCTATACAACTTATCACGCTTCGTCATTTTTAACAATTCAATACATCGCGGCTAATCTACTCATTTTTCTTCTATTTTTCAAACTCTCCCATTTCAGTGCATCCAACATTTCCGTAACACAATCTGTTCTTTGGTTACTTCAAAGTACATATCTTGCTGCCTTTCTTTGACCATTTCCCTTTTTAATATGTCCCACCTCATATGGATCCCATACTATGGACTAGTACTCTAGGATAGGATGTGTATACATGTGTGTATGTATGTATGTATATATATGTATGTGTGTATATATATATATATGCATATATTTTTTTTCCTACAGGTTCCCCCCACCTTTCCTCACCTAACTCCCAACCCCCTCAACCCTTACCCTTCCCTCATGGTGCTACACCCCTGCCACACACCTTTTTGGTGGCTCGCAGGGTACTTATGTAGATGTAGATGTAGATGATAGGGCTAACCAGTACCTGATACAAGTATGCTTTTCATTTGGCTTCGCTATTTTATTTTAAACTGCTCATTATCCAATGATATTCTTTAAATGGATTCCGTGTCACATTATCTACTTAGATTACCCACCCAAGATGCTTAGTTAAGAGAACGCCTAAATATTTTCGATGGGAATGCTACTGCTACATGGGAATCTTTCTCCAAAGAGGGCGTAAATATTCTTTTGTGCACTCTTTTTACTTGAAAAGTTATATGCTTACTCTTACTTACATTATTGCCTATACT
Source organism: Hetaerina titia (assembly GCA_037158775.1). Taxonomy (NCBI): domain Eukaryota; kingdom Metazoa; phylum Arthropoda; class Insecta; order Odonata; family Calopterygidae; genus Hetaerina; species Hetaerina titia. The sequence continues at coordinate 72,295,749 of CM073779.1, forward strand.
ATTATTTGTAACCCAGTCACCCATGCTAATGTTGACTACTTGACTATGAACTCAAATAACGTTACTGAGTTTATTTTAACCGATAAACTCAAAGTTTTGAGTGATACCGATAAAAGAATCATATTACATGATCGGGATTTAATTCAAAATATCGCCAATTTGTTCTCAGTTAATCATATAAATAGCGTTTTTTGGGATCTTGATAGAAAATTGATCCCTCCAAAATGGTTTCATTTGGTATATCCACTGAGAATGTACATTTTTAATTCGATATAGAAACAAAAACCCAATAAATTACTTTACGCTAGTTTTTATTAACTAGTCTGAGCTTAAGTTATTCGGAAATCGACGTCTAGAAAAAATGGGTACAACCTTATATAAGAGAATATGAATTTCCACAATCATACAATATTTTTACAACTCCATTGAATTCCATGATAGTTTACATTATACGCTCTCTAGATTCATTTTCAAGTAATGATTTAGTCCGTTTCTCAATGATATGTCCTTTATCCGTCCATAAAAATATAAAAAAATTAATTTTTCAAAAGAAAACGGGGAAAAAGATTTACACTCTCAACTGAAGCTGTCTGAAAAAAGGCCATGTATTATTACATAGATAAACAGACCATAAAAGTAAAACCGACTTAAAACAGTTTGTTACGAGTATTAATTACCAATTAAAAGATATAAGCGATAAAAATTCTGAATTATTTCACAATTTATGATGAGATATGGAATGTTTTAAAATTTCATTAAGCATAATGAGAAAATTGTTGACTCATTCTTTGAAAAAAACTAAAAATATAGATGAATTGTCGGAAAAGTACGGAATAGAATTTTGGTAGCCTTATCTATTGACTGGATCCCTTAGGGAGCTTACAATAAAAATTATTCAATCAAGCGTGAGGATTGAATTCCAGGACCTCATTAATCATTCCTAATTATAACCCAATATTCCCTCCAATTATCGCTCACCAGCCGTCAGTGAGCATGAGCTTAACCAAACAAAGCAATCCCGGAAGCTTAAAGGATGAAGATCTGTTCATTAGAAAATATTAATATAGTGGCACTTCAACGCTAAAATATGTTAAAAAATTATTGATATTATTTCTGAAAACAAATTATTTTGTTGCACTATTTTTGTGAAGTACCAACTAACACAATATTGAAGCGCATTGTAAATTATTTTTTATGCTAACAAGTGCCGAAGGACGAATAATAAATACTGGAACGTAGTCGTACACATTGCCACGGAATCAAAAATCCACGCAAATGTATAGTCTACTGGTAGGTGGTGACTCATGAATCCCTAGAACACGTCATTGTATCAAAAAATTGTCAAATCAAGAATTTGTGTAACTTTCTTGGATCATATTTATATAGCAAACACTTGCCTGGAAACTGTTCGCAGAATCATTTTCATATTTACAGTTTTGATAATGTATTATAAGGTAAGTACAAGCCCATCGACTTTTTCTTGTCTTCATGAAAAATAAATTTTGCGTACTTACGTAAATTTATCGTAAGGTTGTACATAAAATGCACGTTATGAAAATATATTTTTATAACGAGAAAAATACGGAAATTATTGGAGACATCATTAGTTGAAGGCTTTGTGTACAATAGGTATATTTTTTCATGGTGATCCACATGACTTCTCATACCATTCGACATCGAATGACATTGTTTTAGTAAGGCAATAGAGATTGATACCCGAGAAATAGTTATCGTCACCTATTATTTGGAAAACAAAGTAACTAGAATTAATTTTTAATCATTTGATTAAAGCGAATAGGTACATTATCGTGGAAAAATGTATTTCATCTGGTGAAACCTCTCTGTTGATTCCATTATTCTGAATTTGTCACAAAGTCACACCATTTTAAATATCAATGATATGTTTGGTTTGAAGCAATCAAAAATTAGGGAGAAGCGTATGAATTAGTTATTAATCAACTGTTAACGTATTTGTCTCCTGGGGTTCCTTTGAGTACCTGGATAGCTGTCTACACTCACATAACAAATGATATGCCAGTGTAATTTGGCCTTTTGATCCAAATATATTTCAGGGTGCCAAACAAACATTGTCGGATCGGTAATACATTGTTTTGACACTGAGGATCGAAAGATGATAGCGGCAAAGACATACAACCGCAGAGTGTCAATTATTAATCCCTTACACTCGTTGCTATCACCCGCACTTAACTAATGACGCAGCCATCGGGTCTGTGTTTACCAGCTAGCATGATTGATGTGAATATTCCGAGGATTAAGTGCGCCTGGTGCTGCTTGCTGCCGCCATGTGACTGACTTCCCAACCAGCGACGTTTCTGTGTCTGTTCAACGCATAACGTGGCAGATTTCATTCAAAATGGCAACAAAAGACAGCGCATTTCCAAACTGAGTGTGCCACTTTACCTTGTTTATTCCCTTATCCGATTTTTTCAACGAAACGGTAAAGCTCATTGAAGACGCTAAGTTAACTGTATGCATAACAAAAGGGAATGTATTTATGATGCGTTATAAATACATTTCCCTCTTTATTTTTTTCGGTAATGTATTCAGAAAAACAACGGAAATGCTTCACTTACTGATAAAGGATCCTCATGGATAATTCTATTGTCTCACAAGTTGAAATGCGGTATTCTTTTAGGGAGCTTGTACCAGTATGGTGGCGGTGTTTCATCCCAGATTCTTCTATCTTCTACAGCTATCTCCCTTCTATTTTGATAGGAAAATATAGGCACCCTCCGCTATCGGTTCTTTCATTTTAGAAAAAAATGACCAAATTACATTATAATAATGAGCAACACTTACAAATATGTTACTCTGGCCACCAAAAATGCTTAAAAGCTTCACTTGAGAGAGATTAATAACAATATTTTGTCTGGACTCAATGAAATCACACTTAACAATTTTCCGAGAAAAAATTGCTTTCATATTTTCCAAGAAGAAGAATTGCAATAACACCCATGCTTACCAGCTAATAAATCTTCATGTTTTTTTCAGAAAGTTGAAAATATCTTTGTTGAGGGAAATATAATACTATCAATTAATATTAAGATATTTCTGTAGAGGAGTTAAGAATATTTTCGTTAAGCTTATCATTTATGAATCATCTCGTAAAATATCAATTATTGATTTTCCAAGTGCTTGCTATGGTCGAAAAGAATCAAACGATTATAGTTAGGGTAGAAATAGAAGTGGGAATAATTCGTGTCAGAACGTCTACAATTTTGTACTTGTAAAATGACACTAAACTTCAACGGCTGAGCTTTCGATGTGGTAATGTTCAAAGCTCTGTATTACTGTGCACCAATCACCCACTAAAGGAAACAACTGAAAATAATTTAAGTCCATGTTGGCTCGCAATAAAAATCCGCCTAAGTTCCCAATGATAGAGGACAGGGCTGGGAAAAATTCTCAAATCGCGTAAACAAGAAAAATGCATCAGGCTAAAATTTCGAAGTGAATAAAACGTTTACAGTTTCTTCATTTTTACGAACGAGTATTCCACGTCGCTAAGAGAAAAAATGAACATGGCGGAAGATTCATTCTTTCCGGAGCCACGATCGCACAAAAACTCGCGGGTTTTCCTCGAAGCAGACGTCGAATGACACGTCATCACGTGGGCGCTGCAAGCACGCTGTTACAGGCCTCCCCACTAAACTACCTCTCCTCTCCCGTGCCAACTTCTCCATCCTACCCTTCCCATAGCCCGTTTCCCCTTCACGCTCCTCTGGGCACATTCTCCTTGCATCTTCCTCCACTTCTGGCCGCCCATTATACTTCCTCCCTCCTCATCTCTCGGCTGCCGGCACTAAAAGGAAAGAGGAGGCGGAGAGTTGGTGGATGGGTGAGAGAGAGAGAGGATATGGAGCCGCCGGTCTCTCATGACGCGCCCACCTCCCTCTCTCTCTCTCTCATCTAGCGGTCTCTCACTCACCCCTCCACTCTCTCGCCACACCACCCTTGCCGCCTCCATCACAACGAATCCATTAGCAAAGCCCACCCGACATACCCCATACCAATAATGCAGGCAACAGTTTAATGCTTTTGGAGCGGCCGCGAGGCTCTGGAAAAGGACTCGCACAGCAGCCTCTCTCGTCGGAAACCTCGCACGCCTCGCTCCCTCGTCTTTTCACCTCCTCTCTCTTCCCATCCTACCACAAGCTCACCCATTCCTCAACCTCACTACTCCTTTCTCTCGTGAGATACTCCAACTTGGTCCAGAGCTCACCCACTCCATCGCTTCTTTCAAAATCCTCGACTACATGGCGCGGCCAACGGGAGAAGGGGTAAATACTTCGGCGATGGAGAGTATCAACAATGCTGACGACAGTCGAAAATTGGGAAATGAAGAGGGTAAGGCTCAGGAAGAAGGAAAGATCCCACCTTCAGGTCTCCAGGTGAGAGCGGAATATTTTCAGGCAATTTCGTACAAGGGGTTATTCGAGGACACGTTAAGCATATGGTAAAACTTTACGTATCTTTAAAAGTCTAACATGATTTATCTCTCTATAAAAACGCTACTAGGTGTTAAAAACAAGGTGATACTTAGAATCTTAATTTTGACGAAAGAAGAAAACATGACATAAACTAGAATATAACTTGCATCAGGTCAGTTTTACCACCGAAACATATTTTTCCGGAGAACTAATATTCATATTGCCTCCTTAGAACATCAGTACTTTGACAGTATGCACTAATGAGAAAAATCCTAAAAATTTATTTTACATAAAAAAATTTAAATAAAATTAATATATTGTACACACTGTGCATGTTTCTCACATTCAAAATGATTTTAAGATAGATTCTGGAGACGGCTAAAGACATCCTGTAACGAAAAAAATGCGAAACTTATGAAAACCCCATCTGCTTGGTAAAAGGATTAGGGAAAGGAAAATGAAACCAACCTTGAAGATTTTCCTATATTAGTTAACAATCATTGTTTGTATTTTCATTTAAAGTACTTTAGGCATACTATTATTATTCCATATTTATTTTCATCATTCCAAGTATAATCGAAAATTCCGAAGAAAGAAAAATTAAACGGATGCCGTCATGTTTATTTGATTTTTTTAGATTTTATAATATTCACAGGATATTTTTCTCCATCAGTAGGCTCCAAAATAAAAATATGAAACACTAAATGAAAAATAGATATCCCGTGCATGAAAAAATATCACTTAATTTGAGAGGTATTCACCAATCAAATCACTATTTAAAAAATATTCATATTGATATATTTAGAAATAATCATGGACTTAAGTGAGTGTGGTGTGATATAGACCTATTTTTTGCATGATATAAGAAAATTATATTGCCATTCGTTACTTACGCGATGGGACCAGGGAAAAAAACTTAATTTAAATAGCCAATAATAATAATGGAGATTGACTTTAGAATAAGGCAGTGTGGTCTCAAAGGCGAATCGTTTTATAATACTTTGATTAAAGAATTCATTCATGGGAGACCTTTAAAAATAACACAGGCCTACAAAAAAATTTTTTCGGTGCCGGTAATCTTTGTGCTAATTTTAACTGTATTTGTAGAGCTGAATCCAAATATGAAATCCGTTTTTATTTAACGGCTCTACTTTTTTAGATATGGCACATCTTACGATTAGTTGTTTTAATATTTGATATATTCCGGAAAATAATTTTCCAAGTTAAATAAATCTATAAGTATACTAATTTAAAACCACTCTGCAGTGTTCCTTTTATTTTCAATAAACTGTCAATAAATTTTATGTATATTTCTATATTGTAGGCCAATGAGAATAAAAAACAAAAATCGTTTGTATCGACTTCGGTAAAATATGGCGAAATTAGTTCATTAGGTACCGTTAGATGGCATCCACGTTTTCTGTTCTCTTGACAGCCATTTTCGTTTCATTAGTTGCCCTTGGCTATTCGGAGCAGGTGAACGGACTTTACATCAAAGTGTTACATTTTGTAAAACATCATCTAAAAATGAGCTCAAGTCGAAGATGCTGTGTTAATGATCCTGATGTGTTTTGTTGTTTGTGGGGAATATATGGTAAAAGAATATAGGAAAAATATTATAGACTTTGTGAAACGTGCACTTTTGGGATATTTTGGTGTTAAGCTTGGTGACCAAGATAAAACATGTGCACCACCATTTTGTGTGTAAAACATGTACTGAACATCTGCGGCAATGGACAACAGGACAAAGGAAAAGTCTAAAATTTGGTGTGCCAGTGGTGTGGAGAGAACCTGTGAACCATATTGACGACTTTTATTTTTGCATAGTAAATGTGTCGGGAATTAATCGAAAAAATACCCAAAAGTGGACATATCCAGATTTTCCTTCAGCTAGACGCCCGGTACCCCATTCAGAAGAAATACCGGTCCCAATATTTCAGACGTTACCAGATATATCTAAGGAAGAATTTGAGTAATTTGAAAACATTTCTCATTCTATTGACGATAGTGGCAGTGACTACGAGGGGGTATCAACAATTCCTCAACTATTTAAACAAGATGAACCTATTGATCTTGCTAGAGAACTGAACTTATCAAAGGAAGCATCCGAACTACTAGCATCAAGACTGCATGAAAAGAATTTACTGCAACCCGGTACAAAAATAAGTTTTTATCGCACAAGGGAAAAAGATATGCTACCCTTCTTTGCTCAAGAAGACAATCTTACATTTTGTTTAGACGTTAAGGGTCTTTTGGAAAAAATGGGACTACTATCACAATAAGATGCTAGTGATTGGCGTTTGCTTATTGATAGCTCCAAGCGTAGTTTAAATTGTGTACTTCTTCACAATGGTAACAGGTTTGGCGCAATACCAATCGCTTATTCAACTAAAATGAAAGAAGAATACGATACAATAGTATTGGTCTTACAGAAGATAAAATACCAGGAACATCGCTGGGTGATTTGTGTAGATTTAAAAATGGTGAACTTTCTTCTTGGGCAGCAAAGTGGCTACACAAAATATCCTTGTTTCTTGTGCCTCTGGGATAGCAGGGAAGGACAAATTGAAAAACTTAAAGCTGGTATTTTTGAGGGGCCACAAATCAGACAACTTACAAAGGATCCTGCTTTTGTCGAGTCAATGAATGAGATTGAAAAAATTAGTTGGATGTCATTTGTTGAGGTCATAAAAAATTTTCTAGGAAATCACAAAAGTGAAAATTATATTGAGCTGGTAAACATTATGCTCAGTAACTTCAAATCACTTGGATGTAATATGAACACAAAAGTTCACAACCTACACAGCCACTTAGACAATTTCTTGGAAATTTAGGAGACAAGTGAAGAACAAGGTGAAAGATTTCACCAGGATATAAAAACAATGGAAGCTCGCTACCAAGGAGGATGGGATAACCATATGATGGCAGATTACTGCTGGTGCTTAAAACGAGACTGTTTGAACAAAGTGCACTCAAGAAAATCGCGCAAAAGAAGCTTCCGATGTGTTGAGTGATGTTTTCATGTATTTTTTCTTTTCAATTTGTTTTATTACAGTTAAAAAAATTAGTATTTGTGTTCAATTGTATTGTAAAATTCTGTTGTGCTTGTGGGGGATTTAGCAGCCCTAGAAATAAATCAAGTCTTTATATTTAGTGGGTTTTATTTTTAATATAATATTCCCATATCATCATGTAGAAGATTTTTTTACGTTAGTAACAGCATATCTATATCTTGAAAACTATAGCTGATAGGAAAAAACTAGTGTCATAATTGGATTCAGCACCCCAATTGTTCTTTAAATCAGCATTAAAAGCTCCGGCACCAAAACCACTGTTGGCCTGTGTAATCTTACATTAGCCCCGTATGGATAGGCAACACATCACTGCACTTATGTATTAGTAAGTTGCATAAAACACAGGGCACCTCATTTTTCACATACGGAAGGAGACGTTGGGTGAACTCTTCTCTGGTCTTCCACCGGGTTAATGTCTCCATAGCTGCCGACGTTTCGATTCCCGACTCCGAACCGAACCCGGTGGAAGACCCGAAATGAATGCATCCAACTCATACGCCGGGAAAGCACCAGATCTTTCAAACGGAGACGTGCTCCATGGTTTGAGCGCATGACTTGCAGTTTGTTGTGATCAGCAAACAGGTCCGTATCTTATAGGATAAAGGTAATGGACGTGCCCTCAACTGTGTCAAGTCGCGGTCGTCAAACTACATTTTCTAATCATCAGCTTTTTGTCCATCGCGACCTTATAAGCACCCTTCCCAGAAAGTGACGAGAGAAGCCGAAAATCACCTCGTATTATGCAAATACTCCTCAGTATTTCCGTATTCACGTAAAATGCACCCAAATACACATTTTATGTGTGCAACTACATTTGGATATGGCATGTAGAGCAAAAACGTACAACAATACTGGATACCATTGGATATGGATCTATGCCATTGTTTAAATGAAATGACACACTGACGTAGATAAATTATCAGGACACCGCTGTATCCAACATCATGGGAATAACATAATTCCTTTTTGATCGAAATAATGTGGCCATATTTCGAAGAAGCTTCTGCTAAGAAAAATCTTTTCAAATTGAAAATATAAAATATTGCTATAAAAATAACTCGTATTTCATTTACATAACCTACCAATTTAAAGGACTCGTAAGGCTAAATAATTTATTATTTTTCATGAAAAATTAAAGATCATCGAAACGTAAAGTTTTTATTTCCATTAATGACAATTATTTCCCCATTCTAAAGTATTAAAAAATACCTATATAAGGTTTTATTTAAATAATGTTCCGTAAATGCGTAAATATACAGGTTTTTAAAGTAAGCATATGACGCTACCAGATGGATATTGCTACGTTAATGTATTATATTTAATGACATGAATTAATTGTGATAATTCTCAATTACAGAATATAATACGAATGTTTAGTAGCTGACTAAATTTTACACTTCTTCCGATTATATTGAATTCTCTTTTGAAATACAATTAGAGGCTTGTGCCCAAACTGCATATTTGATATGGAATGAAGGAAATGCATAGCAAATGCACAAGTGTTGGTCGTGCAGTAATCACATATTTTGTCTCGACGAGAAAATTATAAGGACTAATATAAGTATACATTACATGCATAGCTAATATCCATTAGAAGAATTATTTATCCATTAGCAGCATCTTTGAAACCCAGTTCACATTTCCCATTTGAGAGAATATTCCACAAATTAGTTCCGTAAACTTAAAATATTAACTAGCAGGAATCAAAACCGTACAAGCGACGACTCCGGAACAAAAATATGGATGGCGACATGCCACCAGGTGTCGCATATAACAACAATGACCCAACTCTTGAACCCCGCTACTGCCTTTCATAACCAATACGAAAACTTAAGCAGCGTAATTGCCGTTTGCAATCTAGATGTAGCATTCTAGAGCCTTTCCATCGTTTAAATTCGCTACGCCCAAGTATCCTCTTTAACACCCGTGCCATCTTCTTATAGGACATCTAAAAACAAGGATCTTTCCCTGGGCTTCCTATTTCTGCGCTTTTCCTTCGTTACCGATGTCCTTGCAATGCACTACGTTAACCGTAGGGCCATGATCACAACCCTACATCTCCATTAAGTCCTCCCGCTCGTTTAAAAACGAGCGCGATGTCTGGACGAGGTAATAACGTCGGTACGGAACCAAGGTGTGTTCCTATCGCTTTATGGGTTAAGCAATGGCTCCCTCTTACCTTACGGATATCGTTCCTCGTCCCACTCATACCGTTGGCACTTTACCCTACATCTTATGGTAATATCGGGTAACTGGCAGTTTACGAGAACCTGCAAACAATTCCTTTTAACTCCGTATTCCATTATTCCAATGCCATTCCTCTCTTAACTCGTCGTCATATGGTAGAGTGACTGTAATCGTCTCTGAGAGATTGTCTCAATATTTCAACATTACCATTTCTATTAACTACGGTTAATTGCAAATTTATTATTATTCATTATTCACCGATGAAGGTAGGACAAATCGTCCAAAAAATTTCCGAAATATGCTGAGGTAAACTGCTCCTACTCTAATTTTTTACCGTTGATCTAAAAGTACACCTTAGCTTTTTTCTTCCTAAAATCCTGCATAACCTTCGCTTTACTTACATTTATTCTGATATAATACCTATCTCCTTGACTGTTCAATGAAGTCAGTATAATTTACAAGCTCTTGGCGGATTGGCAAACTAAAACTTGGCCATCCACAAACCTAACTAATTAATGGAGTTGGCACCAACTAATTCATTCCAGTTCTTCCCATAACTCTTTTACCATTTGCTACACATATACGTTAAACAGGCACGGAGGATACTGAACAGCTCGGTTGATAAGGGGTACTCATGCCTTTTTCCTCTTTCTAACATTGCCCATCTGACTTCTCTATCCATCACTCGCGCTTGAGCTGCATGGTACATGTTAAGGTTTCAGATGAGTCTCTTATCCCTCACATTTACCCCTATTTTAGGAAAATCAAGAATTATTTTACCCAATTTGCTCTATTAAATACATGTCTTTCCCAGACCCAAAACTGATCATCCCATAAGTAATAATTACCCTGTTCTTCATAACCTCGTTTTTCCTGAGAATGAATTATGACTGCTCAGACTTAGCATTCTCTACTTCTCACATATCCCTAATTTTCCTTGGTTTGAAATAGAAACTAGTACTGATCTGACGATGTCTTCAAGCCAAATTCCTCCTACATGCATTCTAGAAATTAATCCATAAAAAACTCCAGTCAACAACTTCTTATTGTTTGAAATGGTTCGACGGCAAAGTCTGTCCTCACGGCCGAGATTTCACAACATCGATTCTCTGTCTATCTCAGCATTAAGTCAGCCTGAACCTTTTATTTTCATCCAGTTATTTTCATCTGCATCATACTCTGTCCTCTGTCTAACCATGTTAGCCAAATGCCTTTATCATGTTTTTTTTAATATTTCTTTCAAAACTCTGGTGTTTTCTGTGCTGCTATTTTCGTATTGACGATGCAGGGATTTTGTATTTTCTCCCTTTGAAAGAAGATGGCCACATCGAATGACTTGCCGCGCCGATGCAGGGCACGGCACACGGTCGATTAGAGTCATGTATCGTAGTTGCCAAGATTCATTTTCTGTGTTTCACACATCATAGAAACCTTGGAATAATTAATAGAGGTGGTTTACTGCTGCCTTCCTCAATAAATTTTTCAACCTTACGCCATTACCAAAAATCCAGCCCATTGAGAAAGAGACTCGTGGACTAGTTTTGGTCTGATTCCGAACCATCGAATCACTTTGAAATCTTTACCCTACCAGAAAAAGTATCACTGCTTCAGGGGTCAACAGAACGCAAAAGCCCTACCATCACATAAAGTTTGTAGCAGTCCACAGGGAATAAATTTCAGAGAAATTACCGATATACATTTATATATATATATATATATTTATACATATATAACATATATAAACACACACACACACATATATATATATATATATATATATTCCTAACACTTCTCCTCATCCATTTCCTTGCAAATGATATTTGTCGCCATATGGCGGGATTTCGTGTTTAAATTTGTGTACTATTGTATATATATATATATATATATATATATATATATATATATATATATATATATATATTATTAGGTAATCTACCGGTAACGGTAAGTTTTTTTGGATGGACACAACTATCAAATAAACATTTTGTAACTCCAAACAAAACCCAATCCAGCAACCTAATCTACATCAGGTCCGTCTTCATCTCCGTGTACCTCTTTCATCCCTTCATGCCGTTCAAAATCCCTATCATATTCCTGCCCTTTCCAAAATCACAAAGTTTCGTCCAACCTTCTTCCTAAATGCCCTTCTGTTACCTTCAAACGGCCCGCCAACCTATCAGATCCTCCTCAAATCCACCAAGTCTCTTTCCAAATCCCCTCCCACCCCCAGAATCACACCCACTCCGTGCTTGCGAGCAAGATACAAAACCTGTCCTATTTTCACCACTCCACCCCTCTCCATCCCACCTTTTAAATCTCTCCCGCCCTTCCCCCACTCCTCATGCACATCTCAGAATGTAATCTATCTTTTGACTTGCAAACTCTGCCCGGCATTTTATATAGGCCAATGCTCTACACCCCTGAACCTCAGGGTGAACAGTCATCGTGCCTCATGTAATCCCTCTTCCCCGCCCGCGGGTCTTCCCATCCCAAAACATGCCTCCCACCACAACACCCCCTTCAACCACGGTTACAATGTTTCCGTTCTAGCATCCCTTCCTCCATCCGATTACCCTATAAAATTAAAAACAATGGAATTGGCATTTATATGGCTGTGTAAAGCCTATCAACATCCGGGTCTCAATGTCGTTCACTAAAAGGGTGGGGGGCGGGGGGGAGACTGGGGTGGTTGGGAGTGGATTTGTTTCTTGCGAGATGGTGGGACAATTTATTCATCCGCACACATTTTGTCATCCTTGTCCTGGGTTTTGACTTGTCGAGCCCTTATGATGACTTTGTGAGTTGACGCCTTGGTCATGGGTGTTGTGGTATCTGTGGATGAATTGTTAGTTTTCTGTGTCGCTTGTTACAATTTCCGCATCCTCCCTATTCCATCTCCGCTCCCCTCTGGCCTCCCTTTCCCCCTCCATAACCTCCTCCTTCACCCCTCCCCCACCACCTGTTCTCCGCTCTGCTTTCTCCCCCTCCACATACCCCTCCTTCACCCCTCCCCCACTACCTGTTTTTCCCCTCTCCCTCGTCTCCTTCTCTCACTGCACCACGTACCCTTTTTCTCAGTCATATCTTATCATCCGAAGAAGACGAAGTTCGAGTTTGTGTTCTCGTGCTGTGTGTTACTGTCTAAGTGTTTTATTCAACACTTCCGTGTTACTTCGAAGAAATTATCTATATGTGTATATATAATATATACATATATATAGTATATATACATATATATATATATACACGTCTGACCCCAGTGGGGCGGCCATTAAGTGATGGTGTCACGTTAAAAACACTATTGAGGAAGGCAACGGGAAACCACCTCAATTATCATTCCCAAGAAAATATGATGGACGCAAAACAGAAATTGAGTCCTGGCAACTGCGGGACTCGGCCCAAGGGGCCGTGTGTCGTGCCCGGCAGCGGGGGAGGCAAGGCTCCCGCGGTCGTCATCCCACGAAATCCTTGCGGGGGAGAAATAACAGCAGCAGGACAGAAGATGCAGAAGAAGACGAAAGTAGTTAGAATAGGAACCTGGAACGTCAGGACCATGTTGAGGAGAGGCAAATTAGAAAATATTAAGCGAGAGATGGAAAGAGGTAACATAGATGTTTTAGGCCTCTGCGAGGTGAGATGGAAGGATAGCGGGGATTACTGGAGTGACAATTATAGAGTAATATACAGCGGCGGGGACGAGAGCCAACGAGGGGTTGCCGTAATTTTAAATAAAGGGGTAGGAAGAAGCGTAGTCAACATAGAGCAAGCGACAGATAGAATTTTACTCGTAGAGATTAAAGCAGAGCCGACGAACTTGGTCATTATTCAGGTATACATGCCACCGAGCAACCACAAGGAGGAAGAAGTCGATAGGATGTATGATGAGTTAGAGGATATCATCGCGAGTGTTCCTGCAGGGAAACATTTGATAGTGATGGGGGATTGGAATGCGACGGTAGGCGAAGGAAGAGATGGTGGTGAGGTGGGGGACTATGGGTTAGGCACGAGGAATGAACGCGGGGAGAAAGCAATTGAATTCTGCAGGAGACAGGGGTTAGTCATCACTAACACATGGTTTAGACACCACAAAAGGCGTAGGTATACATGGAAAATGCCAGGTGACTCAGAAAGGTATCAGTTAGATTATATTATGGTTAGGCACAGGTTTAGGAACAGTGTGATAAATTCGCACAGTTTCCCAGGAGCGGATGCGGACTCTGACCACAATTTAGTTGTTATGAAATGTAATGTTCGTTTCAAGAAGATAAGGCAAGGGCGGCGGGCTAAAAAATGGAATTTAGAAGCAGTAAATGAATTAACGAGGAAGGAGTATCAGGAGGCTGTAGAGAAAATGATGGATGACGGCGAAGAACTGAGCACTATCGAAGAAAAATGGGAATGTATCAAGAAAGGGATATTGGAAGCCGCTAAAGACACTATAGGAACCGTTAACGGGAAAAGGATAAGGAAACCATGGGTAACGGATGAGATGATTGCAAAGATGGATGAGAGAAGAAGATGGAAAAATGTAAACACAGAGTTAGGCAAAATGAAGTACAAAGAGTTAAACAATAAATTGAGAAGGGCCACAAATAAAGCAAAAGAAGAATGGTGGAAAACGCAATGCGAGGATATGGAAAGTTTACAGAAGAAGGGTGAAATTGGTGCTCTATACAGCAAGGTTAAGTTATTATCGGGAAGTAAGAAGGCAAGATGTGTGCTAACAGTTAAAGATAAATGGGGTAAGATAATAGTTGAACCAGGAAAAATCCAAGAGAGATGGAAGGAATATATAGAAACACTGTATGGTAAAGAACTTAGGCCGACAAGGTTAGACATAGAAAAGGAACATGACGTAGAAGAAGATAGCTTAGGTCCAGGCATACTCGACGATGAAATAGAAAGGGCATTAAAGGAGATGAAAGCCAATAAGGCTGTGGGGCTGGACAATATTCCTGTAGAAATGTTGAAATGGTTAGGGAAAGGTGGGAAGAAGGCCATATATGGACTGATTCGTAGTATCTATGAGGAAGGAATCTGGCCGGAAGATTTTGTGAGATCGGTGTTAGTTCCTATTCCAAAAAAGGCAAAGGCTTCGTCATGTGAGGATTACAGAACAATAAGTTTGATATCCCACGCAGCTAAAGTTATTCTCAGGATCATCAACAAAAGGATAGAGAGTAAGGCAAATGATTACTTAGGGGATGATCAGTTTGGGTTCAGGAAAGGAAGAGGTACGCGTGATGCCATTGCAGTAATGAGATCACTAGTCGAGAGGAATATAGAATACAATCAGGACGTTTTTGCCTGTTTTGTAGATTTCGAAAAAGCGTTTGATAGAGTGAATTGGGAAAAATTAATGCGTGTATTGCAGAAAATAGGAATGGATTGGAGGGACAGGAGACTGATCCGCAACCTGTACATGTCTCAGACTGCTCAGGTGCGAGTGGGGAACGGAGAGTCCGGATGGGCAGTGTTAGGAAGAGGTGTAAGGCAGGGTTGCCCATTGTCACCGGTACTGTTCAACGTATATGTAGAGGAAATGATTAAAGAGGCATGGGAAGAACTGGAGGTAGGAATGAAAGTCGGAGGGGAATTCGTAAAATCGGTTAGGTTTGCTGATGACCAAGCATTAGTTGCTCAGTCAGCCAAGGGGTTGCAAGTATTGCTGAGTGAATTGGAGGTTCAGTGTCATAGATATGGAATGAGAATCAATATTAATAAAACAAAGGTTATGCGATTTTCCAGAAAGAAAAAGGCTAAGCTAAATATTAAAATAGGCGGGGAAAAAATAGAGCAGGTAGAACAGTTTACATATCTCGGAAGTGTTTTGGACCAACACGGTCAAAGTGGTAGGGACGTAAGGAGAAGAATTGCGCTAGGCAAGGAGGCTTTCTCAAGGAGGAGGGAGTTGATGACGGGGACGTTGAGCAGGGATGTTAAGACAAGACTCGTAAAAACTCTGATATGGAGCGTAGCTATGTACGGCGCGGAAACGTGGTCGCTGAAGCAGGAGGATAGACGTAGATTGGAGGCTTTTGAAATGTGGGTGTGGAGAAGAATGGAAAAGGTGAAATGGACCGAAAGGAAAACAAATGAGGAAGTACTAGAAATGGTGGGGGAGGAGAGGGGTTTGTTGAGAGAAATCCTATGGAGGCAGGAAAAATGGATGAAGGGCGTATTGAGCGGTAGTGGAATGTTGAAGAGGGTAATAGAGGGAAGAATGTTGGGCAAGCGAGGTAAGGGTAGGAACAGGATAGGGATGTTGGACGAGATGAAGGGAGGAAAGAAGTACACCGAGATGAAGAGGGACCTGATATAGATTAGTTTGCTAGGTGGGGAGTCACAAAATGTTTATTTGATAGTTGGGTCCATCCAAAAACCTACCTTAACCGGTAGATTACCTAAAAAAAAAAATATATATACACACACATATATATATATATATATATATATATATATATATATATATATATATCATACGTAGATCAATTCATATTAGATTTGTTGTGATCAAAATTTTAACTTTGTCATTTGCCATGGATATTTACATTCAATTGTTTTCATTCGCAATTTCCTAAAAAAGAAATAATTGAGCCTCTGGCGGAAATATAAGCCTCTGGAGTTTGGTTAGAACATATCTCGAAGATACAAAGGAAAGGGTTTTCAGATAATGCTTTTAAATCTCCTGATGCCTTTTTGCGTCTAAATTTAAGTGTTTTAATATTTGTTCCATAACTTGGTGAGGTTCAATATATGACGGGAAAAATTCACTCTTTGCCCCAAAGGTGCGAATTCTTCGCTCAGCAGATTTAAAGTTAAGGATTGAAATATTTTCCTAGAGAAAAGTTGGCCTTTAGATTCACTTTTGAATTAATTCCATGCATAAAATATCTTTTTCTGCTACTAAAACTAAGAAAAAATTCTTTTAATGCCATTTTTTATTCCTTTTAACTCCGTAATATATTATCGAGATACGTATCAGGGTGAGACAGAATATATGCCTTGATTTTATAGTTGAATTGTAAAAACGCCAACAAAGATTATTAAAAAAAACGTTTTTATTTATAAAAACAAAAACTTATGCCGTTTTTTTCGTTAAATTAAAAAAAAATATTTCTCTACCTGATGAATTTTAATAGCAATAATCGAAAATGAGTATCCTAATTTAGCTTTTGTTTCCCAGTTTAACATGTTCATTTCACAAACTAATTTTTTCCTAGCATAAATGATGCGTACTGGTATATACACACTCGCAGATACATACACGTACATATGATTATTTAATTATTGATTTGGATTTGTAGCTGAAAATTTAATTACCTTTTATAAAAAGGTCAAAATCACAATACAGGTATGTTTAAGTCTCCCCTATTATCGTGTTATTGGATGTAAGTAATATTCTGAAAAGCTATCAGATCTTCCTTTAAGAGCCCAGGAAATGTAAAGAGTAAAGGAAGCGAATATAGAACTTTGCTTGCCATAATTCTCCCTTATGGTTTGTTTCACTTTAAGCCGGTCTGAATCCACCTGATTAAATCACCCGCTTCCATATCTTATCTTAAAGCCCATTCCTTTCTCCACCTTTTTGTAGCAGGTGCAAGGCATGTTCTTGCTCAGACCTGGCTGAGGGCAACATATACTATGAACCCATCGCAATTCAACTGAAATATCAAACTCCTTAAAGTCTTTCCACCTCCTAGTCACTTAGCTATTTTACATTCATTGTAGAGCTGATTTAATTTTACCTTTCTCTTTCCACGTTAAAATAATTGATACTCTTAATGGTATATTTAAATATGGTTGAATTACATCCGTTTAGCGTCAGGACAGATGTCATTTTGTTTTGAATCCATTTACTCTAGTAGATCTCCACCCTTAGCGTCTGGGGAATAATTAGTTCTACTCAATTGCATGCACTTGACTAACCTCGAGTGATTTGCTGTCAAAACGCATCCCACACGACCGCATTAGATTGCCAATAAATAATGTAGTGCTCGTTTCAATATTGCTTGCTTTGTTTTGTTTGTTTTTAAGTTTCCTCTTCCGTCACTCGTCTCTCTCTTTGGGGGGGACCCTCACGCTACCTGCAGCGTTAGGTCACATTCTCATCCTGTGTTTTTTGGGGAGTAGACCATTGTGAATTGCATGTCAATATGGGAGTGGAATTTGCCTTCTTACTTATCAAATGCTAGTTTGCACGTTATTGGATAACTTTTCACTACAACCTAAAGTGCAATTGTTTGTCAGTTGATGATATACCTGTATGTATATGCATGAGTATAAGTTGAAAGGGTTTTTGCATGAATGTATACGCCAATGTGGAGGTAGGTGTGCATGTATGTATTGATTTTGCATGTGGTTTTGTTCTCTCTTACGAGTAACCTATCACACCCCGTCACACACCCTTGCGGCCGCTTGCAGGTTATTTTGTAGATGTAGATTTATACTTATATTTAGCTATATTTATGCAAGGTATAGATTTATATCACCCAGTAAATATTCCTTAATAAAATATATACAGTGACCTGCAAAATTCGTAATAAAATTCTAATTACAAAATACATGTACACCATTAAATTGTAATTGATTAATTAAATCTATGCCATGAATAAAAATAAATAATTTAACATACCATAATATCTGGAAAATAACTATCTATCACATCAATGAAGTATTAATTTGAGTCCTTAATATCAATTTATGAATACACTCAAACACACACACATGTACACACACATACATATGGAATTAGATATAAGGAAAAGAGAAGGGAGCACATATAAATGACGAACACAGGAAGGTGGAGAAGGTGGAATTGAGCAGATAACAAGCGCAAAAATATTTCCTTTACCGCTTCGCAAGCGCTTCCTGGGCCGATGCTCTAACCATTTGAGCTATTGAGAACATTTTTCCCTCCAAAGGAGAAATAGACAACACACAAGAGGGAATGATGTTAGGTTAGCAATCATACAATACCATAAAGTATAGGAACAGTGCGTTTCGTGGCACGCATAGGCAGAAAAAGAGACGAGGCGAATTAGTCAAATACACATTCAAACATAAATTCCCTCATAGCTCATTCCAGAAATTGAAGAGTCAATGATATGCCTTTCTATTGTTCAAAACAGCCCCTGAAACATTTTGTTGTGGTCCAGATGTATTGATGACATTTTGCTTCTCTGGCCACATGTTACTGAATCCTTAAAAGCTTCATTTCCCACAACGCTTAATTCTCAGTTTATTGCGCGCCTACCCCTTCCTCGTCCCATATCATTTTCCTAGATGTGAACATATCATTAATTGACGAAACCTTCTACATTACTTAACATATAAAACCAAACAACAAACAACAATACTTAGACTTTAGCAATTGTTACCCTAATCACAAACCAAACTCCATTCCCTACTTTCCCTACGAGGACAAAATCTGCAATCATCTCGACTCCCTGGATAAATTCCTCCAAAATCTACTCTGTTCTAGTCTACTGGGTTCCTAATGACCAAATGCCTGACAGCTACAAGGATGAATATCCTTTATGCAGCAAGAGATTTGGCCGACCCAAGATCCGTTTGGACCCAGGACGGAAAAATTATAGCATTGCTACCCAATGGCAATAAATGTTATCTTCCTCCCGGGATCTTGATAAATTAACTAGCGAGTGGAAACGTTCCAATATTACTTTTAGGCACGGTCGGCATTAGTGAGACTAATTTCTACGTTGAGCTCTCATTAGCCTTAGAGAAAAACATAGTTTAGAGGTGTTCGGATCTTTTGGTCCCTGCATGGATTCCGCATATTTGGACGCATTTTCTTTCTCAAAACCGTTTTGGAATCTTCAGATTCTCCTCACCGCCAGCTCTTTTCATCCTTGTTACTATGTCACTAGATCCTATTCTTTTTGGTTCCAGTAATAGGTATTTTCCTTTTGTTTTAGTGTTTCCTACTTTTTATTCTCTTTAGTGTAGAAGAACAATAATTACGTACCACAATGGTACAAGAGTTGAGAAGGATTTTAAGTCAACAAGCTTTAAAATAGCCTAGGAACTTATTGTACGCAGAAAATACCTAACACATCGCGGGTAAAAAACAAGATAATGTAAAGCGTCTCAATAGATTTTAAAAGAAAAATTCTGTGCGATTGGTTGTAGAATATTTGTAAGGCATTCTTTTCATTAGTTGCAGAATTCTTTTAAGACATTCTTGTCGTACGTTATGGCTTTTGCAGGGCAAACGTTCAACAATGGAATCCCTGAAATGCAGCAATGGTAATATACATACAGACTGAAACCAAAAAGCGATTGTTTTAAATAATATCTTTTGAAGAGCGTACTCCAATGACAGAGTGATAACCCAAAAATACCAAGGCACAACTATCGCAAAAATGAATGACATAAGAATTGCGCGAAAAGGAATCACAAAACAACTACTACAAATTAAAAGTAATTAATCACCTGGACCAAAAGATATTTCCTCAAGGGTAGTGAAAGATTTTGTGCCACAAAGTGTCACAAAATTCTTCAATAAAAATTTGAAAATATTCATCATGACAAAGCTCTCACAGATCGGTTTAATTAACCGCCTATTTGACTGGCTAAAAAGTCGAATTGATGGGTCATCCTCAGGATAGCCCTGACTTTGCACGAATTGACTTTTTTTTATTACCGTCAGTCAAGAAAAAATTGCGTGGACAACGTTTTTCTGCGCCTGAAGAAGCCATTGATGCATTCAAAAACTATGTTTTGGAGGAACCTCAATCGAAGTGGAAAATGTATTACGAAAATTATTTCGAGCGCATGCAAAAGTGTATTGGTTATCATGGAGAATATTCTTTGAAAAACAACTTAGCCATTTTAAACAATAAATTAATATTCCCAATTTTAGGCTGAAACTATTAATAGCAACCCTCGTATACATACGACGATGGGTTAAATGGAAGAAGGGATCCTTAGGTCTTCATTTCGCGCAAATAACGACATGTATTTATCTATCTCATTCCCAATAGTCCCTACAAGTAGATTCCAGATTAGAAGATTTTTTTAACTCCAGAATATTATATCGGGAAGGATGCCATCATGTCATAAATAGGTTGAGTGCACGGCTGTATCTCCTCGGGAGACTAATTTGGTGGTTTCCCGTAACCTTCCGCATCGCAGTACTTCCGCCGATTTCATGAGGTATCCTCTCGCCCGAATCTATTGCTGTTGATGCCGGACCGATCTCTTTGATCTGCGTAATCAATGTCTACTACTGAGAGCTGCTTTCTCTCAGTACTGTAGTTCTTTTTTGTTGCGTGTAAAAGTTGTCACTGTTTCGCTGGTGAATATTTTCCGGCAAAATACCCAGAAATATATTCTCCGTGCTGTGGTCTCGAACCTGCGACCGTCCGTTTGAGAATCGATCAATCTACCACTAGTCTACCCCGGTTCGCTTAGTGTATACATTTTTATCAATATCCTGCCTGTTATTCATTTTATTTAATAGACCCAACCATTTAACAACAAACATTGTTTCAGGAAATTTCTTTCTGTTATGGAATTTAAATTTCTTGAGCGCATAATCAAACTAATGTTTGTGTACAATTGACATGATATAGATTGCGCATATATGGCTTGTGATCTAAAAACCCCCGACACATGCCGTTGCAATGGCTTGCAAGGCATTTTGTTGTAGATGTACAATGGTGATAGATAGCGCTGCAAGTATTTGAGATCCTTAAGGTAATGTTTTCAAAAAGAATTAGATAAATTTCAGAGAAAATCCACTATATTCGTCAAAAACTGTTACGATATGAAGACGAGTGTGAAAATTCTTTTGCGGAAATTTGGTTGGGAGCCACTTGAGATGCAAGGAGAACAAGCGAGAATTACACATTTAGATAGATACAGAATAAACGAGTTTAATATTGACACAAAAGGAATTGTTATGGCCCCATAATATCTATGCAGATCAGAACACAAAGTTAGGACTTGGGAGATAGATTCCAGTACAAATAGATATAAATCCTCGTGCTTTCTCCAGAAAATCAGAAATCCTAATAGTAAAACATTGAAGTCATTAAAGAAGTAGTAAAAATATTTCATTTACATTTAGGGCAAGATTAAACGCTGTGTAGATAATAGTTTTATTCGCCGGTTCATGTGCATGTGTAAATTAGTTGATATAATATGTACTCGCATATGCATGTATGAATGTTTAAAATGTTTTTTCATGAATAGATACGCATCTGTGGGTGTAGATTGACATGAATTTGTTTTGTTTTATTCTCTTCTACGTGTGGTGACTTAACACTCCCCGCTACACACTTTGCGGTGGCTAGCGGTTGTTAAATAAATATAGATTATTTTAAGTGCATGACGAAGGGTTTATTGGCTGAAGGGACTCTCTATGATCTCAAATTTTCCCGAATAAAGAAGTTTATCTATCTGTCTATCCCAAAACTCCCCGCCTTACCCTTCGATCCAGCGTCCTCATTCTTTCGTCCGCGAAATGTTCATTAACTCCCCGAACTGGCAAGTGTAAACCGTCTCGGTGAGTGCAGTCACACTTCTTTTCCCAGAGGAAGGTGGCTTACCATTGAAAATTTGGAATAGGTGCGAATGTCATTTGTATACGTTCCGCTGTTTTATTGTTGACAAGCGATTCTACTATTGTCCACTCTTAGTGCAACTCCGTAAACAGTTCGCGTAAAATAGTTTTACTTTCTACAAATACGGTCGCTTTTTTGCAACAGCGTGGGAATAACATCATAAAAGATTTTTCATATCTGCAAAATGCCTACCCGCTACTACGATTGTTGAGGAAGTCTGTCAGTAATGCGGTAGCTGTAGGTGAAGTTGAAATTTTGTTTTAGCAGTCTAAAATTACATAATTCATTAAATGGGTAATTTATAAACAGAAAGGGACAACGAATACATATGTTAAATAATTTTATAATGATTTAGTGAGTGTCTTTGCTTACTTTGAGAAAAAATCAACGAGTGTCTCGTATGTGTGTCACTCATTCTCCACGATTCTCGTCCCTTAGTAAGAGTTAGGAGTTTTTAAAAAAATAGACCCTTTAAAGGTCTCATGATTACTAATGGTAACTATGACATCTTTCATCTTCATTCTTCTTTATTATTCTAAAATAGGTCCAAGGAGAGATGACCAAGATTTAAAATAGCCCCGATCAATTCCCCAGGACTAATTGCATTAATCCGAATAATGCTCTACAAAGCACGCCATCTCGTATCGGCACGAGCTAGTAATCTAACGATCTCCTAGGTAACGAGGCGAATGAAATTTTACCACGCTCCTGCTCCGCATTTTACTCTCATGCCGACCCTCCCACCAAGGCTGCCGCTCCTCAAGCGCGTCCCGTTCTACTCAGGTAAATGTTTTCCCCTCGCTTCCTCATGGTCCCCCGTCCACGGTGCCCCTTTTGCGTTTCCTCCTCGCCAGCTCCGCTCAATCCCAAGCCGGGGTGATTGTCTGCTCTTCATTTTATACGCAGCGACGGATACTTCAGAAGGGGCAGCCAAAAAATGTATCGAGGAAGAAATGAGTAAACCAAGAAGTTGAGAGCAATGGAGATAAATAGAAGACTGGAAACAATGGATAAAACGAAAACTGATCCTAGCTAAAACGCTGGGTACCCTTAACGTTTAAGTAAGGACTATCGGAAAACATTTGCGTAATTAATTAGGAAATGCCTTCTTTCAACCAGATTATTTGTTTACGTAGTAAATAAAAGGGGAAGATTAACAGATAATGGAGGTAAAAATGGGACCGCTGAAAGAGGGAATAAAAACGAAATTAATTTGTGCTGAAATACTAAGCACTTTTACAGTAAAAACACACTGAGAAGGCAGAAAGGCTTACTTTTTTCTGTATTTTCTTTCTTTAATGTTCTTTCAGTTACATAATGAAATTTTGATCCTGCACAAGATAGAAAACAAATGCATAATCTTCGTAATAAGAATGCCACCTAAATCCTACTGCTTTTAGCTTACTGGACCATTTCAAATACGAGACGTTTCTGAATCCAAGAAGTACGAATAATATACATATTTTTATTTCTGAAATAATAGATAATTAGAGCCGTGAACTACCAAATACGTATATAGTTACATTAAGCAATTTTGTAACTACACGAGAAACATTGGTGGATTTAGTAGAAGGAATTATACTACAGGAAACGTCATGATAAGTAAAAGAACGTATTCAAAGACAGCAGTGGAGCTACAAATCGACAAGAATTTGGTTATTCTTTAGAAAAAAATATGTGACCAGTTTTTCTTTATAAAAAATCATGGACAGGCTCATGTTCATGAAGAAAGAGACACAGCAAATAAATTTGTTTAAAAAAGTGGTCGAAAGAGTGGATACACCCTAATATCGTTGTAATAACATGATTACTTCACTTCAGGAATATTTTCATGTTCCTTCTAGAGATAAATTCTTACGTTTTCGGTAAAAACAACCTGTCAGCCTATTTAGTAAAAATTACACATTTTCTAAGGTTTAGTCATTTGATCGAGATTTTTTAAACAGGTTTTACTTACCTTAAAATGCAAAAATTTCAAGGGGCAAAAATCATTGCCCTTGACCGGGATTCGAACCCGGATCCCTCAATGGCAAGCCGACCCTTATGCACACTTTTAGATAGTACTGTATTACTTCATAAGTAGTGCTGTTTTAAATATATAACTATCCAAATGCAAATCCTGGTCAAGACGAATCATTTTTACACTTTGAAATTATTTACTTGCAACGCATATTAGTCTATGACTACAGTTCCTTCAACTTTTTTATCCTTTTTCTTCGTAATTATATCTCAAAGTTGTATGTTATGAATTTTTTTAACTCGTTTAACTCCGTTTTGTGACCAAAGGTTTAAATGAATTGTGAATATATGTCCTGGATTGTTAATGCGGATATTAATGAACTCTTTTTCCATCTGTTGTAGAACTTATGGTTTAATACATGGAGATGACCCTAGAATATGGAGTATTTTTCCAGTAATTATTTAGTAGAAGTTAGCTTTGGCATTCCTAAAGCCTCGTTTTTAAGACCATAATTGCTTAATAGAAATTACCTAACAGATTCCTCTAGTTTCGGTGTAAGACCTCGCAATAACACGATAATGAGCCAAAATATGAGTGCATTTTCTTTTCAAAATGAATAAATATGTAACTACAGTTAATTCGGCGATAAGAATAAATAATTAACAGCCAATTTTTCCAGAGTTTCAAAATATAAGTACTCTATTCAAAGGCGTTACTTATTAGAAATTAGTGCGCATGTTTGGTGATTCGTAAGGATTTTTTCTATTCAACAGTAAGGAAGTGTACAGAAACCACAATAGGTTTATTCACAGAAATTAAATGACGGAGTTTGATATGAAATGGCTTAATACCTCCTAATACGTACTACTTTAAGATATCACATAAAATCGAGCTGAGGCTAACATATGATAAACATTAAATGCGCCATAAAGCCAACAGCTCTATCCATTCCCCATTTTGGTCTATGTTTATAAGCAACCAAATAATTCCCAGAGTGAATCTCGAATAATTGATATATATATATATATATATATATATATATATATATATATATATATATATATATATATATATTTGTGTGTGTACATATTCATTATCTATTCAATATCAGTAAAGGACCGGAAACCATGCGCATGCCTGCTTATTCTGAATATCCACACTTTCTTCTATGACTCTCCCTGTTTCTGTTGTTTCCACGGTCTCTTGTAGCTACCTAGCTGGAAGGTTGTAACTCATACCATTAATACTTTAGTATTTACGGGGAGGCAAGTAATTGGTTTCAGCCATTGAGAGATTCATTCATTCAGCAGGACTCCAACAAGCTCGATGCATTCGCTGGCTCAATATCCATTAGCACATTAAAATTCCACCTTATTCTCGTATTCAGAATTTGTGAAAAATAACACGGATAAATTCTTTGGTTTGGTGCAGTGTGAATGGTGGATCCGCATATCATGTCAAATACGCTAAAAATGAGCTCCTTATGGAGCATATACATAATAAGCAGGAAGACGGTGGATCCCTCGTCCGCTCTGTAATGGATGGAGATGAAAAGGAGCATGTGACGCCACCGTTGTAGTGGTTTGTATAGAAGTGAATAGATGCAGAGTTTGAATAGAATTTTTATTTTTCTTTGCCAGGTACCACTTTGTTTTGTGCCCCATCACATGGAAACTCTCATGCCTGTATTAATTTTTACGCTGAGTATATATTAAAATGGCCGACCTAGTATTTGCAAGAAGGAATTGAAATAAGTGTTATTATAAGCAGAGGAATATTTATTTAGAAGTATATAAATTCTTGAATCTCCTATTATAAAAACAATCCATGGACCCCATACTGTATAATTTCAAATAATATTTCATTTATTTTTTAGTTGACTTTTGGCCACGTTAAAATTTATATTATACTAAAAAAAAGGTGTTTCAGTCGGCATTTTATATGCCCCAATTTGTAAGGTGGACTACTATGCAAAAATATGTATCTGTTATTTAAGTGACCAATTGTTTTTCTCCTTTAAATTCATATAAAATTAAGAGAATGACTCCATAAAATAATGTACTCCGCTTGCAAGTAGAGTTCTTAGAGACATAACGATTTGCACCAGTGAAAGGTCTGAAAAAACATTTTCATATTTTCTTCTCTACTCACTCAAAAATCTCTCGTTCGACTGGATGTTTCGACGATATGAATATAACTCTATTATACATACAATCAAGTATATAATCAAAAATACACAATCCGTTCGTGTGAGCATATGCGACACTGCATTAACATATTGTAATTAAGGGTATGTAGAAGTTATTTCTTTTCAAATATGCAAAACCATGCCATGGGAAAACTATTGACACAGGTAAATTTGATTTCAATGTGCATTGAATGTGAAAAACCAAAAAATTTATTAAATTTTTGATCCTAGTTCATGTCAATACACTATACTTTGAAAAAATAACTTTCTAAGGCACAATTTTACATGATAAAAACAAAATTATAATACTTGAAGTCTCTAAATCAAATTAATTTTATTATGAAAAATATTAAATAAAATATTCAATAATTTGAAAACCGTTATATGGATTCAAATAAATAAATTAGTAACACTTTCTTCATATATAAAACTAGACACACACGCAAGGCTCTTTAATAACATCTTAAGAAAAAAATAGAAAAACAAGTTATATTGGATAGATTTCTGCGTATCTTTTAACGCTGTGACACTTTAGCTCGATACACTCACACCAAAAATTTCCGAACTTTTTAAGCAGTCTTAAATTTTTAATTTCTGAAGGTCCCTAAAATCCATGGGTTGTTCAGTAGCTTCTTAGAAAATGAATTAGATGTGACTCCTATGAAAAAGGATTTGGATTTTAGAAACCCTTATGTTTCGCTTGATTGCAGTTTAAGTTCCACTCGGATTCATCAGGTGGTATTACTTGTATAGTCATATGAAGCAACGAACTTATTTTTATTTAGAATAGTGGAAAAAATGGTTCGTTCCGGTAATTAAAACTACCATTTAATAGATTCATCGCCGAAGGAGACGAATGCCAAAGAGACTAATGAAGCATTTCTGGATACGACTGCTCTCGAGTTGACGACTTTTTACTATTGGGTAAGCGTGCGCTGAATGATCATCATTTGAGAGATCCAATGGAAGTGACTTCCTCAAATTGATTTATTAAATCCAGGATATGTTTTTTAGTGCTTGATGACTGAAAGTTAACGAAATAGTTAAGGCCATATTTGCGGTACCTTGGGTGTGAAAGAAAGATCGGTAAAATGTATACCTCGTTGGCTTTCTTAGGAAAATTAACGCAATCCTGTGGACGATTTGGAGGTTTATTTAGTGTTTTCCGTTGAAATCCTGGCTTCTTCGATGACATGTTATCATGGACGAAACATTAAACTATGTACGTTTGTTCTTCTATTATTGTTAAAAAGGACAAAATATTCTTGGAGAGTATTTTGCGTTTTTGTATGCGCATATGAAAAAGAAAAAATCTAATAACTACATTACACACTGTTTTCACCAGATGGACTCCCTGTGATTTCTGTAATTTAAAACTTAGCTTTTATAAAAAAAAGACTCAGTAACACAATTTAACGGTAAACGATGCATATCGATCGAGGGGGTCGTTGACAGCACATGCTTATTTTGCCGACCTTCCGTAATCCTACTTTTTGAGAGGCTTAAAGAAGTTGGAGAAACGCAGAAAAAACTCTATCGAGCAAAAAAGTGATATGTCAAGAAGAAAAAAAGACAAAATATTTTTTTCTATTTATTCATAAAGGACTGATTGAATGACCCACGTACATATATTGCACACTAGCACAAATATTTTTTACGCGTTATATGATTTAACTTCTAAGCGGGAGTCGTTACTTTGCATTTCATTCCATTATTCAATACATGTATTTCTCTTTGCGATTTAATACACGTTTGATGATAATGAATTAAATAAATAAGGCGTGTACTTATTGGTTTTTGCTCTTGAAATAATTAGTTGTTGGTACATTGGTCATGGGTTTGGTTGAAATTCACTTTTGTACATGTTACAGTGTATTATTAGAACTATTCGTGGGCATGATATTGTCCAACGTAATATAGAGCAAGTAAAAAATGTGCGTATATTCATCAAACGAAACAAATATGCACTGTAGTGAACATTTCAAAAACGGAGAGAAAGACCGAGAAATCTTGAACTCATTTATGACTTCGACTGAGCGATTTGAATTCTCTTAATTTTCCCACTTGTGTCTAAAAATACATTTTTATTAAACCGGGGATGAATTTTTTCAACGTAATATAAAAAAAATTTCAGGTGAAGTTCGAAAATGATAATCAAAGGATTCCCCCACAGTTCCAGTCGCATCTTTCGAATGCAACTGTTGGAATAGTTTATGTCCTTATCTTTTTCTACCTGGATACTAATCACTGGTACTTATGACACTAATTTACCAAAGACAGCGTTAATTAATGTTGCACTGCCCTTTGTCACCTTTTAATTAAAATTAAATCTATTCACATGAAATAATATTAACTTTGTCCTTCCATTCCGCAGGTAACTTCGGTAGACTATTCATAGAGTTAGAGATAAGCTATTATTATTTCATTGAGTCAGCTTATCCTTAAAATTTGGAAAAGCGGGGAAGAAAACTGCTAGACAGGATAAAAATTGAATGAAAAAGAATACCAAAAGTTCTCGTTTAAAAAGGACGAGGAATCATCAGCCCCTCAATTAAATAGCAATAAAAAATCCAAAAAAATAATATAATGCCCCAAAGAATAAACAATTTTTTTTATTTGGACAAATATATTATTCCTAATTCAAGAAAATGTTATCAACTGTAGTTAATTTATCTATATCACAGCTTTTTTCATATACACTTTCTGGCAGTTTATATATAGATACTGAAAGCTTATAGATATCTATTTTCGCAAAGTATCCTCGATCTAATTTTTCTATTGATATTAGTTTTACGTTTGAACTTTGATTGAATAGGGTGAGATGTATTTTCAAGATATTGGAAATATGGATAAAAACATTTTTAACGATGCACAGTGCACCAAATTGTGCCCGTACTTATTTATGTATTACATATATTACACGTTACACTATGATAATTGTGGGACCTAACCTCTCCGTTGAGTTCTGTCCTGGAGAAGGTTTCCATTGTTCATTTGACGAAAAAAAGTTTAGGCCATATATAAGTCTTTTATACGTACACAAAACCAAGTAAAATGTTTTTAGTTGAATGGAAAAATATCTAATATTTATTAATTAAGACTCTCAAAGACAGTAAGCTTTAACAAAGGTAACATATAGTACACGGTTAATAATTGAAATCCACCTACCAATTGAAAAAATATATTCAGAAGATAAATAATACCCAAAATCAATCATCGAGAAGAGTACAACTAATCCGAGATTTGCCTCTGCATACTGAAATAGTGTAACTTTAGCATTGTTATTACAAAACAATTTTGTGTATGCCATAAATCTTAAACTAAATTATTTCAATAAATCACGGTTTTTTTACCATCGGCTAATTTTTTCCAGCAGATAATTCACGAGATTAGTGAGTGATATCACAAAACACATCTAAATTTCAACGTAATGATTATTAACAAGAGCCACCGAGCACCTTAAGCTCCTTAAGTTAAATGATAATTTTATATTAATATATATTATAATGAAGAATATCAGTTGATATTTGTCGTACATATTCCTTAACTAAAAAGAAAACACTATAATAGTACCTCTCAACTGGTTTGTAGGGCTTCAGATAACGAAAAATCATCGAAATTTCATTACACATTTGTTTTACAATACCTTTTTGCCCATAAAAAGAAGGATTTTTAAATAAATATTTTTCACTAAGCATTGCCCAGCCCCGGGGAGAAAATTCATTCTTGAAAAATGCGTGCACACAATTATAAATGTTTCAGACAGGTGTTTCCGCGAGGTATTCACATGTTGAGACAGACGGTGTGCAATGCATTACGGTAGGGTAAACAAAAACACCCTTCCTACGGATTTATATCAGTGGCATGCACGCGTTTCGTTTGAAGTATAAATTCCCGCAATGGTGCACAGATAAATCTTTTGAAACGTTCCAAAAGGCTCAATAATTTAAGCCAAATTCTATAATTTTATTTTAGTTGTAATGATGGTACAAGCTTCATATACAGTGTTTTTCCAGAGATTCATTGTTTCGTAAATTGCAAATCCCAATTAGTTCTTGAAAATTACACAATTTGGATTCTGTATTTGAATGCATCCTTACACACAATTTTTTTCATTTATCATTCACGTTAAAACGCCAATATTGTTACTCAATCCTCTATTTTGTATTTCTTCACATTTTATCCAATCTTTTCAAGTTAACCCAGCAATGCCATCAGTTGAATTTTAAAAAACACTGCTAACTACAAGTCAATCTCAAATTTGTGTTTTCAGAACTGGGATCCCTAATACGACAGAATATAAAGCTAGCCAGCATGCTTTACATCATCACATTGAATTAGAGTTTAGATCTGAGAATTTGAATGATATTTTTAAGAGAAATGCCAATAAGGTTTCAAGCAGAAGAACATGTTACACTGTGTTGTCAAAATGGCTAAACCCACCGAATTCACATATTTGCTACATCAATATAATACTGTAGGTAAATAATATAGTACAGTAAATAAGTTTTTAGTGAACTAATGTTGCTTGATTAGATTTCTAGTTGCCTGAATCATAACGGAAGTTAAAATCCTTATTTCTAAAACGAATTTTCATAACCTAAACTTAAGTTCTGATTTTTAGAATGCCGACATTCTCTTTGGAAAAACTCGATCAGCATCCTAACGACAAAACCCGTATATTTACCAGTACATCTCGAAAATATTTTTTTTAGTGTTTTTAGCAGCCTGTACCCAGAATTCGGTTTCTCTCAATAGAGAACGTTATTATGAAAAGAAATACCCCATTTTGAATACCCAAATAAATTAAGCTTCTAAAGTTATATAAATCAGGTCACCCATAGGTAAAATCATTGGACAATATTGCATTTAAAATACGTAATTATACAGCTTTCATTAATTGCACTTTTTTAAATAAGCATCACTGTTTTGAAACATTTCTTCAATGTGAGGAGTAGCTATCATATTTTTGTAAGGATTAAAAACATTATTTTAAGATAAGTGTAGGGAATTTTAAGGTTTCGGAACGCAGTGCTCTTGGCCCTTTACAGCTTAACTAAAGTGTTAGGGAGTCTGTTTTGAAACGAGGCCATTCTTATCTTACAGAAGTTTTTTTTATTTCATATAAGCACTGCCCTTCTACAGAAGGTTTGTGGAAAACCTATCAACTACAAGTTTCAAGGCGCCATGCAAGCATTAAAAATAGAAAAATATTCTCAATTATATCATTAATAGCAATTGTTTGTTATTCAAACACTAGGTATATACGATGCACGTCGAACGAGGGGGTCATCGCCAACACACGGCTGTTTTGAGAATCTCCCGAAATCCTAATTTTTGGTTGAAATAAAAATTTAGGGAAACCCGGGCAAAAATATATCTAGCGAAAAAGATATTATGCTGGAAAAGTTTAAATCTACCAACAATGTTTCTCCAATTTTTCATTTATTGTCGACCCACCTATATGCAGGAAAATATGGAATTTGAAATTATTTGTTATAATATGTTATAATATTCGTCAAGTTATAAGGAAGTGAATATTCCTAGGAATAAATGACAGATTACTGACATGGGCTGAATTCCGTATGTTACAATGTGTGGTTTGCCTGATATGTTCCGACCATTAACTTGAATATGGCAGCAGTCTTCAACAAAAGTTGGGAAATGTGTTCGGACATGCGTTGAAAGGTACTTAGAATGGGCTTTTTCATCAGGACAACGCAGCTGCTCACACCTCGGCGGTGATAGCGACGAGGTGTGGGCAGGTTGGCTATGGCTTATATTCAGGGATTGCACTTCAAATTGGTTATCCACTCACCGTATCCACGAGATGTGGCTTTCAGTAACATTTTTCTGTTCCCAAGCCTTAATGTTCAGATTGGAGGTTAGACATATTCATCGGACGAAGCAGTAATCGTGTACTCAAACACAATTTTGTGGAGAAAGACGTTAGCCACTACTTGGAAGTGTCAAAATAGTCAGATCATCGTTGGAAATTTTTTTTGACTTAATAGAGTAGTATGTTTATAAAGAATATTACATTTGAATGAAAAAATATCTCTTGAATTTGTTAAGTAGGAAGCTTTTCTGGCTATACTAGAAACGCATAAAGCGTGCTTACACGATTTTGAATTACCCTCCGTTAATTCTATTATTATTACCAACATCCACATCCTAACTAAGCTGATAGAATACCAATAATAATAATAGGTTAGGATTTCACGGAATTTTGAAAAATATAGGTACACTAAATTAACTTTACCAAGATATAACGACATTCCACCATCGAATATTAAAAAAACTTCTTACGATACGAAACTTAACAGACCACTCTTAAGATCTTGATTGAAACCTTCCAATACATCCAGAATATGCTTCCGGAGTAGGTTGTAATTATGACTTGAATTCTTTAAAACTTAAATAAAAATAAGCGCAAATTTCCTGCAAAATGACCATAAGGACCAAGTAAAATGGTGGTATGATTTGATCAGAAAACCTAACACCAGTAAAATACGGGATAACATAAACAACTGGAACACCTTTATTGCGTACAAGAAAATGTAAACATTTAACTATTGGCATTGGATATTAATATGTTATTTTGGACCTTTATATGTGCAATTTGTATAATACGATGATAATTGTAAAATACTTACCATTATTAAACACAAATATTAATTAATGGATTTATTGGATACAGCCATGAGCACAATATTAGGACGAAAATACGAATTTATCCGGTTTTGCAGCCATACATAAAACACCTCATTACTGATATTACAAAACTGTCTTGTTAAATTGTAACATAAAAATTAATTCGAATCTTGCAAAAAAAATTAATATATTATTTGATTAGTAGTGCTATTACAGGATAATTCAAAACATTTTATGAAAATCGTGATTTTGAATTTAGTACTCTCCAGAGTGTCGGCATTCTGAAAAATTAAAGTCTGTTCGCTGCAAACGTTTTTAAAGCCATCCCAAAAATTAATAATACCATATTTTGTCTACCCACCCATCTAAGTTGTACGCTTAAAACCATATTAAAATCGCTAACTACTAACTCTAATTATTGCTAGCAGCCATTCCCTTCCTAATGATCGAAAAAAATGCTCCCGTGAATTGGGAAACAATCAATAATATTCGTGGTAAATTCTGGAAATTCATGCCAGCGCATATGTAAGTAAGCCACAGCGTCCTTAGTAAATACCATACACGATCCACAGAACAGTAGCATCGCGGTGAGCACTTTGCAAAGCCCGCAGTCGCAATTTTGGAGCCTTGTTTGTTCGACCGTTGCTGGATTTCATCCATCGTTTATTGGGAATGTAAACAAATGAGGGGCTAAAAAAGATTTAAAAGGTCCAAAAATAGGGTAATGAATCAATAACACAGTTTCAGACGTGACATGATGGAAATTCTTTATGATGAAAGAAGGCTTGCGTTCCCATACAGAGTATTTTTATTACGGCCTAGGTTTCATTACGGAATAAAATCTTTAGGTTACAGCGTAAAATCTTCACCTGAAGATGTTACGCTCTCACTAAACCTAGGTCGAAATAAAAATACTCTAGATGCAAAAGCAAAGTGTCTTCTTTCATCAAGGAAATGAATCGCCACTCTCTTTATTTACTATAAATAATTAGGAATAATTAATTAGCTTCAAATATACACGACGGTCTCGTTACTTAAGTATTGAACGTAATGTTCTCACAAAATAGAAAATATTGTGTCCACATTATTGACGGCGGCTGGCTGCGCCTTCACACATAATGGAACCGCAGCTGGACTTCATATTACGAGTGTGGGGAAGCATTTCTGTTCTATATAATCTACACAGACATCTTTTCATGGCGTCGAAAGGAAAAACGTACCCTCCCGCTGTGAAATTTCCTTTAATCTGAATGCAAATTATGCCGTGGCACGGTCTCTTGGGGCGACCCAACGGAGAGCGGACGGAGGAATGGGATTCTCCGATAATGTCTTCAGGAACCAACAACAGCTTCGGAACGAAGAGCAGCGTTGGCCGGATGTGAGGAGAGGGGATATGGTAGTTCTAGGTAAGGGGAGGAGTACCGGGGGGATTGAGTGGGGCGAATGGAAGGAGCATCGTCTCAAGACCGACGCCACGGGTTGGCGTCAGCGTTTCAATGTTCGCTCATGTACACCGTCGTTGCGTGGCGGAGGGGAGTTTTTTCACTTGAGGGAGGAGCGTGCAGGAGGAAGGATTGGAAAGGGAAGGATACACGCTACGGCAAAGCCCTACAACGGCTAGCCGAAAGAAAAAAAAGACCTCAGGGTGTAGGAGGAGGAGAACTGGAGAAGACGAGGGTGGGGCCGGCGCCGCCGCCTTATCTTCATCTGTGGACGCCACTTCCGCCCCGACTGAAATACTGGTGCCCTGCCCTGCTTTCATCCTCCTGGGGAGAGGAGGAGTGGAGAATGGGAGGAGCTGAGTGCTTCAGGGGCACGGGCGGCTCGGGATGATAAGGTGGCGACGGCCCTTGGCAGCCATGCGGGCATCGGGAACTCACCTCGCGGACGAAGGGAAAGGCAAGGACGCGGGCATGGAAGAAAAGGGTGGCAGAGAAGAGGGGAAGTCCCCTTGGGCGGTTAGACGGAGGCGGAAGAGGCGTGCAAGAGGGCGTGGTGCAATCGGATAGAGCTTTCGATCGTGTGAGGGGAAGATATATTTCTCTCCTCAAGAGCGGGTCGTCGGACCAATTGAAAGGCGAGTAGGAGTGAGATGGGAGGAGGAAAAGAGAGAGCTGTCTTTTGCATGGGGACGTGATTTCTCTAGTTCGGTGAGAAGGAAATTGCGATTTGGGGTAAGGGGAGGATGTGGGTTGGCAATGGGTGACTGTTTGGAGGGTAGGGACTGTCTGTGACATGCTCATCCGGTTTCCTTCCGTCGCTGTCCTCGTACTTCTCCGTCAAGACCCTTGTTTCGCTCGCTGCCTTTAGTTTGCACTTTTCGCGAAGGATTCTGCTCCCGAGCTCAGGAAAAATTGGAAAGTTGGAATTTTTTCAGAATTAAAAGACGAAAAAGTTGAGCGCTTGGTGGCCGGCCTTCCTGGCTTGAAGAATAAACAAGTTCTGCGGTCGCCAAGAAATTTGTTGGGACTGGTGGGAATTCATACAATATCCTATTCTCGTATTTACGCTTGCGTGAAAATGTTTGCTCCCTTCCTCATGACGGCAACTTTCGCATAAGAATTGACAAGATAAGTAAGAGGGTGTGGTTTGGTATTTCACAAGAAATATTTCAATGATAAGCTTAGTTATGCTGAGTATTCTGAGCTATGCATTTTTCAAACTTTTCGAAATGCATTTTTTTTCGTTTGTCTCATTTTAAGTTAAAACGCAAATACATAAACTATAACGTTCAATATGGAACCTAAATCTTGTCTAAATTTTTGAAAAATGTTTTGTTTGAGTTATTATCCATCCATTTGAAATATGTAACAGGGCCATATATATAACTATGAATTTATAAAATTATCTGATTTGGAACTACTGTCAGCTCACAAATTCAATTATTTCCTATTCAGCTACAAAAAGTATTTTTTGGAACAAAAGCAATTGTATCATGATTATCAAAATCTCATTTCTCAGTAACAAATTTCAAACCACTCTTTAAATTAACGACTTCCGTTTATATTATGTTTAAACATATCTTTCAAATAGAAACATTCAACATATTTGCCTGTTACTCCTCAAAAACCTAAATGTGATCAGCCAATAACATAAATGCATTACCAATTCATCAGAAAAAATTTTAAAATAATCCAAAACGGCAAAAATCAACATCGTGTCGCAATACGGAAAATAACTTCCATTAAGATGCATGAAGGACGAAGATATTGTCGAATTTTAATCATTTAAGGCAACAAGAGCATTAAAAATTATGAGAACTTTTATCAGGTTCGAAGTAATGAAAGTATGTATTTGTGATCTAATAAGAATATGCCTTGTGATTTTTACCTTATAAAAATATATAAAGCTGCATGATTTGATGATTATATTTTTCATGCATAAAAGACATCATTGACATGGATATAGAGTTAATCATCTCAATTTTTTAATACATAGTGCATAAAATATACTAAAACTTTTGATAATATGAGTGGATATAAAATAAAAATGGCGATATAAATTTTAATCAAAATTTAAATTACTCATCAATGGCTAATGAAAAAAAATTATTCATGAATCATTATTTTCAAGAATCCACTCCAACGATTTGCAAGGACTTTAATATGAAAACAAAGGATCCTTAACCTCAATTTAATTCGGGAAAAATAATCTGAGCAGCATAAATCTGAAATTATAGTATTCCATGGTATGCAATTTGAATACTTGGTTCCACCCGAAGTTTATTTACCAAATATGGCCGGCATACTTGTACCTTTAATACATTTCATTGGGAAGATATTAACAAGCAAGTTCCGTACTGAGGACGGCACTCAGTGCATCCGACGGCATAGGAGACGGAAGCATTAAGGCCTTGAAGGAGGAATGATTACTTTTAACGCCATTATCTCGCCTCCACGCTGGGATACTTTATACGGGGGAATTCGAGCGAAGGATGGAAGGAATGAGAAGAGTGAGACGAGATGGAATGAGCGAGGGTATGGTGGTGGAAAAGAGAGTCCAGCAAAGAAAAACTCCGCCTCTCCTTTTCCCTCTTCTGCAGTGAATCAAGCAATGGGAAGGGAGCAGGCGAGAAAAAACGACCAGAGCATTTTTTTCCTTTCCAGCCATGGCTAAGCTTAGCGTGCACTTTATGACATGGTGCGTTTTATTGTTGCGATGAACCGTCGACAATAACTGAAAAATTGTGAGATTTTACTATAGCAAATATGATGTCAGACTTAACGTCTGAGCAGGAAGAGAGTTTTACCCTAAAGCAACGGCAATATGGCCTAAATGCGAGTAACTCTAGTTGGGGTGGTGAAGTAAAGACCTTTAAGAAGTCAGATTCCATGCTATCCTCAAATAGTACGCCACTTTTAAGACAGAAATGTAGGATTTAAAGTTAATTAGTATATGTTAATGGCACCTCCATATCAACAGCGTTCCCTCAATGGCATTAAGCGTCACGACTTAAAAAGGCAAATAAGAGCGTACTGTAAGCGTTTTTCGATGAGAGAGTTAGTACGTATTTCAAAGCGGTCGAAACTTAGTTTTATGAAAAATTAGAAAATATGGCACTTTGAAAAGTTAGGAGCTAGAATTAAGAATACAAACACTTAAATCATCATTTTTTCTGCTTCGCGTTCCTCTCTAAGCTGGCCTAAACCTGAAAAAGTTCAAGTTCCAAAATTATGTGACGCTTGAAGGACAGAATATATGAAAAAAACGGAATATAATCCATTCCAACTTCCTAACACTCAATCATATTCGTAAAATAATTCATCCCTTAGCTTATATTTTTCGTTGTATAATACACTTATCCTTACTACTGGTTACTCTATAAGGTTAAGTTGCATGGCATTTCCTTATCTTTGCATAGTTTCCAAATTCTAAAGTTAACAATTGACCAGTCTCTCACCCAGTTGCATAGTATTTCCACTAGTCTTGGGCACTAGAAGTGACTACACATACGAGTATTCTTTCATTCTACACCCATGGGTAAGGACGAGGTTGCAGGTTTTGCTTCTTCAGAACGAACCTGCTACCAAGTACGCCAAAAGACCCCTTATTCGCATTCACTACTAAACATCATAGGTTCCTCATTCTTTCAGAGAATATCTACCTACAATATATAATGACCCTACCCATAAAACATTAATCTATTTTCCGAGATTCTAAGCAAAAAATTCATCTTATGTAAAAGATAAAAAACTCTCATAAAATTATTTGGGTGCATTTTTTCATTTCATATGCATATCTTGAGTGCATATTATAGAAAATGAATTCGACAAAAACCATCATATTTTTTGAGAGATTATCATCATGAATAATTTAATATAAACGAATATTATTCTTGGATCCATTTAAGTCGGCTGGAATATTATCCATCTGAAGAACAAAGCGCTGAAATATGATATGATACAACTGACATACATTTTAAGCATTTTCGCTGATCTCGATTGTTCTGCTCATAGCAACTTTTGTGATTTTTACTCGCTCATAAACCCGAATAATACGTTTTTGCCAATTTAGATGATGAGCATAATTACTCGGTGCGATACACACAGATGACTTCTATTGCTAGCCTTATAAAATGTCTCCGCCTCTGTTTGCATATTTGTTTTTGTCCATATCCCATGAGAAGATTTTGGTTAACTAACAGTAACAACCATGCATTGACTCTGGAGTGACTCCTTTTTCCAGCGGTTTATGGGGGAGGGTGCGAGGGTATTATACGCCAGAGTGGAATCCTCTCCGAAATTTCCTGTGCACAGAAAATGGACAGCGGTGGATGTGGTGTTTTACAGCGAGCGGAAATGCACATTGAATCCGTTCCACCAAAAGGGTGGCAAGGGGAGCGAAGCTTGTTTCTCTTGGAGACGAAGCAACGCTCGACGTGCGGAGCGAGTCGGAGCATTGGCAGTAGAAGCGAGGGGCAGATAACTCAGACATTGGGCAATGCAGAAAAAAATATTTCACGCCGTTCAGCTTTTCCCTGCTCACTCATTCGACTCCGATTACACGCCACTCAGTACCTCCAAATGCATTCATCAACGTCGAAGCTATTAAGCTGGGAAGCCAATTCAAATTATAAACTCGCTTCAGCCGTTTTTGAAAGGAAAATATGAAACAGAAGTCGGTAAAAATGACTCGTTTTTTGGCTGAATTAGCGATTCCTTGAGCGCCATTCATCGAGCGAACATCGATCATTCATGATTAAATTGGGCACTTTTTCTTGTGTAATCAAAGCTTTTATTCGTGGGGCTGTCGTTTTTATGTTATGGTTAACTTAATGCAAATAACGGTATGCCGGAATACTAAGCATGAATTTAATATAATGTGTAATTTTTGGATTGACATCCCTTAATCCCGGACTGAGTCGAAGTAAGAGGAAAATTGCATCCTCCAAAAAAGGTCAGAAAATAATAGCAACGTGATGGAGTAGGTTAGGAAACGCACATGCTCTTGGGTTTACCGAAAATGACACAAGACTCATTTAATTTTAACGGGGCATTATATGTCTAACACAATGTATTAGAAGTTAGATTAGATTGTGGTTCTGTGAAAAAATGGTAAGCTTAAAGATGTTGAATCTAGATAATTCTAATTTTGTGGATCTCATGCTGAACATTAGCAATTACCATGTATTTCAACTCCAAAACTGAGTATATGAGAGGAACGAATCGATTTAACGTTCCAGTTAGGATGTAGAGCAAAAAATTTCAAAAGTAAAGTGTAAAATATTCCAAGTACTTTGTTTTCGAACGAACTACGTGGTATTTCCAACAGTCAGGCGCATTTCTGTACCCTTTAAGAAGATATTATCTGCCCCTTTTAGGGATATTTAGTATCTTGTGTGTAATAGAAGGACAAAGTTAATTTTTTTCCGCTTCCATAGTCATGTCCTTTTCTAGTCACAGAATTCTATTAATTTTCGCTTAAATAAAAACTCATATTCCTCAGGTTTCCTAGGTATTGTTTCGAATTCCACTAAATATTGTTTATAATTTAATTATAATTACGTAAATAACTTACGGCTTAATCTGTATGTTGTTAAAACATACAAATTAAGCGTTTCATTTGATTTAATTTTATCGAAGTCTAGCGAATTTCAATATATTATCATTGCTTTTATTTTTGATGAACCACCTCAAGCATTTAATAGTTTGAATGACAAAACTGATGCAAAAGCAAAATTATATGATTCCACATACTCCCAGTAACTAGCCTAATCTTTTCTAAAGTTTACGGTTATTGGAATTTTTGGCTACACCAGTGAGTCATATGCCTTCCATTTGAATTCAAAAGGTATTCCAACAGTTTTTTATTATGATTCAGCAATCTCATAGAGTACATTTTATACTTGGTAGAGCTTTAATAATATCACTCAGTAAATATCTCATAAAATATTTGCATGATAAATGAGAAGTAAAATTGAAATTATGCATTGTAAGGATTCTTGGGGAATAGTTGCATTTCGGGATTATGCGGGCTTAGGGAAATTATATCATGTATCCGTAAAATGCTATCCAAAAATAAATTAACACATAAATTAGTAATGAAAGTAATGAAAGTAAAGGACAATATTTTGTAGGCACGGTATTTTATTGAAATTGTACAAATAATTTATTAAAATATTTCAAAAAGCAGAAAAATCAATGTAACGCAACATCACTCAATTTTAGTAAATCGTACCTGTTAAGGCAAGAAGGGAAGATTATTTGCGATAAAAAAATAAGTAAAGTTAAAAGAGTTACATTCATGGGGAATGTTTTCCTTGGTTGAGGGGGAATCCTCCATAAACGTTATAACAAGGAATATTTTGCTTAGAGAAATGTTGTTGTAAACTCTTTGCTTTTATGTTTTTAGGAACCTGCAGATTACATGAAATGTGATTTCAATCACTTAAGTAGTATCTTACCTCGCATAATACTAGGATTGCAGAAATTACTCCAGTGTGTTGACAATCTTAATCCTTAGGTTTAAAAAACGACGCCAACTTTAAGGTAAGAAATGTCATGTAAAAATCCCGCTTTTTCACAAATGTAGGGATCCCTATGTTGAATTTGTATTTTATTCATGTTCAATATAGTATGAAACTAGAGCAATGTTTCCTTAAAGCAATGTTGCCTTATCATCTGAAAATAGCCATAAGATACAAACAAAAAATCAATCATGTTCCAAATCAGTATTTACACGAAAGTCGGAGCACAAGATATAATTATTAATGAGGCGTTGTTTTACAACTCTTTATTTTATTTTACTTCAGTTTAATTTGTAACACAATAAATATTTAACGTGAGTTCCTTCCTTCCATAATTTTTTCTTGTCCTCGCGACGAGAATTTAAGTATTGACGCCTTCGAGATAATTAATATTTTATTTATCTAAGAAAAGATATTTTTGGTAATCTATGGGTATATTCTGTAAGTTAAAAGTAGTTTGGGGAACTAAAATGTGTTTACATTCTTTCTCATCAAGCCAAAAATGGAATCATGTTACAATATTTTTAGAGTTTTTGTAATTATTGTAGGTAAGTAAATATGGAACTTTCGTTTACATTTTCAACGGTTTAGGTTGTACTACTGTCGCGAATTCTTCTCATATGTCTATGTTCTAGGAGTTTCTCGTCCAAAAGGATATTTCTAATGCGATAGGAGATGGCGTCGCACTCAAAGTATGATCCTCGCAAAGACCCCACGAAGCTTTGCCCGCGGGCTTCTCCTTTTCTCCACTGACATTTTTTGTAACCAGAAGGATTAAGAGACCTGATTCCCCTCACATATACCGGCGGCAAGTTCAAGTAGCACCTTCAGTAAAGGAAACAATGAAAAAATTTCAAATCCATACTGAAAAATGTACCCCGGATTACGGAGAATTTTTCTTAGACTGAGTGAAATACAGGAATGATTGAATTTTTCAATGCGCTGCTGTCTTTGACTGCATAATATTCGATGCGGTCGTGAAAGGAAAAGTTGTACTATGAAAATTTTTAAATGGGTTCATGTATAACAATGATACTCCATTTAATTTCCTACGCGACAGAAAACTTAAAAATTTAGACACACCAATATATGCTATTGAAAATTATCTCATAATCCTGCATATCTAAAATGACTGTTGGATGAGTAATTGACAACGAGAAACTAAATTAACTGTCATTTCCTATTCACCCAAATTTTTTTATACTTTAAAAATCTAAGCTGATATAAAACTCATATATTTTATATTGGTATTATAAATTTTGTTTCCGTAAAAAATAATGCATTTTTTCTCAAATAAATTTTGAAAATACTAGAATTAGAGTACTGCCCGAATTTTATCATTTTTCTAGATAATTAACTATTTAGTTACATTTATTTTGGCAGATTTTGTATTGTAGTCATCACTAGACACACATATTTCGTTTAGTTAGGGGTATCAAGAGGAACAAATCATTCAATTTAACATATTTACATGACAAGTATGTACACAAACAAAGTCGTCCTTTCAATTTGCGGATTAAGAGGCATGCTCATTTAGTAAGAGCCGTTTGGTCACCGGAACAAATATACTCATATGAAACACATTTCATTGGCACTTTTATTTTGCTACAAATCTACTTCACTTCTCTATATAATCGTCGTTAATTTCTAAGCATTTTTCGTGCCGCTGCACCAGCTTCTTTAACCCCTCTGCATAGAGGGGTTAAAGAAGCTGGAAGGAAGGGGCCTCACAGTTGAACCAATTGACAACGCCGTTCTTGAGTTCATCTTCGGTTTAGAAATGTTGTCCCCCGAGCCACTGTTTCAAGTGTAAGAAAAGGAAGTAGTCGGTAGGGGAAAAGTCTTATCATCTCCATCTTGTTGGTTATGACCAAAAAACTCTCGTCCACTGTACATTCTTTGCTCTTTGTGGTGGTCAGAGAGCATTTTCAGTACCCACCTTGCACACAATTTGTGGTATCCGAGGTTTTCCGTGACAGTATTGTAAATAGTAGTGCGTCCAAGTTGAGGAAATTGTTCAGCCAGACTATTCATCGTCAATCCACTATCACGTCGCATTTCTTGTCCCACTTGCGAAACAATTTCATCGGTCAAAATACTGGGCCTGCCACTTCGCTCTTCGTCCATTTTTAAAATCACGGCACCATTTTCTAACCTTTCTTTCACTCATAACTGTATACCCATAAACTAGGCATAACTTCCGATGAATTTCAGCAGCCGTAAATCCTTTTGCATACAAGAATTGTATGACAGAACGCATTTCACAGCTGGCGGGATCAACGGTTGTCGCGGACATTGTTGTTTGTATGCACGGACAAGGAAACGACTTCTGAAGCAAAAAATGCTGCCATAGCTTTTCATTGAATCATTATATGGCGCTGAAGGAGGAAAACTCTGTTCCGAAGCGCAAATATTTAAATATAAGCCAACGGCCTTTGCTTAATGAATATGCCTTGTATTTGTAAACAATCATACTTTGTAAGACTAGGTAAATAATAATGTTACCATTTATACATTGGCATTAATATTTTTAAAGGAATGCAGTAGCTACAAATATAATGCATCTATTTTTTAAAAATACTCGTATTTGCCCATAAAGTATATTCTCCGAAAGGTTTTTTTTCCTGATTGAATTGCTGTTGAGAAAATAAATTACGGTTTCATTTGGTTAAATCTGCGAGAAACAAAACCTTATTTTGAGTTCACAAAACTGCATCAAATATCAATTATCAACAATATTATATGATGGTACACTTGATATAAAGAATTTTTCTGCGAATAGTTACATACCGAGAGGCCTTAATTCTGTATTTCTCGTGAATTTCCCTTTCCTGTACATCACCACTTCTCTTTCATGTCAGTCATTTCGAGTTTTTGGACTCATCCACCCTTTCACACTTTTCCACACTCACTAAAACCCAGGCATTCCGACAGAAGTCCCAGACCTCGCTTTCATCCCCACTCCACACCTTCCATCTAATCCACCGCCACCTACACCTGCAAAATTCAACCCTCAACGTAATTTCCACAGCACACCCCACCGGCCACCTACAGGGAGTGTAGAAAGACGCCAGCGGAGGTTTTCACCGAATAAATCTTACACATTGTTTGAAATAACATCCTGTATTAAATTACGCAAAATTATATTATTAAGGGAAAATTCGCGGTAATTTTCCATTATATTATTGAGGTCAAATTCCATATTAGGTAAGATTCTTTTCTTTAAGACTCAATAGTCCTAGTATTATTTTCCAATAGCTGGACATAAAATCGGTCCCCGCCAATCGTGTTCATACTGGTCGGCTCTCTCTTTGATTAGGTAGATACACTAATAAGTTATTGTCCATTGATTCAGGAATATTTCATAAATCAATAAATAATAAAAATTTGGTTTTTAAAAAATCAATGTTTTAACAAGTTTTCGAAAATATCATCAGGAGTCGTATTATATGATTAAGATCTTAAGTCTACAGAGATCGTTAATACACAGATTGGAAAATCGTTAATTATAAAAGGCATTTGCAATTGAATTTTTAGGGGATA
Source organism: Hetaerina titia (assembly GCA_037158775.1). Lineage (NCBI taxonomy): Eukaryota > Metazoa > Arthropoda > Insecta > Odonata > Calopterygidae > Hetaerina > Hetaerina titia. The sequence continues at coordinate 72,340,362 of CM073779.1, forward strand.
TTTTCTCTGCCCACATCAATCATGTGGCAAAGTTGAGAAAAATTTGTATGCCAGGTTGATAATTTTAATTGGAGTTAATTTAGAGTATTCCCTATACAAAAAACCAAAACAGATCATAGATTATGTATAGAGAGTGCCCATTTTAAAAATCTTTGCCTATATGAGTGTCACAGAAGCTGCTGGAGATATCGTCCTAGCCCGTTTTTAGCGGAAAATTAAGCCTATTCTATCGATTTTGGGGATAGAATCATTTGAGGTCATGACATACAGTTTAATCGTGTTCAGCTCTTTGCAGACATAAAAATTTCTACCACTTTTACAACTAATACCTGTTCCTGAATGAACTGCTCACTAGATAATCCTGGCCTATAATAAAAATTAACTTATTCGTCGGTTATCTAAGGTCCATAAATTAACGTTCTTTTCCGTCCTATTTAAAACTGAATTGGTGCTACTAAAATTTCTTATCTCTTCTGAAGGGAGAGAAAACATCCATATGGAGAAGAGTAATCGAGAGTGCACGACTCGCAGACAAATGAAGAAGCAATAGTACCGCTTGATCTTTCCCAACCGTCATCATCTCATCCCCTTTCATTGCCGTACCTAAAAGACCCATGTCCCCTTTTCAATGCGGGGACGGAACTGAAGATCGAGCGATGGGCCCTCGCTGCACGTGCTCAGATTTAATAGCGACTGGCGAGTAAGCGTTCCCTGTGTTGCCTGTAGAGGAATATTTAAAGTTGGTTTAGGTGATAGCACGCCCCTCGCCAGCCGAAAGAATGGCCCTCGCTAAATTCCGTCCAAATTGACACATAACAGAGCCAAATCTCATGAAAGTGTGTTTTATTTCATTCAAAGTCTAACAAATTTTCAGTTATATTTTGATTTTCGGACATAAACGGTTATGTAACCGTTTTGGAATGCTAATTTACCTCGTAAAAGGCTAAAATTAACATCCATTAGGAAAATATATATGTAAAACATATTTATTAAAATTAAAGTTCTATAAAATGGTACTAATATTAGTAGTAAAAAAACTAAAAAAACAATAAGGTCAGGGAAAACTATTTGTTGATACCACTGTCAATTTTGCAGTACTGTTTAAATGTTTCTTGCCAAATATGGAAAAAAAACATTTCGTTCAATATACTAGTATGCAAACGGAAAATCGTTAAAAACACTCCAATGTAGATTTTAAAATGAGAATTTGATCAACTTATTACCGACATACTTTAATAAACCTTGTTGTATTTTAAATAACCATAGAACGTACTAACTTTTTACCTATCTCTTCCCACAAATAAATAATTCAAAACTCATATTCAGAATATTTCAGTTAATATTTTCAGTATTCAAAGAAAAATGTCTACGAACTGAAATGAGAACTTATTCATGCTTTCCTCATGCTTCAATACCACATTTCTTTGCCTGAACTCGCTCTCAAACTCTAACAATATAAAAGCCCAATTGACGCTGAGCGAAAGACTTACTGCTCTCAAGGAAGGGCCGACCGTAAAACTCTTTTGTGCCGCGTATTGGAATCCAATACTTTGCATAAGTTGTAGCGTGTTAAACTTCTTTAATCAAATTTTTATTGGAAGTTTTAACAAACGATATTTCGGATACACCTACGTAACCATCTTGGCAAGAGTTCCACTCCTACCCAATTATTGCAAATGTTAACTTCGTTATTCCTTTGACTCCACTGCTTATTTTTAAAGAGATCTGGATACCATAGCCATGGATGCGGTCTCAAACTTTTTCGAGAAGCAGATAGGCAATATATTGATTTCATGCAAAATTTGAGGCAATTTTCTGCACGAAGAGTATTTTTTCAAACTTCTGGAATTAATCATTGTGTTCACATTATATGCTATCACTCCCACCTGTTTCTATTCCGCAGTTGAATTTAGCATCGGAAAATGCTGTTCAATTTGATTTTTAATCGCTGTTAAGAAAGCATTCGGGGGATTATCCGCGTCATTAATTCATGAGGTAAGGTTGGAACAGAAATGGGGTTGTTGGAGTTGGCCGAGGACCAAAATTTCCTTCTCGAGCTAATGATTTCATCCCTGGCATTGTGATAAGTGGCTGATTTATATCTAAGTTAGGGTTCATGTGGAATGAATATGCCGATGGACGAAATTTATACTATGAAGTGCCTTTTACTAAAAAAAGCAAAAAAGGCACAAATATTAGTGACTAAACTTTAACAAAGTTAATTATAAATTCAGTAGCTTCAGGTGTGATGTGGTAGAACTTGAACCTGATGATAATATAATGCGACGATGTTAACGACCTGATGATGATGTAGTACATCGAAACCAGGTCGTAAAATAAGTTCTATCAAGTGGGAAAGTGCTACAATCTATTATTCAAAGTTGAATATATTAAATAATATCAAATAATCATTCCATGCTGGAAAGTTAATGCATTATTTCAATAAAACAGTTTCTGGGGTAACTTGGTGGTAAATCTTCATACTGACTTTTAATAATCAAACCACTTTACTTTTCCACATAAACTTTTTAATTTTCAGGACCCAGGTTTCGTTATAGCATAACATCATTAGGTCTGACCTGATGATGTTATGCTATAACGAAACCTGGGTCGTGAAAATTAAAAAGGTTATGTGGAAAAGTAAAGTGGTTTGATTATTAAAAGTCAGCACTATTTCAAAGTTAAAAAAAAGTTTGCGAAAAGGAAAAATCATTTTTAATTCTTTTTTCAGCGTTTTATAACGCTCACTGGAATAATTTTTCATCGATAGCACAATATAACCTCACTGATCTAAAAACGTTTACATTTAACCCAAATATTTGAACAATGGGGAAAAATAAGGCCCAAACAAGGCAAGAGGAATAATGCCATTCGTATCAAAATTTCTTTACTGTTACTCACGTATGACTAAAAATAGTTAAATGCCAGAATACGTATAAGGTTTAATGATATTTCGAAAAGCATTCAAGCAACCACTTCTTCCATCCATATCCTCCTACTAACTATACTGAACTCACTCATTTCTTTTTACATCTAGATTAAACCTAGATTCGTTTCCCCTTCCCTATTATTTTTCTAGTACCATTTAATATAGCCAAATACGAAACTCAATCAAAATATTAGAAAATGTGTATTTGTCAGTTTTAGCATTTAAAGTACATAAACGGGTCTTTCAATATCATATTTAATATACTAATTTCAAGAAAACTTCATTTTGGACACTAGTACTTAACCAAGTATTAGTGGCTTGGAAGTTAGGATCCCAATCATTTATCCCACTAATATTATGAAAATAAATAACTGCGCATACTGGTGAAATTTACAACCACCTATAGTACGGGCTTCCACGTCTTCAACGTTCACACTAGTTACGATCCAAGCTCCAGGTTAAAACCGATACGTGCAGGAAAACCTTCTTAACCTATTTGAGATCAATTTACTCTTTTATCATCTTTATGTTAATTCTGATTAACCATACATATTAACCCCATCAAAATTTCAACAAAACTCATACTTTAATGCATTATATTTTCCCCATTCAACAAATCTATATAATCATCTCTTTTCCATTATCGTCAATCTCGAAGGGATTTCTCCCCACTCTTAGGCTAAGACTTAGGTATGAGTCATTTGCGTACTAGGTTATTACGGTGAATAACCGGAGCACAGCATACTCTTGTCTGACCCAACGATTCAATGCCCCTCTCTCCCATTTCACCATCTGGCCTACCCTCCCACTTAAAGCCCCTTTCCGCCTCTAGCCCTTTTTCTGACCTTGTTCTTTTCAGGTCCGTCCTTTTCCTCTCCTCTCTTGTGTCAAAAGCTTTCTTAACCGTTCCACCCTCTCTCCTCTCCCTTTCTCTTACTCCTCTCTCGCTATTCTCCGCCTAAGGCCCCATCTTGCCGAGCCCCGCCTCTCTCACTCCGTCTTCACTCTCATACACGCCACCACCCGCCGTCCCTCCGAGCTCTTTCATCTACGTATACCATCTTTGCGGCCCCTCACGCTCCCCCTTCCGCACTTCGATATGGTGACGTCGCTAATCCTCTGGCTCTTTATCCCTCCACTTTATGTCTCACTGTCTTAATTCTCCTTCACTCTAGCAAAACTGCCCTCCAGCAGTCGGTTCGATTTCGCCAATGCAAAAGAGCCTCTAATTCGTTAAATTGTCCTAAACAAGAGTTTTACTCCTGGCTTGGACTCTAAGCCACCAGGGGTCCAAATTGATAGATCCTAGGACGCCGCATTATTCGTGGTCTATAACTAAACAAAATAAACGCAACGTTTCATCAAGCGGAATTTGAACATCTGCCTTGATAGTAAGCAGACGAGCAAGCTTGCATCTTCAAGAGGGGCAACCTTTCCCAGAATTCCGTATCCATGATTTGTAATCAGCGGTGAGATCCACAGGTGGATTAGGGAATAAAAAGTAAATTTAATTTATTTATTTTTAAATATTTAAAGATTATTATTTACATTGGCAGGTAATAGAAGGTTTTCTAAGATGCACATGTTTTGAAATTTAAGGTAAGACTTTGGCGACATAATTTAAGATGGTTAGCGTTATTATGGGCATAAATCGGTAAGTCGCATTATCTTCCCTGTGAGGCTGTATACTTTTCCTTTGCATTTACAATGAGAGATTATGGCACTTAACTACTTCGACCTGAAATACACCTACAGATGTTATGTGCGGAAGTTGTCGGGTTAAGAATAAAGTTCAGTAAAACTGGATAAAGTTATACTCGTAGTCTAATGACATTGGCGGGTCAAACCAAACACAATCAGTCGCAACAACGCCATTTTTGTGTACTATAATTAGGTCACCTATGTGCTTCATCTTCAATGAACAATATAGAAACGCTGGGAGCAAATGCCGCTTGGACTCGCTTAATCATTAATCTATTCATCTTTCATCATGTTTTAACCTAATTAACTATAATCTCAATATACTAAGTACTTACAGGGCGGATACTAAAAGAAAATAAGTCCATTCCATGGGAGAGTAAAAGATAGTCTGCTAAAGAGTTCCCACAAAAGATGTTTTAAAGCAATAGCACACCCAGGTGGCCTATCAATGGAGATATTTTGTCTGACTCTTCCGTATTTAATTGTGCAACAAACCTTTTCCGCCACCGCCGCGTGAATTTGTCCCCAGCAGTCTCCGCTCCGTTCACCGCGTCTCTCTTTCAACCCTCTATTCATTAGCCCGCATTTCCCCCTTCAGCTGCCCCATCACCTTTCACTACCCCCATCCACCACCCTTCCGCCTTCCTTATCGCATTCTCATCATTCCACTCCACCACTTCCACCCCTAGCCCATCGCTCGAGGACCAATTCCTCTCAGGCTCCTTTGTATTCACTTCATTTCTCCAACCCTCTCTTCACTCAGCAGCCTCCTCATCCTCACCCTCCTCCTCCCTCTCCCTGCCCCTTTTGCCACGGTCCATTTCTCCAAACCCTCCACGCACTGGCTTCTCCTCCCCACTTTTGCGTCGTTCGTCCCTCCAGGCCCCTCCTACCGGGAGTCCCGCTTGTGTCTCGCCTCTCCCAGGCCATCTCTTCATCCCTCTCCTTCACCTACCCTTCCCCGCTTGTTCCTTCTCAACCGGCCCCGCCCCCCTTCTTCGCATCTCTCACTCCTAAACCACCCTCCATCACCCACCTGCCCTCCTCCTAGACAGTGTCTCCTAGCACACTCCTTTGTTCTTCTTCTTCCCATCCTCGCCCCCTCTTTGGCCTTACGTCATCCCTTCCCTCCAGTAACATTCTTCCCTCATTTCACACCTCGCAGATTCCCTCTTTTTGCCACTTGCGGCTCACCCTTCGCTTCTCCACCGAACCCTCTGTTCTGTTCCCTTCGATGGGACATCGCCCGTAGATACTCTCCTTGAAACCACTGCATCTGTACTCATTCGAAACCATCTCCCCTCATGACCTTACCACAACCAATTTTTCTATATACTCCTGGCATTCATTTTCCTTTGACTGAGGCTTATTGATTGCATGTTTAATGAGCCGCATATTTTGAAATAATGATGATCCTATGGTTTGTGTAGTAGTAAACGCTGATATACGGGTTCAGAATTAACAGGCACCTTAATTTTATGAAAGTTTAGGATTGAATGGTAGTCGACTTTGAGTTCGTCAATATGGGTGGAATTCTAAAAACTGGTAACACTTTTACTCGTTTTAAAAATAAGTTATGTGTGTTTCTTAAAATTTGCCAAGTCGTAAAATTGTAAAGTGTGGACAGAGATTCTTTTAATTGAGGCTGAAGTACTATTTTTTTATCTTTTACTTCCCAATAAGAAGAAGAGAAATGCAGGATCAATTCATGTCCATTATTACCATAATGAAAAAAAATATAGAAAACGACCAAGATCAAGCTACACTATAAGGGATGACACTTTACAAAAACTCATTACGCGATCAATGTATGCTCTACATAGATGATAGAGTATAGGGACGCTAAAATGAAGTACAGAATAAGAATAATCAGATAAAATCAAATTGCAATTTTCACATGCATCGAGAAGGTAATAAACAAGATCAAGTAAAGAGTTAATATTCATGTTATATGAGTTTTTAAACACGCTTTAGTTTCAAGAATTGGTTTACTTCCCGAGTTGGAGGAAAGAATATTTGTAAAAATTCTTATGACAATAAGATCGATTCCATTGTGAAAAAAATAAAATATAATTAGAAGATTGCATTTAGGAGAGAAAAAATTACTCTCACAGACTCGGTAGATAATTGAGTATTGAGAGCGATGGACATTGGTTGCAAAAAGAGGTCTTTCAAGGTTCCAATAAAGGAGATTGTCTTATGAAAAGCATTTTCACATAAAAATATGAAAACTAATACGGGGTGGCCAAAAAAATTGCACATATTAAACCATAAGTGTTGAGTTATGAACGCAAAGAAAGAAACATTTAAACCCAGCAGACTAAGCAAATGGAAGTATTATTTAATTTTATTCATAATAAACTTCTAGTGGCAATAGTAACAATGCACTTACATATCTCACCATATCTAAGGAGGATGCTATTATCAAATGCGAAGGTTGAACGTTTTTGGCATTATATTTTATTTCATTAACTTCTAATATGATTTGTTTCACTATCTTTAAATGCTATGGATTTTGAAGGAGGTTTTGTAATAATTCAAATTGTTTTCAGTTGCACGTTCTCTGAAGCTGAAAAAAACCTCCTTTGGACAAACCAAGTAAGCTACCCGTGAATGAAGTGAAATAGCTGCAAAATATGTTTTCATATTTATTTTGGAGTTCGCTCAGGGGTTTTCTAAGTAAATTGTAAAGAATTTTAAACTTAAATAATTCTGTATTACTCCTATAATTCATCGGCTAAATTTGTATCAAACAAAAAAAATCAGCGTCCATTTCTATCATTTTTTGGAAGGATTTCTCTTTAGAATTTCGTAGAGTTCAGCCAGTATCTTCACAGTTGATCCTTAAAGAATGTTGAGTTGAACGCTTATTAGATTTTAATGCGTTTTCTGTCGATATGTTGGCTATTATTGTGGAGGCTTCAAAATATATAATGTACTATGTAGGTCTATTTTCACCAATATTGAAATAAGTCTCTCACGATAAATGAAGAAAACACCCTCGATTTTCGTTTAACGGGCAATTTACTTGTGGGTAGGCGAGTGTTGGGAAAAAATCTACGTTTTCGTCATCAGAGATTTGTACTATAATTTGGTATCCAGTGTTCAAAATAAAGGAATACGAAGGAAGATTTTTCAGATGTATTTCGAAAAATAACATGTATTGTCTGGGATTATCCCTCAAATAGTTTAATAGTTTTATGGCCGCCAGGAATTCGATCATTTGAATCGGTACTAGAGTTTCGTGAACATTTAAAATACGCATACATGGATATTATTTATTCCCCTAATTTTACAACCAGCCATTGAAGAAATACAACATGTGTAACAAATACTGGGTCAGCCCTAATGATTGGGCCGAGTTCTCTCTACTTGTTTGTCCACGTAATACGTCCACATAATCTTTAATTTTTACCGTTAAATCAGTGTGTTCTACTTTTTAAGCAATAAAAATAAATGCTTTTCTTAACACGGCACGTTATCTCTACACCAAATTCCTTTGTAAAATAATCTGGCATGTACAATTTACTCTGAAAAATGATGAAGTACAAAAGGTTAATACAGATAAATAAGGTAGATACCTTCTATTTTTTCATTTCTAGTGATTAAACAGTAAACATCGTGCAATAACAAATTTTCAGAAATGATAGGTATTTTTGCGTCCTGAAGTTCCCTGCAAACGAGAAAACATCAACTCAAAATCCAGACCACGTACACAGGGACTCAGTTTAATCTCCACTCCGGCAGAACTTCATGAGTCAATCATTCATAAGCCCACTTCAATGCAAGCCCCATGTCCACAATATAGTAAATTTGTCTCAAAGAGGCGTATAAACATCTTTAAAGTACACACACACGTCCTCGTCAAACTCCCCCGCCTTCCGTCACTCCCCCACCTTCCATCACTCCCACCATTCCAAATACACCGGTTTGGCCATCCACTAGCGCCCCATACTACCGTACCAAGGCTGCTTATCCCCCCCTTCTCCCGCCTCTAATCCCCAAGCCTTCCCCTCCCTTCTCCCTACACTCAACTTCCATCCTCACCGCAACTCTTCTCCACAACTTCCCTCCCACTTTTACACTACTCTCCCGTCTCCCCGGGACCCACTACCACGCACAGAACCCCTCTCCTTCCCTCTTTCCATTTCCAGTTCCCGACCCTGCAACCGCACCAAGCTCCCAAAGCCTTGCGCTCTAATCATGCACCGCTCCACCTCGTTCGCAAAGGCCGCCCCATGCCACGCCACATTTACACCCACTCCCTAATCGCACTACCTCGTCCCCCGCCCGGCACATATTTGCCGGCACTGTTACGAGAACTGTTCGGAGAGAGGGTGCGTACCTGTGCGTGCGTGCGTTCGTGCGGGTGGCAACTATCGCTCCTCATGTCCTGCGAAGGGTTTTTCCTCCCCCGTGCCCCGCCCCCAGGCCGCACCCGTGGTCTCATCCCGCCCTTCTCTGCCCGTCTAAGCCTCCTCTTCATTTCAATTTGTATTTCAACTCCACTGGTCCCGTCCTCCCTTTGTTTCACACTTTCCTCCGGGACTGCACTGAATGTAATTTGTGTATTTGTTAATTACCTGTACGCTCGCTTTCAGCGCCGAAGTTCCTTCCCTTTTGTCGTTCTTTATAACTTTTCATCGCTACTTCTTTTATCATTAGGGAACTTGGTTATGAAAAAAAAATTTCGACCGCTTCTCCCGATTCGGCTGTCCGTGTAATAAATGTCCCCCATGGGCTCAACGGTTGGAGTTAATCTACCTAAATTCCCAGAGTTGCTCGGAGAAAGGATTTGTGACCCATGCATTAAAGTGTCGTGCCTGATGTTCCAACATTGAGCCCCACCACGTAATTCACCTTTGATTGTTAAACATGTTTTATTTAAAATTACGTGTGCCAAATTTTATACGCCCTCCGTCGTTTGCATGCTTGTAGAGAACGTCGCCGATTCAAAGGAATCACTGATAAATAATAACTAATTATATTAAGAAATTGTTATAATCTCTGTGAAGTATGGAAATTATTATGAGTGAATGAACCAAATATTGTGTTCATTTTCCTCAATTATTGCTATTCATTATTGATTATATGGAGTTAACTATTTAAGTACGCGAATATATGTGTCGGGCCAGTTAAATTGTCGGAGTTCAACCCAGGCATGTTTAAGACGATGTTGGACTATTTCGACTCCACGCAAAGGACTACCCTTACTATATTAAAACATCATTAAAAAAATTCTGAAGAGAGACTAATACCACCTTTATTGTTGAACTTTTAAATGACTTGGAAAATTATAGGTATATTCGCGAAAAATTCCTTCCTACATGCGTTGATAAGGTGATTTTCGTCATATTTTCATCTCAATTTTCAATCGTAATGAGAATTATTAGAATTATCATTAGTATTCTTAAAAAAATGAAATATTCCGAAAAGTAATTATTTTCACAAAATCTAAAGTTGAAAATTTTGGACAACATAGGAAAGGGAACCTTTCTTGGTATCCATGATGGATGCGTGATTCTCCATCTCCTTCCTAAAGTATGCGGAGCGCGTATGATACACAGGTAAAACGAGGAAAATTTAAACCTCCATTACCCTCCTGCTTCCTCTTTCCACATTTACAGCACGTTCAAGCCGCAGCATCGTAATTTCCCGCCTCTTCGCGCCTCATTTCGTATACGATCGCAAGCAAAGCCACGAGTGTACATAGAGAATATTATAAATTGCCTCTCCAAAGCAATGGAACTATAAATATGCTTCGAGGAATAAATCCAGGCCTCCTGATCAAAGTTAAATCATTCTTAATTAACATCACTGTAGTGTATCAGCATCACCAATGGTTTCTCGTGCTCTCATACTGCTATATCATGTGTTATCTCCAAATGCATCATACTCTACGATGTACTGCAATGATTTTAGTGCTAAAAGGCACCAGAGTTTGGTAATTCCATTAGAGTTTTTAAAAATATTATTTTATCAACGCTGGAGTGTATATGAATATTCTCAAAATAATTCCGTCGTTACATGAAATATAGCTGGGCATTCATTCAACTTCAACCAATATCATCCTCGGTCTAATTGTGACCGTGAACTGGTTATTTTTATTAATGCATCGGCAGCAAGCAAAGTGCCTTTAGCCTAGTTTCAAAATAGCAAAAATCTATTTAAATGCTGTACATTTTTAAGGCTTTATAATACAAAGAATTTAATTATTTTACATCAAACCTGCAGTCCTCAACCATTGCTGGAAGAGTTCAATTCGCCCACTCGCCTAAATTGATCAGTCGTTTTTTTTATACCTTTCCAAATACGACGACCAACGCTTTTTGATTGAAATGCGTACGTGTCAGCAAATCCACTGAGAGGAAATTGCACTTGAATGGCGTTGTATGCTCAACTGGCATTCGATAGAATTTAATATGGGAATACTGAACTGAACGGGTTTTCCGTTAGATTAGAGCATCTTTTCGTCTTTTACACGACCATCGTAGTGGTTCTATAATTCAATAATAAATAAATATGACCCCTTATCGCTTCTTTTATAAATGCCAATTGAAATAAGATGGTTGACTTGGGACTTGGGCTCTGAGAAACCAAACCTAAAAATTATCGATCTTGAGCTGTATATCTCCACCTAGAGTTATTGCCCTTCTCCCTATTTCAAATTTCAAACAAACCCATTACAAATGTTATGTCAATTAATTCTCCTTTTTAAATGCTGAGGCTTCCATGGTGAAGGCGATGCGTGCATGGGACGTCAGCGATTGATAATTTTCATTGGTATTGGCAGTATTTCTGAAATTCCCAAAGCATAGTGAGAGCGAAAACCCATTTATAGGACAATGATTCCAAATATATACTCGACCTATTCAACCCTGCCACTCTTTATTTCACAGTAAGGCTTACTTGGGGATTACACCCACCTCCCAGGTCTTCCTTTTCTCCTTCTCTTATGGAAGGGCTTGAGGGTGAAAAGGAGCATCGCAGTTCCGGGATCCCTATCTATTTCCTCTGATGTGTGCTCATATGATTAGTGTAAGTAATCTTCTTCTTACAGAAGCAGACAGGGGAAGGTTTTAATCACAAAGGTAAATTCAAACAATTTACCCCACACGCACGTGCATACATCCGTTGCAAAACCCTCCAACCCCAGATTAGTAGGAAGAGTCCTTCTCCAGGATTTTTCTCTAAAATAAATGAGTTGAATAATTGAGTAGATATGGGCGTAAGAAAAATATTTTTTTCAATTATTAATTTTCAGACAACTTCCATCTTTTAGGCGTAATTACGGACATACGACCCCATTCCCATTGCAAACCCATTGCCGTATAAACTCAAAAATAAGTATGTATACATTAAGGAAGTATAACAAGACTTATTTTTCATTTTGATGAGGTGTGCCAAATCTAAACAATAATAAAAGCTAAGGAAATGGAAATGCACCAATCTTCTAATTTTTGTATCGGTAAGTAGTACGATAGACGTAACGTTTACGCACTGTAAAGTCTGCGTGCACTTTGCCCATTAATTTTGGCACAAGGTTTGTATATATATACGCAAGCACACACATATGTGTGTGTATATTTTTTTGGTTTCGTACAACTTTCTGTTTACTTCCATTTCGTTAAGAAAGACAACGCAGCCATATATCGCACTAATTACAAGTACTGGAGATTCTTCTTGACGTATTACCAAGGGCTCTGACTAAAACTTTCTTATGTTAGATAATTCATTTATAATGTAAAATATTAGGGATAAACTTTTGCAAACAATTTGTTCATTATTTGAATCGCTCCACACAATTAAGAATGCAGAATCTAGAGAACAGACCACCTCGTAAAATGCCATTCGTCGTCAATAACGAAGTAAAATTTAAAATATTATTTCAATACCGTCTGCCATTTCTTAAATTAATCTTTCAGAAAACCTAATGGAAAATTTTTTCAATATCATAGTCACAGAGCTTCTCAAATGTATGCAGGATTTCCTGCTAACAGATAACTTTCTTTCTATACGACCTCCTCTAGTTGCCTATATCAGGACACCTCTGCTAAGTAAACGATTTTAAAGATCCAAATTGAGTGAAACATTTACTGGAAAACGTAACTTCCAAAAATATCATGAATGGAAAGAGGCACGGCAAACTTTGGGTGCATATTTCATATATCCACCAATTGAAAAGCTCTGTTGAAAAGGTAGTTTGCTAACCATTTATAACTTCTGAAGCTTCCTCTTCGTGTTAATCAAAATTAAGTTCGGGTTCTCCAAATTGGTAAAATTTAAGACATTTATACCCTGATGCACTTACGTGGGCAAAGGTCTTATGGTCAGACTTTTGAAGAAGTTGCTACACCGCTAGCTCTACTTTTATCACTTCGCCCATTCCTCGCTCTAAGCTTCAAAATCTTTCAGGCTGACATCCTTAATAACGGTCTTGAGCAGTGCAGGCAATACCGTTCTCCCTGAAGTCCCCACTCTTTCTAAGAAAGGATTCCAATATGACATTCATTCTTTGCTCTTCAATCCACAGCCATCGTAAACATTGGCCTCGCGCAAACACGCTATTTCTGGTTTGATCCACCGCCCTTGAAAAATTTCAGCGGTGCTCTTTGAATGCTCCGTGAATTTTGAGAAGTCACGTTTGAAGGGAAGAATACATTAATGAAATATATTTGTAATGCAGCATGCTAAAAACGGTAGCTTTAATAGCTATCCCACTACATCCGATTTTTCAAACTACCGAAGGAACATTAACATGAACAGAGAAAAATGGTTTTATGGGACGTGAGATGCACCCAAATTTAAAGTGAGAAAACGGAAAAGGTAGGAATATGTGATTATCATTTTTGTTGAGAAAGAAAATGTTGAAAGGAATATTTGACAATATTTTCGCATAAACTTATAATTATTTAGGTGTTGGGTTTTAGGCATGCGAAAATTTTGGGTGTCTGATATATTTGTTTGATTGTTGAAATAAGAGTGATATTAGTTATAAATTGACTAAAAAGGTACTCAATTATGAAGATCACTATTCCACATGTCAATCGTAATTTAACTTGAAACATTTATTCACAGTATAACCATGACAATGGATTTAAATTTAATTCATTGTCGGAACATTCTTGCCGGTATTTTATATTAAAAATCTGTGTTCACCTCACCGTGACAGCACACCGGTGGAAATTAGTTTTCCATAGAAGAAGAAGTCTAAGGAAATTTATTTTAACTGGAAATAAGTTTTTAGCTAGGAAGTACCACTGACTAATGGAAGGAAATCATTCACTATCAGTTTCTTTAGGTCCAATTCATATAATTCTTTAACACGGTTTATGAAAACCCCTGTACTGTATGTAATGGTCTCAAATACTTGAAATTGCAGAAACTGAATTCCTTGTGATATTTTGTAAAAATTGTGATTACTTCCACTGAGACACATTCACTTAGAGAGAGAAAATAAAATTAAGCTGTATTCTCGGAGTTCCCCGACGAATTTTTCACAAAACTCGAGTATAAATCCTTAATTCATTAATCACCTAAGATTTTAAGAAACTGGTCTAATAAAAAAGATTGAACCCCTACACTATGTTATAGTGAATTGCAGTCTTGTTCATGACACAATTATTTGCATTTAAAAATGTTAACGTCTTAACACATTATAATGGTATTTACTTTGAAAACAGCGAGAGGAGCGATATAATCATCATACAATTAACTTTTTTCTCATGCATGCATTCAAAAATGAAATTTTGTCATGGTATCAAGTTGCGAATATCGATTTTAAAAGAATTTAATTGAACGAAAAGGGTAACCAAAGTTAAATATTTACTTCTTATTAAATACTACTGAGTAATATAACCTACATTTTCACCCAGGACCTGTGTGTGTGATTTCCCTTGAATAACTTCCTTAATTATTTAATTTTATCCGAACGTTACATGATAGAGCGTTAGGTATTCACATATTCACATATTCGCATATTCACATATGCGCGTTTCAGCCTTGAAAAAGTTTATGGGTGTGAAAATTATAATGTGTCATGCGTCAATTATGCTTTGATAGGACGTCGACCATCAAAATATAAATGCACGAAGTATTCGAAAACAGCTATTCAATGTGGGCACCGAGTTCCATTTGATTAATCAGAGGAAGAAAGAGGAACGGGGGCCTCCTTGACGGTTCGCGTTAAATAAGGCGCTCCCACTCAGCGGAAGAGCCGTCGAGTCGCTCGAGAGGCGCTCGGAAATAAAAGTGAGACGATATCGCGTGGGTAATTTTCTGCGCTTAATGGCACCAATTAAAAAATTAGTCCTGTGTGTGCTTGAGGGAATAGAAGGGTTCTGAAATTAATCGTTGGCTCTTCGCTGAACGACGCACAGTTAGCATTGAGCATACTTCGCTCACACGCCTGATGAAGTAGCCACACCTAGAAGAATAAATATTTTTTTTCAATTATTAACATTTATATGGCTTTCTTTATCTAACAACCTAAATTATATTACCAACAACCTATCGGAGATGGTTGATTTCTTCCACTCCATTTTAAGTTCTTGTTATTTATTTCTTAAAACAAATAGTATTAAAGTATATTATAGGATAGTAAATAATTTACAAATATTAGAACGAAAAGGAACATAATAACAAACTGGATGAGTTTCATGTGTGAATCAAGAATTTATATATAATCATTATTATTAAGTAATCTACCAGCTAAGGTAGGTGTTCGATAGACACAAACACCAAATAAATATTTTGAGACTACCAACAAAACACAATCCAGCAACCCACTCTACATTAAGTCCCTTTTCATTTCTGTGTACTTTCTTCTTCCCTTCATCCCATCCAACATCCCTATCATATTCCCCCTATTCCTGCCCTCGTTTGCCTAAAATTCTTCCCCTATTACAGTCTTCAACATCTCACTGACGACCAATACGCCTTTCATCCATTTTTCCTGCCTCATACACACACCCACATATTCCTATAACGGCCTCCTACATACCTTAACCGGTAGATTACCTAATGATATATATATATATATATATATAATCATTAGTTAATCTACCGGTTAAGGTAGGTTTTTGTATGGTCACAACTATGAAATAAATATTTTGTAACTCAAAACAAAACCCAATCCAGCAACCTCGTCTACATCAGGTCCCTCTTCATCTCTGTGTACTTCTTTCCTCCCTTCATCCCGTCCAACATCCCTATCCTGTTCCTGCCCTTTCCTCGTTTGCCAAACATTCTCCCCTCTATTACCTTCTTCAACATTCCACTGCCGCTCAACCCGCCTTTCATCCATTTTTCATAGGATATCTCGAAAAAACCCTCTCCTCACCCACCATCCTTAGTACTTCTTCATTTTTTTCCTTTTGGTCCATTTCATCTTCTCTATTCTTCTCCACACCCACATTTCAAAAGCATCTAATCTACGTCCATCCTCCTGCTTCAGCGACCACGTTTCCGCGCCGCACATAGTTACACTTCATATAAAAGTTTTTACGAGTCTTTTCTTAACCTCCCTTCTCAATGTCCCCGTCATCAACTCCCTCCTCCCTGAGAAAGCCTCCTTGCCTAGCGCAATTCTTCTCCTTACATCCCTACTACTTGGACCGTGTTAATCCAAAACCCCAATTTTAACATTTGATAACCATAAACACAGTAATCAACCCGAAGGTCGGTTTAGTAGGTGATGGTAGAGCTCACCCATGTACCAAGCCCGACGGCGTGTGAATATTCACACATCAGGGTAGGGGGGCCAGTTCCTTTCCCTGTGCCGGTTATGGTATCCCAGGAAGATCTGGTACTCGAATAATCGACTAGCTTGGGTGAAGGTGCAGGTTCCCAGAGTGCCTTGCCCGGGAATCAAACCCGGGCCCACCCAGTCAGTAGTCCAACGCTCTACCCACTGTACCACCGTGCCCCGAATATATATCCGCAGCCTGCATTTCTATTACACCAGCAACCAGACAGCACATTTAAGACACTTAAAAAAATATTAGGGTGTATTAACCATTATTTTTATGGGTTCATAAAAACTGAACTCTCACAATTTCGTTACTACGAAGAAGATGACACGCATTTCCTCTCTTACACAATTTAAACGCTTTTCTTTGTGAGATACCGCTCGTCAGTGAACAAAGCCCTTATCGGGGGTGAATAGCAGCCAGTCTATTCCTATTTGCTCCCTGTGTATTGGCAGGTTGCTGCAATTTTCGATCGGGACCGGATACGAGACAATCGACCCATATCCCTTTGTGGTCCTCGAATATTCTCGGATGTCTGTGGCCACGGAAGTGACAGGATGTTCGGCTGCTTCACTCAACAACAGATACGATTAATTTTTCGACTGGGAGAATAGCGCATTATAACCTCGTAATTTCACTGTAAATGAAGCATGACAGTGCATAACAATACACTGAAAATATATTATTACCAATACTATCCTAATGTTCAAATGGGTGCTAATATTCTTCCATTTATGTTCATAGAAAATTTATAGAAACACAAGAAAAAAGGAATGAATTGAGAATTACCTAAAAAAATACATGGAAAGAAAATATTACAGATATGTAATATTTTATACTTTAAGTGAATGAACAAGGCGTCCAAAGTTTTTAAATGAGAGGATTAAACTATATACTTGCCATAGTATCATAATGTGGTAATTTGTCATTTCTTTTTAATGAAGAATAAAATTAGGAGGGTAAATTATCCATAGAAAAGAGTTCAGAAAATTTACCAAGTTCTGGTTTTGCAAGAATAATGTAGCAATCAGAACACGATTTTACTGTTGACAATGATTAAAAAAGTGTTGTAAATGTAGACGCTGCATTTATTGGGCAATATGATTAATTTTTCAAAGTTTCGTTTCAGCATACTTTTGGTTGGGTTCCTTTGCTGCCAAGAAAAACTCTTCCTGCGAAGCAATAAAAGAAGTAAATGTGGCATTTACTGTCCTTTGGAAAAATCTCCTTATTTAAGCAAGACACGTGTATGGCTTCTGCACTACATCTTCTCATTTTGCCACCTTATTTGTAAAATATTATAAACATGTTTTATTTTTACATTCAAGTCTGACTACTATGATTATCAAATGGCTAAAAAGTCAAAGCAATTTATCCTTTGAATCGAGTCACAATAGGTGACTTAATTAATCTTTAGCTCTGTATGTTAAGGGTGCAAATGTACAGAATATTCATAATAACAGTTTATCCGGGCTTATTTCGCTTTCTTTCTGTATTTTGGTATTCCTCGTACCTCTGGGAAATTTGAGAAGGTCCCACAAAGGTTATCCTTCGTTTTCATTGTCATGACAATACATTATGCTAGCATCTAATACTGCATACATGTATATGGATCATTGCCTTACACAATAACTATTTGTGGATCTTAAACATCTTCTACACGAAACTTCTCCCACAGAAAAATGGTACTACATTTCAATTAAGTATATGTATGTTAAGGTATCCTTAAATAACTACCATTATTTTAGATTCAATTTGACATTGAACAATTGCTTAGAGTGAAATACATTTCCGGTGATACACATCTAAGAGTGTATCACATGTCCGAGGAAACTGGTCCAGAAAATTACCTAATCAAATTCTACAAGGTAAAAATTTAGGGAAATACATTTTTACGGTAAGGCACTCTCGTTTTAAGGGCACTGTAGAGGCAAACATTCGGTTAGTATGTTTTTATAAGTTAAAAATAAGTTAAGTATGAAATTGACTTTAAAATGTGCATTGGAGTCTTACATTGATCTGCTTAAGATAAATTATCATTAGGTTTTCAATTTGAGATTCGGAGAGCCTCAGAAAACAATAGGCAAATATATAAAAATAAAAGCAACATTAATCAAACTGAATAAAAGATTGACTGGCGAAATTATATCTCCCATAGAGCCGAGGTATTTTGGTACGGTGTTTCGGTATCAGATCATCCCAGAAGGATATGATGAATGAAAAATCGCACAGCTTGACCCTGAATCGAAAAACCTGACCCTCTTGTCAGTAGCTCAGTATTCTATTTAATGATGAACATACTCATAGTATCGATTACAGATTTTAAAAAATTGTTTTACCGGCTAACATCTACTGAAAACAACTTCCCTCTCATGAACTATAATTTCTCTAAAGCAGTAGCCTAATGAACCTCAAATGTTATGCTCAGGAACCTTACTGAATAAAAGGCGGAAAATATAAGAAAACGCTCGATTTTTAAGTTCATCATGAAAAAAGTTTTGTGGAAATGTTTATTATTTGGCGTAAGATTAAACTAAATGATTACATTGGTGCCCTCTTCAGACTTTATCTAATATCATCGTTTAATGGGTAAGGTGTTCATTTTTTCTTATAGCCAGAAGAAATTATGATTTTATAAGAGCATATTTAATTCTCCGGAAACTTGATATAAATTCATGGTTATTTTAGAATATTCCCTCAGTACAAAGTCCTGCGATGAGAGGTAACTTTTAAACCCTTATAAAATATAGTTAATAATATGTAACAAATTATAGAGAGGTTATCTGTCCCCTCATGGCCATTTGAATGTTGGCACCAGCAAGGGGTTTAATGAATTATCGTTAACCTTGTTTTTTATCGATTTCTTTCATTTTTTATTAGTCAAATTGCCTTTTATTCTCGATTTGCAACTTCTTCGCGATATAATAAGCCAATGGAATCGCAAATATTTTTCACAGTTTTTCTTTAACGACCATTTATTTCATCGCTCCTCCAACTCCTTCCAGTCATGTGCCATCCCCGCAACTATTGGAGTTCATGTTGGCCGTCACGTTAGGCCATTAAAGGGTTCTCTCTCACTTCGGATCCAGCCAACTCAACCTCCGTTGCGATCACCGCCAGCGGCTTCCGCCCGGAGACTTTCACTTTTTCCCCCGCCTGCAACCCCTCGTGCCATCGGCCGTCCGACTACCGGCCCTTGAAGCCATTTCGATATCCTGCCATCGGAAATCAGCTCCGAAAACCTCGGCCGGATGGCACTGCGTTTCCGCGCATATTTTATTCCCGTTCGACCCTCCTCCCGTTCACCTTCCCTCCGCTCAGCCCCGCTTTCCTACGACTGCCCCGCTCTTAAAACTTTCAGGTCGTCTTCCCCGCTAGGGCCAACTAGCGTATCCTCGTCCCACCCTAAATTCCCCCTCCTTCCATCCGGATTATTTCGACCAATCCCTCACCCCCTCATAATGTTATCTCTGTCGAGGATCCTTTCCCCGGAGGATTTCTTAGATTGACGACGCAGAGGTAGTTTTGATTTGCTAAGGGACGTAACGCAACCAACTTGCAAAATATACCGATGTAATAGTTTCCGGTGTGCCAGTGTGATAGCCGCCAACACTGGTCAAAATTTAGTAGTTTCACGCGGAAACGGAAACTTTTAGAAAAGGGTTTCTTTTAGATATATATTCTGTTTTTTCCTCCGGAAAAAATTAGCCAAAAACGTACCTAGAAAGGCTGATGATTATCAGCAAATACCTCTAATTGAACTATTCTGGTTAATGTTAGGGTTTAAATTTTGTAACAATCTTATACCAGACCTCTGCAAACGTAAGAGAAATAAGTTGACAAATCAAGACTCAACGCTAATAAAATGTTTCAAAGGAAGTCTCCGTGGCATCACTTATTATTTAACAAAATGATGGGTAGTGGATTTCACCATAATTCAGTATTCTTCATAATCTTAGAATAAAAGCGCTACGTAAGAATCAGACTGCGATAATCAGGCCGAATTTATTTTAGATATGTTTTCGAGTTCCTCATTCACCGGATGAATCAAAAACTTTTCTCGATTTGAATTTAGTAATTAGCACTCTAAAGGACGTTAGAAATCCTTGTCATAGAACTTTCTCGAGTTTCAGTGATGTAAAAATCTCGCTGGGACCATAAATATCAAAAGAGAATACTTCCATTGCATTTTGAACTTAGTCGATCCTGTAGGAAGCCCTCACCCTAATCAGAGACTCGAAAACCTTTCGCTTACCAGAAGTTTCCTCCTTCATTGCCAATGCTCATGTACCCATAAATTAAGGGTGTAACCGATGAAGCTTAGCGAGGTCATATCTAAAAGTTACGAAATGGTGTTTGTGGCACCTTCTTTACTTTACTTAACTAAAAACGTTCTGGGACTTTGATGGAGAAACTGATGTAACAGTCAATTCATAGAAATATTATTATGCTTTCTTAAGATTTACGTTTATTAATTTTCTAACAAAATATGAATATTTGTGATATAATTCATCCTTTGAACTTTAATAATTGTGTTCAATTATTACAATTTTGTGTATTAACCTTATTTATCAAATTACACTGGTATAAATATGAGAAAAAATATATGATATTGTTCTATTTATTCATATTTTAAAGCTCTTAATCTTTTTTTGTTTAAAATACAAATATTTACACCTAAAAGCCACTTATATTGTGTTAAAAAGGTAATCAAATATGCATGTTAAAAAGGGCTGAGTTACTTTCTTTGTAATAAATTTAAGTTATTCAAGCCGCAAATAACTGATAGTCCAGTGGGTAGACCACTTGGCTTATGACGGGGGGTGGAAGGCGGAAGCAATTCCGGCCGATGCCTATGAGTATTCTCAACTTCAAATACACCGTGTGATTTTCTGTGTACCAAATCTTCCTGGGAAGCCACAGGCGAAACCGGGAGACGAACTGATCCACCGATATACACACGACCCGGGGTTTAGCGCTTGGTGATCTGTAAGCAGCATGAGACAAAGCCTGGAATATTTTTCGTAGCGTAGTGATTATCACAATATGAAGGCTGGACGAACCAGCAGAAAGAGCAGTGTAAAAATCAAATGCTTCTCTTACGCCATGCTGCTTTACAAAATCGTATTAGAATGATACTTTTTTTCGTCGGGATAATAATGATGACTAAATAATGATGTGTGTGGGGATTAAAAAGTGATCGTTGAATTAATTTGACATTTACGGGTGCATCTTCCTGGACAAAAGAGATATGCCACAGTACATACCTTCGTCACGTGACTCACGAAGCACTCAGTAATTTTATCTTTACACTAACATATGCACATCCCCGAAATGTATGAAAATATTATACTAGTGCTATTGGAATACGATTCATTCGAAGTTAATATTCAAGTGGAATATCGACTTTGAATGTATTTTATTGCAGTGCATTTTCTTTCTAAAGCATTGTTTTCAAAAATATATCTTCACATGTTGAATTAGTGAAGGCCTGTGCCAGTGCTATGAACTAAAGCAATATTAAACGCACATAATATACTTGTACTTTTTGGCCATAGTCCAAATAGTCCAGGTCCAGGAAAAATTAATTAGGTACAGAAAAATTTGGAAACCAAAAACAAAAATATATGCTGGTACAATACATGACTTAGGTATCTGCTGTAAAGTTGTTTCTGAAATAGCTAATCAACATATTGTTTTTCTGTTCAGTGAAATGAATAAAACATTACTTTGAAAAACATGGAAACTGCTTCGTGAACAAATTAGGGCTCCATATGACAGCATCGAATCCGAATAAACAATATATTGATGGTCCAATCCGTATCGTCACTGAATTTGATGACATGTGTAGGACATGAGTACTGCACGTTCTTTTACCTCGGAGGAGAACACATGATTTAGGGGAGAATAAGAAATACTTAGTAACAAAGTGAGATATGAGATTTACTTCAGTTGTGGAAAAAGCTACATACGAGTAGTTGATACATTGTAGTCGGATACATTTTATTCTACCCTAATTTATTGAAATATTGAAAACATTAAATGAAGCAAACAAATTAGAGTTATTAAATTAAAATAAATTTAATTATGTAACAAGTATATGCATATATGTAACAAGTATATATACCCCTTATGAGAGACAAATTACGTGGGGACTTATATGAAAAAATAGGAAAAAAATTCATGTCCACTTTTTGATACATCTTAAATCACTTTTCTACATGTATGAAGAACAAGTGAGTGGCCATTAAATTTACTTAATGCTTTCCATGGTTAAAACTAGACAGTTACATTAAATATCCGCGAAGCCAGAAACTGAACAGTGGATTTAGTCAAGCAAATCAAACATTTAACCTTTAGCAATCGTTCTTTAAATCCAAAATGTGGTTCATTTTTCTCCAATGGAAAAGGTTAAAGCTTCGATCATTCAAACTCGGTGATTTCAAAATTGCTCATAATGTATCGTTTATGCTCGATAGTTTTTGTAGCTCACTGCTCTCAAGACAGGCACCTTGCTTTTTGCGCATCCGAAAAGAATATAATAACATGAAAATGTCGTCCGAAATAAAAAGTATAACACTAAAAACTATACCACCATAGCACGTAGATGGATAAATTTGTAAATATTGTTAATCAAATCATTTTGACCACCATGCTTTCTTGTTTGGTTTGATAACACACAATACAATATACTTGAGAATGATTTAATTGTTCATGCTGATGTGTTCTACATAACTGCGAGTAAAGACCCGATTTCCGACGCAGGAATTATTAAAACTTGAGGATTTTATCAATTCCTTATTATTTATCAGATCAAATTAGTATTTTGGTGGTTTAATTGTTCTCCACATTGTAAAAACCTAATAGTTTTGCAAGATATCTTTATTGAGTCTTATTTAGTGTTATAATCTGTTGTAGTAAAAAATTTAACCATCTAAGTATCTATTATGATAGAAACTATATTCTTAGAAAAAGCCTATTAAATTATTTCTCTTTCACTGTAACAAATAATTCGAATGCCGCGGGTTAGAAAAAAAGCTACATTGGAATAATTGGAAGACGATAGAGAACCATGGATGACATACAGAGCGTGATTCGAAGTACCAAATATATTTTGAAATAGATAAAATGATCTTTATAAAACTTATAATTATAATTTCACTAGATCCCACTCTTCAAGTAGACGAAATTCGAATAAGTTAAGTAATAGAAGAAAAGAAGTGCTGCAGCAGCCTTTATAACAGAAAGAGTGGTCCCAATAAGCTCCATAAAATTAAACACATCATATGAGGTCAATAAGTTTAATATGAGCGTATGAATTGGTTCGAGCGAGAACTTCTTCGTTCACATGGCCTGATTATATGTGTACCGGGAAGAATACAAAACTGTATCTCCGCTTCTGCTTTCCGCTATGCGTGCGTTACAAAGCTCGCCACAACTCATCAACGAACAATGGCGGCCGGACATGGGCGGCCGCCATCATAGCAATACCCATTAACGTCAACAGCGGAACAATACGCCCACATGTCACATGCGTATCCAAACATCGCATCGTCCGCTCCTGAGGTTTGAAACAACCCGCATCTCGTACATGGTCTCGACGGCGCGCCGGCGCTCATCGATATTACCACTGCCTGCGTCACGTTGGCTGGACACAGCCGTTTACCGTCCATGGAGCGGCAAACAAACCGATCCCACCCCAGCCAGCCGCCAACACTACTGCATTTGATACCTTGACAGCGATACCACCATCGAGTCTCGATGAGTTAAGAGGTTACCGCATTGACGGCGATAGGAATTATTAATACGAATACGCATAAGACTCCGAATAAATTTCACATGCAAATAAGTCCATGGATCGCACCCTAAACTAAGAATAATAATTTTTTTCATTCATAGTTCCAAAGTTTTGAAGTTTATTTTCTCATGATGAACGGGATACACACACACGTGTGTGTGTGTGTGTGTGTGTGAACGCTTGTGTTTTTATGAATGTGACCTTATCGACAAGAATTTCAGTCAGATTAGGTGATATTGAATGTTAATTCAGATCAATGAAAATTCTATGGAATGGTAACAGAAATGGAAAAATAATAAATATGAAATTTAAGATAAATTCCAGTTTTAAATTAACACATTCATGGAAATATTTTTTATAAATCCATCGAGCTGAATAAACAATATTGTGCTAATGAGATATTGATCAATGTTTAATGAAACTTGTTTCTAGTTTCCACTTATTCTGGTATTAAAAGTTTCATAAGTGGAATTTCTTTTATATATAGTTTATTTAAACGTAATACTAGAGTATAAATAATGGCGAACATTAAGTGCGCATGAAAGTGTATTTAATTCAAATGGTAGATGTAATACATTAGTTGCAACTGTGAACAGCAGCAAATTTAAGTTCTAGGAGAAATATATTTCTGTGACTAAATCACGTTATATATGACTCCTTTTATTTATTATGTACATATTTCTTCTATTTTATCGCAAGCTCTCCCAAATTAATTAGACTTAATATTTGTAAACTTTCCTCTCAATTGTATTTATTACTTACTATTTTACCATTTGCGTTTCAACTAATGTCTGTTCCTTTCATGTGGGTTAAAAGAAGCAAGATTTAACTCTATTTTACTCTTTATGTCGAATTTGAAATGCCAGTGACGACAAGCCAACCATCTGCTCACCTTTTGAATTTCGGCATGCCAAATCGCATACCTCATAGCGCTCATGGTGGAAGGATGTCACAGAGGTGAAAGGGGAGTATTTTGTGCTCCATTTGGGTGAAGATTTGGGCTTGTGAGATATGTCCAGGATGAGCGATGACAGAGACGAGTTGATGACGCGTGGGAGAACTGTCTTATGTAGGGAAAAGAGATTGAAGTGAGAGGGCTAACGACGTGATGAAGTAGGTGTCAGGCGTCGCAGATTACAGGTTTGGCGCTTCATTGCTTCGTCCCTTTTTAGGAGTCACCACTCAGCTACAACTACCTAAGGATTACTTGGACGGCACTTGTGTCCAAATATGACTCTAGAACCTTAACTAATCCGGTAGAAGGAGTAAATATCATAAACGAATTCATTTACGTACGTTTTTACATTTGAGCAATATTGATTCACTGGTTTGGTATCCTTCATGATGACGAAGTTCTTTCATTTGAAAAATAAACATTTTTTATAATTACCATCATTATTGCTATTAAGGGTACACTTATCTTACCGTAGAGTTTTGTCTGTCAATACAAGGTAATGGTTCCTACAAGGACAGGGTGCAATAGTTTGAGTTGGAGCAGCCAAAAATTGATATGCATTTTGAAACGCAGAGAAGAATCATAATTTGACCGATGGTTCTCATCCGATGGAAAACTTCCTTGCTAGGATTCAATTGAAAGAGGTGGAATTACCCACGCGGACCATCGAGTCTGATATGAATCCTCCGCTCCCATCTCCACTATACAACGATGAGTCCGGCTCAAACATGTTTTATGTAATATTATTATAGACGAAGCGAAATAAACCGCAGCTGATAAAATCCGATTCAAAACCCGCCTCGTCTCGCCCCACAAAACAAATCGAACTAAGAGAAATTTTGACTGAAAAATGAAAGAGCCCTCTCAACCTATTGGATGGAGATTATTTGATAAAGAATGAGTTAAAAGCGGCTGCCACCGCAGGGGTCCCCGTAGCTGGCAAACGAAATCCTCGCCCTTTCATCCTTCCACTCCCTCCGAGCCATTAAAGGCCGGGAGTGGGAGAACATCCGCGTCAAGCCTACTTTCCCAGTCCCATGACGTCGGCAGGAATAAAAAGGAAAATTATCGCCTTTGGAAGGACATTTCCGGCAGAAAGAGAAATTCGACTTCCATTCGCCTCGGGAGTGGGGGAGTAAAGGGGTAAGGATGAGAAGGGTGGAGGGGTGGAAGACAGCGTGCGATGGAGTGGCGCAAGGGTCCGGGGGTTCCTCCCTCCAAACCCCTGCCACAGCCGCAAATTGCCTCGAACCCTACTCCAAACCTTACCTCCCCCTTCACACACACTCATACACATCTCCTCCTCCCCACCCTAGAAGACGAAAAAATCCCCTCCGCTCCACAACACAGAAGTCTTCCCCTCACCGCCTAACCCTTGCGCTCTTCCCGACTCGCGTGAAAAATTCAACGGAGCCCTTGTTAGTCCCGTCACGTTCCGAGTCCTGGTCATGGCGGAAAGAGAGAGAGAAAGAGAGAGCCGGAGAGAGGATGGAGAGTGGTCTGAAAGAGGGAATGAAGACGTGTGCTGGGGGGACAGGGTTAAGAGATGCTACGAAATGGAGGGATATGTGGACTGCCAGAGAGTGTGGGGACCTGGGTGGGATGGGGGTTAGTTGCATACGGAAAATGGGGGTGGGCACCCAAGGAAAGGCTCTCCGAATTCGTTGAGGGGATGTTGGCAGGGTATACGGCCAATGGCTAAGGCAAGGAATCCAGTTACGGGAGGTTGGTCGGTGAGAAAGGGAACGGGCGGGTAGTTTTTGGTGGAATGAAGAGGGTGTATTTTCCCGGGATGGAAAAGGATTTCTTGCTTTTCTTCGACCGTTTTTCCCCCTACTCTGGATTTCGAAGCATGGGTTTGGGGTAAGTGTAGGATTGTTGGAACTATGAATGTTGTCCAGTGAGCATCAATCCCTGGTGCGTTTTAATCCGCGGGCGAGTCGAGCTAATTGATGATCAAAACATTAAAGGAATTTATAACTCAAACACTTTGCGCTCACACGGATCTGCAAAAACATTGATAAAATATCGCCATCAACAAATATTTAATATCTCTGAATATGGGATAAACCCGCTACAAATTATCATTTGAAATATTCATTTTAAATGCTGTGAATAAGGGCATGATTTTCCGATTCAGAAAATTGTTTTAAAAGATAGAACTAGGCATTTAAATTAAATTTATATTGCGCCATTTCGTTCACCCCCTCAGAGAAGACCTTGCGAGAGGTCCCCAAAGACGCCTTCTTGGGTGCATAACGTTCATGACAAAGTCGCTGGGAAAATGTGTAGAGGCCCAAGGACACTACTTTGAAGAATTTTATGTATTTGTGCCAAACTGTTCAATAAATTACTTTAAAAAATAATTTCATTACTTTCGGAACGCATCCGGTATTAGAGTGGAGTGGTCTAAGATATCCAAAATATTGAGGATATGAGTAATAAATTACTATTTCTCCTGCTACGTATTTATTAAGAGTAATTCAACTTGTAATTGAAGGATTCTGGTAGTATTTGGTGTCTATATACATCCGAGTTATGTGATATCAATTGGCGTTGAATATTGTCATAAAAATAAAATTACGGTTGAAAACTGGACCAAATTTTGTCTAAAACAACTTACAGAAACTGTTGACTTGTTGAAAAACTTAGAAGAATATATACTCACATAATATAAAGCAATCGGGTTAATTGATGACGGGAGGGATGTTCCTTGAGAGAGAGTGGGGGATAAAGTCCATGGCAGATTCCCCTTCGTTGACAAGAAAAACAAATTATCCCACCTTCTTCTCTTTCTCAGTGGGAGTTTACGACCATTTCAGTGTTAAAAAGTGGTGGATAAATACTGACCTCGATTAAAAATGAATGAATTGATAAAAAAATGACTCGTTTGCGAAGGAAAAGCGAAGGAGGCAGGTAATTTAATCAAATCGGAATATTCCTACTTAATTGAAGATCTTTTATCCCACATTTTATCACAGGAAAACTGCGACACTGAACATAAAGAGTTGCAGGAAAAAGAAAAGGATGTTCTGGAGAGGTAAAATATGGTGGCTGGAAGACAGGCATTAGTAAAAATGTGCAAAGATGAAGCAGGCATCTAGTGAAAATATTTTTCTTAATTCTTGGAAATATAATAGCCATTTAAAAGTGTTCTAGCACCCAACTTCTAAACAAGGAGGAATTATTTTTTTCATCAATCAGACTCATTTTACGCAAAGCAAACAGAAAAAATATAGCTTCTACATTTAATACTATCAAAAGCAGATATTTTAGAACAACAATTTACGTATTAACCACAAGGCAACTTGGCATATCATAACTGCCAACTTACATGATTGTTCCCAAATGTACGTACAGAAGATAAAAACAGGTCAGCTAGGTACATACATTTGAATTCTTTTCAACACTGATGTCCGTGAACATAATTGATTTTAATTAAGTAAAAAAAGGATTCTGTCAACTAAAATATGGATACTGCTATCTTTTGCGCAGATAGTCCAATGATGATTAGTAATATTTCCTTAAATCTCGATTGACCCGACATAATAAATAGTTTTGGATAATGGTTTTTGCCACTTTTATCATAAGTCTAAATTCGATATCAATGTTAAAATATGTTTTTACTTCATAAACTCATTGAAAAACATAAATGAACTTCGTTGATGAGCACTTACTCCGATACTACAATACCTCATCGATTTGGTGTTAATTCCTACAATAAAGATAAGTATAAAGCACAGATAGAACGAATGGTCTGCAATGTAATTTTCGGAAAAATAAAAAATTTTCTGAATTCGCATAGAAATGGCGTTTAATTTCTGAAAAACACTGCAAAACAATTAAATAATTGAATTTGGCTTCACAGCGGATTACATTTTATGTATTATCCGGAATCTCATCTTAAAAAGATAACTAAACAACAACAAAAATATTAAACAAAAAGTTTAATGTAGTAGAAAAAACAGACCACAGAATTTAATTAAGTCACCAAAGAATAAATAATCATTTATTACAAATATTATATTATAAATAATTATATATAAATATTATATATTCCGGCAATGGTGTTATCATATTTCCCATTTTCTCAGTACGATCTCGCGCATGCCTACGTACTGATTTACGTAAGTGAACTTGTAGGTTTGTATTTTGCATGTAGGATATTCTCTATTTTAAAATAGCTATTATTAAGCATTATCCATTTTATGCAAAAATTAACTTTTATGAAAATAGTGCCGATGAAATTATCTCTGCTGTTTTTTTTATATCATCAACTAGAAAATAAATTCAACTCTAGCTTTTGAAATACATGCCTTAAAAAAATTCAACAACCAATTGTCAAAAGTTCATGAAACTAAAAACTTCAAAAATATTTTATGACACTTGATTACTTAAACTTATACGTTAAAATTAACTCTCACTGAATATTAAACTAGTCAACTACTTAACAACAGGCAGTAATAATAAAAACATACTTTCAATCAGCAGTATATCTTCGTGATATGAGTGATTGTTAGCTACTTCTAAGCATTAACCAAGAGGCAAGTAAAAAATACATATGCATGCACACAAGTTCAACTCCAAATGTGACGCGACATTTATAATAGTCCTTTCTCAAACTCAACGTCTCTGTCTCTCTATTCCCTCCACCCTCTTTCTCCCTCTCTCTCTCTCAGTCACACACAAGTGCACTCCTTTTGATTTGTATGGATTCCTATTTCAAAAGTCCCCACGTTCATTTTAAAGCGGCACGATGAATTTCGACGCGAGAGGGAAGGGAAATGGGAACGTGGAAAGAACGAACAACTGCGCAAAGTTTCTGCCACATCCGGCGTAGCTGGCTGGCGGGGGATCTAGGGAGGTGGAGGGAGGGTCGGGGGGAGCGATGGGGTTGTCGAGAACCGGCGGCGGGGGAGGCGAGGGACGAAGAAGCAGAAGGAATATCTGCAAGTCACAAATGCGGTGTGGGGGATGAGGCCGGGTCGAGGATGGCCGTGGTGTGAGCGATTCGGATGGCAAGAGGGGGTTTGGAAGAAGACCGGGAGCTCTTGGGAAGAGAGGTAGAGAAGCAAGGGGGAGTAAGAACCTTCCTTTTCGGGAAAGTAGGAGGGGGGACTGTGGGAATTGGATGGAGGATGGATGCTGCCGGATGGATTCATAAATTAGGGATCCCTACTCCTCGGGAGGTGGTGTCCTTGGGTGAATGGGACGGGATTAGGGCGTCGTGTTTCGCAGGCGAAAAGAAATGCAACGCCGAGACATAATGGCAAGGTTTAATACCCTAATGCGGATTTCATTGTGAGGTTGGGGTGCTCCTGTACAAATACCACGGACCACCCGCGTTCATCCAAAAAGAATCAATAAGATAGTTTAGTATATTATTTACAACGAGATGTACACGAGTAAGTTCTCACCGATGAAAGAGTTGAATGGTAACGATAGTGGAAGGCTATGTGTAGAAATAATGGTGTTTGAGATATGTTTTATATAATATCATAGGAACTAACAGAGAATCTATGGCTATGGCTAGCATTGAAGGAGAGATTATTAGAAAAACGGGGTTTTGTCTAAGTCGGAATTTATAAACGAAAAAAGTAAAGCCGGTGCATTGATAAATCCTTTTATTTAACCGGAAAAACACCAACGTTTGTTTGAAACAATGCAATAGTAACCGTTCTCATGATTGAGATATGGTTAAAATTTGACTATATTTTCGGTGAAAATGCTATAAAAGCTCATTAAACTTTAACGGACAATGGCTACCACATTTTACAAATAAAATTAGTGAAAAACAGACATTTTCCCAAATATTCCGTACCGAATATTTATTACTCTTGAATAATTGGTTCTATCTCTTTTGATAATTTTTATGAGTAACACCATTATAACAATTTAGGCAAATAAATATGTTCTCAAATATCCAAAAAAGTAGTCGCGACTCTTTATCTGACACAAAATAAATGTTTTATTTTTTCAAGTATTCATTTCAGACAACCACATATTATCGTAACTGATTTGCAGAAAATGTTTGCGATTACATTGGCATTATTAAATTTACTGCTCTACTTTATATTTCCCACGGTAGATATTATAGCGTCTATATCCAAGTGAAACATTTACTTAACCTATACTACAATGTTTATAAAATTTTAACATAATCAAGTATCTGTACATTATTCTCAGCATATTAGCCACCGTTGAGTGACACTGTTTTCTTTGGACTGCTTTTCCGACGTTCTAGGAAGGTTTTCAACTTTCAATTGTAGGTGCTAAAGTGGGATTAAGTGAACATGAGATGGTAGGTATATATTTCCTTCAAATCCATTTAAGGATAAAAACAACATTCTTGCAACAGCCTAGGAGTTTTACTTAACTCCTATGTGATGGTGCACAAGTCCAACACTGGAAACGAACTATCCTGATTAATATTGAATTTCCTTGCAATACGAATAATGAAATAAAAATACCCAGTACAAAATTAAATCTCTTTAAATTCTATTCAAAATTCTAAACCGTGTGTTTTATTTGTACCCAAAAAGAATTAAAGTGGTAAATGGATACAGGAGGAAAGATACGTGTTTATGTGCATGAATACCTAGAGAGCCATCCATTGATTTGGTACTCCACTGTTGTTGAGTAGCAAGTTCCAAGCCAGGAGCGGTATTTCGAAGAATGGTCGAGCTTTAGCACTACCCTAGCCAGATTTGCATTTCTCCTGAGTTCTCGTATGCCAGATGAAATAATTCTTTCTTTTGAAAATTAACATGACTCGCTTGCTATTTAATCGGTAAATGTTTTATAAATATTTTGGTCGATATATGAAAATATTTGAAATTAAGGTAACAATAGCATTTACCACTTACCACTTAAGATCAAATAATAAAGAGCAAAATGAAATATTATCTTTTACAGAAAAACTTAAAGGAAGTAATTTGTAAATTCAACATGGCTTATAATAAATATGCACGATATTTCAAGCAGAAATATTCATCATCTTATTTTGCCAGCTTTTTTCTCTAATAATGGTTAGTATTGTAATCATACATATTTTCGGGCCAATAACTGTTCAGTGGTAATTTATTATCCCTCATCATTTAGAGGGTTAAATACGGTGTAAATTCCGTTTATTTAAAAATGGTGAATCATTAATGGTTTGAATTAACAATGTATTATTCAAGTTTCCATCGAGAGGTTCAAAAAATGTGACTTTAAATGGAGGTCTCTGGAGTTTCGGATACCCATGGGTAACTCCCGAAAATTAATAAAAATATTTCCTAATAGAATCTCTCTCAATATGGCAACGTATTTTCCAAATATTACTTGGTCCAACTTTTTTTGAACCAAAAAACCCACTTTTTAAACCATAATATATTGTTTTCAGAATACTAACGCCAACTTTATAAGACTTTGAGAACAAGTCAAAGAACTAATTTCAGTTCTTATTCAACGAAAATATTTCACCTGCCACTTGGGGTAGAAAAATAGTTTGTTAGAATGACAACAATACATTCCTATCCAATAATGAAAGTTATATTGTCGTTTTTTACCTTTTCTTATGCACTTCTAATCGCGTTTCAATGTTAATGGGGATAGTCGAAGAACATATGTCATTCAGAAATTATACTAAAGTTTTTATAGTTTAACAGACTTATGTAGATAAACAAATAATGTTTTGCACATTCAGACAGTGAGCATATTTTTTTATGGATACCTTAAATTTAAAAATAACTCCTACGTGCGCTATATGTACGTAGAATCAACTCATAGTTAAAATGTTTCTGAATGATCGCGAATTTAAGTTGTATATCCGTATTTCAACCACCTTTTTAGACGACAAAATTGATCGCGTGCTGTCCCATGTCTTTATCAATCGTCGAAAAACTGTCCGAATGATAGGTGATGAACTGAATATAGAAAAATCAACAGTGAACATTATTTTAACCGAACACGATGGATGGGTCCTTCAACATGAGAATGAACCTGCCCATACAGCATTCATTCTTCGCCAGATCTCGCCCCCTGCGACGACTTGCAAAAATGTGATGAGGGGACATTACTAGGAAATGTGAACACAATAAAGCAAGAAACGGCGAGAAAATTAAAAATCCTAACCGCCAAAGACTTCCAAGGCTGCTTTAAATAGTGAAAAAGAAGATGGAATAATAGCATAGCAACGAATGGATAGTACTTTGAAAGTGACAAAATCGATATATACTAAATTTTGTAAAAAACACTCTATGGTCTCAGTTCGCGTAATTATTGGACAGACCTCGTACGTCAATTTTAAAGCCGCTAATGTTCCATTTATCGCTCAATATCAAACGAGTTTATATTTTCACAGATTTGAATAACTTTGGAGCAAGTAAATTCATGATAAATTCTATTAACCGTCCATAACAAAACAGTCGAATTTCATGTAAATATATTAAAAGATTTTTAGAACGTGGATCCCGCAGCATTATGAATTCTACAGGGCTTTCAAAGAGAAGTAGATTTCATATTCACCAAAGTGACAAATATTCTTTCAGAGCAGATAACTGAACAAAGAGCCAAATCGTAGAAAAGAAGATCCCTTATTAATTAGTTAAAAGCAAAGAGATTACAGGCTTTCATTAACCAATTAAAGAAAGGGAAGAGTAGGGTAGAGTGGAATGAATGGGATAAGAGGAACTCAAAAGATTCGGTTAGTTTTCCAGAGTTTGCTTGGAAAGTTTTAAGAGGCATGCAAATAATTAAATTCTTCGAATTGCTGCTCTGTCATGACTTGCTTGCCCACCCCAAGCTTTCGGATCTCAAACATGGAAATGCATGTGCCTTAAACATCTCGCAAATAAATTAACAGTCACCCTAAAACCAATAAGCGACATTATGGTGGCAGTTTTATGCTAGACAAGTTCATTTTTAATTGAATTATGCTTAAATCCAGTCAGGGCAATATATTTCATTTTAGCAGTGGAATTTAGGGGAAGCAGTAGGTCATTCATTTCACAATTAATTAGAATATCTATGGGTGTGCAAACATATATATATATATATATATATATATATATATATATATATATGTACACACACACACATATATATATATATATATATATATATATACAATATATATGCAATTCCTTCTCGGAAACTTTTCAGAAGATACAAAGATTTATGTTTAGGATATTATGAAACGTACCTCGTGTTATGAGAGATTCACACGGTACAAAAATGCGCGGCAATCAGTGGAAGGCGACGAGCGTTCTGAAAGGCATCAACGTCAACTGATGACCCTCACGTCAAAAGTTAAACGATTTCATTCGTGAAAATTGACGTTTGGTTGTGAGGAAATTTGTAAAATAGTGTGGTATCTCCATTGGTTTGTGCTTTAATATTCTGGCTGAAAATTTGAGGATCTATCGAGTCGCTGCCAAATTCATACCTTGCCTGATGACAGCAGACCAATAACAGCATCGAGTTCAAGTCTGTCAAGAACTGTTTGATTGAAATGAAGAAGATAAAGTTTTCTTGTTCAGAATCATAAGAGGTGATGAGTCATGGTTTTATGGACACATCGTTGAACAAAAGTGCACGGATTGGTGAAACATCCACACATCCAAAACATCTCTACAAGTTAGTTATAACTTCACGGAAATGTTGACTGTTTTTTCGATGCAAATAGGATTTTACATTACAAATACCCACCAAAAGAACAGAAAGGGAACACTAAGTATTATTATATATCAAAGTTATTAAACACCCAAGAGAGATAGGTAATCAGGGGAAAACGGCCCGAACCCTGAAGGAGCGGCGAGTGCTTTCTTTCACGACGGCGAAGTTCCGACGCATTCGTCTCTCAAAACTGGTCATTTTTCAGGCAGAAAGAAAACCACTGTGCTTCTTCATCTATCTTACTGACCAGAACAGACCCCGTGTTACACTATACTATTTCGAAACTAAAAACCCCGCTCAAAGGTAAATCATTTGCCAGCATTTCCGGAGATAGACAAAAATTTGACTTAGGAGCTGATGAGCATTCCGGAGGAAGCGCTCCAGGACTGTTTCAAATAGTGGATACACCTTTGGTATTAGTGTATACAGTGGTGAGGGCACTACTTTGAAGGGGACCAATAAATTGGTAGAGAAGTTTTTGTAATAAAAAAGTTATGGAAGTTGTGGAAGTTATGGAAGAGAGTGGTTGATGTAATATTTTCGAGGCCAAGAGTAGTGCATGATTCCATGTTTTCTCGGTAACATAATGCATTAAATTAGTAGTTCGACAGAAAACATATTTCAATATCTAGATTTATTAAGGTAAGTAAAAATTTAGAAAACATTTCCGTCCAGAAAATTGACATACACCACAAACGTCGGGTGATTATGGATTTTCTATTTCCATACGTCATGCGTTTTAATAAAAATAAAATTATAATATTTTACTGCTGAAAAAAATAAGACTCAGCTAGTTGAAGTGACTTTATGAAATATATTTTGTCTTATGCTCTCATAACTTAGGAAAGCGGAACAAAATAGCAGAATGGAACATCAAAGGATTAAAATAAATAGTAAGATGTGACACACATGTTGGAGCTCTTCAAATTATTATCGAAATTACAACTGTACTCGAAAATAATAGGATAATACTATTTCAATTAATATACATACATTTTTTTCATCATTCACTCTTGATACGCATACTAAATATGTATTTAAATATACATCCTGATTTTTGAATAGCTTTTAAATTTTAGTGTGTAATATACAAGAGTTACAAGGTTTTAAAAAAAATTAATAACAACCTTTTCCTAACGTGCATGCTTCTGACCCTCTGTTAAGTGTATGCAGGATTGCTGATTGTATTGGAATTTATGGATGGTAGTGTACACAAACATCACTGAAAATTTGACGATGCGAAGATCTGCGCTAAACTCGTCCCGAAGGTCTTGACGGACTGTCAACAGCAGTCAAGTGTCTGTTAACGAAGATCTTCTGCAACGACATCAAAGCAATTTACCTACCCCCTTACAGTCCCAACTTGGCAATAGTAGACCATTTCCTTTACCCAAAAGTGAAATCCTCTCTCAAATGCTATCTCACCTCCATTGGATCCTAAGTGCCCTCTAAGAAGCTTGAACGCGTACCCCTAAGGACCTTCCGGAAGCCGCCTAACAGGGATTCTTCGGGTCGTAAAAAAGCTCCTGGCAAAATTGTGTCGACGCTCTAGGAATTTACTTTGAAGAATTTCGAGGCATTGTAGCAATATCTGAAATAAATCTATTTTTATGAAAATTTTCCTGGTAATTTTTATACGAACAACATCACTGGTTGTGACGAACATGTAGACCTGGATATTAATTTATGCATCATTTTTCCATCGCAGATCATGCACTTTGCCTATTTTTATCTGCCCTTGGCTTTGGATACCCTGTTCTTAACGTCTTTGTGAAGACTTCAGCTCTTCGTTAGAGTCACACGGTATCCAATAAAACCCATCTTAGTCGTAATTGGCCCCATGGCGTTTTTCTGCTTAATGCCCTCTTCAATTTAATGTACATTAAAAATAATTAGATCTTTCATTCTCTACCCAAACTTATTCAGTTCCTGCGTACAAACACCAAGCAACACATACAATGCCGTATTAAGATAATTATGATTTTTCGTCCTATAGTCTCAATCTTACTTCAATTAAGCCGTTAAATAAAGGAATAAAACTATATTGTCCAAATTATATTAACCTCACATTATATCTCATAGTTCCCTATAGAATTCTATCTTTTATATTATCCTCAACCGTTCTCGATTTGACCGACAAGACTATCATTTAATAATATTCTCAAATTCCTGTTATGCCTCTTTGGCAGTATGTAATTCATCTGGTGAACTTTCTTAAACGAGATGTACCCATTTTCTTCTCATTAGACCAGAGTTACACTTTTTTCTAAACTTGACGCACTCCTTCAATGAAATCAGTGTTGCTCAGAAAAGTCTGATAAATTCTGACATTCGAATTGAAAAATTATATACAATTTGTTTCCTTTCAAAATTCCTATTTTAAATTCTCTTTTATAAATCAATTTTAATTAACCTTTCAATAACATATAATTCCTTAAGAGATATTAGATTTTACTTCCCATGCTCCTGCTATGCATTCCATGTTTTCACCAACTAGCCTTACGCTTGAATGTATTGGTAAGTAAAAACACTAATAATTCAAATGCTTCATTTGTAAACGCTTTCCCTCATCGCCCGTATTGCTTCCAGATCAAACCAGCTAAGGGATACCAGCATATATATTAAAAAATATATGACAAAATGATAAAGAGATTCTTCTACAACTGTTTTCAATTAAAGCAAATGTCTCTCGGAGGTAGAAGAGATGCCGAAAGGGTTTATAACGGCGCCCGCGGCACTAAAATGTTCCCTGAATATATATTTAGTAAGTCGATTTCAGAAGGATAAATTCCCGTCACGTGGAAGGCAGCTAACTCATGTATTTGAACTTGACTATTGATACCATTTTACGGAAAACACACTCTAAAAACATAGGAATTTATAAGGTATCTTTGGAAATATCGAATAATCGTTAATTGAGCCCCATCAACGAAAATTAAACGAGATTTTTTGCAACTTTTTTAGCATCGGCGATTTTTGTGAATGAGTCTTTTGGAATACCTTCACAGGAAATTGAAAAAAATTAATGCATTTTCCAAGTACTTTTTTAGATGCTACGCATCAAATTATTGCAATAAAATTCGTCCTCTTTTATCTGTGCCATTGATTCGGTAAAATATTGTACTCTTTCAGTTTCTGAGAAAATGAACATCAAATAAAAGAGTGGTTTACATAACCTTGAAATTAATTCTTTAAAATCACAATAGAAATTATTTGTCTACTAATTTATTTTCACCATATATATATATATATATATATATATATATATATATATATATATATATATATATATATATATATATATATATATATATATATATATATCGATGATGCGGAAGTACTCTTATATAACTAAAGAATATAACTTTTGGACGGCATTGCTCTCGTGAGTACTTCCGCATCATCTATATATATATATATATATAAACCATATAAACCATAAACACAGTATTCAACCCGAAGGTCGGTTGAGCTCACCGACGGCGTGTGAATATTCACACATCAGGTTAGGGGGGCCAGTTCCTTTCCCTGTGCCGGTTATGGTTTCCCAGGAAGATCTGGTATCCGAAAAATCAACTATCTTGGGTGGAGCTGCAGGTGCCTGGCCCGGGAATCGAACCCGGGACCCTCCGGTCAGCAGTCCAACGCTCGACCCACTAGACCACGGCGACCCGCAATATATATATATATATATATATATATATATATATATATATATATACAGAATAGAACACAGAATAAAACAGATAACACGTAAAAGGACACTCACACTGTAGATGATTTAAGCTATCGGCCTACTCCGAGGCCTTCTTCAGGTCAGAGTCCTCGGAGTAGGCCGAAAGCTTAAATCATCTACAGTGTGTCTTTTTACGTGTTATCTGTTTTATTCTGTGTTCTATTGTGCCGTCCAAAAGTTATATATGTATATATATATATATATATATATGTATATGTATATATATATATATGTATATATATATATATATATATCCCTCCCATGGACTACAACCTTGTCGTGGTGGAAGGGCTTGTGCATTCCGATGGCCCCTAGCGCTCTGCTGGCGGGAGTAATAATAATTGCTCCTGGTAGGGCCACCCATGCAAGAGAGGTCTAAGGTTAGAAGCCAGGAAAAAGGTAGTCCACGCAGCGTCTGTTTCTCAGTGAGGCGGCTGCAAAGGCGTCTTACCCCGGTAGGGCGTCCATTAAGTGATGGTGTCACAAGCTAACAGTTTCAGGCTTAACTTTGTGGAATTCCTTCATGGTGTCACGTTAAAAACACTATTGAGAAAGGCAACGGGAAACCACCTAAATTATTATTCACAAGAAAATAATAATGGACAACATAGACAAATTGAGTCCCGGTAACTGTCGGACTCGGCCCCAGGGGCCGTGTGTCGCGCTCGGCAGCGGTGGAGGAAAGGCCTCTGCGGTCATCATCCCACGAAACCCTTGCGGGGGAAAAATAACAGCAGCAGGACATAAGACGAAAGTAGTTAAAATAGGAACATGGAACGTCAGTACATTATTGAAGACAGGCAAATTAGAGAATATTAAGCGAGAGATGGGAAGAGGTTATATAGATGTTTTATGTCTATATGAGGTGAGATAGAAGGATGGCGGGGATTACTGGAGTGATAATTATAGAAAAATATACAGCGGCGCAGACGAGAGCCAACGAGGGGTTACCGTAATATCAATTAAAGGGGTAGGAAGAAGCGTAAACAACATAGAGCAAGCAACTGATAGAAAATTACTCGTAGAGATGAAAGCCGAACCTACGAACTTGGTAATTGTTCAGTTATACATGCCACCGAGCAACCACAAGGAGGAAGAAGTCGATAGGATGTACGATGAGTTGGAGGATATAATCGCGTGTGTTCCTGCAGGGAAATATTTGATAGTGATAGGGGATTGGAATGCGACAGTAGGTGAAGAAAGAGATGGTGATGAGGGGGGGGACCACGGTTTAGGCACGATGAATGAACGCAGGGAGAAACCAATTGAATTCTGCAGGAGACAGGGATTAATCATCACCAACACACGGTTTAGACACAACAAAAGGTGTAGGTATACATGAAGAATGCCAATTGAATCAGAAAGGTATCAGTTAGATTATATTATGGTTCGGCACAGGTTTAGGAACAGTGTGATAAATTCTCACAGTTTCCCTGGAGCGGATGCGGACTCTGTCTATCTATAACTGTCAGCACAGGTCTTCCCTTCTTACTTCCTAATAGTGATTTAACTTCGCTTTACAGCGCACCAATTACACCTTTCTTCTGCAAACTTGCATTACCCTTTTAATGCGTTTTGCACCATGCTTCTTTTGTTTTATTTCTTGACCGTAAGAATTTGTTATTTAACTCTTTGTATTTAATTTTACTTAAGTGTATGTTTCCATTCTTCCATTTTCTTATTTTTTCAATCTTTTTCGTTATCTCATCCGTGATTTATGATTTTCCTGTCCTTTTCCGTTGACGGTTCCTATAGTGTCCTTTGAAGCTTTCGGTATCCCTTTCTGGATATATTTCTGTTTTTTTCTCGATAGTAGTCAGCCCTTCACCCCCATACATGATTGCCTCCACAGTCTGCAATTACTTCTTCAATATTCAATTCCTTTAATGTTTCTGCATTTCATTTCCTAACCCGCCGCCTATGCCTTTTCTTTTCAAAACGGACACTACTTCAATACAACCAAATTGTGATCCACATCCTCTCCCGGGAAACTATATGAATTGATGACACAGTTCCTAATCCTGTGCCTTACCAGAATATAATCTAACTGATACGTATCTTAGTCACCTGGCAGTCTATTTATAACTACGAGTTTTGTGATAGCTAAACCATTTGTTAGTGAAGACTAACCCTGTCTTCGGCAGAACTATATTACTTTCTCCCGGCGGTCATTCTTTGTACCCACACCTTAGTCCCCCACCTCATCACCATTTCTTCCTTTGCTTACGGTCACATTCCAATCCGCCCTAATTATCAAACGTTTCTCTGCAGGGACACACGCGATTATATCCTCTAACTCATCGTATACTTTGTCGAATTTTTTCTCCTCTTGGTTGCTCGGTGGCATGCACACCTGAAAAACGACGAAGTTCTTCGGTTCTGGTTTTATCTCTACTAGTAACATTCTATCGGCTTGTCCTATGTTGAGTACGCTTTTTCCTACCTTTTTATTTAATATTATGACAACTCCTCGTTGGATCTCGTCACCACATCTGTATATTATTTTATAATTTTCACTCCGGTAATCCCCGCTATCTTTCCATCCCACTTCACATAGACCTAAAATATCTATATCTCCTCTTTCCATATCTCGTTTAATGTTCTCTAATTTTCCTGTCCTCAACATTGTCCTAGCATTCTATCTACCTATTTTAACTTATTTTGCCTTCTTCTTCTTCGTCTTCTGTCCTTCTGCTGTCGGTATTCCCTGGCAAGGATGTCGTTGGGATGATGACCGTGTAAGCCTTGCCTCTTCCGCTGCCGGGTCCGACACACGGCCGATTGGGCCGAGTGCCATAGTTGCCAGGACTCATATTTTCTATTTTGTCCATCGTTTTTCTCTTGGGAATCGTAATTGAGGTTGTTTCTTCTTATCTTCCTCAGAAGTGTTTTTAACGTGACACCATCACTCAATGGCCTAGGGTCAGACGCCTTTGCAGCCGTCTTATTGAGGAACAAACTCTGCGTGGAGCACCTATAGTCTGGTTCCTAACCTTCGACCCATCTGGTATGGTTGACCCAACCAAGAGCATTTTATCATTACTCCCTCCATCACAGCTCGAGGTGTTCACGGTACGCACGAGCCCTTCCACCGCGTCAAGGTTGTAATCCATGAGAGAGATATATAAACCAGTTACTTTAGCTTTTGGCATTGAAATATTAAGCTAAAATCACATAAAACTGAACAAAATGAAAACTGACTATTAAGATTCTTCGGATCATCCAAGCTGAATACGCGTAAGATGAACGATGGAAAATTTTTGGGTTGCATTGGAGAAGAAATGACGCAGTCCTTTAACCCTAAGTCATTTACAAGAAGAGGCTTATACCTTTTAAAACGATATATCAACATACCTCTTAACTGTATTATTGAGTCAGCGCATCTGCTGTCAATGGTACTCACTGTAATCCAAGTTTAAAATTCTTCACATAAGAAAATTCATATTTTGAATTGAAATTAAAAATTAGCAACATACAAAAACGAATTACA
The DNA here is from genome assembly GCA_037158775.1 of Hetaerina titia. Taxonomy (NCBI): domain Eukaryota; kingdom Metazoa; phylum Arthropoda; class Insecta; order Odonata; family Calopterygidae; genus Hetaerina; species Hetaerina titia. The sequence continues at coordinate 72,382,378 of CM073779.1, forward strand.
GCCTAAACCGGTAGATTACCTAATACTAATATACGAATTAGAGTTTTAATAAATTACTTATACTTAGAGATACAATTAGGGTAATCGTTAGGTTGTACAAATGTTTCTTCAATTTTTACCAAAATAATGTATATGTATTCGTTCTTTCAACTTACATGTACAGTTATAGGCCTGTATGTGGGCATTTTATTTTGCCGCACGGGTATAACAATATATCCTTGTAAACATTGTTTATATTTGTTTTTATGTCGTAATATTTGTTTTTTATGCATACATCCTTATTTTTATGTTTTTACCTACTCCACTTTAAATTGGTAAGTCACTGCTGTGTGTGGTTCTATTTCCAAAGAAATAAAATATGACTATCATTGATATATAAATAATTTAAAGTAATTAATATTATTTAATTTATTATTATAAATAAAATACGTATAAGAATGTTTATCCACCATGGATGTTATAAATCGCTCTTCTTATTTTTAGAGAAGGAACCTGTAGTTATATGTCCAAATGATGAAGTGTTATAAAGTGACATGCAGAGCAGAAACGTCTGTGCACGCAGTTAATCGTGACTAGATAACCAATTCTTTTTCTCCTGAGCAAGAAATCCATTTACTGAAAGATTTAATGGTGTTTGATGTTTTGATCAAATTTGATGTTTTAAGTTACGATCACAAACACTTTAACCACATCAATAACACTTAATGAGGGCACGCTTTTCCATTGCGGTATAATCATTTTTGTACATTCATTTATGCAAGATCATTGTATTTTGTGCAATCATTTATGTGCGTAGGAAAAATCAAGGACGTTAAACAGAGAGGGTATCAAGGATTGAGGGCATTGACATTAAATAGAGTATAATGGAAGGCTGCTGTAAACCATTCCCAGGATTGAAATACTGATGATGATAATTATTTTGAATATAATGGCAAACAATTTCAAATTAATTGCAAAATGTTAGCCAACATGGAAAATGTCTAAGAAATGGAAGCATGATAACATTTATTTAGACCACCGATTGAATTAAATTAATGTGTTTTGTAACCACAAAGTATATAAAAAGAAATGTTTTCAAATTTTAAAAGGATAAAAGGAAAACCGTTTCAACATTTTAAACATATAAATAAGAATGAACTCAATGGATTATACCATTGCCCTTTCCTAACGACGGGAATAATGGATATAGAAGGGTTAGCTTTTAAGATACCTGCACCATAGGTGCCAATATTGAACTTTTACCTAGCCAGAACCTGAATATAAGACACCACCAATCAGGAATATACCCATAATTAGATAAACTCTTGCACAATTCTCGCTGGAAAAAAGGTCATACTCATCCATTAAATCAAATGTAACTATTTTTATATTTTTACGTTGACGGTGACTGCGCATCAGTTGACTTGACAGCTCGTGGCCTACGAATATTGCATAAATTCATATCGGTGGGTATGAGTTCACCTCGGGTGCAAATACAAACCATGGACTTTTTATTATTTTTAGTATTTCAAATAAATAATTTTAAAATGTTTATCTGTTGCATATATTCTGTAACTAGTGCAAAATGATTGTTCTTTATAGGATATAGTGAAACATTTTAATTAAAAACTACCTTTTTAATTAAAATTTTCAATCAAATTATAAAAAACATATATGATAACATTACCTCTGTATGCGAGTGATTTTTATAAATTGCCTTTTAAATTTTTCCGCGCTAGCAATTTTTAAAGCGATAAAATTTGAATGATATTCAAAATTATACAAAATTTAAGTTTTGAGCCTTACTGTAATCCAAACATTGGTATTACTTAACGTTATAACATTACAGTGAGTTTTCCATTTATATTGGTTTCCTTTAAATAATATAAGCTACCAATTTATTTTCACATATCTGGGGCGTGATTACACATATAGTTCCAGTACCTTTCCCTGTGACGGGTATGGTTTCCTAAGGATATCTTGTACTCAAAAAATCGCATAGCTTGGGTGGAGCTGAGGGGGCCCAATACGGTAACCCTCTACCCCTGGACTACCGTGACCCCATATGTATATTAATTAGGTAATCTACCGGTTCAGGTAGGTTTTTGGATGGACAAAACTATCAAATAAAGATTTTGTAACTCCAAACAAAACCCAATCCAGCAACCGACTCTACATCAGGTCCCTCTTCATCTCTGTGTAATTCCTTCCTCACTTCATCCCGTACAACACCCCTATCCTGTTCCTGCCCTTTCCTCGTTTGCCTAACATTCTCCCCTCTATTACCTTCTTCAACATTCCACTACCACTCAAAACGCCATTCATCCATATATATATAAACCATAAATACAGTAATCAACCCGAAGGTCGGTTTAGTAGGTGATGGTAGAGCTCACCCCTGTACCAAGCCAAACGGCGTGTGAATATTCACACATCAGGGTAGGGGGGCCAGTTCCTTTCCCTGTGCCGGTTATGGTTTCCCAGCATATATATATATACACATTCAAATACGAAGTCCCGCCATACGGCGCACAAATATTTATTCAAACATAGAAATAGGTATAAGGAAAGGGGAGATGAAGACACATAAAAGGCGAACACAGGAAATGTGGGGAAGGCGGTTTTTTGAGCAGATCACGAATGTAAAAATATTTCCTTAACCGGGATTTGAACACCGGACCTTCCACTTGCCGGGCGGATGTGCTACCAATATATTGTGTGTATATATATATATATACACAAACACACACACACACACACACACACACACACACACACATATATATATATATATATATATATATATATATATATATATATATATATATATATATATATATAATTTATGCACACACATATACATGTTTTTTCACACATATAGTCCTTTTTCTTGGGAAAGGTGGTACAGACAACTGAATATTTGATACCGAGTGAGTTTCTCTTTTTTTGGTGTTTCTGTGTTTTTTTTGTGTACTAGTGCTAATTCCATACACCATGTGTGTATATGTATGTATATTAATTAGGTAATTACCGGTTAAGGTTGGTTTTTGATATTGAACTTTAACGGAGATGCAAGATAGTGCTATCGAGCAAACATGACTGTCTCTGACTGAAACTGGACTGTCAGTCCCTTCTTTACACAGAGAATAGTGTTTTGATCACCGAAAATTCGGAATACGTGTGAGTTTCATTATTTATATGTTTCTCAGTGAATATTTTTGCTAGCTATCTCACTTAATCGTTTAAATTATTATTTTTTTATTTTTCAGATTACTCATTCTGAGTTTCAAGGTATAGAAGCCCTCTCCAAAAATAATGCTTTTTTAATGAATTTTGGATAAATTAAATTGCAATCCATATCCTGCATTGCCGATGTTTTATCAAGGTATATTTTTAACTAAGTTGTCAATGGAAAATTAATGACCTATATAACCAAGTCGATATTTGGTCAGCCCATGCTCCATTGCTGTTCTAATGCATGCTACCTGTAATCGTTTTTCGTGCCTTTTTTGGTGTCTGATGAGGTAAATGGTGGGAATCACTAAATAAGTACACACTTTAAAATTAATATTCAAAATTAATCTAATATGTAAAACGATAATACTGATTTGGTTATGTTTTCTCTTACGTTATGTATTGATACTTTAATCTTTTTTCTCCCTCTGTGAGGAATTTGTGACTTGGCTTAGAAATGACCAGGGCAACAAAATTAGAAGGACGTCTACTATGAACGAGATGTAAACGAGTCTTCATATGTTTATCAAAAGGTATCCTGAACATCTAGTGTGTCCTGTCATTTGGCAATGCTAATTCCAAAAACTACCGTTTTATCCCATATTAAGTTAGACGAAAAATGAAAAAAAGTACTTTCAAAAACACCAATTACAACCCAAAATGCCGTTTACTTGGTCATAAAATCTTTGTCAAGAGATATTTAAAAAACAGAAAACGAAGAGTATTAGTCTTATAGAAACTGTGTTTCATTAAACATGGATTTAAATGTAAAAAATCTCATATGTAATTTACGCCATCATTCATGATGATTTTTTCCTATATTGAAGTAATTTGGTTATTAATTACAAAATAATATATGATTTTCTGAAAATATTTCCCTTGTTTATTGTGGTATATGGGTCCAAGAGGCCTTGACGTACGAGAAAAAGCAAGGTCATTGTTTCCTTGCGAAGACTTTCAGCTCCGCGATGCGACGATCCTCTAACCCCCTTACATTGCCAACTTTACGTCAGCCCCATATTTCTATACGCAAAAGTGAAACCCTTCCCTAAAGCTCACCGCCATGGGACCCTAAGTGTCGTCATAGAAACTTATGCGCGTATCCTTAAGGACCTTTCGGAATCCGCCTACTAGGGAGTCTTCGAGTCGTAGCAAAGTCGCAGGCAAAAGTGTGTCGACGCTCAATGGATGTACTTCATAGAATTTTGAGGCATTGTAACAATATCTGAAATTAGTATATGTATATATATTTATATACATAAAACCAAAAGTCTTGTAGCCATTGCGGTCCATAGTTGACCAAATTCATTAAAAAAATAATAAAAAAATATATGCACATATATTATATATACAGAGACACACAAACTTTTACCTGAAATATCAAAATGTCCAATCAGAGATAAGAAGGTGCCCCTATTTATGAAAATGCAAACATGCACTTAGAAAGAAAATCCACTAATTTTTAAGAAACTCGGAAAAAATTCTACATTGAATAATGATAATTTCTTCAATCTATAAAATTGAACTGAACACATTGAAGGTCTGTCCCAAAAGTAGTAGGACTGAGTTGATTAAAACAAATATACTGCCATAATTGATACATTCACTCAAAAGTCTGCGATGGATGTTCACCTCTCGTACTCCTTCTGGAAGGCGGTATTCGGATACTGCTAAGCTCACTCGCCACGACCTGTTGTAACGCTCCCACCAGTCTTGATGACGTCATTTTGAAACGGATTTCAGACGAGGAAGACGAAGAAGTCTAGTGGCGTTTTGTCGAAAAAACATGGTCGGGAAGCTCTAGGCAAATCTGCGTGCGAGTTTCCTTTTGTTCTTTTGAGAGAACTCGCGCCTCCATCTTCGCATACATCTTTCTTATGCCCATGTTTTGGGTTTAAGTCTATGCGCATTACTTTAAGGGATACCAAGTCCATAAGAAACCACTTGAATATTGATTCTGAGATCCTTGTTCAATAAAGCCGGCACGTTTTGTGGTCGATGGGCGTCCTGAACCTTCGTCGTCTTCAACATCTTCTCTACACTCTTGAAACATACTGTGCCACTCAAAAACATCCGTGCTTACCTATCTCATACCCTATAAGCTTCCTTGAGAATGTTATGAATCTCTATCCCAGTTTTCTTAAGTTTCACGCACATATTAGTGGCATGGCATTGTTCCGAAAACGGTTCATAACCGTAACGGCGTCAAGTTACAGAGGTTTCACAAACGAACAATCCACACTCCGCAATGGCTGAGAGCCAACTGTCGTGTTGGTTCCCGGCCATTCCTGAGACTCCCCTCCCTTGACACCAATTAGAGAAACCTTAGCCTGTCCGTCCGTCTATCCGGGAAAAAATAAGTCATACTACTTTTGGGACAGCCCTTGTTTATTTGAAAATGTGTACACAGATACCCAAACATTATCATCAACTGCACACTAGAAATTCGTCAATTGTATCATTTCATAGCGAGAATGAATTGGAAAATACTTTATATGTTTCAGTGACACCTCGTGAACCACTCTTATAAATAAACATTTCATGCATTCATACATATCGCTATCCCTTCTCTGAAGAGAACGATAAATTCTTTACAATCAGTAATAGACTAAATAAATCGTCATTTTTTGTTTATTTGTTTTCACTAAATCATAGTTTTGGCTGATCGATACATAATAGTTAATCCTACGTTTTCCACAGACTATCCTATTTAACTAAGATACGGATTGCTTTCCTGAATGATTTTTAAATGAATAAACGTTGTTTGGTTGTGATGTATGACTCAAAGCGTTGCTCTTTAAGAAGAAGGGTACTCTATAATGTATTCTTTTCATAAGGTAATTATGAAGAAGACATAAAATAATAATACAGACGGAAATCGACTACAAACGATGATGTTCTAGACTTGGCAAATGAAGATGGAGTTTCAATGGGATTAATTCAAAGAAGGAAAAGAACCTGGATGCAGGGCACATTGAAGGGTAGTGGTATTTCGAGGATTATCGAATTATGGGGTGGAGAATGAGGGGTGTTACATCAGTCTTAATATTAGATCAAACACTCACGCAAATACATGAATGTCACGAGTATGGATAACAGTGCTGGTTTATTCACTATTTATATCTGTAAAAATTGTAAAATACATATGATACCACGCATCTAAAAACTGGAAAAAAACGGAATTCGCGGTTAGGAAAATGATCATCGACAAAAGTAAAATACCATAGCTAGATCAGATAAATTCCAATGATGGGTTACATTCTTCATACGCAACTTTATTCACTAACTTCCATCGTCATTCACAAGCGCAACAGACGCTGGGGGAACACATCGCTTTGGCGGCTGCCAGAGGATAGGAGTTCCCGTTTACGTCACCATCTCTTACACCCTGGCCCTCGTTCCCCCGTTTGTCCCCTCGGGAGGTAGCTACTTAATTCACTTCCCCGAGAATAAAAATACATCATTCCTCATCGGATTTCGGGAAAAATGGAACGTATCATCGAAAGGGGTTTGGGTGAGGGCCGAAGAGGGGTGTGGGAATTCGGTCGGGGATGGCGTGTGACATAAAAATGCGCGAGCTGGGTACAGAATGGTATGAGGGTCCTTCATCTCGTATTCGTCTCGCCTTCCTCTCCCCACATACCACCCCCTATCATCCCCTTCAATTCCACACTTCGGCTCCCTATGACCCATTCTCACCACTCACTCCAAGCCCAACACGCACTCACACAATCGCGTACCCACGCACACGGAGAGAAGATCCCTCCCCCCTTCGGGTAGACTGCTCCGGCGGAGCCGCCCCGCCCTTCCTCGCTCCCCAACCCTTCCCATCGTCCTTCCACGCCCTGAGCTCTCCCCCACCCGACCCTTCTCCTGGCGTCCCTCGCCAAACCCCCTAACTCCCCCACCCACACGCCATCCGGGAAGCCGGAGGCAGCGGTTTCCTTTCCCGTCTTGAGGACGGCGGACTGACTGCGTGCCATACACCACTCCGGGCTCATCCAGGCGTGGCCGCCGCACATGCCCCTGCGAGTGGCAGCCTTTAGTCGGTGAGGGCGCGGGTCGGGGAGGAAACCAGGGGAGAGTGGGTGACATGGGCCATGCTCGGGAAGGGAAGGTGGGGGCTCGGAGAAGCGAAAGGCTGAGGGAAAGAGGGAGGAGTAGGGGAGGAGGGCATAATGGTTAGTAAAAGGTGGTGGGAGAGAGGAGGTTGATGTATGGTTGGTGGGGGAAGGAGAGGCTCCCATTGTGTACTAGAAGGAAGTGGGAGTGAAGGCGAGGGAGAATAGGGAATCGGAGAGGGAGAGCAGTACCTATATGTCTCACTATTCTGGGTCAAAATGGTCCTGTGCAAGAGAACATGCTACATCGTAGATTTTTTTAGCCGTGATAATGTATCGCTGCGAATCAAGTGCTGCGGCATGGCTGGAAAAGAGATATCACTGTCTCCTTGCTCTTTTTTTGTACGTTTTGAGTAGAATTTTCCCACTTACATGTAAACTATTCACAAATTGCAGTTACCTTAATGTCTATAAATTTCGAGTAGTCTTCGAAAAATCCGTTGTTTCTTTCAAAGTACGTATATCAAGTCTATGAACGTTGAATGAATGTAACGGTACAAGTCTATGATTTTTATGGTAGTCGCTATGCGGGTAAGTTCACGTTTAAAAATGATGATAAAATGAAAAATGATCATAAAAATTGAAAACGAAATTTGAAAACTTATAAGTGACGGGAAAATCCAAGTACTTATCTTGTTAGGTTGAAATTGATTCCCATGGTCCCATATTATACAAACACACATTTCCTTAAAATGAATTTCTGAGAGACAATTTAGGCCTTGATTCTCACTGATGCACAACGCGTTTCTAGCTTGTGTATTATGGTGATTAAGGTTTGAGTGTTATTTCGGAGATAATTGTGTTAAGTATTATTAGAAGGATTTTTTTATCTTTTAAATATCCTCAACTTCAGGTGTGAGTTATAACGACAAGACTTTAATCCGACTTTGGCATAAATTACGGCCGGGCCACATGATTTTTATATTTTGAAATATTATGAGTGTAGAGTAAAATTACTACGGTTTGATAGAAAATTGAATTTGAAATATGATTTTCGTTCCTTCGACATTGCGGACGTAAATTTATGCACATCCTTTGATATCTTGCTGCGAGTTAACTTGCAAATGGAAGAAATGAAATATTCCGTATAGAATAGTTTTCATAAAATAGATGGTTCGTATAAAAAGTATAAGGAAAGTTTTCGGAAAATTTATTTATTTCAGATATTGCCAAAATGCCTCAAAATTCTTCAAAGTATATCCCTTAAGCGTCGACACACTTTTTCCAGCGGCTTTTCAGCGAATCAAAGGCTCTTTGGTTGGCGGATTCCGGAAGGTTCCCTGGTGTACCCATTCAAGCTTCTTGGACGGCACTTAGGATCCCATGGTGGTGTGTGTCCTTTGAGAGAGAATACCACTTTTCGGAATAGAAAATGGTCTGCTGGTGCCAAGTCGGGACTGTAAGGAGGTTGGGGAATTATCGTAATGTCGTCGGAGAAGGTCTTTGCTTGCAGAAACTCGACTCCGATATTGGTAGTCCGTCAGGACCTCTGGGACGAGCTTAGCGCAGATCATCGCATCGCCAAATTTTCAGTCATATTGGTGCACGCTGCCATCTTATCAATACCAATTCAATCTGCAATCAGGCATTCACTTAACCGAGGATCAGAATTCAGTACTTCACGCACGTTAGGAAAAAGTTATTAATCATTCTTTTTTACAAACCTTGCAAATCATGTACAATACACACTAAAATTTAAAAGCTGTTTAATTATTAGGAAACATGTAAATTCATTTTTAGCATTCGTATCAAGAGTGAATGAAAAATATATATTTATCTTAATTGAAATAAGTCATTGATAATGGTGTTTACTGTCATCATTACAATGCTAACACCATCTGCAGTTATGCGCACACCTAACCGTCGGTCAGATCTCAGCAATACAGCCACGTGTCAGGAAAAAATTTAACCGTTACTCTTTTATGCAAACCTTATAGCAAGTACTCAAATAATGAGTAAATGCACTCATCTAAAATGCGCTCTCATGGTAAAGTTACCTGACTAAATTTATAATGAAATAATACTAAAATAAATTGTGTGATAGTATGATATATATTGTCATTCAAAAATCCTTAAAAGATTTTAAGAAAACTGTTACTTATTGTGTGAATTGCCAAAAATTATTTAAAAATTCATACGAGTTTAGTGCAAAGCATCATGGTTAAATTGGCACAGTATTAAATAAAGTGGAAATATTTACATTTTTTTATTATTCTGTCTTTGTTTTGGATCCAAAAAAGAGTCATGTGACCGCAGTGTTGGAAGAGGTTACAAAGTTTTTAAAATGTTTTTATTGAGATCCATCTGCTTTTCATCTGAGATATTGTTCCGCGTCCAGTGAATGGTAGAAGGAATAAAAGGGCTGCAGGCATTCATTCGGTCACTATCCCATTTGTCGGGACAAAGGTATGCTTCCACTAACAAAAGGCTTCCAACATCTGAGGATCTGAAAAATTGCCTCTTCAAAAGGTAAGAAATACTACCTCAGTACAAGGAAGCGAGTTACACCCGTTCTATCAAATTCTACGATATGGGGACGGAATTTGAATACCTAAATGAAAATTATGCATGAAATAAGTTGAATTGAGATCTCTTAGGTTTCTTTATCCCTATCTTTCTACGATCATAGTAGTATTTAAGTGCCGATTTACATGAATACACCGTCGTGACTATTAATTGCACAAATGCTGTTTCTATACTACAATTTTGTAGTGTTGCATTGCTATTCCATACTATGTGACAGGTGATACTTATCGAGCAATTTGAACTATTAATCACATTCTAAGTTCGTTTCTGCATTGGCAAAAATTTCTGTAATTTTTTAAGAAAATTTTTGGCAACTGACTGTCTCAAATTTTATTATTGAATACCTTCACGAGAATAAATGTTCATAGTATGAGGGTAGGTTGAAAACTAATGCACATATGCTTGTGGCCCACAAGCAAAATGACTTTTAGAAACACTTCTGGTGTCATGTGGAAATAAAATTCCCAGTCAACACGTATGGGCTGATTTCAGGTCGTTACATTCATCTAGTGTATTTTGAGATGCGGATATATGGAGAAACGGATATATTGAGAGCACAGCGTGTTTTAGTGCTATGTCAACGCGAGTTAAACAGAGTTTTGTTATTGACAGCTGCCTTCACCTCATAGTCCGATGTGTAATAATTACCTTTGAGGTGTGTCTTAAGTTGAGAAAAATAATAAAAATTTAAAGGCGCAAGATCGGGAGAATAAGGAGGGTGTGGAATCGGTTCATGTTTCAGGTTTTGCAGAGCCTCTCCAGATGCGCGTGAGGTGTGTGGACGAACGTAGCCATGTTGCAAGATTATTGGCGCCAGGCTGCCTCTTACACTGTTTGAGATTCGCTTTTGACTTAATCGGCGGTCTTTTTTAATCAAATTTCGACGAGTTTACGATGTGTTTCGGCTGTGGCAGTGATCAGATGTGCACTTCGTGTTTTAGGAACAATTATGGCTTCTCCAGGCTCGCAACCACGAAATTTTACTACCCATCGATTTACAGTAGACCTATTAACAGCATTGTTACCATAAACAGCCTTTAAACGACGATAAATCTCTGGATGAGTCATTTTTTCACAAGTTCAAACTTCGATAACATCACTCGCATTTACGGGGCACTATAACAAGTCTCCATACTTCCGCTTCTCAAAACACATCGGATGAATTTAATGACCTTAAACCTGCGTATGCGCATTGAAGGGGAATGTTACTTTCTCATGTTACCAGAATTCCTTCCGAAGGTCATTTTGTTTGTGGATTAGAAGCACGTGTGCATTAGTTTTTAGCCTACCCTCGTATACGCAAAATTAAATTTACGAAAAGACGGGAACTTTAAGGAAGAATGCCGTATTTTACATGTTACAGGTATTTGATGCATTGATTTTTGCACAGATATGCGGTTTTAATAGGAAAGAAAAATATTCTAAATTAAAATATGAATTATATTTCGTCTGTAAACATTATTAATTTCCCATTTTAAAAGCCTTAAACGAAGAGAAAAACAACAAGCCCGAATTTAGAAAAAGGAAAAGTTTTTCAAAAGACCCTTTCGGGTATATATATATATATATATATATATATATATATATATATATATATATATATTTATATATATTTATTTATATATATATATATATATATTTATATATATATATATATATATATATATATATATATATATATATATATATATATATATATATATATATATATATATATATATATATATATATTTATATATATTTATTTATATATATATATATATTTATATATATATATATATATATATATATATATATATATATATATATATATATATATATATATATATATATATATATATATATTTATATATATATATATATATATATATATTTATATATATATATATATATATATATATATTTATATATATATATATTTATATATATATATATATATATATATATATACATATATATATATATACATATATATACATATATATACACACATATATACATATATATATACATATATATATACACACACATATATACATATATATATATATATATACATACATATATATACTTATATATATAGTATATACATATATATATATATACACACACATGCATAGATACATAAATGTGTGTTTGTATCATCTAAGTATTTCCTTCTTACAAGTAAATACCATTCTGCCCACGCTAAAACATGGGACCCGCCATCCGCTTCCTCAACTTTCCCCGCGGGAAATATCCCACCAGCCTCAAGCGATCATTAATCCTGGCCATCCCGGTCTGGTCATCCTAGCTCGGCAATCCCACTGGCCACCCCTCGTGGCCAATATCTCGGCCAAACCCTACTGACCGGGTGAAGAGAGCGCAATTTGCCAAGGATAAAACGGTAGCGGCGTCACGAACGTGGAGAATTGGGGACCCAAACCTACATTACCACCAACCCTCCCGCATCTCACCGATTCCGCTCCCGTCCGCGTTTGAGATACCGGGGTCGACCGCATTGTCCGCACCGCTGTGATAATGGGCTATGGCTCTCATCGGTTTTCTTGGGAAGTCGCGGGCCGGCTGATTTACAAAGAAACAACTGAGAGAATGGGGAGACATACGATCTCTAGGACGAGTTTGTGGTGGATAGGAAAGGAGATTTCATGGAGTGGGGACCGGATAGGGACCAATCTCCTGGATTGCATAGGATTGATAATACAAGTGAGGAAACGATGGCCCTAGTGTGAGGCTGAGAGAGGGGTCCGATGGAGATGGGGGCCTAGGATGAAATTTTTCACAGGAGGTAAATTTTATCAATGGAAACCACAGCACCTATCACATTTCTATTATGATTCATTTCCTGGGCGCTTTAACGCTTTTTGTATCAAATCTCGTCCGCGGGATTTTTTTCCAGGAGCCTACTTACACGTAGGATGCTGAGACATCTCTAAGTTATCATACGTCAGTGAGGGTTGAAAGGTGTTACCTCAAATGTCTACATATTACTATCTTTCATCAATGACGAAAAACTGTTCATTTCTATCCATCATTTTGTGGGATTAGTATTCTGTTTAGATATCTGCGAGTAATAAGTTAATATTGCCCGGGTTAATTTAAAATTTGAACAGGTTTAAAGAATATATCTATAAGAGACAAATTTTGACATATATGACACTTGAAATATAATTTCCTGAATGTTAGTCACAAATTATAATTTAGGTAATATTCAAATATATCCCTTGAATTTTTGCTGTAACACGAAATTCTGATACATTTTATTAATATTGAAGAAGATCATTCAAAATGGCAATATATAATCCAATTGAATGAGGCCATCACATTTTCAGTGGAAATGAATTATTTCTGCAATAACTTTCAACAGTGATACTACAAGTATAATAGTGTTCAAAATGAAAAGGGATAAGGAATATATACCCCTGAAGACCACAAATAAAAAAGTTTTCTTAAAGTTTTTTCAGATCAAAGAATAATTTATACCTTTTAGAGTTAATTTCCCACTGCATAGAGTATTGAATTTAAGTGGTGGAAAAGTTACACTTTCTTTAAACTCACTGTGCTATTTGGGGAAGTGATAATTACTCCTGTTAGGGTTACCCATGCCAGAGATGTCGAAGACTAGAAGCTAGATGAAAGGTAGTCCGCACAGAATCTGTTCCTCAATGAGACTACTGCAAAATCGGCAGACACTAAGTAGGGTGGAACTTTGATAGCTCACGTTAAAAGCTTTTTTGAGAAAGTTAACGTGAAACTAAATCTAATATATCTCATGATATCGTGATGAAAACATTATGAGACTAACTCCTGCCAACTATTGGGCTCGGCCCACTGAAAGAGAAAATGATTTTGCGGTCGTCATTACACTAAATCACTAAAAGTGGAACAGACGTGAGTAGCAGGAGATATGGCACAGAGAAGTATCAAATCATATCAAATATGGACTTGGAAACCAGAATAGAGGACGATAGGACGATTTTGAAGAGAAGAAAATTAGAAAATCTAATTTGTGTTAGAGAAAAAAGAAACGTTTAGAAAATAATTTAGCTTTTTTCTAGAAGTAAATATTTGTCAATGGATTTCTAATCTTTATATCTAATATCCCAATTCGAGGAATGAAAGTAGAAAGTGCATTTATTCATCTACTTAGCAGCAACACAACCATAAGGAGAATCCAGAAGAATATTTTATCTGAAAAATTGAAGAATGACGTAGTATATAGAATAGCAAACTAGATGTAGCTAATATGAAAAACACTAAAGCTAAGAAGAATCAGATGGGTTTTCACACAGGAAAAAATGGATTAGTTAAAAAAATAATAGAAACTTTAAAGAAATATCATGCGTGCCAACAGCCCAACAGGCAAGTGCAAAAACAAATCAATGGTGACCTTAAAACAGATAAGCTATCAGGGTGTGAGATACTAACACTAAATAGCGAAGAATAATGGGTAGTAGCAAAACAATCTTAGGACTGAAATACGAATAATGATGTCGGTGAAATGGTTTCGGTGCAATTTACCGGCAATAGGTGGAATTAGTTATCCTCCTAAAAACAACGTTTGTACAAATGCATGTTAAAACTTTGCTTTCACGGGAAGGAATTCAAAAGATGACAGATATATGAGTAGAAAATACTACCATTTATATGAGGCGAAGTAGAGTCTTTCTCGTTTTATTTCTGCGATCGCGGTAGGGACACGTATTGTCTCCGATTGGAAGATACGGAAAAGTATTACAAAATAAATCGAGTAACGTATTTTTTTCTGGGAAATTAATTGAAAATGCAGAGAAAAAGGATAAGACGAGCGGAAAAAGAGGTTTGAGGCGAGAATACCTCGAAGTATTTTCCCGACGGTGGCCATCAGAACAACAAAGAGAGATGGTGTATTCTGGACGGATATGAAGGCAAAATAAAAGTGTTCCAAACTTAAAAAGATTTCGGTCACTTAGCTACGATAATATGAGAAAGCGGCGGCTCCTTTCCCGGGAAGGGCAGTTAGCGGGGGTAGTCGAGGGACAGGATCAAGAAGATACTAGGATGTGGGTGATTATGAGGGGGCGACGGTGGGTAACGGTCTGAATAGAGGTGTGCTACGAGAGGCTATAGACGCCAGACATGATGGACGGTGGAGATGGAGGGAAACTTAATGATTTAGCCTCCTTATTAATTTAATCTTCGAAATAAATGGAAATCTCTGACAAGCTTGAATGTCAGAAGCGAATGAATTTTGAAACTATATTTCTACGGCCCTTTAGTTCCCACACGAACAAGATCCACTGGTATGAAGTGAAGAGTAGCTCACGCTTAGGTGTTTATGAAGAAGAGGCAACTAACGCGTTTATAGAGTCTTATGTTGCAAACTAGGAAGTAGCTTCATTAAATGAAGAACATTATGTATTTTTCCACTGTTCTTTATTTCGGTACTACTAGTGTCAACGCTTAGGCGTCACCATCAGGTACTTGATTTTACTTGAAACTAGAAGTACCAAAATAAAGCACTGAGGAAAAATGCATTGTGTTCTTCATTTAATGAACATGAACTTCCACAAAGTTGAGCCAAAAACCATCGAATGCGTAGGATATAGCTTGGCGAAACGTTCGTACGTAGGTGGACAATCAATTGGTCCGAGGCATACGTAGAGCGTTTAAATAGTGGACCAGCGAAGAATTGAAGCCTTTGAAACATGGTGCTGAAGGAAAATTTTCAGAATTCTCCTCCAGCATTTTTCATAACCAAAATTGAGATTTCTCCAAAATATCAAACCTTGTTTTTAATAAAATATTTTGTTTAAAAAAATACATATACATCCCTAGAGAAAGGTGCTTTGGCCACCAAAAGTTTGAAAACGTGTAAATTTCATTTGTATATGTTGCTCTGTTTTTGTTCGCTAGCGCTATCGCGTCGTATCTTCTTTTAATTTATTATTCACATTTATGAGACTTTCCTTCGAGACATATATATATACACACACACACACCATTAGTTTGTGTTCGCTAGATCACATAGCGCTAAATTAACTAAGTCTATGCTGACCTATCGTAACGTGACTTTCTTTTATCTCCTAATGAAATTAAAGGCCTTCCTTCTTTATGGAAGTGAGAAGCTGATGATAGATACCGCATCATCGAGGAGTGAGCAAGTGGAATCTTTCATTTACCTGGGAAGCAGTATAACAATGGGAGGATAATTTCGGTGGATCTTAAGCAAAAAATTGCTGAAGTACAGTTGGAGCTCATGAAGAAGAAGCAACAAATATGTTCAAAGAGCTTGAGGTTGTAAAATAGGAAGCAGTTTTAAAACAGAGTATTACAAAGCATGGAACCTCACGGGTCAGAGACGAGGAGCATTGGTAAAGTGGGCCCGAAAGGATTGAACCTTTGAAACATTGTGCTGAAGGAGAATATTGTAGAATAAATAGAACTATAAAGTGAGGACCAACAAAATACATAGGGAGCTGAAGAGGAATGATAAGATAAAGAAATCTACGGCGAAGAACAACTATATGGATTTGATACACCTTGAGTGATAAGGAATTAGTTAGAGACATTATTTAATATTAAACTGAAGGTAAGATATTACAGGAAAGCCAAGATTAATGTATATATGACAAATAAAGAAGGACATAAAACAAAAAATCTATCTCTTAATTTTCTAATCAGACCTGACAAAATCAGTATATGCATTTCTTCAGCCTATACTCCGGTAATCATATTGCAAGCAAATCAGATACAGAAGAACAAATCGGTTGCACTATGTCTAATGCAACGGTAACGGTGCATGAGCAATACTATTCTACAATTCTCTGCTTATTCACATACACTATGGCCTTTACTTCAACTTGATATGCAATTCCAGTTTCTGAAAGGAGATTTAACAAGAACAGTGTTTATTAAACTAATTTTTATACCTTCTCCGAACATATATTTTACTCTAATATATATATATATATATATATATATATATATATATATATATATATATACATATATATATTATATATCACACAACTTTATCTTTAAGCCCTCTATTGATAATACCTCCATCTCTAATTAAACCAAATAATTGAATAAATTTGACGGATTAAATTAGGAACTTTTGTTTGCTTCAGTGCTCAGGAAGGGCTTCAGTAACTATTTGCTCATTGGGAGGAAGGCGTTATGTCACAAGAGGCAAGGCAATTATTCCCTCTATTCCCGGACGATGAACAGGTACACACGAGGTCCTGCTCCTTCGCCAAACGCCCCCGAGGGCTGTGAGATCTCACTCTTGCCTCGAATTTCCTCGCTAAGTCCCGAAAGGTAGCAGCCACTCCTGGGAAGTTGAGCCATTGCACTATGTGGTAAACAGTAATATATCTATTTTCACGCGTCATGAAGCAAGGTATATGATCTGACGATCGAATAAACACAAGAGTGATTATAATGATCACATACCCTCAATTAAAAAAGATGAAAAATATTGCGGGAGGTCAACGGGGTAAATTACCAGTGAGTATTAGGGAAAAAATATCGTTTAAGTCGGCAAGATAGGATAGCTAGAGGTAATAGAGGCAACCGCGCAGTCACAATTGGTGCTTTAATATGCATGATAGTGTTCTGGAGAAATTTGGCTCGCGACAATCGTAATCAGGAACTGAGCAGTCTCCTAAGAGGATGAGCGAGAGTAGTATGTGTGGGGTACTGGCATTCCAAGCAAGGAAAACGATGTGAATATGTTATGGACAGAATATAGTGTAGAAGCCCTAAATAACGTCCAGAGTCACTGATTTAGAACTTGATAAAATTCATATCGTACCACCATTTTTTGAATTATTGACTCTAGACTTTAAAAGAATCTCGTGTAAACCGAGGTCATGAGTGTAAATTTAGTAATAGTATTTCTATATAAGAGGTTGGACAATTGACCTCTCACCTTTACAATCTCCTCATTTTAACTATTAACTGAGCGCCAGGACCTAAATGTCTTATCCATACCAAAAAAAGGAAAGAAATATTTGCACTTTTCCACAGATTTTGGAAAATCTGTGGAAAAGTACAAATATTTCTTTCCTTTTTTTGGTATGGATATTAAATACTTCCACGAAGTGAAGCCTGAAACAGTAGCATATACTAAATGTCTTAATAATTGAATATTTGAATAAATAAGTAAAGATTCGATTACATTTTGAATAAATGTAATCGAATGGAATAATTTGGAATTGGACCATGGTTACAGTAATTCTTCTTCATACCATTGTATAGCATTATTAAACCTTCTTTTGAAGAACTGCCGCGACGCTGGGATGAGATTTAGACTAATCCGGCATTTGGACTTCAATACTAAACAAGGTTTTAGCTATTAGGGAAGGTGACCGGCATCTCAGATTAACCTTCTGCGCCATTTGGTGTGATTAGGAAATTAGACAAGGGTTTAAATGTTCTGGGAATGAAGTAAAGGTATAAAGAAACTCATGAGTCAGCATTAATTTGCTCTTAACGATGGGTGCCAAGGAGTCAAAAGATTCTCCATACGAAGGACGGCGGACGGCTTAAGGTGCTCTCCACAGAGCACCCCTAGGAAGGATCGAGATAACACTGAAATTAGGACTTCCATCTCCGGGATTCAAACCTGGACCTCAAAACTTTGTTTTCGAACATGAAGCGATGAAACTTTGTTTCGTGAACTCATGGCGCAGAGAAAGATGAAACCTATATTTGGGGGCACCACCATGGGATGGGGAATACCTGTTGATTTTAAGTCAAGTGATACTCTGATCTGCATTCATGATCAAACTGCTTGAGGAAAATCTAGTTAGGTCAGAAAAATTTGGTCAATCATGCTCTGGGTAGAGCACCAGAAAGCCATAGAATCAAAAGTATGTCTACGAATATACCATTCCCTGTGTCAACTATGATTTTGGCGGTCTTGCCACCAAAAATTTAGGATTACGAGTGAATATCGTTTTTACGTGTCTTTCTATTAATTGTTGGGCAGAGCTATCTCGCTCCTTCATTTGAATCATTACTCACATCCGTGAAAAAAAAAGAAAAAAAAACTATCAAATGCACGAGAATTCAGCTGAGGCCAGGAAAATTCGTCACAGACAAATACTGACACTGGGGATCTACAAACAGTGGTGTAGTCTACACCCAACGTCCATTATTAGTATATATCAGTATCCACTCCATAAAATTCAAGAACCCTCAGACTTACCCATGCTGCTTTCATGGCCCTATTGACTTAAGCTGTCGTAATCTTTCTCTAGTAACCATTACTGATGCCTTCAGAACATGGTAAGTAGATAATAAAAGAGTTATTTTCAGATGTTATTGCGACTAGTAGGAGGGCAATTAGAACGCAGTTAATGAAAAAGGGTTTTCGGAGAGAAAATGTAGATAATTATTTACATTATAAAAGAACGACTTTGCTTGGATTAGTATACTATAATCATAATTCTTATTTAATAACAACAGGGAAAGTTATCATAACAATTTGGATAAGTTTTTATCATGCAATTATGGTTACCATTTAACCGCTAGCCATTGAGTAATGCCCTGAATTCTACTACAAATACCTATTTATCTGTAACTGATTTTATGAGAAGCCTGAACAAAATATACATACTTACATGTATCTTTATGTAGTAATGTATCATCGTTTTCCTATAATTTTCAAACATGAACAGGGTTTATCTTTTCAATATTCAGATAATTCATTAAACGGACGAAATAAAAGAAAAATACAACTCTTGTGATTTCGAGTTTATAAATGTGATGAATTATATTAATTAGTCTATAATCAATTAATCTTTTGCACAGAGCCATCTATTTCTTCGAATATATTCCCTTTGTAGCTAGTATTAGTAAGAACATATTTCCGAAAGAAGTTATGTCCCAGTTATTACGTCATGACAATTCTTTTGAAATACCAACGATTATATAAAAATGGTAAGCGATATTTTTAATTATAATTACAGTGATATATTTTTCATAATGAAAAAAACTATTTAAACGACTCTCTTTCATTTAAATATAATTAATATAGTTTGATAAGGTTATGCAGGACACGAGACTTACAGCATGCTATAAGACGAAACGAAAGGACGACGAAGCTAGAGAAACAGAATCCCAAAGGATATGAACCCAACGAATCCTACAGCATGTTTGCAAGAAAAGTTTAAATGTTTAACACTCAGAGCAGGAATTTTAACAATTGATTGCTTCACTTTTTGAAATTTATCTTGTAAGGACATTTGTAGAGTAGAGGCGACCGACTTGAAGAAAATAGGACTCAGCTAAATTCTGCATGCTAAATTTGGAATCGTTTGAAAGTACAGGTAGGCGACCAAAGCACTCCTGCCTCTTATAGGGATAACATAAAGGTAGGGTGAGATGAAATAAAGTATACACCTTTCCTATAACTGATGGATAAAACTTTCAAAAATAAAAATATGTACTCATTTAAAAAAATATTGATGCTTGTATATAGGTTTTGTTATCTATGTTTGAAGAGCTAAGCAACATCTTGGACTTAAGTATGGTCACTTGTTTTATAAATTTATCTTTTATAGCCTTGGTCGCAACACTCATGTAACATGCTACAGAATTGTTGTAAAAACTATATGCAATTAAAATGTTTATCACTCCAGGAACATTGGATTCTGAATGACCGAATGGATATAAGTGTTTTTAACAGCGGTTATTGGTAGTTGTTGAGAAAACATGAATGTAAATAAGATAGGACGAACGAATAACGGATGGCCATTTTTATATTATTAAATTATTTCTGTATTATTTTGGTTTCCTCAAGAGTCAAATTGTCTTTTCAACTTATAATTAACGCCATTTTCTCAAAAGTGAACATAAAGACTAGTAAGACCAAATAATTATTCTTTTTACATTCATAAGCATCCGCGTTTGAGTTCACACCAATTTAAGAGATATAATCATTATTGGTACAATTTATTCAGCACCCTCCACTAAACCTTTTCTATCCTAGTAAAATCTCGTAAATATGTGACCAGGGGTTTGGTGGTAGAAGAGACTCCATCGTCTTAATCTCCCCCAAAATAAAGACGATTGTCTTTATCATCTATCCTATAAAACTCAACTCTTTTTTACGAACCTTGGAATATTAAATAAGATTTTTAGTTTTAATAATCTCCTGTACATGCGAGATTTCTATTAGGTTATCTTAAAAAATTGCAGGCTTAACAATAATTTTTAATGGAATTTATTTTATTCTCATAGCTCTTATCTTGGGTATACATGTTTTATATTTAAGGAATACCCATACAAATTGAAATGAATGCCTCAAAACTAAATTATCTTATTCTTCATCTTTCTTCATTTCATCTTTCGCCCTGCTCTTTTCTTGCTAATGAGATTTATCTAAATCTCTTTTTCGGTTCCCTGATCTTCTCTCCTCTGGTCTTTCATTAATTTTAAATATTTTTTGGTAATATTGACCATTCAATCTGCTTTATGGCTACAGTCTATTTTATCAATCAACGCCTATTTATCAATTACTTTCATTATTGTGTTATGCTCCCATGTGTTACAATCCCTTCCTCTGCCCCTGTTTTTCTACACTTGATTTTCATCCCCTCAATCATAACTCTATTCTCATACTTTTTTATTGCTTTTTCGATTCTGTGAGCTAATATTGGTCTTCTAAATGATATGTTTAATCTATTTTATGAATTTACTCAGTATTCAGGGATACAATTTGATTTTTCGCCGAATTAAGCATTAAGCCTATAAAAAACGGTAGTGCCTACGGAAATGGTTCACTTATACTTTCAACGTAAGTAATACTTTCAGAACTTGGAGAAGTAGTAATTCGTGAAACGTATAGTAAGGCATCCAGGTATAATAATTTTGTGTTTCCAAAATAATATCGGTGAATATGAAGTAATAAATTTTAAAACAAAAGAGGTCTTACATACGATTTATTTGAAATAAAAAATTGGACCAGTATAAGAAAATCGTAAAGCCATTTTCACTATCATTATCATGATTTCCATTTCGATGTCTCTTTAATATTTGTCCGGACTCCTCAGTAATTTCCCAGGTTTGTTCTTTAGTGTAAACGTTTCTTTTGGGTTCATCCTCCCTTTTCTCCTATCTTTCTCGAAAATCTGATCGCTTACAGTGATGCCTTCTGTACCTATAATCTTTGCCTGGGATTCTGTAATCATATCAATCAGATTAACAATGAGACTCGTAATTAAATATATTTTTTCATCAATTCCACCATTTGTGGTCACCTTTGATGTACCTCTGGAGAGAATAAGAATTCTACTCCCGTAAGACGACAAAAACTTGATATATCAGGAAAGGAAAATACAATAATTGAAGAAAGAGAGAGATTAAAAACTAGTAAAATGATATCAGCAAAAATTAGAAGGGCATTAAAGACTCTAATTATCCTTCGAAAAGAAAATTTTAAAAAAATCCTGGTGCTCGACGAATGATTTCAAAAGTGAAACTAGAGCAAGTTGAATCCATTATTTCCCTACACCGCAAAATAGCTTTGGATGGAAATGTTTGACGAATATAAAAGAAAGAATAGTTCAAGCTAAGAAGACTGCAATAAGATTATATAACTATTTTTTTAAAGACGTTGAGGTTCCGAAGAAGAAAAAAGTTCGTCAACATGTTCAGCCTGCACGGATATGAGACATGGCATATTGTTGTGTGTAAGTGGACCAGGGAAAATAGAAGCTTACGAAACATTGCGATGGAGGGAACTGCCGAATAAAACTGGAAAGACAAACTGGGGAACGGGGATATATATATATATATATATATATATATATATATATATATATATATATATATAAACATGCGTACATATACGAGGTCTGTACATTAAGTAATGAGACTGGTAACGTAGCGTTCGATCTAGCAACACTAGAGGCGCTGGGCTTCGAGGGGCGGCAGGGAAGCACGTGATCCTTCCTCAGTACAGATTTGAACTCGCTCGAGTCTTTTCGCTATTCGTAGCGACTTTTTCTGTGAAACAGTTATTCTATTGTTATCTAAAAATGAGTGACATGAATTTCGAGCAACGGTGTCATCGATCTGATTTGGTTTCAAACTTGGGCACAGTGCAACGAAAACTCTTGCTAAATGTCAGCAGACCTACGGAGATAGTGTTTTATCAAGAGCCCAGGTTTTTCGGTAGTTTAAGACATTTTCAGAGGGAAGAGAGTCGATTGAAGATGAACCAGAACGCGGAAGGCCTTCAAGTACCGATAAACATGTCAATCCGGAATCTTGCGCGTTCAGGTCGTTGGTTAACAGTCAGAATGATAGGAGAAGAGTTGAATTGGATTCACACCACCATTCATTAGATTTTGACCGATGAATTGGAGATAAATATCTGAGCAAAAATGATTTTAGAAAACCGTTCGCAAGACCAAGAGGACATCAGGAGGGAAAGGTACCATGGAGTTTGGATTTGAATGCAAATGACCCCCATTTTCTGGAACGTGTCATTACTTATGACTAGCTTGTGTGTATGAGTACGACCCAGATACCAAGCACCAGAGCTTGGAGTGGCAAACTTCAACCTCTCCAAAGCCTCAAAAAGCAATGATGAAGAAGTTGAAGATCAAATGCATGCTGATTTGTTTTTTAGATATCGAAGGAAACGTCAACGAAGGGTTTCTACCTCAAGGCCAAACGGATTCAACAATTTTACCTGGAGGTTCTCGAAAAACTTAAAAAAAGGGTCATTCATGAAAGACCAAACGTCATGCACAACTTGGTGATGCATCACGATAATGCTCCTTGTCACAAAGCAATGTCAACAAACGAATTTTTGGCCAGTAAAAATATTCCTGCGGCTCCTCAGCCTCCTTATTTGCCTGGCTTGAGTCCTTGTAACTTTATTCTCTTCCCGAAGTTGAAAAATCACCCCAAGGGAACTCATTTTGGAACAGTCGAAAACATTCAATCGGCTGTAACCTACAAGCTGAAGGCTCTTCCAGTATCGGAGTTCCAGCACTGCTATGAGGAGTGGAAGAAGTCTCCAGCGCTATGTCGCTTCAGAAGGAAGTTATTTTGAGGGTGTCAATATAAAATTATAATTCTATTTTGATGAAAAAAATTTTTAAAGCATTACGTAATTTACACACCTTGTGTGTGTGTGGAATATATATATATATATATATATATATATATATATATATATATATATATATATATATATATGTGTGTGTGTGTGTGTGTGTGTATATATACGTATATATATAGTACATATATATAACGGTAGTTCAGGGGTAGACGGTTGGACTACTGACTGGAGAGTCGAAGTTCGATTCCCCGGTAAGACTCTCTGGACACCTGCAACTCCACACAAGCTATGTGTTTTTTCGGCTAACAGATCTTCCTGGGAAACCATAACCGACACAGGTAAAGGAACTGCCCCTCCTACTCTGATGAGTGAATTTCACACAACACCGGGGTTAGTACCGGGTGAATTTTATCATCACCTACCAAACCGACCTTCGGGTTGAATACTGTGTTTATGATTATACATAAATAAAAGATCAAGCCACCTTTCACAAGGAAGAGAAGGACGGACCTTCCTTCTCTTCCTTACGAAAGGTGGAGAAACTTCATGATCTTTTATTATTTTATTAAACTTCATGAACGGATTTATAAGTCAAATGGCCACGAAAATAACTAAAATATTTCATTCCAAGGGATGATGTTAGAAAAGACTGCAACGTGTTTAACTATTTCCGATTTTTTTCTCTTTTTTGCAATATTTTTTCTTTGCTTTCGAAATAAAAATCACTTGTAAAATACTGTTTTTGTTTCTGCCGAAATATCATTGAAAACCCACTATTTTGAGCGTCGCTTTGGACTTGACACTCAGATCCTTATGAATACTATTTTAATAGCCGAGGTAAAAAGACACAATGTTATTAAATTGAGTACATTCACGATAAAATTTTAGTCATCTAAAATAGTAATTGAATTTCTCCAACGGTGAAGAGTACATATTTTTGAAATCAATATTTGTGCGTTCATATTTCCTTCAACAGCCCATTATTTAAAAAAAAACCACCAGTGATTAAACTGACTTAGGGCGGAAGTAAATGTTTTTTTTGAAAGGCGTGAGAAAAAATGAAGACAAGGGCAAAAAAAGGTGGTATATTACAAACGGAAAAAATAATTGAATCTATGCATCAAATTTAATGCTATGCGTCTGTTTTTATTCATTGCATGCTTCTTATTTTGAAGTAACAGTGTACAGATTTTCCGTTCATTACATTATAAAGTCTACGAGAGAAAACGGAATTTTTTCATTTAATTTTGAGAAATTGATCGATGGCAGATATTATTATAGTGCCCATGTTTTCTATTGCGAAGTTTTTAAGTCTTGAAAAAAATATGCTATATTTATTTTAGTCAAAATGGTGTAAAATTCGGTAGAAAAATTTCCGTTGTCTCGTTGGGAAAATAACCAGCAACAGGGACATGGACTGGGAAGAGGGAATGGAACAAGCGTGATAATTGAGCAGATAAAGACTCAATTAGGAAAGAGAATTGAGGGAAGAACAAACAATGCACGGTGTTAGAAATGAAGTGGTCGTGAGAGCAGGGCAGCTAGTTGGACCGAAGAACAGCCGC
This sequence comes from Hetaerina titia, assembly GCA_037158775.1. Classification (NCBI taxonomy): domain Eukaryota; kingdom Metazoa; phylum Arthropoda; class Insecta; order Odonata; family Calopterygidae; genus Hetaerina; species Hetaerina titia. Next base: position 72,407,868 of record CM073779.1, read on the forward strand.
TCTTGACAAAGGCGAACACGAAGAATGACAGCAAATGGTCTGAAATGCCATTGATTTCCACAGCTCTCTTATCCCTCTCGATGAAACTCTCATTGCTATCTCTTAGGTCCCTTATTCCTGCCAAATATATCTCACTGCTACGAAGCGTTCTAATTAGTGACCAAAAGTAGCGCAATATTAAACTTCCAATGCAATGCCCCTTTGTGTGAACAAAGCGGATCGCTCCAACTATTCGCTGAAACTCCACGATTTATTAGACCGCTTTGAAAAATTCACTGAATAAAATTTTCTCAGGCCATTTCCCTCGTCCGAAAAACCAAGCCGGAACTAGGAATTTGCATTTTACTTATTGGAAGACCATTTGATTCACCATAGAAATATCTCCATGAGCAATTTTTAAGCTTAAACCTTGTTCGAGAACATTAATTTGACCAGCATATATGCAAAGAAAGCGGTAACTATTGAAAATAAGTATGAACAAAAAGTTGGAATTTTCCTCCCCCAAAACCTTTCAGTAGCTCAACTTATGAAACAACGAATATAGGAAATAATTTCATCATAATAGGTAAGAGTATTTCGAACATAAATGATTAGACCGACTTCATCTACGCTCATCTCATAATAGCTGCTGTAATGGCACACTTCAAATTGAGAAATATTTCTAAATATTCGCATTGATCACTCATAGAATAATCAAAACAAATATTAAGAAATATTTCCGCACAATTCTTTCAAATATGTTCAACACCTTGAAAATGTGCCTACGGTGCAATAATATCATTTTACCATCGGTACACCCGCAAGGTGAAATATCTAAACGTCAATTTCTGAGTAATAATGATGACTTGAGTTGGGTTCCCTCAACTTTATTGTCAAGATAATGAAGTGTATAAGGAGAGTAGCATTCCCATGATATTTCTTAAGGCTACCCTCCGCAACGATTTAAATGCCATAGAAAGTTTAAATTGATGCATACGTTATGTATTCGGCATAACAAATATTAACTAGTAATAGAAAACAAAAACTATTTCAATGGGTATGTATCGAGTTCAAATCATTTGACGGTTCAGAAACCTTATTATATCACATAAAATGTTTCATAAAATGTCTCATGTTATTTTCAATAAATATGAAAAAGCTTCTTAGCATAAATCTAATGTGAACACAAAAGAAGAAAATGAGGAATATTAGGCTACAAACACGCAGACTCTAAATTTCCGATTGTAACGGAATTCGAAATGAAAGCTAGATAAGTTTTCCTTTTACAATCAAAGATTGATCACAGCACAATAATTCAAAAACATCCTTCCAACCGCAAATAACTCGGCATTATTTATTCGTTAAAAGATATTTATTTTACGGAAACGAGGATTTAACCCGCCTGAATAACTATTTCTATCCTAAAGTTTGTCATTCCGGAATTCGTAATACACGACAATGAGCGGGACAAAAACTCATAAGCAGCCAAAACCATGCGACGGGAATTCCCCAAAACCCCGCGAAAAACGATTAAATCCACTCACACTCGTACCTCAAGCGCCTGGCGCTCCGCAGAAAACTTTCCAGACCGCAGAAACAAGCGCGTAAAAACACTGTCCCCGCGCGGCGCACTTGACGATTTCCCCGCTCCCTGCGTTTAAAAGAAGAAAAGAAGTACCCAAGAATAATAGTACTTACCGCCTACGAAACACGAGACGAATGCTAGGCCGAGGGTGAGGGTGGTCGCGGGACGCCCACAGTGGAGGATCCATGGAGGAGGCATCTTCACCGCAGGCTCCGTCGGCCGCTCTCGGCGAGATTTGCGTTGCAGGCCGGAGCGGCCGGTTCCTCTCAGCCTGGGAGGTCTCCGAGCCATCCCATTGCCTGCAGTCGGGACCGTCGTCGCTGCCTGTGCTCGCGGCGGCGGTGTCTACCGCGGGATCCGGATCGTCCGTCTTCACGCCGGCGCTACCCTCGGTGTCTGGGTCTAGTGTGGTGGTTAACGGAGAGCGTCGCTGTCTGCGATGCTCCAACGTTGAAGTCAGGGGGAGGACTGCGCGAGTCCCGTCGTGTCCGCCGCTTAGTCTGGTGCGCAGGTAGGGGGCGTCGGGCATACGAGGGGTGGGAATAGAGAGGGGGTATTTTTGGAGAGAGGGGACTCGGTGGGGTGGGATGGCGGCGGGGAAAGGGGTACGAGGAGCGGACGGAGCAAAGGGGTGGGAGGGGTGTTGGGGTGCCGGTCGGGAATTCGAGGAATCTCCTTATTGAGGATGGCGATGGGGGAAGGGGGGCGAGGGAGGCTGCGGCCGAGCAATTCGGCGCCTCTAGTGGATGGCTACCGCCCTCCCGAAAAACCCCTTGCCTCCTCAGACCCCGAACCAGGGGTGGAACACGAGGCCCACCTAACCCCCACCCCGCCCAGGCCGTTTGCTTGCCTTCTGTCTTTGCTACCCAGCTTCCTCTCTCTCCGTTCTCTTTCCTTATATGGCCTCCCTCTTCCGTGATCATCATCTACCCTCCACGCAGTCTCTAGCAGCACACAAAATGCTTCCTAACCCCCACTTTCCCTTAGCGAGCCTCTTAAAATTGTACCCCTCCTTTCAGGTTCTGTCATTAACAGTAAATAGCTAATCTCTAACGTTTTCCTGCCATTCGCTCTTCCATCACGCTCATCCACTCAGTATTATCATTCCCATTCAATTCTATCTTTTTTCTGACGCAGCGTTTTTCTTTGTCACTCCGTCCGCACTTCTCGATCGCTCCTAACCTCTTATTCTTTAATCCACCGCTTATTCCTCTTCACACAGCCTTCTCAGTTTGCAGCTCCTATCCAATTCGAAACCTCAGGCATCCCATCGTCTCTTTTCCACCCCATTTTGCAAGTTTTCTCAGTTTTCATCCCATTCAATTCATTCAACTTTCCAAGCTGTTTTCTTACACCGCCTTTCTCCGGAATCCTTATTATAGCCCTTTCTCTCGCCCACCCTCGGGGAGTTTCCATCCAACGGACTCAAGAATTTTCTGGAGGTATTTCGTTTTTCTATTAAAGCGCGTGGTGTCCGGAGCAATAGGGGTACCGGAGTGTGTGGAGAGTGTAAGGCAAGTGTCTTCCATGTTGTCTCTCAGTAGAACATTGCAACAACACACATACATACATCATACATACAAACATACATACATACACACACACACACACACATATATATATATATATATATATATATACACATATGCATGCGTGCACACATATCGATAAATGTGCAATGATATATACAACTATCATAGTGTAGGCGTCAGAGTAAGTTTCCACGCAGAGGTTTGTCATAATTGGTAATCACGCATTAAATATAATAACGGTTAAACTGGTGGAATTGTGCCCTAATAGAACATATGGCATTAATGATTTTGTTATTCAATCATAAATAATTGAAAACATTTATGTCTTATTTCGTTTAATTTTTACATGATTCACTGTTCTTATCAGGACAAATCGAGAAATTGAAAGATTTTAGAGTAGTTCCAGGCGTGATATGGTGGAATTTGAACATAATAAAAGAGCAGATACTAGCAATTTTTCACTAGATAAGATTTTTTGTACGGTAATCCTTTCACTTTTTCTCCCATCACTCCTTTCGTGCTACATTCAGCCCCTTCCTCCGGGGTGTAGAAATGTAAATAAGACGGCACACGACTTCATTTTTGTACCAGAAGATGATGTAATACATCCAAATCCTGTCGTACAATAAATTTTGTTGCGTAAAAAATGTCCTCTACCTGTTCTTTACGAACGTAGAATTTACCGAAGAAAATTTACATCAAAATTGCAATTAAATCCCCGATAATGAAAAATGACATCCCTGAAAGTATGAAAAAACCATTTAAATTAATGGACAGAGCAATATGTATTATTTGATAACTTTCATTTGTTAATTAACGACCTATAGCTTCAGCATTTTTTTTCTCTTTCCTTCGCCTTCTCTTTTCCCTTTAACGATTGAGTGATAGTTCTCAAGATCACTTCCACGACAGCTAAAGAGCATTGACAGAGGTTAAACGAATAGGTTCTTTGAATATGACCTTTGCATGAAAATACACTGAAACGAGACAATAAATATGTTAACTAGGAATTTGGGCCACCAAAAGCGAACTCAGACTAGCTGAAGGATAGCTACGACAATTGATCTGCGTGTTTCGGGAAAATATCTTGACTAGTATTTCTAAAGTAAGAATAAAAACTGAAAAATAGAATTTCCCAATATTTCAGAGTGGGTATGTGTATTCATATAATTTTAGACAAATTTCGCTCATTTTTAGGAGCTGATGAATATAAATTTGTTGCATCCAATTTGTATGCACAACTCGTTCAAAGAGCAATGAAGGGCACTGCTAAACCTCTGCATCGGCCACGAATTACATGATGGGCAACATTACTTTCAAGAAAAAGTAAGACATGTACGGAGTCATAGAAAAAATTCATACATTACAACGAGTTGCCCTTTAGAAACATGCGTATGTACCCTGCCAAAAACATGGTAATTTCTCCTGATTTGATCCTTTCATTCATTTAAAAGAGATCATCACAAATCATATGAGAATAACAAATCCATAAAGTGGGTCGGTTGGTTTTGGCCACGTTCCATTCCCTCATCTGTAGAACGCTGCAGTGTAGCTGAGTTCAGCCATGTCTTAAAAAACCTGTTGAACTGCCTCTTTCGCAATAGGTCTTAGTGCTAAATACTCACTTAGTCTATCCTTTGATTTAAAACGAATGAATAGATGATGATGACGAGGACACTAAGTTAAATTTCTTACGCTAAGATTTTTTATAATATTGGCTAACAAACGGAAAATTTTATAAGGACTCTTCATACTCAATCTGGGTAAAAACTTTTAATAATGCAGAAAATGCATTTCACGTGAACAAATTAACCAAATGCATTTCAATAGTGTACTCTTCAGTAAATTCAGTAGTTATACTATTTACTTCTCCATAGCTTCAAGTGCGTAATATTAATACACTGAAGAGAGGCCAATTAAATCACAATTGCCTAATAAACTATGAATGCATTTTGTTAACCAAAAATATAATTTCAGCCTCAAGAATAATGCTTCATCTTTTAAGTATCAATGACGTAACGTAATCCTTTAGATCCTTGACGACGCTAAAAGTTATTCAATCTGATCGTCCGACTATCTTCTTCCAGTCAGCAAGGGAATAAGAAAGTAATTTTTAAAGAGATGAGGAGGTTATTTATGCGTATGGAGTGGGAAGTTGTTTATTCTCCAAAGTAGAAGGATTTTCAATGTAGATTGATGACAAAGGTTGCCAATGAGCATATAAATGATAGTTTTTTAGAGAGGGTTTTGAGTCAATTTAGTGTGTGCAAGTGACGTAACGGTCGGGGGGGTTGGGAAGGGGATTCGGTCTAATATGGGAGGAGATTTCACACCATGGATAATTTTAAACGATTAATAGTCAAAGGAAGTGTCAATTGCATGCAAAATGGGTTGACTTTAAATGTTATGTTTGTAATAGAATTTCTCGGTGTGAAGAAAAGTTTTGATGATTTTGAAAGTGGCATTGGAAAAATTAAATAAGTTGAAAACACGTAGATGAAAGCAATTGTTTTTAAAATAACAGCATTAAAATAATCCTTACCATTTTTCTAAATGAGGATGATACTATAAAATACTGGCGCAGCTAGTACAGTGAATGACAGGTGAATAATTTGATAAACTTGACCTATGACAAAATTTCCCCTTTCCGATGTCGTTCATTGATCATAGGAAGTGCATTCTGTTTGAACAAAGAAGTGATTCTTGATGAAGAAAAGTTTTTGTTGATTAGCTATTTCTTGAACGGGGAATAGCTAGTAATACACATCAAATCTGAAATGCATTCAGCCTATATTTTTGTTCAATATTACTTTCATCTGTACTCTATATTTTCTACCGAGACGTTATATGGCCTAAAAGACGTACATTCCTTCTTCCTCTTCTCGTTTACAACTAGTTCCTCATACTGTCAAGTCCTTTAACGTCATACCACAGCAACATAAAATTTAATTCATCACATTTTGTTCGACTATTTTCTCAGTCCTTATATCTTGCCTGAATTAAACTATCCAGCCCGTTGCTCCATTCAATATGAATGATAGACACTTCTCAAATTCCCCATTTTTATTCCAAACATACCAAATATCCTGCATAAAATACAGCAGCAAATTTAGATTTCATGTAAGTTTCCTTAATTTATTTAGCATCCTTCTTTCTGGCTAATTACGTCATCCATTCTATTGAACGATTAAGCCTCCCATGTCCAAATCCTATAGATATTTTGCTGCATACAGATATTCTACTCAACTATGTAAAGCACAAAATATTTGAGACCGTACTATTAGTGATTCATAATTCCGCTCACACCTTTCGTTAATAATTGGCTTGAGTTATTCCCTATCAAAATATTAAGAAATCGAAAATCATTCTGCTCATTAGCTCACGCGTGATTAAATTCAGTGTTTTTTTCAATTTGTCATATCATAGCCGAAAAGAGTCTAAATCTCCCAATTATACTATAAAAGTAAAACAAACCATGTTATGATAAAAAATTTAGGGTTTTGACGTAAAATAATTCGATAAGTTATCACTCCTAGTGCGCATTAGAAAAGCACAAATTTGGCCTAAATACGGAAATTGCACATTCAAACCCTTATTTTCTCTTAACTCAACCAAAATATGAGGATATTTGAATTTATGTCATTGAAAAAGTTTGATCTCAAATTTAATTAAAGAAAATGTATCAAATCACAATTTATAATAATCGTAATTATCTTTTTACGTAATAGTTCAAATATAAATGGTTTTATAAATTCATTTATGAATTATATTTGAACATTGACAAAATAACGAATATTTTTGATTCCACGAAAATGTTGATTATAATGCAGCAAGCCCATCTTAATTATTATTCTATGAACTCTTTTTTTGCACCTAACACTGTATCATTTGCATTATTATTGGTGACCTCTATCCTCTAGTTTTGCGCATCTATCATTCATTAAATTATTCTTCTACTATCTAGTAGGCCTAGGGGTGTGTGAAATATTTTATCTCTATAATTAACTCTTTCACTTGTTTATATCTTCACCTACTCCACGAAGAATATCTCAATTAGTCACTTGTTCTATCAATTTCTTCCAAAATCCTCGTTTATTACCACATAAAAATGTCTTTTAATATTGTTCATTCTTATATCCAAGTTACAATTATAATTAGAATAACTCATTTTCCTAATAAATAATCTAGGTATTTTGCTTTTGGTCACTGGTGATTATACTTTTTACGGGGTGTACCCCGAAAGTGAGTAGCCTATTTCTAATAATCTTTTTCAACTCAAAATGCGCTATCTACAAAGAGTTAGTGCATCAGAGGCGGACAGTGAAAAGGTAATTTTTACTCGTAAAAATGGAATTTGAATGGAAAAGCTTCGGAGAGGAGTGCTACACGTCAGGGAGAGAGATCTCACTACTGGAGGCGCCACGACGAGGCATTGTCCCATGCCGAATTCCTCGTGACCGATTACATGGCCAAGTACAAGGTGACTACGCTGCCCCAGTCACTCTACATCCTCGATATGGCACCGCCAGACTACATTTTTCCCTGAATTCAGAAGTGCGAAAGACTGGATAACATCAAAGTGGCCGTGACGAAGCAATCATACTTTGACAGACAAAGACACTAGAGTCGATGTGCCAACGCGTAAAATTACTTTTTGAAGAATAATAGTAATTTGTGCTACGACCTACAGTGATGTTTTCCCAGATTTATGCTACATATTTGTGGACAGAATCATAATATATATTCCAAAACCATACCAATATTTCAACCCTCTTCCAAAATTTCACTTGACAACATTTTTCCATGTTTCGTACGTAGGCAATGAGCTTAGTCTATTGATTACCTTGGGTTTCCTTTCCTATTTATTTTTTCCATTTGACGATCTGCTTGTACTTTATCCATCTGCCGTAATATAACCTTTTTAATAATTTATTCAGCAATATTATTTTATTGGTACACCTACTATTCTTAAAGTTAGAGAACTACAAAGTGTACCTTCTTCCTCTCTTCCTTCAACGCTGAATCATTACTTATTTCTCAATTGGTCACATTTTCCTCATTAACCGCTCTTTCTAGAGGGTATGTTTCTCAGTTTTAACTATAACTTTAATTTTAACTTTAACAATTTTACTATAAAGAAAATACAAAATGTTTTTTTCAGAGTTTTCCTAATACTATGTCAGTTAATGTTACACGACACTGAATTTACATAGTAAAAGAAAATTGTTTTTCAATTATTGTATGTATTGTGAAAGCCAGCAATATATTTAAAATGGTGTCAATTCAGCTTCCAGTGTCTTAAGCTGTTCATTTTGTGATAATTAAATTATGTGCTACTTTTCACAGTATTCGTCTGTATGTTTCACGTAATTTTACGTGATGTAAACATGACGCAAATGGATTTCTGTCTTTCTAGCTTGCCAGTTATTTCTTTTTTATTAAATAATCTTACTTAGAATGAAAGGGAAAACATATTTTTTATCGCAGCATAAAATTATTTAAAACCATTCTGTACAACGACAATTCATATGCAAGAGCAATTTCATATACTGATATAAAATTGCAGATATCCTTTTTTACATGCATGCAAGTAGACTTCTGTATTCTCAGAATCGAACGAAAATATAGAACAATTTCTCCAAAGCAAAGATCGCAAGCACACCTTGATTTTAAATTGTTCAACTGAGTTTTTGGTTACCTTTGGGATAAATTCATAGGAATACAGCAAAAGAAAATTTATTACATCCAACGACGCAAAAAAGTAATTTACGAGGACATAGGGTATATTCTTTCAGGGTGTTAGATGGCGTCATCTTCTGGGCTAGGTTACCAGCACATATCCTTCTCTATTAATAACTTATAAATGCTGGAATGAAACGAATGCACCATTCTAAGTTTGCAATGGAAGATAAATATTAATCATAAATATTTTACCTAATATATAAGAAAATGGGTACCATAGCATTGGGACAGGCAAGAAATAATTGTTTATTAGGTGTAGGTGTAAGTTCAAAGTGTGAATTTATGCAGAAAAGATTTTCAGTAATGCCTAAAAAAAAGAATTTATTTTCGCAACAGAAAATTGATGAAATAGCGACACTAATGTCAATATTCCCTGTGAGGTACTATAAATAAACATAAAATTCTATATCTTCAAATATAAGATGCCGAATCCTACTCAATATGGTTAACTTTAAGACTAAAGTAATTTCAAAAAATTGTTATAAAATGTTATGCCCATTACCATATTTAAATATATTTTCCTGGATTTTTCCTCCCGTCCCTACAGATACAATAGCAAAGAAGTGCCTTAGGTAAAAGGAGGAGAGAAATAAAGCCTTTTATTTTCATTCTGTTGATTATTTCAACATTGGACTTTCGAACTTAGAAGTATCAAATGATAGACTGAGAACTTTTGCAAGGTTAAGAAAACACAGGGACGCGGATTTGACCTACTTAGAGAGAAAATTATATGAGCGGCAATCTCAAAATAATTTTCCCCGTGCGATTAGGCACGAGAAAGTTTAAAACAAAACGCATTAAACGAAATTCGTCAACCGAGGCCCACCTCTCTGGTTAATTGCAGTGCCCACCATCACCACTTACGCCACCCCTCCCGCAAAACGACTCTTCCAGCCAGTTCCCGTTCCACATCACCCCGCTACCCCCTCCCTCACCGTCCCCACCCTTCTTCGCACCGCACCTGCTCTCCCTAGGCCAATGAAAAGTATACCCTGGGGAAGAGCGAGTGGAATTGCTCCTCACTCAAAAAGTGTGTGACCACAATTTTTATATTTTTTTATGCGTGCACGGCAAAAATCCACCTGGGGAGTGAGGAAGGGAGTAGGGATGAAATGAGAGAGGGGAGAGTGGGCAAAAGGGACGGAGAGAAAGAGATAGAGAGAGTTTTAAACGCTCCTGGTCCCTCGCATTCATTTCACGAGGTCCGAACTCCGTGGGTTCCGACCCACCACACACCTCCCCCAGCCGATGCCGCCTCTTCCACCAACGAAACTCGCACCCATACCACACCCCCGTAGGCCTCTGTTTCTCTCGTTAACCCCTTCGGTTCTCCCCCTGCCCAGTCGAGCCCCCTCCTCTTCGCCCGCTCGACATCCATCCCGCTTCTCTTTGACAGCGCGCTAATAAATGCAGAAAATATTGCAGCGACACGCACTCCCTCAAAAAATCTGCAGACACAATCGTTTCGCATGCTATCCGTATCAGAGCAGTGTGGTAAATTTGAAAATATTAATATTTTTTCTTGAATGGAACCGGGCGTGAGCAATTATCTAAAACTTAGATAACAGGGTGAATGGAGGAAATATTTCATTCCACTTCACGGAAACGATTTTATCGGACGTTTTTACCCGACAGACTCCTCATAGACGACAAACAACATGGTAAACTGAAATAATCTTCGTTGTATATTGCGTTCACCAAATAGAATTTCAATTATAGAGTCCATGTGCTTGGTATCCAAATATAATTATTAATAATATTGGAGGGGCAGTCAAACGAAAGCTAAACACCCGCCATACGTATCTATACTGCCGTCGCTGTGGTTGGAGAACTGCATAGTGACAACTCATAGGCACACGCAGTTGCTGGGTTTTCCTTGTTGGAGCGCGGACTGATCTAGTGTGTTCGTTCAGAACATAGAAATGGAGGAAAGCAAAGAAGAGCAGATCGGTGTAGTTCGTTTTCTGGTGACTGAGGATACTGTACTATGCAAAATGCATCGTCGCATGTCTACTGTGCATGGTGAACACTGCATATACCTGACGTGTGTACACAAGTGGCCTGAGAGCATAGGTTCACTTATCATTTGAGCGCTCCTAATAATATGTCAAGATGTGATTAAATATTAAGAGAAGGTTAAAGAAGGAAGAGGAGGAGCAGAAAGAAAATTGGTGATCAATGGGAATGTTGTCAAAGTATTGTCTCAATTCAGCAAAAATGAATGCAAAAAACTGACTACGACAAGAGCGAAATATCTCAATAATTATAGGAAAATAATTTTTTTCATAAAGAAAATTCCTTTGTACAATTTTTTTACTATACTTCATATGTCAACTGCCATTTATTCTAATATTTATTCCGTATGTATACTTACATTTCTGTTGCATACGTGTGTAACCCTTTTTATTGATCGAGAACCTTAGACTTTAAAATAAAAGTTTAATTTATCAAGCAATAGCAAAGTTAAACTGACCCTCAAGAATGTGGACAGAAGTGAAATTTAAAAACTAGTTTATTAGAAAAACCTGTTTATAAGAAAGCTCTTAGTATTATGTACTTCTCATTATCTTAATTGAGATGGATAATTAGAAGTCTTATTTAGATTGATTTTACTTGGCTGTCGAAGCTTGGCAACCTACTAGCTAAATTTAAATGATAAGAGTCAGTAAAAACGAAAAACTATTACTAAACATTGACTATAAAAAAGTTATCATTCAGTGTGCCTGTTGCGTCTGTAATGTAGCAAAAGCTAGCTAAAACCTATTTTCTTCAAAATATTTTTCAACTGTTAAAATTTTAATAATCCATCTTTTTGGGAAAAAAAGAATATTAATACGTTTTATCCTCAAAGGGGGCTTTTTTAAGTATCTATATTCCTTAGCCTTTAAAGATATGAATTATTTTTGTTTATTCATTTACTAAATATCATCAACGTAGGATACCATTATTAAAAATATACGAATATCAGTTACACTAGCAAGTCAATATCGTGATATTGTACGTTGTACAAATTAAGTGCTCATTGTTTGCGCATCACATTTATCGAGGAATGCGGAAACGAAGCACAAAGCAGTTTATCTTTCAAAGTGATATACTTTTAAAAGAGATCTTTACCCATGACCGTGTTCGACCTATGTAAATTGGTATCACTCCACCTCCAGTCAAAGATATATACACTTTTTTAAATCAATAGGCCATAAATTCTCATGGTGTATGCGGAAATTTATGTTATCTCGAAGCCTAATTTTTCTCGTTAAATGTATGTTATAAATTTATCCAACAATTAAGAGACCTCATTCATTAATTTCTGTCCTGGCAGCTTTTCCCCCCACGGACCACTCCCACGAATCCCCCACAAAACACCCATTCCGTACCTTCAACCTGCCCCTCTTCCGATTCACGGAAAACACCATTCCTGGACATTTTTCGAAAATATCCCGTTCGGGTCCCTCTGAATTTACCCGAAAACTCCTCTCTTTTCAATCACTCCGGAACTACACTACACATTACCTTACTACCCAGCAGGGGAGAGTCATGAAAATTGGATTCGCTACAAGCACGAACTAAAAATACAGCCGCTTTTTTATGCAGAAACCGTAAAATTAAAGATTTGAAATAATTCCTTTCTATAGTGCACTACATGGTTAATTTACTCCAAAGCTAATATAAAAAATAGGCTTCCACTTTAAAATTTGGCATTTCCCAAGTAGAAAAACCTTAATATAAAATAATACCTAATGAAATGTATCTTTAGACATAAACTAGTTTAGTTTGAATTTTTAAATTCCAGAGAAAATCTAAGGGCCATATTACTAGATAGATATTCATTCATACGATTGACTACCAATTGTGTGTCGAAACTACGTTGCTTAACGGACCCTCCACGCTGTTTTCAATTATTCTTCCTCCGCAATATCATCACCGATCCTTAAAAACTCACGCCTTGCGACGTCCTGTAAAATCCTACTGAGGAGGGAGGTCGTGTATCTAACACGGAGGACACATCCAAGAGCAAACGGAATACTATATACCGGAACGTTGCTCGACTCTTTTATTTGTTCGCGCATTAGTTTTCTGGACGTGCGGCCAAACTGATTACATTTTTGTATCTACCTATAATGGCTGTTTTCATCAATTTCATTTGATTACAATGTTATCATATAACCCATGGATTGCTCCGAACTAATTTTCTTTCAATGGCACCGGTGAAACGGTGAGCTTAAAGTCCAGTAACTTTGTGTGGGCTTGGAAACATTAGCGTTTTACGCCAAATGTATTTACGAGTATATTCGCAATCGTGTCTATTACCATTAACCATTACCACATAACCATTAACTGTAATATAATGCTGCATATGTATGCTTTATTTCTATGAAATGGCTCGTGTAAGTGCGGCATTGTAAAGAGTGATGAATTATGAACATCTTTACTGCATTTTTAAAAGGTTATGTTACTGTAATTTTAGATAAAATGGACCGGTGTGCTTTCATTTTAACTGCAAAGAAAAAAAGCTTAATTCGGCTAAGAATCGTCGGTATCTCTCAACAGTATTATTATTTGTGTTCATATTACACTGGCGCTAGTTGAGTCTCATCTTAGATTGTTAAATTTCTTCGATTCTCCGTAATTTTGCGTTGACTTACATTGATACTTATTATAAATAAAGACGGAATTTTTTAGTTAACAAGCACTGAAATATTCTGTTTATTAATTGTTTTGTACATTAAAAATCAGAGTTTGTTGGTAAAAATCCAGTTTTGTTGGAAAAAAAAGAACAAAAAGTACAAAAATTGTTATAAGCTGTGGACAGAAAAAAAGAATGTTTTAATGTCCATATCTACATCGTTGTTTGCACTGAGTTTGTGTTCGAAAATTTCGATGCAAGGACAGAATTTTACACATATTTTTTAAACCTCAAAGCGAGATTTCATGAGAGTAGGCTCAGAAACATTTGTACTGCCCCTAGGTAATCTACCATTTGCAATAATATTGCTAAATATATTGTATTTATTTTCCATCTTCGAAAATGCTTGTAGAAGAAGTCGTGGTAGTACAGATGTAGAGCGTTGGACTGTAGGTACGGGGTCCGATTCCCGGGCAAGATTCTAGACATCTACAGTTGCACCCAAGATATGTGATTTTTCGGGTATCAGATAGATCTTCCTGAGAAACCATAATCGACACAAGGAAAGTAACTGGCCCCGACGCAGGGAAAAGAATGAGTGAATTTTTACACGCCGTTGGGCTTAGTACTGGGTGAACTCTACCATCACCTACCCAACCGACCATCGGGTTGATTACTGTGTTTATGGTGTGTGTGTATATATATATATATATATATATATATATAATATAAATATATATACATATATTATATATATATATATTATATAAATATATGCACATACATTATATGTATATTATATATATATATATATATATATATATATATATATATATATATATATATATATAACAACTAAACTGTGGTCAGAGTCCGCATCCGCTCCATTTTCCATGTATGCCTACGCCTCTTGTGGTGTCGAAACCATGTATTGGTGATGACTAACCCCTGTCTCCTACAAAATTCAATTGCTTACTCCCCTCTTTCATTCCTCGTGCCTAACCCATAGTCCCCCACCTCACCACCATCTCTTCCTTCGCCTACCGTCGCATTCCAATCCTCCATCACTCAAATGTTTCCCTGTAGGAACACACGCGATTATATCCTCTAACTCATCGTACATCCTATCGATTTCTTCCTCCTTGTGGTTGCTCGGTGGCATGTATACCTGAACAATGACCAAGTTCGTCGGCTCTCCTTTAATCTCTACGAGTAAGATTCTGTCAGTTACTTGCTCTACGTTGACTACCCCTCTTCCTACCCATTTATTTAGTATTACGGCAACCCCTCGCTGGCTCTCGTCCCCGCCGCTGTTTATTATTCTATAATTATCACTCCAGTTATCCCCGCTATCCTTCCATCTCACCTCGCAAAGACCTAAAACATCTATATTACCTCTTTCCATCTCTCGCTTAATATTCTCTAATTTTCCGGTTCTCAACATTGTCCTGACGTTCCATGTTCCTATTCTAACTACTTTCGTCTTCTTCTGCGTCTTATGTCCTGCTGCTGTTATTTCTCCCCCGCAAGGGTTTTGTGGGATGACGACCACGGAAGCCTTGCCTCCCCCGCTGCCGGCCACGACACACGGCCACTTCGGCTGAGTCCCGTAGTTGCCAGGACTAATGTTCTCTATAGTGCCCATCATTACATTCTTGGGAATGATAATTGAGGTGGTTTCCCGGTGCCTTCCTTAATAGTGTTTATAACGTGACACCATCACTTAATGGCCGCCCCACGGGGGTCAGGCGCCTTTGCAGCCGCCTCACTGAGGAATAGATGCTGCGTGGACTACCTTTCGTCTGGCTCCTAACCTTCGACCTATCTGGCATGGGTGAGCCTACCAGGAGCAATGTGGTGGGGGAGGGGTGAAAGAAGGGATTTTTGAGGGGGAAAGGGAGAAGGAGACGGAGGAAGGTGAGAACAGGTGGTGGGGAAGGGGTGACAGAAGGGGTTGTGGAGGGGGAAAGGGAGAAGGGAGGCCAGAGTGGAGCGGAGATAGGATAGGAATGAGAGGGAGGATGTTGAAATAGTTCCAAGCGACACACAAAACAAATAATTCATCCAGAGGCAACAAAACATTCACGACCCAGGTATCAACCCACAAAATCGTCATCAGGACCTGAACAGTCAAAACCTAGGCCAAGAACGACAAAATATATGTGGATGAACAAAATATCCCACTATCTCGCATGAAAAAATCCACATCTATCCACTTCAACCCTCCAAAATTAGTGAACGACATTAAGACCTGGATATTGACGGGCTTTGCACAGCCATATAAATGCCATTTCCATCGTTTTCAATTTTATAGGGTCATCGGATGGGGGGAGGATGCTAGAATGGAAACACTGTAACACTGGTTGAAGGGGGTGTTGTGGTAGCAGGCATGTTTTGGGATGGAAAGATCCGCGGACGGGGAAGAGGGACTACATGAAGTGAGATGATTGTTTATGCTGAAGTTCAGGGGTGTGGAGCACTGGCCTAGGTAAAATTCCTGGCAGAGTATACATGTCAGAAGATAGATTACATTCTAAAATGTGCATGAGGAGTTGGGGAAGGGCGGGAGAGAGTTAATAGGTGGGATGGAGAGGGGTGGAGTGGTGAAAATAGGGCAAGTTTCATATCTTGCTCGCAAGCACGGAGTCGGTGTGAGTCTGCGGACGGGAGGGGATTTGGACAGAGGCTTAGTGGATTTTAGGTGATCTGATAGGTTGGCGGGCCTTTTGAAAGTAATAGAAGGGCATTTGGGAAGAAGTTTGGGCGAAACGTTGTGATTTTGGAGGATGGGGCACAGGTTTTTTTTTATTTAACACTTCCGTATTACTTCGAAGAAATCATATACATATATATTTATATATTTTTATGTTTACATACATATACACACACATATATAGAAATACGTACAAACACATATATAGAAATACGTACACACACATATACATATATATATATATATATATAAACCATAAACACAGTAATCAACCCGAAGGTCGGTTTAGTAGGTGATGGTAGAGCTCACCCATGTACCAAGCGCGACGGCGTGTGAATATTCACACATCAGGGTAGGGGGGCCAGTTCCTTTCCCTGTGCCGGTTATGGTTTCCCAGGAAGATCTGGTACCCGAAAAATCAACTAGCTTGGGTGGAGCTGCAGGTGCCCAAAGTGCCTTGCCCGGGAATCGAACCCGGGACCCTTTGGTCAGCAGTCCAACGCTATCCGCGTTGCGCGGATAGCGTTGGACTGCTGACCCGCATATATATATATATATATATATATATATATATATATATATATATATAATCTTGGAAATGACGCTCTCCGGCGACGCACAAACACACAAACACTAAGATAATAGATATTACACACACACACTTTTATGTTTCTGTGTGTGTAATATCTATTATCTTAGTGTTTGTGTGTGTATATATATATATATATATATATGTATATATATATATTTACATTCAAACACGAAATCCAGTTATATGGCGAACACATATTCATTCACATGGAAATCGAGGGAAACACACAATATGGAAACATACAAAGGAGAAACACTGGATAGGTGGGGAAGGAGGAATTTAGAAGATCACAAGTTTAAAAATATTTCCTTGACCGGGGCTTGAACACCGGGTCTTTCCACTCGCCGGTTGGATTCTCTAACCAATTAATCGAAGAAGCTTACTTTACACTGAAATCTGCTGCCTGTTATATAGCCAAATGCCCCGATTCTTTGGCTAAGAGATGGCGAGTTAAAGAAGAAGACCAAATTCGTTAGAATAAGAACTTGGAATGTTAGGGCAGTGTTGAGCATCGAAAAATGAGAGAAAGAAGGAAACGACAAGCGATGGAAAGAGGTAATACAGGTATTTTAAGACTATGCGAGGTGACATGGAAGGATAGCGGGGATAACTGGAATGATAATTACAAAATAATATGCAGCGGCGGGGACAAGTGGCAAAGAGGGGTGGCAATAATATTAAATAAAGAAGCGTAGTCAGCATAGAGCAAGCAACGGATAGAATATTACTAGTAGAGAGGAAAACAGAACCGATGAACTTTGTCATAGTTCAGGTATTCATGCCAGCGAGCAACCAAAGGAGGAATAATTCGATAGGATATGCGATGAGCTAGAGGATATAATCGCGTGTGTCCCTGCAGAGAAACATTTGATAATTATGGCGGATTGGAATGCGACGGTAGGCGAAGGAAGAGATGGTGGTGAGGTGGGGGACTATGGGTTAGGCACGAGGAATGAATGCGGGACAAAAAGTAATTGAGTTCTGCAGGAGACAGGGGTTAGTCATCACCAGCAAATCGTTTAGAAACTACAAAAGATCTACATGGTATGGATGGAAAATGCTAGTTGACTCCGAAAGGTATCAAATAGATATTTTCTGGTACAGGACACAGGAATATTTAGGAACAGATTGATTAATTCGCACAGCTTCCCGAGCACGGATGCGGGATCTGACCACAATTTAGTTTTAATGGAATGTAGCGTCCGTTTAAAAAAGATACGGCAGGGGTAGAGGGTTAGGAAATAGAATATAGAGTCATTAAATTAATTAACACAGACGTAGTATTAGCAGGTTGTAGAAAAAATCATGGATACTGATAAAGAACTGAGTAATATCAAAGACAAATGGGAATGTAACAAAAAGGGATATATAAAGGCGCAAAAGGCACTGAAGGAATCGTTAACGGGAAAAGGACAAGGAAACCATGGATCACAAATGAGATGATTACAAAAATGGGTGAGAGAAGATGTATGTAAACAAAACAAATGGATGAATGAAAACACAGAGTTAAGCAAACGGAGGTACAAAGAGTTAAACATAAAATTGAGACGGGCCGGAAATAAAGCGAAAGAAGAATGGTGGAAAACGCAATGCGAGGGTATGGAAAGTTTATAGAGGAAGGGTGAATTTGGAGCGCTATACAGCAAGGTTAAATCACCATCGGGAAGTGGAAGGAACGATCTGTGCTAACAGTTAGATATAATACAAGGAAGATAATAATTGACTCAGGAATGATCTAAGAAGATAAAAAGAAAATATATAGAAACACTGTATGGTAAAGAACTTAGGCCGACAAGGATAGACATAGAAAAAGAACATGACGTAGAAGAAGATAGCTTAGGTCTAGGTATACTCGACGATGAAATAGAAAGGGCAATGAAGGAGATGAAAGCAAATAATGCCGTGGGGGTGGACAACATTCCTGTGGAACTGTTGAAATGTTTAAGAAAATGTGGGAAGAAGACTCTATATGGACTGATTCGTAGTATCTATGAGGAAGGAATCTGGCCGGATGATTTTGTGAGATCAGTGTTAGTTCCTATTCCGAAAAAGGTAAAGGCTACATCATGTGAGGATTACAGAACAATAAGTTTGATATCCCACGCAGCTAAAGTTATTCTCAGGATCATCAACAAAAGATAGAGAGTAAGGCAAATGATTACTTAGGGGATGATCAGTTTGGGTTTAGGAATGGAAGAGGTACGAGTGATGCCGATGCAGTAATGAGATCACTAATCGAGAGGAATATAGAATACAATCAGGACGTGTATACCTGTTTCGTATATTTCGAAAAAGTATTTGGTAGAGTAAATTGGGAAAAGTTAATGAGTATATTGCAGAAAATAGGAATAGATTTGAGGAACATGAGGCTAATCCGCAACCTATACATATCTCATACTGCTCAGGTGCGAGTGAGGAACGGAGAGTCCGGAATGGCAGTGTTAGGAAGAAGTGTAAGGCAGGGTTGCCATAATCACCAGTGCTGTTCAACGTTTATGTGGAGGATGTGATTAATGAGGCATGGGAAGAACTGGAGGTTGGAATGAAAGTCGGTGGGGAATTCGTTAAATCAGTTTAGTTTGATGATGACCAAGTTTTAGTTTGCCAGTCAACCTAAGAGTTGCAAGCATCACTGAGTGAATTGGAAATTCAGTACGATAGCTTTGGGATTAGAATCAATATCAATAAAACAAAGGTAATGGGAATTTCCAGAAAGAAAAGTATTAGCTCATTTCAGTGTCCTTACTCTGTCCAAATTCCTGTCGGTTCTTGCCGTCAACGGCCGTCCGGAGCGATGGTCGTCTTCAACGAGCTCCCTATCCTCTTTAAACAACTTGTGCCACTGTGGAACGGTTTAAGGCAGTGTCCCCATAAGCCTGCTTGATCATATCGAGGGTCTCAGTTGCCGTCTTCCCGAGTATCGCACAAAACTTCACGGAATAACGTCGCTCTAAATTCAGGTTCATTTTGTTTTTCGACGCGGACAAAAACCTTGCTTCACTAAAAACGGTGTCCTCACTCAACGACAGCCCGCAGGTGATTGAGGTTGGTGTCGGTCTGTTTCTAAGAGCCCCTTCCACCTTACCCTGCCAGGCAGACCCCGGTTCGTGCCAGAAGAAATCAGTTTTTGCCACTTTTGGGTATGACCCTGTACAATATGTAAAAGGACTCCAAAAAATCCTTCATAGAATCTCTCAACCCTAAAAATAACCTATCCACTAACGAATGCCAAGCCCTAAAAAACCTACAGTCCAACTCCGACATCGTAGCCACCGCCACCGATAAAAGCTGATCAGCAGTAATTTTAAACACAAATGATAACATTTCCAAAGCCCTCGATTACCTAAATGTTACATCTGCGCATACTGTAACAAAAAATCCGATACGAACTTTCCAAACAGGAATTCGGTCTTTCCTCCTCCAATTAGGATCAAAAAGGCATCACCTCCCTAGACCTGCATCTATTTCGCTCCCTAACCCTCGAATTCCCCAATTTTCTTTCCTCCCAAATCAACACCGGGATAACATCCCCTGTTGCCCTATAGTTTCCAGTTTCAAACTCTCCCGCCGAAAGAATATCCGCATTCTTTGACCACCACATTTAACTTTTTGTGCACTCCTTGCTCTCCTTCACAAAAGTCACATACGAATATTCCGTAGTATTACTTACGTAGTAATACTTCTACGAGTATACGTAGTACTACTTCCTCCACCTTCATTAAATTCTCCCATCTCCATTTCCCCCATATCCACTACCCCCACCTCCAACCTACTTATGGCCACCATCGACGTTACTTCCCTCGATACCTCTTTTCCCCATGCAGAAGGCATTCCTCTCTCCGACATTATCTCTCTCTACGCCCCCCACCCTAGCATCCATCGACTGAATTTCTCTTCTATCTAGCCACTCTCGTCCTCGCGAAAATCGCCTTTTCTTTCCGACATTGTTTTTATTCACCAACCAAATGCAATGGGAATGAGGATGGCGGCCATCATACGCTAACCTCTTCACGGACCACCTTGATACTCAAAATTCCTTTAATAATAACCTCTATTTTTGGGGTTCGATACATAGACGACATTGTTATTTTCTGGACCCACGGCTCTCAGTCTTTCAATAATTTCTTATGGGCCTTAATTTAAGCTTTCACACTTAAATCTACTTCTTACATTTTTAACTTTACCATCATCTGTCTTGACATACAGGGTTCGTCCGGAAAATAAGTGTACTGAGCTCAGGAAAAAAAATGTATCACACTTTTACATATCTTAAGCTAATATTCCTCAAAATAGGACCCTTGTGAGTCGATACACTTGTTCCAGCGGCGTTCCCATTCCTGGAACGCTCCCGCGAAGGCATCATCGGGAACCTCTCGAAGACACGTCGTCACAGCCTCTTTGACGGCGTCCAAAGTCCCGTATCGCGTTCCTTTCAAACTCCTCTTTATCTTCGGGAACAGATAGAAGTCCGGTGGTGCCAAGTCCGGGCTGTAGGGCGGGTGCGGCAGCGTTGCCACGCCGTGCATGGCCAAGAAGTCCGACACGACAAGCGCGGTGTGAGACGGCGCATTGCCGTGATGCAGCCGCCAGATGTTTTTGATCGCTAGCCGGACGCGGGCGACTCGTTTTCGAAGCCTGTCGAGCACTTGGACGTAAAATGCAGCATTTACAGTTTTTCGTTCAGGTACAAATTCGTAGTAAACGACTCCCCTTTTGTCAAAAATCCGGAAAAAATCAGTACACTTATCTTCCGGACGAACCCTGTAGACATCCCACTTTACAACAACAAATTCACTACTTCAGTACACATCAAATCAACTAACTATCAGCAATACCTACACTTAACTAGCTCTCACCCTTCTCACACCAAACGCTCGATTCCCAAATCTGGATCTGGATACCGGATTTGTAACACCACAGCCACCCTCAACAAATACCGCCTCAATCTACATAATGCACTCTACAAACGCGGTTACCCATAAAGGCTCCTGCAAAATAAAATCCACCGCTTCAGCCGACCTCAAATCAAAGAAAAACAATCCCATATCTGACGCAGGACTCGAACTTTGCACCACCTATTTCCCCGGATCTCACAGACTGAAAACTTTTCTTAAAGAACTTTTGCCTATTTTATACGACCATGAGGCGACCTCATTCTTGCCCCACCCTGGTATTCAGCCGACCCGCCAATCTCTGAAACATACGGAGATTCAATAACCCTTTGGCGCCCCGCCCTGACAAAGTGTCGGAAAGGTAGAATATATGCAGATTTAATTACACCCGCATATATCCTAGATATCCGATCCTTTAAAATGCCCACCGTTAACCGCCATTTTTAATTCCCCTCCCATTATTCCTTGCACCTTCCCCCACTTTTTTCCCTCCAAAGACACCATTCTTCCCCCAAGACCTTTCAGTCTGACCTGAGGAAGGCCTCGGTGTAGGCCGAAAGCTTAAAAAATCTACAATGTGAGTGTCCCTTTACAAGTTACCTATTTTATTCTGTGATCCATTGTGACGTCCAAATATTTTATATATGTAGATGATTTTGTCGAAGTAACACGGAAGTGTTGAATAAAAAAAACTTGGACAGCAACAAGCAATGTAAGAGCGCATTGAAAGAACACTCACACGTTTTTTCTTAATAATTTCGACGGAATTTGGCTCCGTCTGGTTTCAAATCTTTTACCTTTTTAGTTTACGAAACTTTCTGAATAAGTTCTAAGAATGCTTATAATTTGATGTTTGCAGTCAGCCAAATGGAATAACTTGGATAAAAATATATTGTTTTCATAAATTTTAATTACTATTCTACACAACATATACATTGGGCAAATATTGTATCAGTATAAACCAATCAGTATGATTTAGGATAACCATTCATGTTGATTACTAAAAACTAGGATTTTACCATTTCGTGCGCCATCTTTTTAAACATAACAAGGGAAATATAGCTTTGCAAATTAAGTTTACTACATATTTTTTAATCATGAGAAAATACTATAAAAATATATAGATTTTAGTCCCCCGAGAGTTACCTAACTATTAGTTCCGCAATGCGTTTTGACAAGAGGGATAACATAATTAGGAGTATGCATCTGAAAATACACGTTACTTAAGACCGGGATGAGTCCTTGCACTAGACAGTATTAACTGACGATATTAACATATTGATATGCATTATTTATAAATCATTAATCAAGACAACATATTATAATATCTAACTGCGGTCATACATATCGTTATATCAAATATCAACGGAAAAATTTTGGTTATTCCTGGAGTCAACTGCTCAATTCTGTCCCTTGAATCTAGTGTAGCCATTCAGTAAACTGCATATCGTCACTTTGTATTTAATGACATGCTTTAAATGGGCGAATTCGATATTTAGGGGAATAATTCTTATTTTTACTAAATATAACTCATTAAACAAAGAACAAGGACTCTCCAGGGTTTATTACAAAAACATTACCTACCTTTTCTTACTTAAAAACTTCATCCGATAACTTTGTTTATCTATTTAGAAATCACAGTAACCGTACCCATTCTCTTACACTCGACGTAGTTTGGACCTTGACTTGGAATGAAACGGTTATTTTGATAAAATTATAAATATTAAATATCTGTAATTTAAAAATTGTAAATATCTATAATATAAAAAATCTAGATATCACCATATCACTAGTGGAGATTAAAGCAGAACCGACGAGCTTGGTCATTGTTCAGGTTTACATGGTACCGAGCAACCAGATGGAGGAAGAAGTCAATAGAATATACGATGAGTTAGAGGATATAATGGCGCTTGTTCCTACAGGGAAACATTTGATAGTAAGGTGGGATTGGAATGCGACGCAAGGCGAAGGAAGAGATGGCGATGAGGTGAGATGAGGAATGAACGCGGGGAGAAGGCAGTTGAGTTCTCCAGGAGGCAGGGGTTAGACATCACCAATACATGGTTTAGACACCACAAAAAGCGTAGGTATTCATGGGAAATGCCATGTGACATGGAACATACCAAGTGACAGATTATATTCTGGTTAGGCACAGGTTTAGGAACAGTATGATAAATTCGTACAGTTTCCCGGGAGCGGATGGGGACTCCACCAAGAATTTAGTTATTATAAAATATAGTGAATTGGAAACCAAGCACGGTCAAAGTAGTAGGGAACTAAGGAGAAGAATCGCGCTAGGCAAAGAGGTTTTCGTAAGTAGGAGGGAGTTGATTACAAGAATGTTGAATAAGGATAACAAGAAAAGACTAGTAAAACCATTGATATGGAGGGTCGGTATGTAAGGTGTGGAAACGTGGTCATTGAAGCAAGTGGATAGGCGTAGATTAGAGGCTTTTGACATGTGGGTTTGGGGAAGGATGGAGAAGTTGAAATGGACCGAAAGGAAAACAAGGTAGGAAGTTCTAGGGATGGTTGGCGAGGATAAGGGGTTTGTGAGGCAAATCCTATGGAGACAGAAGAAATGGATGAAGGGTGTATTGATCGGCAGTGAATTTTGAAGACTGTAATGGAGTGGAGAATGATACACAAACGAAGAAAGGGCAGGAACAGGATAGGGATGTTGGATGGGATGAAGGGAGGAAAGAAGTACACAGAGATGAAGAGGGACCTGATGTAGAGTAGTTGCTGGATTAGGTTTTGTTAGGAGTCACAAAATATTTATTTAATAGTTGTGTCCATCCAAAACCTACCTTAACTGGTAGATTACCTCATGAAAAATAGATATCACAAATATTTTTCTATGACAGAATCACGGAACTCTCATTAAATATCTTAGCACGGACATGGCCAGTATTCCAAACAATAGAACGTGATAATGGTATACATCCTGAATATATATGATAATATTTTACATAAAATAAATGAAAGCATCATAACCCTTTCGCTTTTTCGCTTTTCGCTTTTTGATGTTGAATTATTCAAGCATCGCGATTATACAATTATGTCTTTTGGGAACGCTTGAACGATTTTTCTAGTGCCCATGAACCCATCCTATCTTTTGCAAACGCCCACCAAGGAAGCTAATTGTAGGACTTTGGAGTGGTCACCAGAAACCTGTCGCGCCACACAAAAGAGCTTCGCTCGCCCAAGCACATCGCCCACACACACAAGCCCCTTCTCGCCTTAGACGAACATAACGATGGAGCCGACTTAGAAATACACTCCACCTCCGTTGGACCATATCAAGGTTCCAGGCAATTGATTTTCATGGCGCTCCACCTTTCAAAAGACGTTAGCGTCAATTACTGAGGACGGCGATTCCAGATTGAAATTATTGGTCCCGTAAGCTGGTTAATTGCGCCGAGGGTGAAGAAGAACGACGATAATAGAAATGTTCATTCATTTAGTCCTCCCTTTAACAAATGAAAGGCAACTTTTATTTAATCAGAGGTGTGCTGAACTAAAAATCTTCATTGGAATAATAGCCTGAGGAGATAGCAATCCCTCAGAAATGGCCTCATCCCATTAGGGTTTACACGCCTGAGACTTGGTTAAGTATCACGTTCGTCAATTAATAGCCACTTTCGAATAATAAACCTTATAAAAAAGTATAAGGAAATTACAGCTCTAAAACTAATATAATAATAAAACTTACTTCATTTAACCGTTCGTTTAGTATTCTCGTTTCCTTAACAGGGAAAAAATTCCACCGAAATATAGAGATTTATGGAAATAGGCTAGGAGAAAATTAAAAAAAAAAAGTTTTAATTGATGGTTTAGAACATCTTACTTATTAGGAAAATGAATTTGATTTCACATTTAAACCACTTAAAATTCAATTTCAAACGACGTAAAATAATGAGTTCACACCAACCCTAAGTACTTTAAGAATATCGATTTATTCACTTTTACCATAAAAACATCTTTCGAGATGTTAATTTATTATATTGCCAGGTAATTTTTTTAATGGAGCGAAAATTGATTTACCGCACATTAATACGCATTTGATGTGTAATAGAGACTGCCATCGAATATGTTCTGAATCACTAAAAACTACTAAAATAACACATATTTAATGTGTCCTAGAGGAATAATAATATACATAATATGTGTGAATCCCAGGTAGTTCCTTATGGTCTCTCGTGGAAAATGTAAGATTGCATGTGAAGAGATGTACTTTATATGGTCAAAAGTAATTCTTGATTAATAAACCTACTCAAAGGAAGGCAATCTGGATTTTTTTTGAAGAACCCACATAGCCAAAAAAAGGAATGGAACGTTCGACCCAGCCAACCTACAGGCGGCGACGTTGCCGCTTTTCCTGTTCCGCCTCTGAGGAAGCGAAGTCTACCAATTTCACGTCCCTCGCTCGCATGACACTCACTTGAGCGAAACAGAAGTATTGAGCCGGAAGCTTGCTCTGCCATTTGATTCGGGGGAAAGGGGGAGCGGCAAGAGGGTGAATGAAGTCTGATGCGAGCAGTAGAAATTCAATAGGAACCACTTCCGCACGGATCGTCTTAATGGCCAAGAGTTATTTTTACTCTCCTCAGGGCTCATCACTGGACACCCACACCATTCGTCCTAGTTTTCGCGTTCTCCCATTCGGCCCCTCACACCCTCACCCAACTCCCCCCTCTCATTGACCCCCGCCTACACCCGCCGAGCCCCGCACTTCCTGGGCCTTCCACCAAAAGGCGATCGATCCCTTCAGAAACGCTCTCAAGTCTCCACGCCATCGCCCACAGCAAATTCCCTCCCACGGCCTCCCTACTCCCCCACCCACACACACACACACACACATCGGCCCAGCCCACCAGCCCAAGGCCATCCTCAGGCCGCGCCACGCTGGATTCTCTGTTCTCGGAGAGCCGCCCAGAGGGCGAATTGACTCTGGGTGTGCGCTTGAGCGGCTTGGGCGAGGCCCGGGAGGGGGGGCCAACTGGGGTTGTGGGGAATGGGAAGTAGAGGTATCAGTTGGCGGACTTATTACACGCCTTGTTTACAAGTGAAGCGTGGCTCTAAGTAGAAGCAACAAGTAGGAGCTGGGCGAGTGGGTGGGTGATTGAGTTGGGGGTGGGGAAAAGGAGGGTAGGGATGGTCGTGGGGGTTTGTGGGGCGTAGGAGGAGTGGCGGGTGCGACGGATCTGGCCCACGTGAGAGTGTGAGGATGGATAAAGTGCGGGAGAGGATGTCGTCGGGGAGTGCGGGATCGATGCTAGGGACGCGGAATTTGATACCCAGAAAGGGTTAGCCCTTTGGCAATTGGCATAGGTTAAGATCTGATTGTTTTTTTTGGGCCGACCATCCCGTAAACCGTCCATTTGTTCCACCAAGAATTGGCATTTGCCTTTGGATAACTATTATTTTTAGAGAGTTACTTCCGATTTTGTATAATTTCCGTATCAATGAAACAAAGATTACTCAAGCATCATTTCATTATGATTTCGTTACAAGATAATTGTGAATGGACAAGATCGGGAAGCTTGCTTACGGTGTTTTGCATACATACGATCACATAACAACTTCTCCCGATTTTCATTCAGGGTCCTTCCAATTTAACCTCACGCCCGAAATGTTTAAAATCGGTTTTTTCCCTAAGACTTCTTGATTCTGTTGAACGTTGCATGTACAAGTACATTTAAGGTCGGTCCCAAAAATAAGAAAATAAATATGCTAGAAAAAATGTTTTCAGATCAAAGAGCAAATGAATAAAACTCTTCAAAACATCATTCTCGTCCATCAACACCTATGTCCTTTGCAAGTCGCATTTTGTTTTCTGGAAGGCGTCGTCGAGAAGCTTGCAACATGCCACGGAATTTTTACGTTATACAGCGTTCCAAAACGTTTGCCTTTCAAGCTACTTTTTATTCATGGGAACAAAAATAAGTCTGGCGGTGCCATTTGGGGCTGAAGGTCGGCTGGGGCAGCGTTACCACTTTCTAAGTTCGTGCCAAGAACTCCGTCACGAGGCGGCGTGGGACAACGTGTTTGTCGTTGTACAGCCTCCAGATGGCAAAGACCTCCTTCCTGACGCGTTGCGCTTTTTCTGTAGCCTTTCGAGGACTTCTTCGTAAAACTCACTTGAACACCGTCTGTTCCTGAGGGTACGTAACAACTTGGGGATATAGTATTTTGGGTAGAAAAAAGATGACGAGAGAAAGGCTACTTATATTGAAGACAGACTGTACCACTCCATGTAGAAAAACCATGACTGCAAATGCTTAATGCGAACACTTTAGTGGGGGAAAAATTCTTATTCTTTAGTTCGGGGGGAAAAGTCTAGAGGGATGGATAAAGGGCAAAATAATAAGGGGTCCAACATAACTCAAAATGAGTACCCATTTATTTATATTGCATTAGTCCGAAAACAGCACTTCGACCTTAACATCGGACTTTGAACATTAATATAACAAATTGACAATTATATACACCCAATCCCAGAGTAGAGGAAAAGCCACGCGGGCGGGAATTGAACTCGCGACCTCTGGGCAGACAAGGACGTTACCACGCCGCCATTGGGGCTGGCAATTTTTTGGAAGAAAAGTTGGAGCAGTAAATGAAAAGTCGGAAGAAGTCTAGAGAGTAGTTAAGGATATAGAGAACCTTTTCCTATCGATACCTGAAATGTAGCGATTTCAGGGAGTAATTTAACAAAAGGGCAATGATTGCACAGATCAAGAAGATACCATTGGTACCAACCACCACAGCCCTGGGAAATACTACTATATGGAAAACCAGTGTGATAAATATGCAAAAAGACTATCTAAAGAAACGGTTTGGGGGTTCTTGAGAATGAGTTGATGGACATGTAAGCTAAATACTAAAATAAGAGTTCATAAAATAGAGAAGGTAAAAGGTGGAAATATTAAGGAAAAAATATGGTTGTAAAAGTAGGAAGATGTGATTGAGAATGTGAAATGCAAGAACGCTATGACAAAGAATAGGAAAATTCGGTATAGAAACATGTTCGGTGACGCAAGGAAATGGGCCTTGAAGATTGAAGACCTTTGATCCGTGTGTGTAGACATGGATGGAGAAGGTAAGGTGGATGGGAATAAAAACAAATCAATGCATTTTGAATATTGAAATGTGCATTGTGTAAGAACACAGAGGATTAATGGGGAACATCCTAATGAGGAAGAAAAGGTGGCAGCAAGAAAGTTTCATTAACTATGGGAAATCGAAAATAGGTAGATGGGAGAAGTTTAGGCATACGAGGGCACCAAATAAAAGGATAGACATGTTGGAAGGATTAAGCAAAGTACACATTTTTTTAGAATATTCGGGGTGCATATTTCCCTGAAATTGAATAACACCACATCAAAATAAATAATTACTAATGTCAAATCTGGGGCAAAGTTCAAAGCCGGTACTTCTTATCACACATCCTACCGCATACCCACTAAATGAAGCACCCAGTCAGCTAAGATTTTCTCTTACTTAAACGTTCTTAACAACTCATATTGTAACACTACGCTGTTATAATACGTGTGTCGTACAATTAATCATTAGGATTTTCATAAGATGACACTGATAATATCGGAAAAGGTGTCTTCAGGTGGCTTTGTGCGGTTTCATTTTCATGGCCAATGGAAACAACAAACTATTATTTATGTAGAAAAATAGAAAAACTTAGTTTAATGTGGTTATTAAGGACTTCTAATTGATAGGCTTCACACCGAAAGGAAAGGGGAAGAGAATAAAGCCGAGTTTGATAAAGTTCTTAGCTCATCTGCTCCAGTATTTGCGACTGTTTGTAAATAAGTTAATGAGTTCAAACCTGGCCACGAGTCTACAAATGATGACCATTATTCAGAAGGTCCAGTGGACGCGATCCCTCGAAAATGATTGATAAAATCCAATATAGGATTTTGATTGATCTTCCTCACAAGGTTCGCGAAAAAGTTAAGGCCACCGGAATATCACAAGCTACTATCAATGTTCTCAGTTTTGTCCGAAAAAATTGGGTGTGTAAAAACTCTCGGTAATATGGGAGCCGTGTTTGTTCTTAAAGGAGAATAAACTCAACCGTGTGGTTTTTTTGCAGGCTGGTATGGCGGTTTTCCGCCAAAATTCTGATGTGTTTCTGCGTCGATACAAAGGAACTGTTGGCAAAACATGGATACAATATTATACTTCATAGACAAAGGAACAGTCGAAACAGAGGGTTTCTACATTCTACGAAGAAGGCGATGATGGTGAAATCAGCTGACAAGGTGAAAACCACGTCATTTTTGGAATCATCTACATTGATTACTCGCAAAAAGAACAAACCATAAATGGAGATTTATATATGGTGTTACCGCACCAGTTTACATTTGAATAAAAAGATTCATCATTTAATAAAGAATAAATGTCACTTCAGGGAAGCACACCTGCGCAGCTAAAATGACGAATGTTGTGGAGTTGATGTTTGTATTTATACGTCCACTGTATTTACCCGATTTGACCATGAGTGACTTTTTTAATTTCTAAATTTGAGGAAATGGCTCAGCGGGAAACGATTCATGTTAAATGAGGTGATTGCCAACACAGATCCGAAAACCTACTTTTGGTCGGCCTGATTAGCTGTAAAAAAACTGACAAAAAGTGCATCGAGCTGTATATTTGCCTTAAGAGTTATGAAACGACCGTCTTTTGTGCATATTTATTTGATCGTTTAAAATATATTCTTTCATTGCCTACATGATATTTATTAAGCTATACCAAATTCATCAAATGAATATATTTTTAATGTCCATGTCGGAATTTTGACCATTAAAATTTAAATAAATTTAGCCTAATGAATTGAGTGTTTGGCGCTATGGTGAGTTGTAGCATTAATTTGACTAATGTATATTTAGTTGGTTTATCAGAAATTAGTCATATTCAATCCTTCTACATATTTTGGGATTTTGCATCGCACGAGTTCTGTTTTAATCAAGAAAATAAATCATTAAAAGGGCTGAAAAATATCCAGCTTTTTTGAACATAGATTGAGATCCCAACAGTTTTTCTCCTCTCAGAAGCTAGCATGGCTCGTACCCTGAAAATGCACATATAACCTATAATATCTCGTAAATGAAGGAATAGCACCAATGCTTTATGAAATCCAAGAACGTTACATAATTAAACAGCCGTCTTCTGCCACAATGAACTTTTCTCAATATATAATATACATTCCTCGAATGAGGAATAATTATCAGTTTTTTAAAGCTAATAGGCGTATCGGATACTTTGGAAGGTAGTGACTTGGAGTTCAGAAGTTTGTTCTCTTCTGCTGTCAGATGCATGTTGACTTGAGAACGGGTTCCAATGGGACGAATGAGCGGATCGGGTTGGCAGTGGCATTGTGAACTAACCTTTATACGGGTCTGTAAAAGGTGAGCCGATTACACTATGTACAGGAAGTGGGCTACTCAGACGAAGGATGGAGCACAAAGTGGCCTATGAATTCCGCACGATAATAGCTCTTCTTATCACTTTTTCAACTCAATCACATTCTAAATATCCAGAACATTTCCTCATAATACTATCATTTCTCAGGTTTTTGTCGCTTAAATGTAGTTACCTGCACCGATAGTAAGCCGGGGAAGACTATCAGTTAAAAATTATAGCTATTAAAATAATCATAATTAGATTGAAAAGGCTATTTACCTAAAAGAAAATTGGCTAAAGAAAGCAATTGGAGTAGAACAAATATATATAAATATATAACTTTTGAACGGTACAATAGAACACAGAATAAAACATATAACACGTAAAAGGACACTCACACTGTAGATGATTTAAGCTTTCGGCCTACTCCGAGGCCTTCTTCAGGTCAGACTGAGAGGTTTTGCTCCTCTCAAGCCTCTCAGTCTGACCTGAAGAAGGCCTCGGAGTAGGCCGAAAGCTTAAATCATCTACAGTGTGAGTGTCCTTTTACGTGTTATATGTTTTATATATATGTATGTATATATATGTATATATATATATATATATATATATATATATATATATATATATATATATATATAACTTTTGAACGGTACAATAGAACAGAATAAAACAGATAACCCGTAAAAGAACACCCATATTGTAGAGTACTATATTTGAGCTTTTGGCCTACTCCGAGGCATTCTTTAGGTCAGACTCATAAATATATATATATATATATATATATATATATATATATATATATATATATATATATATACATTTATATATATAACAAAGATTATGCGATTTTCCAGAAAGAAAAAGGCTAAGCTAAACATTAAAATAGGAGAGGAAAAAATAGAGCAGGTAGAACAGCTTACATACGAGTATCGGAAGTGTTTTGGACCAATACGGTCAAAGTAGTAGGGACGTAAGGAGAAGAATTGCGCTAGGCAAGGAGGCTTTCTCAATGAGGAGGGAGTTGATGACGGGGATGTTGAGTAGGGATGTTAAGACAAGACTCGTAAAAACTCTGATATGGAGCGTAGCTATGTACGGCGCGGAAAAGTGGTTGCTGAAGCAGGAGGATAGACGTAGATTGGAGGCTTTTGAAATGTGGGTGTGGAGAAGAATGGAGAAGGTGAAATGGACCGAAAGGAAAACAAATGAGGAAGTACTGGAGATGGTGGATGAGGACAGGGGTTTTTTGAGAGAAAATACCGAGATATATGGATAATAATTATTTTACATAATTATTGACCATTATTTAAATAATTTTGTAAATTACATCATTTAATATTTAGTTTTTTTTGTTTCAGGGTGCCGAAGATTGAAGAAATCGCAGTCTAGAGAAGGTAGAGGTTCATAGTGTAATTACGTTCTATCATTTGAAAGGTTAAAGCGACCCGCAAATCCACGATGAAATGATGGCTGCATATATAAATGATATCCAGTCATTTTACATAGTTATGAGGTGGAAAAGACATTTTATACCAGGCCACATGTCCCTCTCAGACGGTTGAATAAATGGTAAACCATCTCTCATGGATGATTCTGCCACAGTGAAGAAAGTGGGGGAATTTGTCCCACCGGGCCGAAGAAAAACCATGCAAATAATCAAGATTGACACTGATCTTAGCTAAAGGAGTACTAAAAAATTATTCACGAATAAATGCACTTGTAAAAGCTTTCGGCACACTAGGTTTCACAAGTGCTGACGTTCTTTCAGAATAAAGCAACGGCTCGACCTGCAATTGCCACCACTCGATGCGGAAATATTGCATACTCGTTTTGACACTATTTTTTGGGACAATGTAATTCAATTCACCCTGGTAAACCAAGGTGAATTTATTTTTCCCTTATATTGTGATTTTTGCATTTCTCAATTTAGGTGAATTGCTATTGTACTACAAACATGAAATGCCAATTATCCCTACATGACTTATTTCAGATGTTTTAAATATTATCAACGCAAGGTAACATGCATAATTTTTAAATTTTCCGAATGTGCAACCAGCACATCTTACAATTTAAACATTTAAACATAGTGGCCTTGGGTTTAGCGATTTAATTAAAATGCATGAAAAATTATCAATCCATCAAGATACACATTGAAATACTTTACATTTTTGGAAAATAGTAGAACTGATGTAATTAAAATCTTGGAATGTGAACTACCCATAATTTTCTTTTTGCCTAATTGTCGACACAAGTATAAACATCCTCTAAACTCCATATTTGAATTTTTTATAAGATAAAATAATGGCTTTAAAAATGATTTTGCTGAATCATAGAATTCTCATATAATTAAAATGTGTTACGTGAAGTTGGACAAAGATGACTATTTCGTCAATACAAAATCCGATTCTGAAAATTTCGCCGGCAATGTAAGCTGAACCAAGATTAGATATTATCAGAATTAAGGCAATTTGGTAAGTAGAATTTGAGATGATACGTCTAACAGTGGCCTTTAGATGAGACCTTTGAAACACTTCCTCAATTCTTTGGGTCCTTTCAGTAGCAAGAACTTGCGACAGACTTGACGAAGAATGAAGCCCTCCTCTTCCTCTACCGTACGTTTTCCTGTGACAATGTGGCCTGCCTTAGAAGAATATCCTTAGTGTTCTCATCCAAGTTTCCTAAAATTTAAGTAATTTGAGCGAGAAATTGAAGAGGAACGCTCCTCCGAGATAGCTTTTTAAATTCGAGTGTGAAGACTGAGATCGAAGAGATTAAGTAAAAAGACATCCCGGAGATGCGTGAAGAGAGGAGCGCCTCGGAGGAGGGGTTGGTAAGGCAGCAGGAGGGGGAGTGAGGCGTCCACGGCTTAGGTAAAACTTCCAAGCTGCTTTGTTCTCTTAATCGGATGAAAGAGATGAATAGAAGTGGAGGTAGGATTACGAAGAGATGTCGAAATTAAGATCTGGGAGGAGATAAATGCCCTTAAAAAGTGTTACAAAATTAGTTCCCTTGCGTTGGTCAGTCAAATGAATAATTGATTACAGCTTCCGTGAATTATGAAACTCACACCTTGAAAAACGATATATATCGAACATATTTTAAATTTTGAAATGCTGGTATCATCACGTTGCTACAATAGGTAGATAGAACATGTTGTATGTGTCATTTAATATGACATCAGTTTTATAGTGCTGAATACATATTACGGAATAAAACAAATTTAGGGTACGAATGCAATTTTAATGGCATGAGTTGCGAAAATATTAATCATACTAAACTGCCACACTTAAAAGGCCAATTAAACTAAACTAACTGATACATTATTCAACATTTAATAACTCATGATATATTAAACCTATCTTTACACAATATTATTGAATGCGTTATTAATTTAATTACTCTCTCTCTGTGAGTCCATTTAGGTAATATATAAATCAGTGGTTTAAGAATAGAAACGAGATAGATAAGGAAATCCAACCCTTCAAATAAATAAAATTGCAAAATTGCTCTAATCACGCAATTGCTCTCAATATTAAACTCATAATTTTCGCAAGACGAGGTTTTTCCGAAAGTACCCGTCAACTTTTTGAATAGTACATCTCTTTTCGTTTATTCTTAAATCCGCTTGAATATGTGTCCGTGGAATCTTCCCAAATAACCATTTCAACCACTTTGTGGATATCCTGATTTATTAAAGTCAGATTAAATCCAAGTAACGACCGATGACGTGAAGGGGTGTTCATGGGCTGCGGCGAAAAATCGTATCCGTAGAAATGAGTTCTTGATGGAGTAGTTTTGTTCTTACGGGTTAAACTCTGCAAATCCTTTGTGGAAAATTTTGATTAGATTTCCAGGGATTATGGTGAGGATTCTATGAAGTGTATTGCTTGTTATGAGTGGTTTAGCTAGCAAAGAAAGGGGCGCTAATCAGTGGAAGACGACGAGTGTGCCGGAAAACCATCAACTTCGACTGATGAGCCCCACATAGAAAATTGGACGATTTCGTTCGTACAAATTGACGTTTGACTGTCCGGAAAATTTCAGAGGAGTGTGACGTCTCGGTTGGATTGTGCTATGTAATGCTGCCTGAAATATTCAGAATGTACCGAGTCGTCGCTAAAGTCGTACCTCTCTTGATGACAGCAGACTAGAAACAATATCGATTTCAAGTCTGTCAGGAACTGTTGGATTGAGTTGAAAAAGATATAACTTTCTTGTTCACGAAAATAATTGGTGACAAGTCATGGGTTTATGAATATGACATTGAAACAAAAGTGAAATATTCACAAAGGATTGGTAAGACATACCACCCCATGAAAGCTCGGCAATTTGGCTCAAATGTCAAGGTGATTTTGACAGATTTTTTCGATGCAAATGGGGTTTTGCATCATGAATACCTACCTAAAGGCCAAGTAGTTTACAAGAAGTAGTAATGTATTACGGGTTTAGGCAACGAACAGAGGAGAGAATCTGAAGAAAATCGAATTTTGGGGGATCGACGAGCGGTTTTTACGTCATGATAATGAGCCGAGTCATTCGTCTCCCATAATTCGTGAGATTTTGGCTAAAAACAAGACCGCTGTGCTTCCCCAACCACCTTACTCACCAGACCTAGCCCCATGTGACTCTTTCTGTTAACGAAACAAAAATCCTCAATTTAAGGAAAGGATTGGCCACAAATTCCAGAGATAGAGGTTTATTCGACGGCGGAGATTATGAGCAATGAGGAAGAAGCGTTCAAGGACTGTCTCAAAATGTGGAAACACATTTGGGATAAGTGTATACGTTCGTGAGGACACTAGTTTGAAAGGGAGAAATAACTTGATACTTAAGTATTTTTTCTAATAAATAAATTCGCGAACTTAAAAGAAAACCTCCTAACTGGGAAAAAACCTCGTAAAATCTCTTTGAGCATTGATGATACTAAACAATTTAAATATATATACACACACATATTTATATACACACACAATATATATATATATATATATATACACACAATATATATATATATATATATATATATATATACACATAACAATATATATAATCTGATAGGTATACATACATAAGTAAACAGAGTATCTTGCGTTCGTCTTTATGTTTCTATCCATTTTTATTATTCCATTTCCATATAAGAAGCAGTTTTTAGGGAGGCAATCGGCAGCTAAGGTCCTTTTAACCATTGCAGATGGATGGAAAAGGAAGGTCGGAGAGAAATTTGGCGTCAGCATTAGCCTACTCTTGTCGAAAGGCGCCAAGGAGTCCGCAGGTCAACGTCCCATCCGACGGACGTCGTACTCACTCAACGTTATCATATCAAATAGAGATCGGGATTCCACAGACAAATATCTGCCGCCTCCGAAATCCGAAACGGGTCCTCTCGCTCGGCCCTAGCCACCGAACTATTCGGTTCCCCAAGGTTTCAGGAGTTGACAAAATAAATGGGGAAAAAATCAAGGCACTCCGGGTCAAAGCGAAGGATGCCCTCTTTGGAATAATCAAAGATGGCTACGACAGCGGAAAGATATCAGAAAACTTTGAGAAAAGTGTCATGATTGCAATACCAAAGAAACCGAAAACAGATAAATGCGAAGAACACCGAAAATTGAGCCTGGTGACTCAAACATCAAAAATCCTTACTCGGAAAATTAGCCGAAGAATAGAAGGAAGGATAGAAGGAAACCTCTCAGAAAACTAATTCGGGTTCGGAAAAACCGAGGAGCAAGAGAGGCAATTCTCAGCTTCGGAGTTCTGGCGGAAAAAATGAGGCAAGTAAATAAGCCATTATACGTGGCATTCGTGGACTTTGAGAAGGCCTTCGACAACGTCGAATAGAACAAGATGTTGAAGATACTAGAAGCGCTTGGACTGGATCACAACGACAGAAGAATTATCCATAACCTTTACAAGAATCAGGTTACAAGAATGAATACGAAAAACAGGAGAAAAATAGAAGCCAAAATAAACAAAGGAGTAAGGTAAGGAT
The DNA here is from genome assembly GCA_037158775.1 of Hetaerina titia. NCBI lineage: Eukaryota > Metazoa > Arthropoda > Insecta > Odonata > Calopterygidae > Hetaerina > Hetaerina titia. The sequence goes on from CM073779.1 coordinate 72,444,939, forward strand.
GTAACCTCTCGCCAGCAATATTCAGCGTATACCTGGAAGAGCCAATAAAAGAAACACAAGAATTAGGTATCAAAGGAGTCAAGGTAAATGGAAAGGAAATCAACATGCTCCGGTTTGCAAATGACATTGCAGTAGTGGCGGAAACGCGAGAGGACCTGCAAGCAACACTAAGTGCTATGGATCAAGTGCTGGGGGAATATAATATGAACATCAATAAGAAGAAAACTAAAATTCTTGTGTGCGGAAGAGAGAAACTGAATGTAGATACCACAATTCGAGGGGTGAAACTAGAAAAAGTGGAATCCTTCATCTATCTGGGTAGCAGCATAGCATGGGATGGAAGAAGGTCGACCGACATCAAGCGAAGAATAGCCCAAGCTAAGAACGCATTCATAAAGAAGAGGCAATTAATATGTTCAAAGAACCTAAGGCTGGAAACAAGGAAACAATTCGTCAAGACTTTCGTGTGGAGCATGGCACTCTATGGTTCCGAGACTTAGAATATTGGAAAAGTGGACCAGCGAAGAATAAAAGCCTTTTGAAACATGATGCTGGAGGAGAGTGCTGAAGATTAAATGGAGAAGCAAAGTAACAAACGAGGAAGTATATAAAAGAGCAGCAGACGATAGAACCATATGGAGAACTCTACGGCTAAGATGAAATAGATGGATTGGACACATATTGAGGCACAATGGATTGATTAGGAATATAATAGAAGGAAAAATAGAAGGAAAGATAACACGAGGAAGAACAAGAGACATGTACATAGGACAAATTAAGAATGAAGTAAAACGAAAAAGGTATCAGGGATTGAGGGAACTGACATTAAATAGAGGCGAATGGAGAGCTGCAATAAACCAATTCTTGGATTGAAAATACTTATGATTATGATGATGAATATATATATATATATATATATATATATATATATATATATATATATATATATATATATATATATATATATATATATATATATATATCTTCGAAAGAGGACACTACGGCAACGCACAATAATATAAAAACACTGGTATAGATTTTTATAACAGTGAAGCACAAAGAAAGAACACACACATTTCTTTTGTGTTCATTTGTGCTTCTATTATTCTTAGGTTCTCTACCGGTTAAGGTAGGTTTTTGTATGGACATAACTATTTAATAAATATTTTGCAACTCCAAACAACCTCCAATCAAGCAACCTGCACTACATCAGGTCTCTCTTCATCTCTGTGTACTTCCTTCCTCCCTTCATCCCGTCCAACATCCCTATCCTGTTCCTGCCCTTTCCTCGCTTGCCCAACATTCTCCTCTCTATTACCTTCTTCAACATTCCACTACCGCTCAATACGCCTTTCATCCATTTTTCCTGCCTCCATTGGATTTCTCTCAACAAAACCTCTCTCCTCACCCACCATCTCCAGTACTTCCTCATTTTTTTTCCTTTCGGTCCATTTCACCTTTTCCATTCTTCTCCTCGCCCACATTTCAAAAGCCTCCAGTCTACCTCTATCCTCCTTTTACAGTAACCACTTTTCCGCGCCGTATATACCTACGATCCATATCAAAGTTTTTACGAGTCCTGTCTTAACCTCCCAATTCAATATCCCCGTCATCAACTCCCTCCTTTAGAAATCCTACTTGCCTAGCGCAATTCTTCTCCTTACGTCCCTACTACTTTAACCGTATTGGTCCAAAACACTTCCGAGATATGTAAGCTGTTCTACCTGCTCTATTTTTTCCCCTCCTATTTTAATGTTTAGCTTAGCCTTTTCTTTCTGGAAAATCGCATAATCTTTGTTATATATATATATATATATATATATATATATATATATAAATATATATATATACATATTTATATATTACATTTGTGATCTGCTCAAAACCACCTTCCCCACCTTTCCAACAGAGTCTTCTTCCCACATACTATTGGATTATTAGAGTCCTAACTAATCTTCCGAGGAAGACGGAGCACAATTCCGTCGAAATTATCAAGAAATAACGTGTGAGTTTTCCTTTTATGTGTTTTCATATTCTGTGTTGCTGTCTAAGTTTTATTTTAAATACTTCCGTGTTACTTCGAAGAAATCATATATATACATATAAATATATATACACACACACATGCCCATAGTAGTCAACCTGAGGATTGGTTCGGTAGGTGATGGTATAGGTCACCATCCTGTGCCAACACCAGTAAGGCAGTACTAAAGCTCGGAGATAGCCGAAAGCTACCATTGAATCACCACGTAACAGGGACATCTACATCTACTGAATACCCCGCAAGCCACGGCAAGGGCGTGTGGTGGGGGTGTTAGGGCATCACCGGTAAATAAGGGTAAAAAAACCGCATGCAGAAGTCACAAATTTATAGCCCACAAACCAAACATGGTAAATATTCATGCAAGAACCCTTTCGCCCCAACCCTTTCACACACATGCAAACCCACAAAAAACTTGCATTCCCACTTGGGACTTGCATTCCCTCAGTTTCTTGTCACAGCCAAATATCTGATTCGCGACCTTATCTATTTGGCCGCATGGCAGACAGAGGGGCAAATCAGTTAGCCGTAGGTGGTGTCCCACCTCCCTCGTTATGGTTATGTATGTCGTATATTCGCGGTGAGTCGAACATAAGACTACTCACCGTATCGTTCGTCCTGTTGGTCGCCTAGTTTTTCCAAAATAACATCCTTCTCGGGAGAGATGCCCTTTCACGCTGCTTGACGAGCGACACGGGCAAGATACAAGATATTTTCCCTATTTATTCCTCCATCTCGCAAGAGAGGTGACCTTTATCTTCTTAGCAAATGCCCCCGGTGGCATCCGTCCCTCTAGAGTTCCTGCCACGCGCCCTTGAGTGCCTTGCGTCACGCGTCGTTGCCCCCGTAGGCAGACCTTTGCATAGTCCACCATTACCTTCAGATTAAGTATTCGTTTGATTTAGACCACCCAGCTCAGGTGGGCCATAGAGCTAGTTGTTGGACACTTTTTTAGTGTAACCTTTTCAGATCATGTGTTTTGTTTCTTCGATAAAGCCTGCATACTATTTTAGGGATAAGAGGCATAGATAAGCCAGACCAGAGCCGCAGGAAGACTAACTGGTTGAGGCGGAGGACGCGGGAGGGGACATTTTTCGACATTCCATTTCATGAGGTGGTCAAGTATTCCCCAGTTTCGCTCAGTCGAAGTCAGTTCACTCAGTCTGACCGATGGAGGTCAGAAGCTTGTCGCCATTCAGTAGGAGAAACATCGATTTTTGTTCGCTAAGGAAGGACCCGCTGGCCTCATACAATGTTATGATGTCGCGGGAGAGAGACGTGTGGGGCAGGTCGTCTACAAATAGCGTAATGTTGTTATTGTATGGCACGCTCGGGGAGACGGTGCAATGACGGCGGACACCGATGCCACTACTCTGCAGTCATCTGAGTGTTGAGTCTCAGGAAAAGGTAATCAGCAGCATTGACATCGGGCAGCCTTGCCAAACGGAGTGACCGACGGAAATGTGCGGAGAGATGGCATTCTTTATCGAAATTTTGGACTTTTTAACGGTGTACATGGTTGAAATGAAACAAATGAAGTACTCGAGAGATGCCAGGTTAAGGCCCCTGTCTCTTCTGTATGGGCTGTCGAGGAAACGGCAATTACAATGAAATCTGTGGGAGGTTTATGCAGCCAAGTGTCCCTATTCTCTCGCCAGAAGATGTATTTTGGGAGCTACTTCACTCACCGAAGGAGAAATGTAGGAGTTCACAAGAGGAAAAGATAACAGGGAAATTTATCATATAATGCCATAAAGGATAGAAGCAGTGCGCTTTGTGGCGGCCGTAGGCAGACGAAGGTTATTTTTCATAGCTCCCTACTCGGTTTTTCAGAAAGAGAAAGCCAAAGCTGAGCATTGAAACACTAGCGTACAATCTGGAAAATGCGGCAAAGTTTACATATCTCAGCAGTTTACATATTGACCAAAATTAATGACAGGGACGTTTACTAAAGATGCTAAAAAAGGCTCGTTAAAACCTTTTTATGGAACGTAGATAAATGTGACGCGGAACATTGGTCATTGAAGCAAAATATAAGTGTACATATAAAGTTTTTTAAATGTGGTTGTGCAGAGAGATGGTGAGGGTGAAAAAGATGAATAGGAAAACAATTGACAAAATAGGGTTGGAGAGGGGTTTGGTTTGATAAATCATAAGAAGACTAGGAAAATTGATGTAGAGCAATTTGATTGGCATGGGGTGGTTGAAGACTGGGATAGAAGGGAGAATGCTAAGGAAACGAGATAGAGGCAGGGGTAAGATAGAAATATGGAACGGAATGAAGGGTAGCAGGAAATATAGGGAGTCAAGCGGGGTTTATTATAGAAATCAGAACCTCGTGTAGTGAAAATAAATGCCTTTCTTCATCAACCACAGATACTTTAAAGTTGTGTTAGACTCTGATAGATTATTCGCAGTAATCCAATCAGTAATATCTATGTACTCATTTAATTTTAGGACAAAAGAACGAGTGTCTAAGAGAAATTAGTATTGAACACATTTATAAGTCACATAAATATGAATTACATAACCCTTAACTACTGAAATGTCAAAAAATGAGAATAATATAACGGAAAAAAGCACAAGCAATATTAGCAATCCAAATGAAATTGTACTGGTAAAAGTCTGATCTAACTAAAATATATCCAACTACAGGTATGCATTTCACCCAGTTACCTATCCCAGCATTATGTCTTTATACCTCTTTTGACACCAACAGTAAGGCACAGTTCGACTTTCTTTTTAAGTTATTACAATGAATAAGGTTAACGGTTTTCTATGATTCACGATTACACCGGATAACTGTGTCATTAAATGACTATCAAGCGAAACTCATGAAGTCTTTCTCGGTTTCTCAAAGAATTTTCTAGTTAGGTAGTTGGCGCTCAAGTTGATAAAGTTGGCAATTACTACCTCAAATTAAGGCTCATTGTTTGACTTTAATGCAAATAAAACGAAATTGTGAATTTCCGTCGTTGCGTGTTTCGTATTCAATACGCAACTTGAAAATGTTGCGATAATAGGGCAGAAAGAGTACGATCTACTGCAGCATGATGGCAGAGGAGAGTCGACAAGAATCATTAAAATTTCCTTCCGCTAAACCTTCCGTAATGGGAATATGGCTCGGCAGAAACCGATTCACGCCGAACGAGGTCGTTATTGACAACTTAGTTTCTATTTGGAGGATCTTCCGAAATCCTACTTTTTGTACAAGCTTAAAAAATATGGAGAAACGCTGATAAAAGTGCTTCATTTATATTTTTTCGCAAGGCCTTGTTTAATCAATGATCCATATATAGTAAATTCCTTTTTATGACTCTCATTTTAGGTGAAATTCAATGAATCTTAACTTGTAGGTAGTCCTAAAATTTTCTTCTTTAAGATAGAAGAAAGGTTGTATAAATCATTTATGGAATTCACTTAAGGATATCTCTTGATACCCTTTGGTATGATGGTAATAAAATTACCTAAGCAACTAAAAAATGAATATTGATTAATTAATTAAAATTTTGTCAACTCTACGATCACACGTTTTAGAATACTTCTTGAGCAGGCGTTCGTTTTGCATCTATTTTTCCTGTCTTTTGAATTATTTTACAAATTAAATTCGTCGCTTAGACAAAAACATTAAAGACTTAGTATATATAATTTTTTTCCTCATATTTACGCAACAAATCCGATCATCTATTCAAACAATGGTACTATGTATTTGTACTCACTGGAAGAGACATTTTACCTAGAGGCAATTATTTTGGGAAACAATTCTACCAATAGTAATGAATAAACATGTTTCAGCCACTCATAAAACAAAGAAACGACAGCAGAAATCATTCCCAAACACGAAATGTACCATGTACTTATGCATATAGAATAAATAACTTTAATCAAGAAAGTATGAACTCTATTCTCTTATATTGATTGAATTTGTCGTTTTTGGCAGAGCATTTTTCATGGCAAAAGAGCATTCCGACGGCAAGTCAATGATATGGAGGTTGGTGGTCGTAATTCTTAAAACTTCCTCCCTTTACGAAAATCAATGTACATAATAAATATGCTAGTTATTCTTCATTTTTTTATCTTTTTCCCTCCAAGATTTGGAGTTTTACCCAAGAAAAGGCCCACGACAGCAATCATGCACGGCACGATTACTCATGCCGTGTGTATAAATTTGAATTACCCCAACCGAGGAGATTTTCAACAGTTAACATTAACAGGTGAGGATGCGAATGGGGAAAAATATATTGCCTGGGAGTTCAGAGGTCAGTGTCCGCACTATACCGCCGAAACCCGCTATGCACGACAATTTCCATTGCTCATTGCACTCTTTCGCATCTTCTCGCGCATACTCATTCATAATCTGGGGAAAAAAAGAAGCTCGCATATTGAGGGAGAGAAGAAAAGAATTTTCCGGAGGCAATGCTTCGGTGGGGAGTGAGTAATGGAGTCTGCGACTTAATGAAAGGACGGAGTAGGATCGACGGTATGAGGATTAGGTGGTATTGGATGAGGGTTAAAGGGTTGGCAGGGGGGTGGGTTGTACCAGCGGAAGGTGGATTGAGGCTCCGGGGATGGCGGGACGAACGGCGGTAATGCTAAGCGATTGAAAGGGAGGTATTTGGGAGGTTGACTTCCTGAGGAGGGAGGAGTCGATGCCGGAGGGACGCTTATATTTGTGCGCGAATTGGGGCAATGGTGCGATCGACCGAGGTAAGATGGCAGAGGAGGGAAAGATAAGAAACGAAAAAATTTCCATGCATCCGCTAAATGTCCCTCATTGGAATATGACTATGCGAGTAATAATATAGCATTTGGAAAGCAATGTTCTTAGTTTTGAGGTTGATTTTTGTATGAGATGGAAAAAATTTAATTTGTTTCAGTTTTATGGTTAAATATTAAGGTCATTTAAAAATACCATTTACGTACAGAGATGGGAAAAGTAATCTAATTTAGAACAGTAATATTATAATTCATTTAAATCTTATGAAATAATAAAATGTAATGAGTTTGGTAAAGAGAAATTTCAGTTTCTCAGATTGAAATATGTGTCAATCTTTAAATTTTTGGAGAATGAATAACATTGGAGGAATACTTATTTTCAAGGATGCGATGCCACGTTCTGTCCATTATGCATAATCATATAATTTAAAACCAGGTATGTGTGCATGAAAATTTTTAATTGTGACATTTCAAACGTTTTTTTTTAATTCTAATTGTATTAATTCTAGTTGAATCACAAGACTATTCAATGTTTGAAATATCTATAATTATATAGAACACCAAACAATATTTTTTCTCTATTGCGGTATTTATTTTAGTATTTACTTATTTTTTAATAAAAAATTACATAAAAATATCAGTCTTAAACGTTTTAAATGAATATACTTTGTAACTTCCACACAATTTTTATTCGTACTACCGGTTTCAACGCTTCGGCGTCATCATTAGGTACAAATATTTCTTCAGCACAGGGTTATATATATATATATATATATGCACTCTTATTTTTGTACCTGATGATGACGCTGAAGCGTTGAAACCGGTAATATGAATAAAAGTTGTGTGGAAGTTACAAAGTATATTCATTCAAAACGAACATGAACCTCCACAAAGTTGAACCTGAGACCTGAAAGAGATATAATTCATCAGTGATAAACTTGAAGTGGGAATACAGAAATCATTTATTTACGAGATCTTAGCTTCCTTAATCTATTAGATTAATTAATTTGATCTATTCTTATATATTATCGTTTAGATGAAATGTAAAACCCCTTGCTAGGGCAAAAATGGAGTAGTAGAGCTGTGAAAATGTCCTAACTAGGGAGAAAAAGAAGTACGCAGGTAAGAAAAAGAAGAGATTGATATGAATCTGAAGGTGAATAACGGGGTACGGAACCAGAAATAGTGCCATATCCAAAACAATATTTCAGGAGCAAATTTCTATATGGACATTTGACAAGATATCGTATAGGTGAAGGCTCGGAGAAAAAGATTACTTGGTCCTTTCCTTCCCCCCCATCCGCAGTACCACAACCAAACTACCTCGACTTTTCTATAACTATATATTAATACTCGCCAAAACTCCCTTTGCACCTGAGATCATATGTATTGATCGAAATTGGACAAAAAGTGCCACTTGGTTCTCACAAGATTTACTCTACGGAAACCATTTTGATTTTTATAGGTAAGCACTGTGAATCAAGATACTTCATGAACACGTAATATGCTCTATGATTTTGCTAGAGGGAGAGGATGTAATTCCTGTATTTACTTGGATCATTTCTATCGTCCGTTTTAAATAGGAGACTTGCATTGGCTACTTTCTGGCGATTATTTAGGGATGTGCCAAATACAGGGTGTTTCAAAATGAATTTTGGTAATTTAAAATCAAAATTATGCATCATATGTAAGATCAAGTTAAAGTGTGGTTTTTATAAGAGTTTAATGTGAGCACCATTTGCTAAACGGCCCACACTGAGTCAATAAGCGAGTTCTTCCCAATCCTTGAGTAATATGTTAGGGGTAATTGTTGCAACAACAGCTTCAATCCTGTTTCAAGCTTTAGACTCTTTTATCTGGCTCCTTGCTGCCAAGTTATGGTTCCTTCACCCAAAAAAAGGTTTAAACCCCCGATATTCATTTTAAAACACCAAGTATTATTTCCTAATAAGGAGCTACAGTATTTCTGAGGCCATTCTTTTGTATATGCAAGCAGGAATTTGATGAGGGCACGTTACTTTGTTTGGACTGATGTCTTTAATTTGGCGTTCCATTTAATAATAAGATTGTACAATTTTAAACAGGATCATGGAAGCGATCGGATAGCGAGTTGATTTTTTTACATAAACCAGTGGTACGTTTTTCTCCGTTTCTATTCAGGGTGAGTACTCTCGACTTATTTCCTTGAACCATTCTACATGTGACCAATATATTTTTGGGTCATCGTCTATATATTCACCCAATCTTTCTTTTTTAAAATTCTGTTAGCGCCTTGTTGAATGCTTTCCTTGCTAACGCATTAGCTGATTTATAGCTTAAAAATAATTTCATTTCATTTATCACCTGACTCGTTCTTCTGTGCTATCCGTATTTTCGAATTCTATGCTAAAGGAAAATTATAGGGCTTTAAGTTTCTCCGCATTGTGTCATTTGATTCTGTACTGTCACTTTTCAATGTACTAAGGAAATACTGATGAAGAAGCATAATATATTTAGTTTCTCTACGGAACTTGATAAATTGGATGAATTAAAAACAGTTAAATATATTTTTAAGGAATGTCGTATATTTTGTAAGCCAATCAACATTTTAATGTTTAATTTTTCGATAATTAAAAATATCATCCATAATAATCATCCCTGTCTCATAAATTTCCTTCATTTTGCTTAAATTACAGTATTGCACAGTTAAAATATAAATCCTATAAAGATAATATAAATTTCCTTGACGTAGAATATTCTTCAAACTTAAATTACACTTAGTACTGCTTATTAAACTTATATAGACAAAAATCTCCTTCGGCAGATATGCGAAAATTCTGCCTGCCTAACCTAATTTATATCACAGACTTATGAGGTAAATAAATCGCCTGCGGCAAATGAACATTGGAATATTATGTGGAGCGGTGGTATTTTCCCATTAAAATACACTTTTCGTTGGAAACTTCAGCTGACGTAAATTTTGTCTTCGGGGCATAGCTACCCGTGCACACGATGGGCGTCATAGGAAAATGTGACAAGACCTCATAGGTGATGGAGAAAGGAGGACTTTCCCTTTTCTGTCCGCCCCAGACCTAGCTCCACCCCTCAAAACATGTTACAATATCCAAACGTGTTGGGTTAATCTCAGCTATATCTTCTTGGGTACCTTTTTCCTTTGACGTGTTTCAATTTCATCGGAAATTCGGCTAATCTATTACAAATTACTTTGTTTTCCTGCATTTCCGTAGTATTTCTTATATTTATTATTAGTGGTCTCTTTTTTGATTCTGAAGAAATGAAAGACATCGCCAACCTAAAGATAAATTCCATATAAAAAATTGTAACATTTGGGGAAAATATATTCTTGTTTTTTTCAATTTAAAACTTCATTTCTAATTTTTATTGTAAATTGAAAACCTTTAACACACACGAGAGTTAATGAATTAATAGAAAATACATGACTCAATTCCATTAGTTTCCTATTCTTCAAACAACATTTTATCTGATTGTTGGAATAGTAATTTTCAAGGTAAAATTAATTTAAAATTTCAATTATTTCAAATATTTATCAAAATAAGAGTATTATAGTTAATTTAATAGAACATTTATTTTATCAACATATTTTGTGTGACACAGAATATTAATTGAATAAAAAATTGTCATTGTAGGTATTTATTTCAGTAGAATCCTTTATAAAAAGGTGCATTGTTGTATTGAATGGATAAGAGCATCTGAAAGGATTTATTTAACTAGATTGACTTTAAAGTAAAGAGAAAGAGCATAGAGCCAGTACATAAAAGGTGGATAATCAACGAAATATAAATAATATATTAAACAAAAACCTAATAAAAACGAAAAATAATATAATCAACGAAATAAAATGAAATATTGGTGTTTATGGGAGGCATAATACGAGGTTTAAAGCTAAATACATTGTCAATTTACGCACAACACTATGCGAAATTAAATTAAACAAAATAAATAACGTCAAAGCAATTAAGTTGTCGACATTAAAAAGAAATAATACTATTTACTATTAAAGGAAGGAACCAGGAAAAATTATTTAGTTTCACAGGAAAATGTTTTAACTCTAAAAATAATGATTTAATTTTAAAGTCATATCTTTAACTATGCGGGGATACCGTGGAAACGTAATTTTTTTCATTCATTAGAATTATTTTCAATCTTTAAATTACTTATAGTGTGAGCTTCTCATTGTTTAGTAACATCCGAAATCTTTGGAATAACACCAAAAGTTTTTTAGAGATTACCTTTATCCCAACTTCAAGGCACTCGGAAACAAAGACAAAGACAATCTGAATGGAATAATGAAAGATGGTTACAAAGACGGAAGACTTCTGGAAGATTTTCAAAGGAGTGTGATTATCGCGATGTCAAAGAAGACGAAGACAGAGTGTGAGAAACACTGAACCTTGACTCTTGTGGCACATGCATCAAAAATATTTAGTCGAAGAATGGAGAGTAAAATTGAACATAACCCATTGGGAAAACCATTTGGCTTTAGGAAGAACAGAGGAGCCTGAGAAGCCATAATCTGTCTGAGAATCATGATAGAGAAAACAATGCATGAGAACGAGCAACTCTATGAGCCATTTGGGGACTTGGAGAAAGCCTTCTACAATGTAGAATGAAACAAGATATTTGGACTGTTGGAAAAACTCTGAATAGATTACAACGACAGAAGAATAATCTATCAGCTATACAATAGGCAAGTAGCCACAATGCGAGTGAGAGATGGAAACCATCCATATATAGGCTAAAATTAACAAAGGACTTAGACAAGGATGCAACTTCTCACCTGTATTTTTCAACATGTGCACGGAGGAGGCAATGAGGGAAGCACAAGGCATAAGATTAAACGGAATTAGGATCAATGGGGAACAGATAAACATACTATGATTCGCCGACGATATTTCAGCGAAAGCAGAAATCCAGAAGGATATTCAAAGGTCACGTATTGGATAAAGTTTTACAATGATACAACGTGAGCATAAACAAGACGAAGACTAAAATCCTAGTATGTGGAAGTGAGAAGAGAAGCGAAGCGAAGCGGGATATAGTATTTACGGGGAGCGGGAAGAGAAGCGGGATATAGTATTTACATTGAAAGGACAAAAATTAGAGCAGCCTCGACCTCTCTCGAAGGTACCACCACATGGGACGGAAGAAGTATTACATACATCAAGTGAAGAGTAGCTCAAGTTAAGAGAGCATTCACCGTGAAAATGCAACTAATGTGTTCAAAGAAGATGAAACTATAGACGAAGAAACAATGCGAGAAAACATTCGTATGGGGCGCGGCACTCAATGGACCAGAAGCATGGACCATAGGGAAAGTAGACCAAAAACTAGAAGCTAGTGCTGGAGGAGGATGCTTAAGATCAAATGGACGGATAAAATAAGAAATGAAGAAGTATACAGAAGGATAGACGAAGAACGGGCCTTATGGAACACCATAGAGAAAAGGAGAACCAGATGGAGTGGCCACACCCTGAGGCACAACAGATTCGTGAAGAACACAATAGAAGGGAAAAGTCCCAAGAGGAAGGCCAAGGGACAAATACATATTAGAAATAAAGAGGAAGTACAATGCAAAAAATAACAGGAAGTAAGCGATTTAGCACCAGATAGGGTATGATGGAGGGTTACAGTCAACCAATCTTAGGATTGAACGACCTATGATGAGAACCTTTCTCCCTTTATCAAATAAAATCAGTTTGGACCTTGTAATAGTGTAGAAATTGTTATTAGAGGTCGAATATAGACGTTATAAAGCTCAAATTTTGTTCCAGTGACCGAAATAGATTGGAACCAATTCAATGAGCCATAACTAGGTATTAAAGATTCACAAAACTAATAATAATTGTGCAACTTTTTCTTAACATATTTATTTTAAAAATAAAATTCATTTTTATAACATTAATTTTTATGACATTCGTCAAGCACGTAATTTAAATTTAATGTTGATTTAATAAATTGATTATATTCTACCTAATTCGTAACCGTAAATTTATTTACCGATTAATTGAACCAATTTTCGAATAAAATTCGATGGCGTCCTGTATTATTTCTTAAATTATGTCATGTTCTTAGAAAATATAGTCGTCAATGAAGTAAATATTGCCTCGTAAAATACTTCAATGTACCATTTATGCAGGAAGATTTCATGAACGAGACCCATTTAGGTGTTTACTTATATTTTGGCGAAGGAATGGTAGACTTTATGAGCCATTCTTCATTAATCAACCAATTAATATATTACGCTGAGAACGATAAATGTTATCACTGCGATGGTGAGTATCAGGACAATATGCTGAGAGCGTGTCAGTCTTGGTGAAGTGTGTGTTCATTTTCAATCATCTTTATTGATATGTATGGTATGAGAGTTTAATTATGAATCAATTTTATTAATGCTAAATTTGTTTCCAGAGTATTAATGAAATCGATATGTTGCCAGGGATCTGCTCATTACTATATTTTAGTTTTCAGTTGTAAGCCCTAGTTTATGTTAACCATGAAAAATATTTTTTTTTCAATTGTCCATATTAAAAAATGTATTATTCATATCCTAAATCGATCAGAACAAGAAAGGATGGGGTTGAGGGTGGCGTTCACCTCCTACTTACAAGTATACTATTGAGTTCCTTATACTTTCCTTATAAGGTATGGTTCACATGAAATAACATAGGTCTTTTCATCGTGTTAGAATAATATATTTGGTCCTTTTAAATCTCGGCTATAAAATTACCTAATACCTTCACCTGTATAGCTGTACCAAACGTGGCTTTGGGTTATCAGAATGGGTTTGATGAGCAATTTTCTGATAACATTTTGTACAATAAAACACACATTTTTTTTAATTGGTCAGTACTAGGTAAAATAAATATCCCTTGTCTATAATCCTAACCCTCTTTAATGATATTCACTAGTGTAGATAGTGATACAACAACCCTCCCTCTCCCTATTCAGAAAAAGTTTTATCGCGTTTTGGCATTAATATAGAATTGGAAACGTTGGATTCTACTGCGCAGCATTTTTATGATAATTTAAAGTGTTTTTTGTTGCCTTTTAATTACTAGAACTGGATAAAAGGTATTATCGAATTTATTTTTTAATTAAAACTATGATCTATGGTGACGTCATTTACATAATATGCATAACCATTTCAAACTAACTCCGGAAAAAAAATAAAAAATATATATTTCCCCTTTGATGAAATGACATATTTGAACATTTTGAGCAGGGCTTACGGCTTCATGATTTTGTGTGCATGTTTGTCTCTCAAATCTGCTGCGATGATCTGAAAAGTTTTTTGCGACCAATGCGTCTCCATGTGTCTAGCTGCTAAAATCGTGAACACAAATCATCGTTAAAAAAGTTCGTGTTATCGATCGAGTCGCGATTCAGAAGCACCATCGTTTCGCTCAATCAGCCGCATATGGCTTCTGATTCCGGGACTGAAATAAACAGACACATCAAGTGGACGAGCTGACAAGTTGAAAGGCGGGCATCACACCGCGCAATGTACAACCCATAATTCTAGCCATTGAGTAGGAGGATTGGGAGGATTCGAACCCGCGAGTATTGCGTTGTTAGTAGAATTTGCTATGAATACCACATAAAAGATGGCTTCAATAATACAATAGGAATAATTCAACAAGAATAGGAATGAGATGGTTTTAATAATAAAAAAGGAAATTATGCTTCCGCAACCCATATCAGTGGCGTACAATTTTCTGCTCTATGTTAATGCATTTCCTCATACATCTAAGGAGGATTGCGTATTTTAAAAATTAATGCAAGATAATTTCAGTTACTACCTGACATCATGCCATCATAATTTTAAGCAAATAAAAATTAAATATTAATTTAACGTGACGACTCAGTTAAATGCGATGGATCGGAGTAGGATTTCACGCAACGGTAGGCCACAAAAATGACCTAAGACATGCTAGTTGAAATGGTGATAGATAGGTAAGTACTTATAGAATTAAATTATATATTTTCATAACTATGAGCCAGTAGGTGCAAGCAGGAGCGGGATTGTTTGCTCAGATTTCCTTCAGCCTGGGACGAACTTTTCAAATGCACGGAAAGAACAGACGTAATTCCTTTCTGGAAATGTATCTTAGTTTTCCGTGAAACAAATGAAGACCTGATAGATTGATACTGTTGAAATAACAGTAAATCTAATCCCCGTTGTTACGACAGAACACTTTTACCCTCACTACACTGACTGTAATCTTATAAAATATACCGTTAATTATTACACATTCTTATTTTGATGTAATTAACTATTTAAAAATAATTAATATATTTAATGCGAATTTAGCATAATTGATTTAGACTACTAGTACACGTGCTCATCCAAAAAAAAACATATTAGGGGGAAATGTTCATTTTTTATTAAAATATGCAACGCCATACACTTATTATAAGGGAAAACATTTCCATTAAGAACCCAAGTCTGTGTTTTTAATATTAATGACTCTTTCCCTTGAAAATGCGACCTTATTCTCTCTGAAAAGTGTATAGACGTCATGAATGCCACTCCATTGCGCGACTGACAGAGTTGCGAAGTGAAATGAATTAAAGGCATGCACAGCTGATTTATGAAAACGAAACATCCGAGAAACAAAACATTTATGGTAAAATATAGTGCATTTTACTGCAATGATTATGGATAAAAGTATTTTTCTTCGTAATTTCTGTAAAAGCAGCCGAATTCGGTAAAAAAAATAGTCCTTTTATCAAAGAAAAGCAGGATTTTTTTCTGACACCCCCATATAAATCAACCCATGATGATCCCCTAAAAGTTCACCATTTATTTGAGCAGACTTTCCAAATTTTAAGCTAAAATTGAGAGCATATATTTCCCTCTGAAAGGTTACGGAATAACTCCATGGGGAATCCTAAAGGAACTCATTTTGTAATCATTGCCTGTACTCAAAGTGATAGAAACTCGACAAATTTTGGAACAGCATACCACTCAGTGCTTAACTTCGAAGACTTCACTAATTAAACAGCAACCGAAAAACCATTTATTCCCTAGTGAAACACCGCAAGATGAGTTCAATTTTATTCTCCTCTCTTGAGATACCCATAACAAATAATTTACTCGCTTTTCCATTCCTCCTGGGCCCCAAGATTCCGTCTCCCATACCTATTAAATAAGGGCGTTGCACCCACCGACCGTGCATGTCACATTAAAGGAAAGGACTCATAAACTCCTAGAGTGGCTTATAACAATCATTATGCAGCTAAATTCCAAAAGGCCTCCAGGTTCAGCAACGGTAGTGTTTTTTCCTCTGCGCATACATTCCCTTCCTCTACCCCCGCGCTGCGCACTAGAGATGCAGATGAGGTGGAGGGGGAGGCTCTCGATGCGGGAGCGATGAGGAGAGGGATGGCAACGGGGGAGGGTGATTAAAAGGGTGTGAGTGGGGATTGGGGGCCATTCAGTGAAGTGGCTGCTGCTCTCTCCTCCCGGATAAGGGGGGTCGAGACGGGAAAGAACGGAGCTCTTGGCTCCGTTCGAAACCCGGTACCCCCTTACACCACGCACCTTCTCCCCCTTCCCTTCCCCTCTCAATCTCCTTCCCTCCCCCCACCATGAAGATACGAGGGTTATGCCGGGAGGGGTAGGTAAGAGGGGAGTTACGGAAACGCTCGCCTGGCAATGATTCACTCCACCCAGTGCATCAAAAGGGCCAATTAGACGTGACGCCTTTCAACCGGGAGAGTGGCACGCGAGATGTATTCCTTTGTGAACGTAGCCTGCGACTGTCCCTCTAAGTCTCCACACCACCAAGCAGCACATTCACTAGGGTCCGGACACCCGCCGCCATCCCTTCAGCTCCCGCCCCTCAGCACTCACTCCCTCTGAGACCAGGACACTCTAGCTCATCTCCTCCCCCACCTTCACCGGCTCACTAAACGGCCGGGTGCTCTAATGAATTCCCTCCCTTTCTAACTCCACCGCCCCCGCATCGCATTCCCCATGCAGACCCTCGCCTCCACTTCACCTAACCCCCCCAATACCCACCTCCTCGCCTCGCCTCATTCCATGCTCGATGATTCGGCCCATCTGGCGCTGAAAGTGATTCTCATCCGCTCCCAACAAATCTCATTGCTTTATGATTGAGAGGCGATCTCCTCATTTAGACGAATGTAAAGGCCTATACACTTCTCGCTATTAAGGGGGCCAGTTGATTAGGTTATCCTTCCGCAACACTAATCCACCGTCCATATCCTCACCTGATCACATTGTGACCCACGTAACTGAATGTTCGCAATGTATGGGAAGCGGCTAGCCTATGAGTTCGTGGAATCAATTACCATTCGTTCCATTTAAATGAATGAGGGAGCATATAGAAACTCGAATGCTTACCATATGAGTAGATTTTCAATTATTAAATCTCTTAATTGGCTAATGGAATGCCTAATCACCATGGAACATGGTTGGTACACGAATATTTGTGCATTATCTATTTGAATAGCAACTTTTTACCTACATATTTCTCAATTAACCCTCATTGACGAATGTTTGATAACTTGTTGTGCATGGTGCTGAAAAGATGGGATTGAATGATTCATTTGTCTTCAGCGTATTTGAGCAATTATGATGAATG
The DNA here is from genome assembly GCA_037158775.1 of Hetaerina titia. Classification (NCBI taxonomy): domain Eukaryota; kingdom Metazoa; phylum Arthropoda; class Insecta; order Odonata; family Calopterygidae; genus Hetaerina; species Hetaerina titia. The sequence goes on from CM073779.1 coordinate 72,462,327, forward strand.
ATACTTGCTAAATATATCTTCAAGTAGAGAGTATAATTTCAAATAATATATATACCGAATAGTGTACAGTTAGGTATTGGCTATAAACTTGGCTATAAACAAGCTCTTCAAAGATGGCCGAGAGAGTGTGAAGTACGAGTATGAGACCCGTGCTGGACGACCGTCGACATCGTGAACTGACGACAATGTGAAAAGTGTGCATGAAGTTTTGTATTCATGCCCTCCCCTTAAGTTTGAGCATGGTTGCAGTTCATATTGGCATTGATAAGATGACAGTGCACACTATTATCACGGAAAATTTGGAGATGAGGAAAGTTCTGCGCTAAACTCGTCCCAAGGGCCTGGTTGGACGATTAAAGCGGGAACAAAAACGGCATCGCGACAATTCCCCAACCCCCTTAGATTCCCGACTTGGAACCAGCAGACTATTTCTAATTCCCAAAAGTAAAATACTCCTGCAAAGAACACTATCATGGAACCTTAAGTTCCGTCAAAGAAGTTTGTACGCGTACCTTTAAGGACCTTCCAAATTCCGCCTACCAGGTAGCCATCGAGTCGAGGAAAATTCGCTGACAAAAGTGTGTCAATGCTCAAGGAATATACTATGAAAAACTTTGAGGTATTTTAGCAATGTCTAAAATAAATCTATATTTCCTGAAATAATTTCCTTTACGTTTCATACAAATCTTTTACATGTCTTTCATGGTTCATATTTGAGGTTGCTTTATATATTTATCTTCTAAAATAAGAAATTGTTGGAAGAGATAAATACGAAAACGCAGTTCGTATATGGGCTAAGATTGGACACTGATAACTCTATTCTTTCAAATTTTGAAAGAAAAAAAATAGAATTTTTCTCCGCCAATTAATATCAGTTTAATTAGTATAGTTCACAGATTTCTCGTTCCCTCAAAATTTTCTGTGGGAACATTGCCACAGACATCCATTAAAAAGTTTCATATTATCACCGCATTATTTTCTCTACATAATTATCCTCCTAAGAAAAAGATCTAATAGACAATAGCATTATTAATTGGCAATAAAATACTTCAGTAGTTACATCCATTGTGCGGTATTGTATTTCTCTGCGAAATGAAGGAATCATATCGAAGTCCCTTATTTTACCGATAATTGTTAAATCTTTATATTGAGAAGTCCGCAACATAATATTTCTGCATTCATTCTACCATAGGGAACGGTGCTTGGCAAAACTGAGTTTTTATAGAAGCCACATATCAAAGCTCGAGTAACACTGAAAAAATCTGAATATGAAAGAGGCATTATGCATATATTTTTGCGGAAAATGCAACAACATGGGAACATATGTATGTTTGAATCCCGCAATTACATTTTCTTTCATGTTCTCATTAGAAACTATACTAGCGTTTCACGAAAATTTCTGTCAGTTTTTAATAATCTAGAGTAATGAGATTGAAAACTTTGCTGATTTTAATCTGGACGGGAATTATGTTCTTCCATTACTTTTACTCCGACAAAATGACATATTTTCTTTTCAAAACATCTATTTCTCTTAATATTCGGCAAAGGGTTAATTGATTTCTATGATGTACTTTACAATTATATCGGTCGTTTTTGAATGTTTTCTGCTGAAAGTAACTCCGTTATGGGGTTGTGAATTTAAAGTTTTTTATCACTTGTTTACCCATCGTCACAGCATTGTTATTTAAAATGTAAATGCACCATGACTGCACTTTGAAAGTTTGAAAGTTTTACGTCAGAACGACCGATGAATTTAGGATTGTGTTTTTGATGGAAATAGCTCTACTTTGAAATGAGCCCCAAAAAAGCAATAATGATTATAAAATGCAAAAGTAATAAACTTAAGTTATTTTAACCGGTACTTACACATTAGAGGAAATAATTTCTTGAGTTTATGGTCGTTATAAGCTATTTTTTACAAAAGCACATTAGTAAGAAACACAAAAATACTTGAAATTCCACACTGCCTAATTCTTGGGTCCTTAACATGAAAACATGCTTAGTAACGCTCTAAGGTTCACTTCAAAGAGCACCCGATTACTTTGATGCCCATAAAACCTTAAACTATAAAGAAAAGTGTTTTGTCGACCTCGTGAGATGTTAGAGCGAGTATTTTAGCCTTTTGTCCTTTGACTGAGTCCGTTATGCGCCTCCATTGACGCAGCAACGCGACACGCTCTCCCGATAGTTCGCCATTCTAGCCGGTGCGACCGCCGACCGCAGGGCACACTCTAACGGTGAGCCATTTGATCTCCCACAATATGTCCCAAGACACTAGTCCCTATAATATGTCCCTACCACTAGTTCGCCAACCTGCTCTTCCATTCGCTGGCATGCCACTAAGAAGCTATCGAGTTTCAAATATATTCAAAAGATTCAGGCGACATATTGCAGAAGTTCGTCATTATGAGAAAAACAAATTTGAAATTTTCCACAGATTAAATCTGTGGAAAAGTGCAAATTTGTTTTATTCGTTGTATCGATTTTCACATACGTTCATGTGGACTGATCGGAAATGTAGCCAGTGACCTTTCACTACTTTGGCTGAAGGGTTAAAGACGAGCAGGGTGAAGAGAAGCCGGTAATGTGATCAAATGGCCGTCAGAGGGATAAGCCAGTCTCTTAGCGTTATCTTTGAGGGTCATCACTGACAGCAATATCTGAATATACAGGGGCTACTTGTATTCGTGGCACTTCTTTTTTTTCGTGGCTAAAGTGCTCAATGTTTCGCTCTTCATTGATACCTCAGGTGCAGAGTTATTTTTCCTCATAAAAAAGTATTCTTCTAAAGTGACATATGGCTTGTCAAAATAATCAATCACATGATGAAACGATAAACTCTCACTAAATATTACATAGGTTATTTTTACACAGAAAGAAAAATGTCAGCTACAACCCCGTACTTTTCTCACCAAATTATCGAAGTATGGGTTATTCTTACAGTATATTTTCAGAAAAATAGCAGTTTTTGTCCAAAAGGCACTACGGTATTCATAAGTCATTTGTAAGAAAATGATAAATTCTTCTCTTTGACTTGCCGTTACCGACTTAGTACATATGCTCCATTGATATAATGGACACATATAATAAAATATATGCAGTGAAATTTATGAGTGTGGATTAACGTTCTACTCTACAATCAACCTCCTTTGCTACGTTCGTACAACTTTGGTCAAGGTTTATTCATCCATAGCATTTGACTTGGTTCGCTATTTCATGCTGTAGCTCCATGAGCTCATAAAGCAGCGGATTTTGTGATGGATGGAAAAGTTAGACCAAAATAAAAGGTTTCTCATTAAAGCCTATTTAGAGGCTAAACCAATCCATCACCTGTGGTCAGCAACCTATATATACCGTGCATCATATTCCTTCCTATCTTCTACCTTCGCCATTTACGTATTTTCTGACGCCTACCAAGGAGCCTTCGAGTCGTGGAAAAAAAGCTGCTGGCGAAATTGTGTTGACGCTGAAGAGTTTGACGAAAATTGAGGCATTGTAGATGCAGTTGACGAATATTGAAGCATATCTGAAATGAATCTATTTTTCCTCGACTTTCCCCTGTACTATTTATACAAACCTTTTATCAAGGATTTCAATTTCCTAATCGTTCCTAATTGCTTTTCCCTGCTTACTGTTCATTTATTTAATCAAGTGCAGCATATTCAAGAGTGCAGTAATTTGATTTTGATTTGAATAGCAGAATTTTTAATCTTAAACTGCATATTACAGTATTTTTAATACTTGGTAATATAAAATGTTAAGTATAATTCTGTGTTTTTAGTGCAAGTTTTAATATCTAGTGTTGGTCTCGTTTCACTCTAGCTTTTTGTTAAAAATTTAAAAATTACAAGTTATTTCATCACTGGCCGGTAAAATTCTGTTTCAAATCCATCATTTCACATTATTTATAATAATTTATTATTTATGCATTGACATGAAGAATTTCGATTTTGATTTTAGCACTACCATGGATGATAAATAGCCTTAAAAATGAACTGTATGAGTAACAGTTCGAAACGATTTGTTTCCACTTAAAAGATACATCATAATTTCGGGCAAAAATTAAGTATATATTCTTCAATGTGGGATCCCTTATCAGAAAAACTTCTAGAACTTTTGTACACCATAATACTATTTATAATAAACTTCTTTATTGTGGTGACATTGAGACTACATTTTCCTTTCTTTCATCCAACCCCTCGAAGTTTACATCCCTAAACACCTCAACAATTAATAAAACAGAAATTGTGGCGAATATAGTATTTCCAGTGTTATATGAAAATACGAAATAAAATATATTTTAACATTATAAAAAATATAAATATTACATCGGGGAAAAATCGAGTTGACTCTGGAAGTTCAAAATTCTTACGCTTTTACCACACTAGAAGGGAAAGCGTAAGGGTTGTGAACTGGTAAAATTTTTAAATAATCTGAGGATCGATGGTACGTATCCAAGCGGAATTACTTTTTGTAAATACCAATATTATGCATCTGTGCCTCAAATGAATTCACTTCATGAATATGGCATCTGGGATCTTGGCATTAGGCTTCGGAATAACATTATACTTTTTGAACAAGCCTAGAAATGCTGCCTTTATGGACTGCATATGAAGGAATATTACTCTCGGTCCTTAGTTCCGCTACAGTTTGGGTATGTAGGTTTAAATCGATTCCAAAAAATTGAATGATGCATGCAACAATTAAAAAAATCTTAATTACGTGTCGTACGCGATCAACTTTTAAGTAGCCAAAATATTCGGAGTCGCAGGTTTCAAGGCTTTCAAGAGATTCAATCACCGCAGTTAATTATCACATGCAAATAAACGAGTGGTCTATATGCTTCAATGCTTACCCTCTAAATTAAATTTATACTTAGCCTTTCGCTCCATAAGATAGTTGTAATTCAAAATCACAGTTTAATTTAAATGTGCTCTACAACGGTTGAATTTACGAGAAAACTAAAGTTCCAATTCCAAAAACAGTTGAGACAGGTGAAAAATCGAAAATTTTTACTTAATTTATCCTTTTACTACTTTCGATGAAAATTTCCGTTCAATTATAAATTAAAGCACGTGAATACATTAATTTGGAAGTAAGTTTATGTAGAAAAATCAACGTTATTAGAAAGACAGGGGATGAAGTGCGCTCGGTAAGGATAATACAAAGAAGACTGAAAACGAAAATATATAAAAATCACCAAAAATCGATTTAACTCGAATGATAATGCGATAGATCTCTAAAACACTCGTTATTAATGTTCATCCAGTGCACAACTCCGTTTAAATTTAAGGTGACTCGAGAAAGATTGAAATGGTTGAAAAATAAACCTCAATGTCTTCCAATGCAAAATTTCTTCCAAAGTAAGGTAAAATATTTTTTCCTGTTGAAATATTGTGGCAAAAGTAAGTCACATGCTAGAAATTGTTTTGTAAATAATATTGTTCTATCTCTTCCTGAGCTACAACCAAGATTATTTATTGATTATTTGTGGTCTCTTTGGATAATTAAGAAGAAATTATTAAGATTATAATACCTAATTATCGATCCTCTACATGAAAAAGGAGTAAGGAATTAAGGGCGAGGTTTTAATTCGGCCTAATATCATCAAATTAGTTAGGTACATACTCCGAAATTGCACTAATTAATGCCATTCTTTAAAAACCCATTTTTCATGTACATCACTGAAGGATGTAGAAAGAACATGAACGTTTTTATGCAGTTATGGAGAGATAGATTTGTTTCACTTTATGAATCATAGACGAAACATGGAGCAAAAAAATATTTTTACATTGATTTATTTCTTCGTTTTACGGAAAGTTATTAAGCTCAAGTATGAAATGGCCTTCTCCCCACGAATGAAAGACTGAAAATCGACAGACGGGGTCGGTATTCATTACAAACGAATCTTCGGACCCGCCACTCGGTCTGGGTACCACTCTTCGAATTCAGTTTAATTTACTCTGTATATGAGAAAAATGCATATCGAACAGCAAAATCTTACGGGGAAAAAGTAGTATTAAATAAGCTCGTTTAATCAAAAGGCCATAATTAAAGTTCTTTTCAACAGAATGCCAATAATTATTTTTAGCCTCAATGATTTAGGAAGGTCGCGCCTAGTGGCCTCGTTGAGAGCGGCAATGGTTGAGGTGTGACGGACGGAGAGGGGTACGGGCTTCCTGGCTCGGTTGAGGCGATGAGGCGGGGGAGGAACACTGCGGCAAGGGCTGGAGCCGGAGATATATCGGCCATTTCATTAAATTTTCCCATTATTCAAGAACCCAAATTTTTCTCGCAGGTTAATAAAACGCATCCCGTGGAGTTATTAAACCGACGTTTTTTTAATTTTATCAGTTATTAGCTCAGAATCGTTAAATCACTTTCATCAAGATCGATAATTGGAAATCTCTTTTCAAAAATTGAACTTTGAATTTGATAACGGGTGCATATTTTCTCAAAGTAATATCGATGTAAAACGTAAGTTAGTGTAATTTTTCATGTCCTTTTAATAACCTAAAAACACTCCATATGCAATTTAATGCCAACATTTCCATTAGGTTTTACAACGGAATGAGATGTTCAACTACGGTTTGTATGGCAAAATATACAAGGTGTGAAGAAATTGGTGAAAATATTTAATAAATTCAATGTGAATAACATTTCTTAAACTAAAGTAATTGGAAGTTTACCTATCTCGGAAATTTTTACAGAGAAGATCGTTGAAGTAGTAGGGAAAAAATGTAAAAGAAGAGAAATATGGCAAAAACCTTCTAAAGAGGAATGTGTTGATGACAGGAACTGTAGTTAGGGAAGATATGAAAAGGCAGTTTAAAATATAGATATGACGTATGGTTTTGTACGGCGCGGAAACATGCTAGTTGAAGCAACATGAGAGGAGTTGATGAGAGGATTTTGAAATGTGGCTGCGGAGAAGAGTTGAAATGGAAAGAAAAAGGTGAAATGGGCAGAAAATTAAACAAAAGAGGAGGTGCTAGATATGGATGGGGAAGTACGGAGACGGTTGAGAGAAATTCAATGGAGTCTGGGATGATGGATGCAGAGCGTTTTGTTTGGCAGTGGGATGTTAAAGACTATGACAGAGGGGAGAATAAAGGGAAAAGCGAGGAAGGGATAGGCTATGAAATGGTATTTTGAACCTTGTGACAGGAGGAAAGAAGTAACCAGATTAATCACAGATTAATAAGGAAGATTATTAGCTGAACTACAAAATACTCAAAAGAGATGAAAATAATTCATAGAGAATATATATGGAAGGGTATTAGTAGGTGAGCAAGCTTAGATATATGAAGGGAATAAAACGTGCATAAAGATAGGTTACTCCCGTCATACTTGAGATGGTGAGATAGGAAGGACATTAAAGAAATTGGAATCCATTAAGGTCATATGGGTAAATTACCTTACCGGGAACTCTTACTTTATTACGAAATTTACTTTAAGATACCACGCGTTTCACCAACTTGGGGCATCATCAGGCACCTGCTATCCTTAGCTTGTTTCCCATACTTTCTATCAGGTATAAAAAGATTATACAGCAAAGTATATAGTTTTTTTATTTTGATTTTATCATAGAAATCCTTTTATTGACAGTTATGTTGCGAAAGTGTCAATATATTTCAATTTAACCTCAGTAATTTGTTGTTATCATTACAATTATGCGCAGCAATAAGTTTAGATTTACATCTACATCTATATAATACCACGAAATTCATCAAAGGGGCATTCATCAGGGGGTGATAGGTCACCCCCCGTGAAAAGAATAAAACCACATGCAAAACCAACAGAGTGCAAACCAATACCCACAGAGATATCTATCATTATCTTCGTCTACACAATACCCCATAAGCGGCCACAAAGGTGTTTGGCGGGGGACATTAGGTCACAAGCCATGCATGCGCAATCGAAATCATGTCACCTGTACACAAATATTAGTTTGATCATGCGCTCGAAAAAATTTAGTTTCACAGAAGAAAGTACTTACATGAAACAATATTTATTAACAGGACACATATATTCAAAACATGCAGTGGAATTGTTAAAAGAATGGGGAACATTTTCAGAAAAATTGGATTATTTCAGATATTGCTACAATGCCTCAAAAATCTTCAAAGTAAATCCCTTGAGCGTCGACACACCTGGTATGCGTATTCCGGAAGGTCGTTAAGGTTACGCGTGCAAGCTTCTTTGACGGGACTTAGGGTCCCATGGTGGTGACTTTTGAGGGAGGATTTCACTTTTGGAAATAGAAAATAGTTTGCAGGTGCCAATTCATGGCAACAGCTGACTCTAAGGGGGTTGGGGAATCGTCATGATGTCGTCGTAATGGATCTTCGCAAGCAGACACTCGAATCTGCTCTCCTGCTCTCGGTTGCCGTCAAGACCTTCGGGACGAGTTAAGCGCAGATCTTTCGCATCGACATAAGTATTTTCAGGGATAATTATGTGCACTGTCATTTTATCAATGCCACTACGATATGCGATCATATGGACACTAAACCGGCAGTATGAATTCAGCACTTCACGCACAAATTAGAAAAAATTGTTACCGATTCTTTTTCTGCAAACTTTGTATTCATGCAAATACACATACAAGAAACCAACATACAAATGCACCTACGATCGAACCAAATGTTAACGTAGCGTTGAATCTTATGCTTGTTACTGATTCGAAAGTGTTTACTATCTGTAAAATGACTTTGATTTCTTATTATGATTCCTGATTGTCCGGGGTAAGAACAAATATTTGTATCTATCTGTACTGGTGCCTATCTCCCTTATTTTAAACTTGTTGTTTGACGTACCCAAATAGTGCGTGAGTCGAGGTAGTCCAGGGATAGAGCGTAGAACTACTGACCGGAGGGCCCGGCTAAATTCCCGGGCAAGCCGTTCTGGACATCTGCAGCTCCATGTGAATTTAGCTATTTAGCTATGCCTTTTTTGTTAGTTTCCAGCTTTCTTTCTATTTTCCCCGTCTCCCTGACCTCTGTCGGAAATTTCTTTCAGATTACCTGTTCACTTTCCTCTTGGCTAATCTGTCTATATTCAATTTCCTCGTTCGTTTTCCCAGTTTTAACCCCTTTGCACAAAATCATGATCAAAATACGCATCCCCTTTCGAGGCTTTAATGGTTATTTGCTTAAAATGTTTACCATTTAATAACCATATACTAATCAGAGGCAACCAGTTTTCTGAAATTAAAACTCTGTAGAACACATCGCTGGCAATTTGCTAACATCCATTTCCCAAAGACAAATAATGTCTGAAATAAGAGTAGTATACTTTCTACGCATTTATTTCCACGGAACCTACCTCTCTTGTGCTCACCGATTGCTCCCTTAATTTCTAAAAGAATTTATTGAGTGAAATAGTCCCTTCAAACAGAGAGAATATTAAAACGAATACTTCCTCACTAGCAGAGGCATCCTTCGAAGCTGGTCGCTGTTATGCTTACCGAAAGGATATGATATTTGCACAAGTGTTCCCTCCCGAACGACAGGGATAATTATTCCAAGAATAGGCCGCAAGAGTAACTTTAAACAGAGTCATCCGTTAAAATGGATAAAAATAGTTATGTTTTTGAATGAGTGCATGAGGCAAAAAGGGCCAGGTAGTGTTCTTATCCAGGTCATTTCTTGCCGAGGTACGTCCATTATATCCCTTCTTGCCTTTCTGGACAACTCCTACATATCCTCACTCCACCCGGCGCTCGACACCTCGGCAAAGAGATGATTCCTACCGTCGATTCTCCAACCGTCTCTCTCTATCCATCCCTGTTGCTATACCGTTCCTTTAACCACTGTGCAGGGAGTAGTCTTCCGATAAGCATGACCGCATCGTCACCGAAGACCTCTCAAAACCCTCATATCCCCTTCGCACATTAAGGAGACTCAAACCATGTTGTCATGTATGAGCTCCAGGCTCCCAGGCGGAGATAAATTATGTCCTAAAAGGCAGTGGGATCCGAGCCGTAAATGTGATTTCATCGCCCCCATTTTCCTCGTTATCCACTCGAGTATGTATAAGCGTTGGGTCTTCCCAATTACCTCTGAGTCACGATGAAAGAGCGAAGCGCTTTGCAGTGGGTACGGGGCTTAATACAGTGTAGTTAAGCGTTCACGAAATAAAATAGTTTGAGTTACTCTTTCGTTTAATAATGCGCATTTGAAGTGTAGTTAAAAAATCTCACAGTAATTTATAATTATTTTCTAGGATATCTTAACAATTTACCGCAGGACAAACGAGTAGGATTTTATGTTAATTAAAAAAATTAATGTGGTTTTATAAATAATATAGTAAAAAATAATAAATGTTAGCTCCATTGATTTGTATTCAAAATAAATAGTTTGCATCATTTGATGCAAAATACAAGTATTTGAACATGATGTACATGCACAGTGTACGAAGTGCAATTGGCCGTGTATATATATATATATATATATATATATATATATATATATATATATATATATATATATATATATATATATATATATATATATATATATATATATATATATATATATACACTTTTTTGGAAAACCCACAAACGAGTTGCTGTACTTTGTAAGATAAGTGTAATCAAATAACTGCTGATGACAAAAGGGTTGTATATTCTATATGGTTGGATTCACTAAATAAAAATGTAAATTTTTATTTTTTGGAATTCTTTTTATTTATTACTCTAAACTTCTTCTGTTGCATTTTAATGCCAAACATTTAGCATAAGCTGCGATGCAGCGACTGTCATCACCTTTCACAAAATAATTATTTACTGAATATAAAGGTTAAATTTCCATCAATGGAAATAATAATGTATTTATACATGGTGTGCAGTTACAAAAAAGAAATTGCACTACATGAAAGGTCATGAGAAGGGTATACTATGGCTAAAACTAATAATTAATTCAGGGAATCTCTATTAAATTATTGTAACATGCTTACTAGAAAATGTATAATTTTGAATACATATTGCATTTATTTCATAATAGTTATACGTTACCCTTCACTCATTAAAAGTGCTAGTTAAATTTGAAAGTCCCTGAATGTGTCCCGGGATAAGTAATGGCATGTTTGTACACCAAGACTTGCAAAATAGTAAATTACCCTTCTTGCTGACAGGAACCTTACGTTTTGTTATCATTGTCAATATACAAAATGTTTTAACTCACTTTAATATCCATTTTTGTTCTGTGAGAAAAATGTCCCGCACGATTATTTTCCTACAAAATGCGCTGTTTTATTATCATTTCGGTGATGTTGCATTGATCGGTTTACTCATTGAACATATTTATACCCGCTTAATTGCCTCTTCTGCTTCGATAATAATTTGTTTGCTTGGGGCAATTATTATCCAAAAATGCACAATTATATCGAATTTGAATACATGCGCTTTTAGAGTTGCAGTCTCAACCTATTTTTCAAATAATGTGTCAAAAATTTCCTTAAATATTGCAAAAATCACAACAACATTAATATTCAATTCATTCTGAAAGACAGTTGAGGAGTTTACAAGCACTCTGTAACTGATAGTATGTGCACTATTTTATACTATTTTCAAGGACTTTTTGGTATTACTTTTTCCCGTAGGAATCGATGTCGGGAGTAAAAATGAATTTCCAAGACCTGGGTACCCAAAATATGAAAGAAAGGTGAAACTCAATATGAAATGCTTAACTACATACTGAAAATGAAACTGCAGAGCCCGCTTTGCTTGTTACTTATTAAAATAAAGCATACATTCTCCTGTACTCTCGAGGTGGAAACTTAACAAGCGCTTTCATTAAATTAATAGGGACAAAGAACGTGTTTACTGTCCACCTTTTCTAAGTTTTCTTCTAAATTTTTTAGTGATTTATTTAAAGTTGTACTTTAAAGTTTACGAAGGTACGAACATTTATTAATGTTCGTACCTTCGATTAACTTTCTCTGGCAAAATAAAAAGATGATCCACCTTCACAAACAAGTAAAAACAGCCTATTGTGGTCCTAGAACCATTAATTGGCCTCAAGGGTGTACCTCAGTCTGTGTGCGCCGGCAGGATGAAATCCAGGGGTCGGAGCGAAAGAAAGACAAACTAAACCCCACCAGCGGTAAACATGTTCCCTTTCTACACCTACTCCTTTTACAATTATTAAATTTTTATTCTACTAGAGAATAGCTATTTTTAAATCCAGATTCCAAGATAGAGTATAGAAAGTTCATAAAATAACTTTCATACGCAATCACAAAGTTCACAAAAGTTGAAATGTATCGATTCCCTCGCATCTATCACAGTAACTATCGTTAGCTTATTCCATGGATATTTAGTTTCCACAAGCGAATCAAGGGTTATTTTCTGTGTACTCCGCTTTTGCCTCTAAAATTTTACGCAACAATGAACGAAGTTACGTTTGTCAAATCCTAGGTGCTATGCTAGCGGGTTGTCAATGGCATCTTCTGAGGATGTACACTCTCGTACTATTAACTTCGCAAATCAAAAATATGGGATGAAATTTTCTGTTTGTAATTTGAAAGAGAATCTTTTCAGCATCAATCAATATATTCTTCGTCATTCTGTTGAGTCCTTTCGTGAAGTGGTTCTAAGTCAGGACACTCCATTTAACCACTATTTACCCTTTTCTATTCCAAGCTGGTTCATTTGTCACAACAGGCTCAATTTTGATTGTTATTGGTGTTATAACTGTTATTACTATTCTCAACAACATTTTTATGAATATTTTTGTTGATATTAGTGGTATTATGTTGGTCAACATAGGTTTTGCATGGGCACAATGAATAAAATTGCGCAAAAAGTTAATGCATTTATTTTCCTCTCCTAAAAAGACGACGTGAAATAGGACACTACGATAAGTCCCTCTTTCGTTCCACACACATTTTTTCATCCCTTTAGCTCTATCAAACATGCTTATTCATTTCCTTTCCCTTCCTCGTTTACCTAAAGTTCTCTTAAGTCTTCACATCTTATAGCCAATGAAAATAACCTCAGAATCCATATTAGCTGTCTCCTTTAGATTTTTCTCAACAGTCCCCTCTCTCCCTCACCATGCCTAGAACTTTCTCGTTAGTTTCTATTACTCTCCATCTCACCTTCTCCATCCTTCTCTACTGCTAATATTTCAATAGACTCCTGTGTATGCCTGCCATCTTTCTTCAATGACCATCTGTCCGCACCGCACGAAATCACGCAGCTTACTATTTTTTCGCAAGTCGCATACTCAACATTCCTGTCATTAATGTCCTCATTTTTGTGAAAGCTTCTTTACCTAACACAAATATTCTCCTTATGTTCTTGCCATTATGAAAATTTTGTTCAGAACACTTCCGAGATAGGTTAACTGTTCCGTTTGCTGTAGTTTTTACTCCCCTATTTTAACATTTTTCTTAGATTTCCTCTTTCTAGAAAACTTCAACGCTTTCTTTTATTTACATTTATTCTCATCTTATATCTATTGAACTGATTTTTAAATTCGCTAAGCGATGTTTCAAATTCTTGGCTAATTGACAAACTTCTTTGAAAGCTTCCTCGGCAATTAGAAAACTTCATCGGCAAACTCAATTGATTTTATGAATTTCCCACCGATATTTCTTCCTACTGCCCGTTCATCCCATGACTCTTACTATTTCTTCCACATATACGTAAAAAATAATAGTTTATAATGGACACCCCTCTCCTACCTCTCTACCTAACTCTGTTTACACCGACCCTCCATTTACCAATCAAACCTGAGCACTCTCTGACACATACAGTTTGCGAATATTTCTCCTATCCGACCAATCGACTCCAATTTTCTGCAAGCTTGTCCACTATTAGAGTTCAATCATGTTACGATATCACACGCTATTTTGAAATCCTCGAAAAAGAAAAATACATGCCGATTGAAAGCTAAGTTCCTCTCTCTCAGTGACTTCAGGAATGGTATGGAATCAAGCGTGTCTCTCCTCTTTCTGAAACCAGATTTATCATCCCCTAAGTTATCATTGTCCTTGTTCTCTATCGATGATCTTGAGTAGCACTTCAGCTGCGGGCGAAATCCAACTTAATATTCGGGAGCCTTCACAAATATCCGAATTTTCATTTTTTGGGACAAGAAACTAACAGTGGTCTGTAGAAGCGTTCCGGCTAAACTCCTCCTTCCTAATAATTACGAATTGATCCATAAATATCCTTTGTCCTACCTCTTTCCAAGCATTTAATTAGTTCCGCGGGAGTGGTTTCTGCCCCGTCCGAATGTCAGAATAATTTCTTTAATATTTTTGGTTTTTCATTCCTGTTCGCAATTGCTATGGTGAGATTGTGGTAATGATGTTATTGTATGGTTACGTGATAATTGTATGGATGCAATGACACTCAATGCGACCCATCGCCAAATAGGCACCCCTGCCCATTACGCTCGCGCCGCGTGTGCGTGTTATCCAAAACCGACGTCAATTTTGCAGTTTCCGTAGCGACGCCACCTCCCTCCGGCTCAGCTTATCGCTTGCGCGCACGACTTAAGCGGACGCTTGAACTGCCACGGAGGTCCTTTTTCTCCGCCATCCTATTCTCGGTACACTTTTTGACAGAACGCCCATCCTCTCCGAATAGTAGGGGGCACATTCTGTCTTTGGTGGAACCTTCCTCTCGATGCCTAATTCCACGATACTCGAACGACCATGCAGCCGCCCCAATTTGGATGCACCGAGGAAAGCACTCTACCGGCCAAGTGAGAGCCCGAGGTTTTCGGTTATGAAGTGATTTTGGGCCAATTATGGGGCCATGCACGCGGGTTATGTCCTTGAGCTGATACAATTCCTTGTTAGCCTGTATCGAATAGGTTCTTTCTTATCGTCAACCGCGCCCCGATTAGTCTCACTAGAGACGTAGAGAGCAACGTTACTACAAAAAAAATTTCCCGTGAACATGGGTGCAGAACCCTCAACATCCCTGGTGGGCCATAGACCTCACTCCAACAAGGATGCAGTGATTTCCGGGAATCATTAAGATTAACTTCTTCTATCATAATTCATAAGACAATACATAATGAGTTGACAAGTTTCCGTTGTTTCTTCGAGACTATCGGGAACTGTACAAAATGTGCAATCCTTCAAAGTAATAACTTCAAAATATATCCTAGTTACCGGGAATCCTGGCAAGACCAATTGCTAGTAGAGTATTACCAGATGATATCGCTGAACGTAGCCGGTAAAAATATATTAATGCAGTTTTGTGGACGTTCGGGTCTGCCAATTCTCTTCCATGTGTGCTGTAAAAGTTACCACGCTACAATAATGATGCACATATATAGACATATTTAGTGTAAGGTGTGCTGCGTTTGATGACGCTTTTAAAGTAAATCATTGAGCAGAAAATGAATATTCTACATATTGCTTCACTTTACAAGCTCTGTACTAATTCCGAATCAATAGTTATACTGACTTCAATTAAACCAGTCAATCGTTGAAACAAAATAATCAAGTTCAAATGATCAACCAACAGAGGCCAGTGACCGTTTCATCAGCCTCACTCATAAAAAGAATGCATATTACATGCCTTTCTCTTTAATTCTGATCCCTAGTTTGTTTTATCTCATATAACTGATTCTAGGGTAAACAATATCTTCTAACACAAATTTAGAGGTCATGGAAACCACCAAGGTGGAAAATATTGCTTCCAACGTTTTCCGGCCATATTCGCTTCCATTTTAAGGCCCTGGTTGAGCTATGAAAGAAGGCAGAAATTATTTATCGAGAAACTAGAAAAATATTTGAGGAATAGTAACTTTCGGTTATTGAAATGGCCACATCAGTTGAAAGGAAAAGTAGCACAATATAAAAATCTGATCCTGTCTGCACAAGTCCAGCATAGTAGCCATTCCTCCCTGAGGGCATTGTCCCAGGGTTGGACCTTGAGGCGCCTTAAACAATAACTATATGTTCACGCCATCCGACCGTTGGAGAAAATGAAGAGAGAGCACAGTGAATTTCGACGGATGTCTTTAGTATGAGGGAGAGCTTCACTTCATCGGTTGGTGCACGCACCCGCGGGGCGAAATAACGGGAGGGGTTTACCCCCTTGAGAGACTGAAGGCATTAAAGTGAGCCTCAACGCCCCAGGAACGTTGATACAATACGGAGTAAACACGTCCTTTTTGTCGTCGGGGGAAAACGTCATTTTCTTCGTCTGAGGCGTATTCGATTTAAATAAGAGCTTTAATATCCCTGTAACTATTTGGCCGTAGACATTTCCATGCCTATGGTATCGGAATTAATTACCCCTCTGCAGCTCGATAATATAAAAAAATAACCGCTATTTAACCATTTACTTATTAAAGTCATTGAGCAAAAATCTAATTTCTGAGACTTGTTCTTTAATTTATGAAAATATCAATTTTAGAAAAATTAATAAAATTATTTCAAGGCTAAAAACTGTTGATAGATACATAAATTAAAACCCATGCCTTGTGTCATCATTAGGCTATACTAAGACAAAAAAACGTGCAGAAGAAATATGTGATTGAAGCTTTGATAAACTGTTTTGATGAGTAATAAGCTCTTTATTAGAGATTGTTATCATCCGATGATAACTAAGATATGGTTTACCGAAAATTTAAAATATTTGCATTAAAAATATGGTTAACATTTATTTAGATTAATAGAAACCCTTCATCGGCATCATTATAGTAGTAGCAATTAAATTATTAGGTGACTGAGATAATTTAAAAGGCATCCGTTTAATCGATAAAATGTATCATTTAATTTAAATATGAATACCCATATCTTTTGTGCATAATGATTGCTTTAATTTGATAAGAAATAAATAGGTAAGTATTTCGGAATAAATAAATTAAGTCCAGCATTATTGTAATGAGGCAAATAAGTACCGTTGTTGAAGAAAATACGCTGGTAAAGAGTAATTTTCAATGAGATAAAGCACTTTCTTAAGTTAGATTCTGAAATCCTCTAATTTTTTTAATTAGAGGATTATTTATTTTTATTAATTTATTATCCTACTAATGATAATTAAATTTATTTCCACTTTTTAACCGATTGCATGAACTCAGGAGCCTTTAGCCTCTTTTGGGGTTTTATAAAAATAAACATTAAAAATATCTGTCAGGTTTGCACATACAACTGAACGAAAACGGCTCGTTATATATTGTATAAATATAATTTATTAAATAGTTGTATAAATAGGCTTTAACATAAAGTACAGGATAAAACCTACTGAAATTTAATTAAAACTTTATTCACGTATATGTATGAACAAAAGACATTTTAGCAGAAGGAATGGTCACAAAAATACCACAATAAAATGGAATTAAGTGTATATTTTTGGTCTTAGGTAAATCGAAGTAAGCTGAAACTTATGGAAATGGAAATTTAAGGGCATAAAGTCGGAAATTATGCTCCGATATATTTCCGAAATTTGTCTTGAATGTGTTTAAAAAATGCTTTCGCAAAAGAAAGTAATCGCAATTGCAAATGGAAATGAAATATCGGTATAGAAATTGGCATTTCTACTTGTCTCGCTATGGTCTCCACATTAATATGTTATGATTGCTAAACTTACAAACGTTATTTACACTTTTTTATTGTATCATGGAAATGATCTACGTCACGCAATTAACTATGAAATTTGAATAGATATTCGACAAAAGAAGCTGCTTTCTCCTAAATAACCATATATTTGAACATGCTATAACGAGCTATTTCAAGAAAAACGATGTCTTTCTGCAAAGCAAGTTACTTGAGATCGACTGGTAGGGCAATCATAGTCTAGCAATCGGGAGCCACTGTTACCGAATTCTGGGGTGTTTAAACCGCGGTTATGGGTACAAAGAGATTAAAGTGTTAAATAATATTTATTATAAATTACTTTTAATTAAATAAGGTGGTCTATCAGCTTAGAATCTCCTGGTATAACCACACGAATTTGAAACGAAATACTCCTAGACTTCCTTATGCAGCCAAGCCCAAATGCCACACCCTTTTCATTGAATCGCTGTGAAAGCCATCAATTTACTAGAATTCTTTAAAATTTATTATGATGAAAATAAGTTAAGCCATTTTCTCAAAACCACCGAATTTCTATGTTTTGTAACGCAATTTTAAAAAATGATTCTCCCTGAAATAATAAAGGATATAAAACCGAATATGGCTGTAGTAATTAGGAACAACCGCTTTCTTATTTGTAGAGTTAATTGAATTATTGCGTCTTTTTTGGTTTTGTTCTTATCCATGCCATGGTAGTACTTGTCATTATGGCTGATGATTCCAATAGTTATGGCGCATGGATATAATAGTGATATATTATGGTCAGTTTAAATTTGTCATCAAGTTTACAAGTAAATTTAAATGAACGTCGGTGAAAGACTAAAAATATGGTTGGGAAATGCATGGCCCAGGATCATATACTGTAACGACGTCATTTTTTTAAAGCCGAAACGAATGGTCTGCTAATCCTCTTCTACATCATGCTTGATGATGGAAGCAAATACCTACTTCAATTCAGCCGTAGCACATTCTACATTCGTATTGTATAAACCATTTAATAAAGATTTTGTGATTATTCCAGGGTAGAGATAAATCTCCAGGCCATTGGAAGTACCAGAATAGACTCACTCAGAGACGGTGTGATTCATTATGATTTTATCCCATCAAAAGGTTTTGATGCAGGCGCGGCAACAAATATCGAGTCTCCTCACGCCCTGTCACTTTTCTTCCCGTGAGCAGAATTTCATAGGGCGAAGAATCTAGCGGGGAGGGTTAGTGCCGGGGGAAATTTGGCGGAGGAAGGAGATATTTGCCAGCCGCTTGAGCTCTAACCGTTGCTTCCTTCCCTTTCGGAGCCTTCCGGAGTTTTAAAAGAGGCCCTCCTAGCACCTCTCGGCCCGAAACCCCCTCGACGTGGCTCCCCCTTCCACGCACTCAGTCGTCGCCGTCCTCAAAAGGCCACCCCCGCCACACAACCCCGTTCCCGTCTTCCGACTCCCCGGCACCCGGATACGAAGCAGGAACCACACCGGCTCGGAACCCTCGGGACGCAGCCTGGGGAGTGGAGGGACAGATGTGGGGGACGGCGGGAGAATACCTCGTGTCGATTTTAGAGAGAGTGGGGGCCGAAGATGGTTGAGGAGCGTGGAGAAATCTCTCTCTCACTCTCCCTGCCCCACACGTCCCCACGCCTTTCGCTCACAAAGGCCTTGCCCCCCTCCTTATCGCCTGTACACCCCTCGTCGTGCCCCCTTGTTATTATTTCTGACAGCATTGTGCGTTCCCGAGTGTCGCGAGAGACCCCCCACGCATTGATCAAGGCGACGGCCTCGGCTGTAGCGATGGGGAGGGGGACTGTGTGGGTTAACGCGGGGGTGTGGACAGAGGTGGGCAAGGGAGTTGGGGGAGAGGGTCGGGGGAGAATTAAAAAATCCTGTCAAAGAAGAGAGGGAAAGGTTTTTGGGGAGTGGGGGAGGGGTTAAAGTGGGGGGGTGGGTCGGGACTCTGAGCCTCCCCCTACCATCCTCTCCCCTCCCCCCTACACTCGTCAACGACCCCCTCCTCTCCTCCGGGAGGTTCGAATCCCGCGAGAGGGGGGTGTTTTTGGGGTGGGGGGAGGAGTGCTGGATTTGATGAAAGGGTAAAGGGATTCCAAGAGGGGAGGCGCGCGCGTTTGCTTAGTTTCCCGAGGCGTAGACGGCGTGGGGTTGGAGAGGGGGGCCCGAGGGATTGTTTGTGCGCACTTCGAGGGGCGGGACGGCGTGGACGTCGAATGTGAGACTAGAGAGTATTATGGATGAAAATGTTCGGAAATGAAGCGCATGGATAATCTTAGAGTTTTTCTCCTTCTGCGTTGCAACTAGCTCCTTTCATTAAGATAATGCCTTGAATTAATTTTTGAGCTTATATTTATTTCAAATTTTTCCACTGAATTTGGAAACTAATATAATTACCATTCTGATTCTATTATCCTCACCTTGAGTTGTTACTCTTTATATTCTCCTAGTGATAAAATAACAGCATTAAAGGTTCATTTTTTCATAACCTATTTATATGTTTATATCCCTACGGAATAATGGTCACAATTTCTTCTTGCATGGCGAACATTGTTAAGATGGAGAATATTCAATGAAATAATTTTAATAGTAAAAAATATTATAGTATACGGATGATGGATGACAATTAGAGACTAACGTAACTCGGCTGCGGGTACTTTCCTTTTTTGTGTTTTGCCGTGTTTTTGTTCGCTAGTGCTAAATTGATATACATTATAATTAATTATAATTAAAGTTAAATATATATATATATATTTATGTATATTTAAATAACTAATCTACCGGTTGAGGTAGGTTTTGTATTGACACAACTACCAAATAAATAGTTTGTGGCTCCTAAAAAAAAAATCCAGCAACCTACTCTATTTTAAACCAAGTCACAATTCATCTCCGTGTACTTCCTTCCTCCCTTCATTCTTTCTAATATCCCTAGCCTTTTCCTAGCCTTTCTTCCTTTTCTTAAATATAATATTTTAAATATATTTATAATTATATGCATACACGTAATTTTCAGAAATATATCCTAGAATATAGTATTGGACCGGCCGATGACTAACGTTTCCAGTATACATTATACCAAGCTAAGGATATAGTAGTCAAATATGTTCAGACCAAAAAGAGGGGACTGTTTCAGTATTTCTTATTTTTGTCAAAATCGTACGATAACGGCTATATTAGTTATGCTTATAGGGTAAATGTAGTAACACAGCATGAATTATAGTTTAATTATGTATATTTAATGCTGGAATATGCATTAAATTTTATTATTGCAATAATATTTATTTAATGCATTTAGGAAGATAACAACTTCGAAATTCAAATAACTTTCCACTTTATGTTTAAAAACTATTTTTCTCTTTGAAACCCGATTTCCGAAACATCAATTATTTTCCAGTGAAGAGTAAATAGGTAATTTCTTCTAAATTTTGCAACATAAAAATATAATAGATTTGACGTTTCGTCTGTAAGTTTGCGAATAGGTTCGAGGTCTGAACCAGGGTTTGTTTAGTGAATTTATTAGTGTTCTTCAGACCGTACCCTTTAACAAATTCAACATCCATTTCCTTTGAATGGTAAACAATATTTTGTTATTTGGCAACATTTGTCGGCACCGGTGGCGTAACGTAGCGGTAATGTCCTCGCCTGCCAACCCAGAGGTCACGAGTTCAATTCTTGCATAGATGAGTTCTCCTTGGGTGAGATTGTATATACGTATACATATATAAATAATATATATACACGTACATATTTATTTATAGTCCGATATGAAGACCAAAAAGTACTCCAAATCTGATTAATGCTAAACAAATAAATAAAGTCATTTCGTGAAATCACGGTTCGACTTCAAAATGTATCTAAAATTAGCGGATCAGATTTCATTTCATGAAAACTCATTTTTCATTATTTGCATGCCAGGATTTGTACATAATGAGATTAATACTTTATTTCTGCATTCCGTTACCACTAATATTCATTAAATTGTATAGATCTCTTTTAACGGAGTTACTAACTCACGTCATGTTCACCGTGAGGTTTTCGATTATTCTATAGAAGAAATTTTCGTGCCCATTTAAATCTAAGCATTGTTTGTCCCCAGAGGAAACAAGAGAGAAGCAGCATTATTTACTTTCCACTCCTCACGTTGGCGTGTTTTGGGGTGGTCGCGAATTCCGGTTTGAAGACAGATGAGGGGGGCGGAATATTTGCAGCGAGTGCAAGTCCTTGGGGGATGGGCGAGGTAGCAGAGGGTGAGGAGAGCTAAGTTTTGAGGGTTGGGGTAAGGTAGACGTGAGTAAATAAAGCGCGGCCAAGATGTGTAGGAAGGGGAGAGGTGAATGAGAAACGGAAGAGGATATTTAAAGGGTTCAGCGACAGATTAAAGGTGCGGCCATTTAGTACGGAGAAGAGAGTATGGTCAGTGGAAGGACCAGTCAAGGGTTTTGATCATCTAATAATGCCTAAGGACTCGAATGGTGTTGCCGTGTTGTGAGTTTCAGAGTGGTTAATGGTCCAAGACTATCAGGGTATGAAAAACGGTCAGGAGGGTGCCGAGAGTCACAGTATATGCGAACGAATTTCTTTCAACGAAAACTCTTACTCTCATTTGTGTCTGAAAAACTTGTCGCTCTTAATTTGCAATTAACTCTGCAAAGATTTAAGCAAAACTGGATACATTTGTTTATTTCTTACTATTTTAAAGCTATATTGAGGAATCATAATAAGTTAAATGCGTTGCAAATCTTGAATGATGGTTTTTAATGTACTTCAATAGAATTCAAAATTCCAAAATATTTTCTTAGGTGTTAAACTAGCAGGTAAGATCTAATTTCTTAAATTTTTGAAAACTATTTTGATTTCCATCATAGGCATATGTACCCTTTTTTGAAAGATTCCAGAAGATTTATTTGTTTCATTGATTATTTGCTCATAGATCTTCCCTAATTGTGGTTGCAAGGGGAATTATTATGCAGTATATTGTGCCTTAAATAAGGTAGATAGTAGGATTGTCTATTAAAAACAAGGTCCAATACATATACATATAATTTTTTAACAAAAACACGAAAATAGAACTGCCTAACTTTAATAAAATAATTATATACCTTATTATACATATAAGCTTATATTATTTGATGAAAGTGCAGTGTGATTTAGCCCCAATGCCACGCATAGGGATTACCCGTGAAGGACTGGAATAAACTTGATCATGTGATGTAGCCCGGAATAAAGTATTTCATTTCAGCTACGAATGGGTATCAGACAGCCATGATTAAACTTACGGCAGCGATAAAGTAACTGAAACGAAACGGCTAAGTAACCCGGAGTGTTTTTCAAATGTCAATGAAAGTTAATCAGTCCGATGAATCGAAGGGGTGGTGCGAAACGGGTTTCGTTTCCAAGTCCTCCGTAGTCAGGGCGGCAATATTGGATAAACTGGGGTAAGTGCGCGAATGTGTGTGTTTGTGGCATTGCCTGGGAGAGTTAAAGAGTCTGGGCGTTCGTGTAGTGGTATAGTATGAGGAAGGGGCTGAGGAGAGCCCCTGCTGATTGGATGGGGTGTATTGAGTTTCGAGGGCCCGCGATATGTGGCATGGGATGGTGGAGACATGGGGATATCGAGTGGATTTTGCCTCCCTCCACTGTGGCAGAGATATGGGATAGAGTATATGGGGTAGGAATAGCAGCGTCCTGGCATTTTGGAGGCGGAGTTCGAGGGAAAGCGAATGAAGTGGGAGTGTTTAATCGATGGCGTAGCGTGATAAGATTTATTAGTTCCATTGTGTGGTATAATGAAGTTAATTTTTACTAGCCATGTTCATCGCACGTTTTACTGGTCCGGGGTGTGGGTAAGCTTGAAAACAAAAGATGATAATAAGAGGCACCAAACGGCGTTTTTGACGTGCAATATTGCTCCTCTTGTTTAGGGGTAATATTTCTTCAAATATACTTTCTCTTTTTTCAAGATATGATGATTTTTACACTCTGAAATTGTTGCATTGTAATACTTTCTCTTATTTAAATGACGGAGAGAATTAAATGATACACAAGATCAGATTCTAAAATTAGATTTATGGTGATATTTGTTAATATTTTGGGCTTGCTGTAGACTACTTGGGGCAAATGTTGGCATTAATGGAGTTAACATGGGAAAGGAATACCTATTTCGAATCCATTGATTGGACATTAATGCATTAAACCATATCATTTCCAGTTATTCAGTTAATAAATATAGTACACAGACTTCTTGCCTTTCACCATGACAAACAAATAGTATTAATCATATAATTAAGCTTGCATTAAACTCTTTACTGCCTCTAAAATATCTTGTTCTTTACTCAACGACTCTTTTCATCAGAAATAGCTAACTCGCGGACACACACACGTGTGTGTGTGTATATGTGTGTATATATATATATATATATATATATATATATATATATATATATATATATATATATATATATATATATATATATACTATATATATATATACATACTATATATATATTTCTATGTACATTCAGAAAATATTGTTTACCCACAAGCATCAAGCATTGAGAAATTAAACATCGTTCAAACTTGCACTTTCTCTTTTCTTTCATTTCATATGAGTGGGTTATGTTTGTGTATGTGTGTATATATATATATATGTATAACACTTGTTCGGCACAACAGAACACAAAATAAAACAGATAATACGTAAAATATTATATTTCATGGTGTGTGAGCTTTCAGCCTTCTCAGAGGCTTTCTTCAGGTAAGACTAAAAGGTCTTGGACGGTGACTATGTATTTGGGGAGTGGAGGTGCAGGGTGTGCTAGGAAGGGAATTACAGAGCGCGTTTAAGGGTGGGAATATATACTCGTATACACACACAACAAATTCTGTTCAATAAAAGAGAGACAAAAATGATATATCCATATAAGATTTCAATAAGATTTAAAAATTATAAACAGAGTATTCAACCCGAAGGTCGGTTTTGTAGTTGATGGTAGTGTTTACCCAGTGCTAAGCCCGACGGCGTATGAAATTCACACTTCAGTGTAG
Organism: Hetaerina titia; assembly: GCA_037158775.1. Lineage (NCBI taxonomy): Eukaryota > Metazoa > Arthropoda > Insecta > Odonata > Calopterygidae > Hetaerina > Hetaerina titia. The sequence goes on from CM073779.1 coordinate 72,486,917, forward strand.
GGGGGCCAGTCCCTTTCCCTGTGCCGCTGATGGTTTCCCAGGAAGATCTGGTACCCGAAAAATCACATAATTTCTGCGAAGCAGCAGGTGCCCAGAGTGCCTTACCCGGAAATAAAAACCGGGACCCTCCGGTCAGTAGTCCAACGCTCTACCCCCTGGAATACCGCAACTCACTCAATAAGATATATTCATGAATAAAAATAAATACAAGTGTATATATATATATATATACTTACGTATATTTTTATGTATTTATGTACATTTTGAAAGGAAGCCTCACGGATGTGAAAAATAATTCAAACGAAAGAGCGAGATCGATTTACAACATTATCGAACACTAAAAAAAAGACATCCAATACGAATTCATATCATATATTCCGAAATACAACATGTGTTCAAATAATTGTAGAAGTTTTTGTCCATGAAAATTGAAAATGTTTTAAAGGCTAGACCTCTTCCCAAATTTGGAGGACATATTTCCTTCAAAATTCCGCTGTATAGTTCAGAGAGTAAATCATCAGAATGGGATGACTCGGTGATTTAATAACTCCTTCAATTAAACTTTCTTCTGTTAGCGAAGATATGAATTACCGCATGCTATGGTATATGGCGATATTGTATAAAGAAATGTTTCCGACCAAGATTTTAATTACCCTAATATGATGAAGAGAAAAGGGACTGCTTAAATTAATTTTAATAGCCGCCCTATTACCCTTCATCAAGGCTGTGGGTTAAAGGATATTTGCGAAAAACATCAATGGAGTCTCTTCCTTCGGATATAATTGTTACGCTAAAAGGAATATATAAGAAAAAATGACGGCCAAATGATAGAAAAAACTCGCTTTTTTCTCTTTAGCCTATCCTCATGCCACTATCCGCTTTATCCACACTCTCCCAATTATTTGTACTAATATCTCTTCGGGAATTGCACACAAACAAGCAATTAAAAGCGTGTCAACGCGGAAGGGGGCTTTTGAGATTCAAATTTTAAAAAGAGAAAACCTTCCGAAACTAACATGAATAAATTTCCGTTAAATACAATTGACTCCTTCTGGATAACTTAGAGATATCCATATACACGTACATATGTAGACAATATTCGAAGCAAAACATTCTACACCACTCGACTAACATTTTTATGTCCTATGCGAAAGTTTCGGAGTTGAGATCAATTGAAATATTTGAGAGAATTTGAATGAGCACATGAATGTGTTCCTGAAATCAAAGTGCTATCATAGTTGTTAGAACTTCCTTAATCCTACTTATTAAATTGTTGGTCCCTTTAATCTCTTTGATTATTTTAAATTGTTTGTACGATTACATAAATATAGTCTTATGTAAAAATGATCATTACTTTTGTAAAATAATCCAAATTGTATTTTTGGATACCAGCTATTTTTCTCCGAAATCATATAACTATTAACGAACGATCCTGAAACAACACTTTCGTACGATTCGTTTAATTATTAAATATCACCAAGAGAAGTAACTTAGCTTTACATACCAATACGATCTCCTTTCACTTAATCATAATAATGAACTTTCTCTTAAGTTTCTCCCAGATCATCACAAATAAACTTTTTGTTCACTCTTATCCGTTTCAAGCATAAACATAATCATAAGTTATCAACACGATACAATTTATGTTGGACACAGTTCCTCTTTTGATTCTCTTCAGCGTTGGATGAACGCGCTTGAGCCACAAGAAGTATGGAGGTCGAGGTTAAAGCAGTAGATGAGATCTTGTCAAAAAACTGGGGATGGATATAGCGGTAGTTAATAAGAGTGAAATTTAGACAAATCACAATTTCCAGTTCCCTCCGACAACCCCTGGCTAATACTTCCGAGATTAGTCGTGTGTAAAATATTGCCTCATAAGCGTAAGGCGTTAAGTAGTGAAGTAGGAGCCTCCACATTCTTAATTGTGAAAAATCACCCCGCGGAGCTTCAACGTGAAAGTGGCCCACCCATTCAGGCCCGTACCCTTCGCTCCGCCTACCTCTCACACAAAGGGTATTTGCCCACGTCCCCGTATTCCCACCCCCCAACGAAACTCCCCTTTAAACCTAACCTCCTGCAGAACACCGCCCTCTCAACGAACCAGCTTTCCGGCTATCATAGCCCTCTTTTTCACTTGCCAAGTCATTACGAGTATTCCCCAATCCCGTTTATGAGATGGCGATTAAATTGAGGAATTATTTTGCCCAAATTGCACTTAAGATTTTTTAATGTAGCAAGGGGGTAAAAATGAGTACTCAAGCATATATTACGTATTCCATAATGGCATTAGACTCTTGTCGTAGTCGAGCTGTTGATTAATTTTAAAATGTGAAGCAGCGTGAAGAAATTTTTTAAATGATGCACAAGGAAAAATTTAATTTTTTTGACGAATATATTCCTTCTGCATTAACCTTCAAAAAGCAAAATGAATGCGGTCGTCAGTGCAATTTAACATATGTGAGTAATTTCGTGAATGCCAATTTTAAAGAAAGGACTGATAGTCTCAGTTGAAAGTACACAAAGGACCTAGGAGGCCATGTGAATGTTAATAAGGCCATGTCTTAGGGAAATTTCACCATTTCATACATTTATAATAGGATAATTCGAATATTTTCTTGAATATATGGTCACGTAAACAATAATTTGTTTCGTGAAAAAATATTTACACAACATTCGTTACCGACATTTTTTAAGGTCATAACACCTTGAAAGTAATTCTTGCCACAGAATCGTCCCATTTCTATTCAATTCGACTGAAAGAGTATTATTTTCCCTTCCCCATAGGATTTGGTTTTAAGTGTCAAATATTTATGTCTGCTTCTCTTACTTCTTACTCTGAGAAAATAGTTGCCACAAACTTTCCTATTTGGATTTAATTTCAATTACATTCATTCTTTCCTCAACTAGCACATAATCGAGAGGTAAAAATGTACGACAATTGATGAATGAACAATATTTAAATTTTATCCCATTGCATTACCAAGAAATATTAGAAAACGTTACGCATCGAGGAATACTTCTTATCACGACATTGTAAAAACACGGTTGGCCTAGTTTAGATATTTCTGAGAAAGTTATGAATTGCTCGCAATTTATAAATCTCAGTTAAAATTTTGTAATTTTCTTTATAATTGTGTTCAGAAAAAAAATTATAATTTTTTAACAATTATTGTATATATAGTAAATGTTTTTTCTCAGTTTGAATTTCAGATTCCTCTAGAGACACTCTTTTAATGAGTTGTTAAAAATCTTACTCCTCCGTGTTTCTAAATTGAGAAGTTTTGCAGTCATTTTAGACGAAGTTCTGCAATTATTTTTATAGTCGTAAAATCACAGAGCGTTTCCCGATATAATTTATTTCAATGGCCTTTTCATCATTCAGTACACTATTCTTGGTGTCATTATCAACATCATGCTCTCTTTCATCATCCGAACTACCTATCCTATTATTTTTATCATATAGTTCCACATACTTTTTCCTATATGTCATAACATCTTCTGTTTTATTAATATTTTAACCGTTACATCTTTAAGAGATTAATGTTATTTTATTCCTTTGTTGCCAGCAATACTTTCTTTTTCTTAGAAAGCAAGCTTATTTCTGCCTGTCTCTGTGAATCTCTCTCTATTCTGATACTGCTCTCTCCAACATGATTCTTTATCCAAAATGCTTCAAGGTTGAGGCCTTTTTCCTTAATAACTTTGTACTCACGTTCTTTTATTTGCTTTATTCTTGAATCTCCCTATTCATTTCCCTCGTAATGCATTAGTTTTTCACCTTTTCCTTTTTTACTCTTCCTATTGTTCGTATGTCGGTTTTTTATTCATTTTTATAACATTACCAATCTTCTGTTGCCCCTGTCCAATAACCGTCCATCAGATTTATTTCAATTTACACCTAGTTAGTTCGCTTTCCGTTCCTTCATATTTCTTCTGTGTTTTATTTTATGCACTCCTTCATTTCCATTCTCTTTTTGAACGGCACTTTATGAGTGCAAAATTGTGATGCGGCTTTTCATCAGCCTCTAAAATCTAGGGCTAAACATAGTAAAGTCTATGCTATGGCTTAACTGAAGCCCTCTTGCATCTCTCAACATTTATATGTACCTTTTACTGCTGAGGTGTTTAAACCAGGAGTAAATTATACTGAATTTATTTCTACTTCCTAGCTTTCTTCCAGCGGTCTTATAGTTCCCTTCATTTTCCTACTCTCTTTTCTTCCTTTCCTACTCTCCGACCTCAATCCCATTTCTGCCGTTATCTTTCAAACTTCTATCTCAACAGAGTTTTTATCCATGTAAAATCACAATCATTTTGGTTTAATAGATCTTATATATTATAAAATCTTTTAATGCTACCACGTTTTTCTTCCTCTATGCCTGCTTTTCGGTATATAGTATACACCTGAAGTACCACTATATTGACTGAGGCTGGAAGTGGGATTTTTGGAACAATTATGTATAAAAATTATGGTCCTAAAATAAAATTAACTTAGTTTTTAATAGTTCATCCGTAAGTCCCAAACTGTCCGATTTGCCTTAATTATTAATTAAGGGTTAAGTCAAACCTTTTGCAGTTAGATAAAGTATTTTTGTGTCACATTAAATAACATTCGTAGCTTATTTTACCTTTTTAACGTTATAAGATGGCGTCTTTTGGGAAATATAAATGTTATCTCTTGATAATTATTAAGTACTCGTACATATAAAAATGCATTAAAATGTACTTCAGATATTTTTCGTTATTTGCTCATATTTTTTTAAATTGACTGTAGCATACAAGAGAATATTAATGACAGTTCATTTAGAACCATAAATGATTATTTAATCGAATACAGATGATCAAAAAAGTTGTCTTCAAGCGCTTCTATGGTTTACTTCATTAAAAAATTTCAAATTGATTTCCAAAAGTCATTTTTAGGCATCAAATAATCCGTTTCAATGCCGATTTTAATACGGATAAATATTTGATCCCGGCGAGTTTATCATACTCTAGGTTAATCTGGACGATCTACTTATTATTAAATAGTAATGAGATTGAACGTATATTTTAGCCGGTTAAGCTTTCATTACTACTCATAACGTGCAGACCTCCACAACGTTTCATCCTGTGCCATAAAAGACCTGATGTAACCTTAGTTTCGTAATGAGATTTCAGGGAATATTTTATCCAGTATATTAAATCATAGAAACCAATTTCAAAGTTACATACTTACATGAAAATGTTTAAATGTTATACTTTGCCATGAGACTTGCTAAGATATGGAAAACTAAAAAACATCAATCAATTGCTAAGAAAAAATAGTAAAAGATGAAATCTGTGATACTTGTTTTATTATAAGCCCTGGACTCTGTTTTATAAATCAATATGGAGACTACTTTTTCAAAACTGCGCGTTATCTGCATTATTACGTAAAAATTTTACACAGACATTTTCATCACTTCTCTTTGGGAAAACAGTAAACAGAGCCAACGTCTATATATAAAATCTATTAGCTCTAGTTTGGTCACTGAAGGTGAAATATTGAGCTTTAGCGTAATCATGCTAGTACTACTACCGGAAAAAAGGATTAAGATTTTGAAAGAATTCCTCTTTCCTTAGGTTCATTTCCATGTATTCCGTAAGGAGAATGTCTGCGTGGACCTTTAATTTAAATATCGTATAACCCAGAAATTGAATGCGGAAAGTTATCAACAATTTTTTAAATATGTGAAACGGATGGTTCCATTTATAACCTTTGGGCCTGAGTTCTTGCAGGCATAAAAAATGTTTTCAAAATTCTTATTGTTGAAAAACTGAATAGCTAAAATAAAAATTGAGAAGTCCTCCACGCTGAAGTTAACGGTGATAGTGCTATAAATAGTTGGAGAACAATTAAAACTGCATTGTCCTATGACCAAACTTATTCGGTTATATGCATTTCAAGAGTTACAGGTATATATTTCCACGTGGGTCGCGGGAGTCCGGTGGTAGAGGGTTGCACTAATGACCGGAGGGCCCGGGTAGGATTGCCGGGGAAGCCTGCAGCTCCACCCAGAGTATGTTATTTTTCGGGTACTAGATCTTCCTGGGAACCCATAGCCGGCACAGGGAAAGGAACTAGGCTTTCTACCTTGATGTGTGAGTTCCACTGGCCGTCGGGCTAAGTACTGGGTGAAATCTACAATCCTACAATCACCTACTAAACCGATCTTCGGATTGATTACGGTGCCAATGGTTTATATATATATATATATATATATATATATATATATATATATATATATATATATATATATATATATATATATATATATATATACACACATATATATATATATATATATATATATATATATATATATATATATATATATATATATTCCGGTGTTCAATTCCCGGTCGAGGAAAATATTTTTAAATTTGTGATCTGCTCACATCCGCCTTCCCCACCTCTCTTGAGTTCGTTCTTTATGCGTGTTCCTTTCCCATTTCCTTATCACTATTTCTTTGCGAATGAATGCTTGTTCGCCGTATGGCGGGATGTCGTGTTTGAATATATATATATATATATATATATATATATATATATATATATATATTCTGGGCCAATATCCATTCAATAATTACCCAACTATGAATATTTTTTCACCATATGACGGGTTTCCGTGTTCAACAGATAGATTTCAACATTATTCTTAGCCTCAACAAATTAACTTTTCCATTTCTAAAGCTATTATGTTCCAAGTATATGAGAACGTTATATTTCTCTTAATATTTGATTCTCGCCTTCATATTTACCAGTGTTTCTCCTTTAGTTTATATAATTCTAAACATTCATGAACGTATAAACAACATAGAGATACTTTTTCGGAATCAATAAAACGTGATATAAAGGAAAATTAACCTTAAAGAGTTAAAAACGTACATCATAAAAATAAAATATAGATATAATTTTTCCGATTAAAAAAACCGAATATCTACTGTATCGTAAAATAGAACTCATCCATATCTGCTTGAAAGGCACAAAAAAGTTCTCTCCAATAGAATTGAAAGATTTTTTATTCCCCGTGCTAGGTCTCAGCCAATATATTCTTTGAAACACAGGACATTCATCTATATGATAATATCAATGATAGCACGGTATCAGACATCGAAGTACTGACACATGCGGTTTGGTTCACAAATAAACTATTTACGAGGATGAAAATACTTGGGTCATATATCGTGTTTGTATCCATAATATATAAGCATGAGTGTAAAAGAAATTCGCAACGTTCGGTTCAATTTATTTAAGCACTAGTGTAAAAATATGCCACATAATCGGGTTAGAGTATACCAAGTAAAACTACCTCTGCTAAATATTTAAACCAAAATTAATATTTCTATTTTAAAATAAACTATTTACATTACTGAATAGGCACTATTATTAATAATTAATAAGAACTTTAGATTTGCATATGCAACGAAAAAATATAAAATAATTTTTTTTCGTCTTTCAGCACTCCTCTTTGTTGTAGGAATGAATACACGAAGGAAAGATATTATTGGCAAAATAATGAAAAATTTATGGCTGCCGTTTGAGTTGTGAGAAGATAACTTCCGCATCATATCCGTTGGCACCCACAGTGGTGGTTTCCATGGCAACGAGTTTTATCGCTACATGTGGCGGCGCACTTTGCTTTTATAACGGATGGAAAGGGAATAAAATCCCATCAATCAATTTTTCCCCGTAAATGATAAGAAAAAGAGACAATTTTCCCTATTGTGCATATTGATTGATACCCTACCGCTTTACCATTGGGGGTTCGGATTGGAACTTAAAATGCGAATGTAAACAACCAATGTTAGTTCATGCAAATGTTTAAATATCCCTCAAATAACATTCCGTGCCAATGGCATCTATTCAGCGGTTTTTTTAGTTGTCAAGTGGTAAGTTGAATTAACCTTTCTCAAATTTAGCATTCACGTTAAATCCAGTTCTGCGGCACGACTTCACCTCAGTGCGCACATGAAATCCTCACCTTCGGATTTGCAAAATATTTTTACAGTTACAGTGTATAAAAAATTCCGCTTTTCGAAGAAAATATTTATTTGGCCAGAAATCCAATCGTGGCAAAAACTGGGCCATAAAATATGCATATAACTTCAATTATACTTTATTGGGATAAACATTTAGACGAACTTCATAATAACACATAAAGAAACACAACTAAAATAAGTAGGTGGAAAAGAATTGTAAATGGGGAGATAGTGTCGTGAGCCTAATTGCTCGTGCTGAATTGAAGGAGTGGGAATGAGTAAATAGCACTAATAATACGTCAATCTCATTAATCGAAATATTAGTTTATAATTTAACCATAAAGATATTCTTTGATGAGAAACACCTATAAAGATAAAGATTTAGTTAGTAGGTAAAAAAAGCCTGAACACTTCACCAAAGCTATTACAAACAAAACTGAATATGTTATATGTAGGGCATTACGTTTTAAAACATAGCCAGTCTTTATGCATAAAGATGTGTCGTACTTACTAGTTCTTGAGTATGTTTATCACGCTTATTTTTTGGTTCATGTAACTAATAATGATGTACAAAGTTGAAGATCAGATATACATACGTACTTGTAGTATACAAGTACGTATGTCAAAACAGTTCCACATAAAATCCTTTTTCCAAATATTCAATTGTAATGTGTTCTTAAATAAGTATGGATATAGTGCGCATGGCATTACGATTCACCTGCAATATGCATCGTTCGCGGCTTCGGGTCTGAGGGAACAGAATATGTTAGTCTCTCCCGCAAGCATGCAATTCTAACTACGTTCCTGCATGTAATTAAAGTAGTAACTCAGGCGAAAACGACGTTGTTAACCAAATTACACACCACAGGAAAACTAACAAAATGAAAAGTAGGTTCATAAATGGTTCACCACAGAAGTCGTTACCATTACGCATGCACTCACTAAAATTATTGATTTTTCATCTAATACGCCACAGATATCCAACATTGGTTTTTTAACTACATGATAAATAAGTGATTAAAATTTCTCTTATTATTAAACTATTATTTTCAGAGTTGTCCAAATGCCCATGATTTGTAGTATAGTTTTGCTTTAAACGATCAATGGACTCTCGTTCAGTGGTAACTTTCATGCATACTTTCAACCTTACCGGTCAGACATAGTAAGTCCATTTTCTGTATACAGAATTCTGTAGAAAATTTACCTTATAGATAGAATTTAAATTGGCGCACAAAAATGCGGATATTTATTTTTAATTTTAATGCAACAAAATGGGCAGAATTCAAAACCCGAATCCTCTAAATTGTTGAGGCGATTTCAGTAATACTTTTCCTACTCCAAATCCATCTATGCATAATTAATCACTAAAAGTAATATGGTTAATTAAAAATGCATGTATTGCACTCATTTATGCAGCATGTCATCCTTTGAACTCCTGCACATTTTAGTACATTTTAGGTCATTTTAATAAATTTGAAACCTCAATGCTCCAAAAGTGTTTAGAATTTAATCAGGTTTCAGGACCAATATGCTACAAGGAAATTTTGCCAATTTGTAAGAAGACACTTAGGCAAATGTTCTTCCTACAAAACTCTAAGTTACGCAGGAAATAAAATTCATAAGAAATTTGCAACTGAAAAAACTATGCCTTTGGTAAAAAATATGAATGAAAAAATTTTTACTTGATATATTTGTAACACATTTAAAATATACACGTGATAATCTTTCGGGAAACTTTGAAAATGAAATGGAAATAATTTTCAGTCATTATTCATCCAATAAAATTTAATAAACCTAGTTTCCCCTGATTGTATTTATTGACCCTAAGCGCGTTTCATACGATTCCTATTCGTTGATGAAGGAATAAATCAGAATATTAATATTAGAAACAAATAACACCATAATTGAATTCGAATGAACTCTTCTATTGCAAGTAAAGTAACCTTGCAAACATGGAATCGGTTTCTCAAAATGCCCCTTTAGCCACCAACCATTAGTAAACACCTCCTTGATGTGATAATATGCAGGATGAAAACTTAATTTGATTACTGATCGCAGGGAGCTCTTTCTTATCTCAGGGATTCTACCTTAAAACCTGGCATCACAATGCTGTCATTTGCTTCAACAGGGAAATGTATCCTTAGGGACTGAACAACAACCTCAATTGGGAAGATTCTGTTAATAAAATGCATCCACTGAAATAAATTTTCAGTTGGTATATCTAATAATAAAAACATTAAATTACACATTTTTCAACTGGAATTTCTGCTGGGAAATACAATAAAGAAGATAAAATTATTTGTTTTTAAAACCACCTCTTGTAACTGCCAGAGTCGTACGATATTTTAAAATCAGTTATATGAAATGTTTTTCAGTTGAATAGTAATAAGATTCTAGTACAAAAAGAAGAAATACATTAAAATAAGGCGCGGAAATAAAAATATGTTACTCATTTACAAATTTGACGGTGAGATCTAGGCAGCTGCTGCGTCAATGGTCTTAGAAAAGTTAAAATAGCAACATTAATACTAATCTCTCATTAGGCTTATTATACACCATTAGCAATCAAATTAAACTTTAATATTCACATGATGTCCGATTCACTGGCTAAGAAAGAGTATTTGTATTCTGCCTTGGGTAAGCCTAATATTTTCTTCCATAATACATACTCTGGATATAAATGAAGTTCCCAAATGTAATTAATGATTATATCTAAGAAGAGCCATTTACTCTATTATTGGGTAATTTTAATTAAAATGTAAATTCTTTAAAATGATTTGAATAAAATGTTTTATTCCTGCTCTTTTAAATACAAAATTATTGATCGGTATAAACGCATGGATATAAAAAAGGGTTTTTTTAGGGTACCAACTCTAAAGTTATTTGTTAAAAGAGGCTATATTTTGGCTGTTACCAGCGCCGAATGACATTAGAAGACATCATATTACGTGAAATAATGTATAGTGTTTATTCGTTAATTCAATCAATTTATTAATAATTCATTCACTCGGCTAGTTGTGTTCACCAGAAGCCCTCTTCTTGCTGCAGCCGATAAGACGCTTTAGACTGATAAACCAAACGGATACAGCTCAATTTTACTAGCCTTGGTACGACATATTTGACTTAGTTCGTTTTTATGAATGAATAAATTTATCAAGTCCTTTAAGTTACATAAAATCATCTCAAAATCTCTTGGAACAAAACTAGCAACCGAACTACTTTTTTCTCAAATGTCGAAAGTTTTAAGGAATGGACGTGTTTGTATTAAATGCGGCTTTCAAATAAAGCATCATACTGTATAGAGCCTCTATATATTATATAATTTTGTAGTGTAAGCTTCCGAGTAACCCACACTATATCAGGTATAGTGTGGGTTTCTCGGAAACCGACAATACCATATAAATTCTCTTTCTAATTATCATTCGTTTTCCTAGGCAATACAAGCTATTATTTATTACAGGACTACAGTTATTACATAAAATGTTTCACGAGATATTTGAGAAAAACATTTCTGCAGGGATTATTCTCTCAAATCGCATTATGCTCGGATTACGAAAGAAGAAAATGGGTGGTTATATTGGCTGTAACAAAGGACATGCTTGAATGGTTGTGATCATGCGTGCGTCCTCTTCTACCCATTTCTTTTATTTTAATGGCTCTGAGACTGCGCAAAGGGATGCGTAGTCCCCGCGCCGCGATGAATGGCGCACTTATCGGTCTCTCGCAATGCTTCCCGCGCGTGTTGCTGGGGTAGATACTCAACGTGGAGACCCCGTGAGTGGTGGTTCCCAGTGGAGAGAGGAGGCCGTATGACTAAGCGGCTTGCGACGCTCTGAGTGCCGGCCGGGAAATTGGCCTGGGGGAGTGGGAGGACCGTTGCTTGCCACGGCCCGGTAAATGGCTCCTCATCCACATTCACACGCTACCCTTAAAAGCCACCACTATACCGCTACTACCTCCACCAAAGAAGGAATTACTTCCATACCTGCAAAGCCGCGTGCAATGTGTTACCGAAGGTATTAATTTAAGAGTCATTATAATCGTCCCATTCGTCCGGAACACACTTTAATACGCATGCGAGACGTATGCGGTGGTAACGACGGAGGAATGATATTGGAACGGGAAAGAGGGATAAAATGGATCGAGAAAAATTTTCGAAAATAAACTACGCAATCTTCATCTTCAAGAGTAACCCCATATTATTGAGAAAGGTATTCATAGAATGAATGGAACTATTTGACTAAATAAACAACCTTTCATGGACACACATAAACTGTAGGTCAGATAAATTACATAATGGAGAGCGAGAAAACATATAATTCATGCATAAAATATGTGAAATGAAGATAAGCTTCACTTTACTAGACGTTACATTTCGAAAGTGGGACCAAGTTACAAAGTGGAATACGTCCTCCGTCATTCTTTCTTTTGCAATTAAAGTTAACCATCAATTAATTCCTATCATGGCATGTCTTTGATACACAGACGTTATGGGCATATTATGTACCTGGAATAAACAGATATGAGAAATGAGAGGTGGCATAGTGGCGAAAAGATAACGAGGATGGATGTGTGATGTTTACACTGTGGCAGTAGAAAGTGGCCTACTTTTAATAAGTCGAATTTCTTTATTTAATAAGACTTTGCAATCATCGATAGACACACATAATTGAAAGTGGAAAGATGATTCATCTTTTTGGAGAATCTTTTTACGAATATTTCTGCCCAAAACGTCTTCTCTACCGACAATTTTCTATTCCGCAGAGCCTATCATATCGCACAGATCGCCATCAAAAGTGCCACCATCAGAAATGTATGGCATTCTTAGTGGTAAGATTGTAATTTTTCCCTTCCTAAATAGGTATGAGAGCTTATCTGGCTTAAAATTCTAGCATTCTCAATTATGCAAGGCAAGCTGAAACGAAAAATCAAACATTCCCGTAATATTCGTGTTATATCTGAATTGCGAAATGAACTTGAATATCTCATAGAAATAGAAGGAACTGGTTCATATCCAATACTTTATTCAGTAAAAATTATCTGGATACCGGCTCCTCCGTTCTCTATAGTCATAAATGTTCAATCGTTAAATAATAAAAATATTGACATAGAGCAATATCATCAGCAGAGTGCGATATAATCCATCTACCAAAAATGTATCATTATCCTTGTTATTCTTCTGTTGCATTGAGTGCCTTCAAATTGCATTAGTGAAATAAGATGGTCAAGTAAGCATAAATAATTCTTCTAACACCGAATATTCTTAACATTCTTTTTGTTGTCCTACTCTTGAGCTGATAATAATATGTAATTGATTAATAAGAATTAAAATGCAAAATTAACACACTTTCATTTTATTTTAGGAGCAAATAATCATTATTAAATCTCGAACCAAATATTAACAAAAATTACGATTCTTCCTCTGTCCACTTTCTTCCTATGTAGGTTTACTTACATTCATGAGTGGCAATTATTTCTCTGGATACAAGCCTGAAATTTTGCTCATGAAGCTATGTTTCATTTATCAATTCCTTCATCTATTCTTAAAATCCAGAACTATACGGTAACTCCCACCTTCATAGAGGGAATAGCTTCCTTGCCTAAAGTAAATCTAACAAAAATCTTCAATAAATTTGGGCGTGGGTGTTTATCTGTCCGTTGAGAAATATTTTTTGTTTACCTCACATTTTCCCCCCGTGTATTCAAGTCATAAGCAAGAGTATGGTTGAACATACCAAAATTTAACCAGAGATCACTTAGATTTCACGTGATATACACTAACATTTAATTACAAAATAGAAAAGTTCTCCTAACTCAGGTCAGTCAAACTTTTCTCTCATTCACTCCGTATACATCATTCTAAGTTTAAACATGACATAACATTAAAATTTAGCAATAGGGATGATAGAAGTGGACCCCTTCAGTCAGGATTCTTTGACAATATTCCTACTTTATTAGTACAATTCAATTTCTTAATATTATTCTGCACTGGATTTGGGTCTCAAAATATTGACCCTTATTACTTTAAAAATTTAGATGCGATTATAGTTAACTTCTCGTAAAATGAAAGAATAATAATTGTAGTCAAACGACGCTATTTATTATATCTTTGATTTTTGGAATAGGTATGGGGATAAGGAAGGAATATGATACACGGGCCGTTTGTATTGCCATTTTGCTCTCTAAACTTTGGAGGTGCATAGATTTAAATCGAATGCTAAGGACACGTATTGAATTTAACTCCACTCACTGAACAGTTCTGAAGAGGTATGAATCATTCATACCTGTTGGGATTTTAAGTCGCAAGTGCGGCATCAGCGATCAGCGTAAAGGTTTCTCCAGAACCAGCGATCTCCTCTAGCTATGAATCTGATTTTGTAACTGAAAGTAAATCATGACTTCATCTACAGGATGTGTCGTTCTTGGAACTAGTTTGACCAGTAGATCTTGTGTTACCTGTTAGAGCGGAATGAAATGCGTACATAAAATGGAAAATAAATGGCGATCAAGTTCGTATTTGCTGTATAGATGTGCATTCCTAGGCAATTTTATTGAATTCATATCCGTTCAAGTCACAATTTCCACTGGTATTTAAGTAAGAATCGAAATAAGGTCAAATAAAGACCATAAACTTTTCTTTACTTATTTTGTCAAACTCCGATCTAATAATTTGATAGTATTCTTCTCACTTGGCGAAAACCGGATTAAAATATTCATTTCTGATTGTTGAATTATCAATTAACATCAGATGGCGTCGTAAGGGGAAATAATTACATGACTAACACTTATATTTTGTCTTAAAAGTGTTGGATAAAATTTTACTTCAGTGGAATAATATCATGCTCGAAATTATAATTGTCTCAAATAGTCACTAAACGTGATCAAATAACTACTAATTGGCTACATTGGAGGCAGAGGGGCTGGGATGAAGTGGATGCGGAAGAGTGGGCGCACGCTTCTCCCACGTTCTAGGGTTAGATAAGGGGTGTGGCCAGAGATGGGGCCGAAGGGGCTGCCGCTACGTGGATTGGTCGAGGAAACAGCTTTAACCGCCACGTCCTTAGCACATCAAATGGTGGAAAGGTCTCATTAAAGCTCCCAGCCCTGCCATCCCTTCGAAATGCCCCTGGGGTATGCCTCTTAGGCCTTTGTTTTGAGGCCATTTCAGTGACTCCTTGCACATCACTCCCTCTTTCCCCATAACCCCTAACTCAAAATCCCACTTGGATGTCTCTCAAAACCCTCTACCCTTTCACGAAGAGGCCAGCCACCAAATAGCGGTTAATTATTTTTTTCTCAGCTTCGCAATAGTAAGTTTCATGTCTTATTAATGTAATTACGCCCTACCTTTGGACTTTTTCCTCCATCTACTGGTTAGGTAACCTGGGCACGGAAAAAGAAAGCGAGTGAACAACAGAGCAGAACCTGTTATTTTTATAATAAAATGCTTGTTGCAAACCATACACGGGGTATGGTTTGCAACACGTATTCTCCGATACGAGATGGAAAATCAGTCTTCACTCTCGAAACCACCGATCACTCGAATGAATAAGGAATTAAATGGAATATTCTAGGGATATTTGAACACTGACGAATATTGGGTGACCCTTAGGAACGAATTTTATTTTTCATTTAACGATTTTCCCTAATGAGATGCATGCATCTCTCCGGTGGAGGAGATACGGCACTGCAATGAAATTTAACCCTATCCATATTCTGTTATCTGAAGAGCAATTATAATTTCGATTGGTAACCATTGCTAACCCGTCCTCTGATCGGTATAAACTTCAGCCGATAGCCTCGTGGTACCTCATTCATTAACCTAGTTAAAGATCGATAATTTATGAATTCATGAACAAAGTAACTAGTCTTTTCAAAGAGCATATGTTCCTAGAATCTTCCAAAAAAATTTCAACATAAATAATGAATTAGCATCCACATATATCGCAAATGATTACTTTTTTGAGAATAAAAAATTAATTACTTTAATTTGCCATTTTGCATACGCTCAATCTTACATGTATTGATTAATTTAACAGGGTAACAGGCAGAGACTTGGTTGTAAGAGAGAAAGCCGAAACGTTTTTCTCTTTTTTAGCTTATACAATAGCTGGTTGCTCTAGAACGTTCACCAACACATCGATCAAGCAATTCGAAATTTTTCGACTTGAAAATTAATTTCTTATGGAATGGAAGTGAATTTCCTTAGTTTGAATGCGTTATATCATACGTTGAGATGTTGATTGTCATAATGAATTATTTTGTAATCGGATATATGATGTATGGGTAGGATGTATGATACGGTGATAAATGAAGCATGTAACTTTATATAAAAATACTATTTCTCTGGATAGTAACTGTTAGACAAATATTTCGTAATTTAACATGAAATATGTAGCTGTAATGGTGTATTCTATAAATTTATAGTAAATAATTATTCAGATACGAATTTTTAATAAACCCGTGATATCGTGTATTTTCAAAATGACATTTATTTTGTAATTATTAGAATGAACCGATTTTTTGTGAGCAGTATCTTCAGATGAGCGTTCAGAAGTTATCAATCCCTGTCACTGACTAATAATATGACTACTCCCGTTTCTTTTTCATTTTCAGATTTTATTTATTTTGCAGAAAACATCGATCAGTTAAAATGTGGAAATATGCGTATATATGCTAATCAGAAATCTTCAAAAATCAAAATATTCTTTTCTTAAATATAGATATACATTGTCTTGCATATTCATCATTATTTGAAAAACTAGAGCCGTTTTTCATTCAGCAAAGAAAAACTAATTTCCCCAGTCTCGTTGTTTGACGGAATGCAGCTATAAATCATATTTTGACTCTTTTTGATTTAATTTACAGAATGATTATTAGCTTTGATAACCAAATATGATTGATAATATGAAGAGGTTTGGGATTGCATTATGACATTAAATTCCTCCTTAAGAAAACGTCAATTGACCTGTATTATATATTTTCATTGCATGAATTAGCAATGTCCAGTTAGGTAGAGCCGGAGAATAAATATGTCACAGTTTTCACCAAGATGAAAGCCTTACTACGTTCATAGTGCATATGTAATAAGAAAAAAATAGTTCGTTATCTTTGGGAAAATATGACTGTACACCAGGAGACCGTTAGAACGCATGTTTAAAGTCAATCAACAAATTTCCTAATCAATAATTACAAATTTGAACCTAGATTGAATGCGTACTACACATACGTAGAACATATTCGTACTCTGAAAGTAGTCGGTCATGTAAAATAAGCAACAGCACTGGCGAGTATATGCACTTAAGATTGAAGCGTGCGTTTATGAATAAATTTCAATGAAACTTGCATAACTACAGGATACCTTAGGGTAATAATTTTGAGAGATATACTTTGTCATTAGTTAAGAAGAAATATTAATAAATCTTATATTACAGAAGTTTAGGAGCAAGAATATTTGATCTTCGGCAAAAATTATAAAATTAGCTTCACTAATTATTAGTAGAAAAGAAGTAATGTTAATTTGTTGCAGCTTCCGTTCAATTATTCCTCTTTTCATTCAGCATGTTGAGGATATTAATAATATTCTTTTCCCAAATATATTCAAATATTTCGTCAATGAGTTACGTAAGTATACGGATTTATCGATACAGGGAGATTAGGTCTATAATTAAAATCTAATTAGTTCACGGTTTCTAAAAAGTGATCAGTTTAGAAAGTTCTGTTGGGTGTCATATAAAAAGTTAAATTTTATGAAACTAAACTTATTTTTATTACAAAATCTAAGTATCTATTACTTGAATGACCATATCATAAAATAGCTTCAGTGATTGTAATTAATATCATCCTCTCACATTTTTCTAGCAAAAAAACTCTTATCGCAATCTAACGCAAAGTTTCTACCTAAAAAAATCCATCCAATTACATCCATAAAAATTTCATCTACACAATTTTCATCTATTGCGTTAGCACTAAATCGTGAACTAAAAACATTGTAAATTTAACAAAAAATCAAGGGTATAAAAATTGTTCCATCGCCTTTTGAGAATGTAAAATATTTTTTTATGGAATTGTATTTGAAAATGTTGACTTTAATGTTGGTATGTTACCCTTAAATAGCTGTTAACTACCTCTGAATGAATATCAACTTCTGGTATTCCTGATTCTTTTCATCGGAGCAAAAAACTTTAGCTACGGTTGATCCATGATATTCTCTCCCTATATTTTGTTCCTTGATGAACAGTCAGAGATTATTTTAAACGCAGTATTGCTTATTTGAACAATTTTTAGCGGTATGCTTAGGCAAATAAACTTTAAAAGATACCAGCTGATACCAAATTTGACAGAGGTAATGTTCATTATTCGTGATATTATTTTCTGGTGATGGAAGTTAAAGTTTTTATAAAAGGTCGGGATATGTTGAAAGAACGTACGGGAGAATTCCCTGCCTAAAAGAAAAATTAATACTGTCAATTTTTACATCATCAAACTGTGCGGTCTAATGAAACGACAACTTCTTGTGCACTATGAGTGTGAGCTTGTACTTATTGTCAATTATTTTTTAACAATTCTTTAATTTTAAATTATATAAATTGCACATATTGCTCTAATATCATCTAAATGGGCACAAACATATTTATAGTACAAACATGTAACTAATTTTAATTTCAACTGCGATTAAAAATACCCAATATCCTACAGTATCACTCAAGAATTATCTATAACAAATCTAATTAAAAACAAATCGCAATTGGAATCATGTCGAGAAAGATGTGCGAAGAATAACTTGAGTTTAAAGGAGAGTAAATATTTTAATTTTTTAAAATAGCACGTAATATATGGGCCTTCCAAACTACGTATGCCTAAACCATCTCCTTACTAGGTGCACATTTTATCTAAAAATCCTAGAATTTTATCCTCGGCGGCCGTTAGAATTAGAATCACCTCCAGTACACCTAAGGATGATTTAGGTCATGAAATACCTTTTCCACAAAGTTGTTTCTTTGAATTATGGAAGAGGAGTAAGTCTCAGGAGTCTAGATCTGGACAAAAGGGAGGTTGAAAAACCCATTTAACTTCACCTTCAGGAGATAACCGAGGTTCGTCGTGGGTTTGCAAAAGCCAAAACGCATAAATACGTCTTCTTTGGGTTTTTTCAGCTGCCAACGTTTGGATGGCCAGCAAGGAATTATTCAATATTATACATCGCGCTATTTATGTTATTCAACGATATTCTCTCAAAAAGGAGGATCGGAACGGATACTATGGCAGAGTCAGTTTCTATGTAATCCATTAGATTATTCTATATGATATATCCTTTAAGCTATAAAAATACTACGTAGTTTACATGCATACATTTTTCATTATTGTACTTAAACTTACTATTGCAACAAGGAAAAGAAATATCGATCCATGGCTTCTCCAGAGCCGCTATTTTAAAGGGATTCAGGAAAGTCTGCAAAACTCACTAGACTTTTCGCGGAGTTCTTAGCACAACCTGTTTCCACAAAGCAAATGCCGCGTGACTTCATTTCTTCCTCTTCATTCTTAGATTCAGTGTTTTTGCTGCAATTGCATTTAAACCCACTGCTCGCTCCTCCGACGCCAATTATGACCTCCAGGCTGCTCGCAGTCACCGCACCTCTCTTCACCCCTAATGCTTCCAGCCAAGGGCTTTCCTTTGTCGCCGTTCACAGGACCCAACCTTCGGATCTTCCCCTCCCCGACTTCCACGCCGGTTGAGCAGTATTCGTCTGCATATCACGGTAGTTGGAGTGAGTTTCCTCTTTCCCAACCACATTCAAATTCTGCACTGCGTCTCCAACGGGCACGGACTTTCATTCACTGATCGCGAATGGATTTGAGTCATTCAATGATCATGAATGGAATTGAAATTCTCGAATACGAATCACACAGAAAACGCTCCACATATGGCAAGGTATAGGTCGGAAAGGTATCCTATGGAAATAAATCGTAAACCGCACTGCTTGAGTGGTTTTCTGATTTAGTTTCATTTACAACAGGAACCACGGGATCGTTTTGCTGGCGCAATTAAGTTCGAATCTACAATTTATACCTATGTTAATTTCCTCTTTCTCCACTGTGCACATGATTGTTTTCTGAGTTTTTATCTTGAACAAATAAGATGAAATTTTTCTGAACTCAATAAACTGCAGATTCAATCGAAAATTTGACAATCAGTTCTGATATAAATCGTATTAGAAAAATGCGAGGGCTCTCAAGGAAGTAACTTACATAGTGCCTAGTGTGGCGGTGGGTAGGGCTAGAGCCACAATCTTAGCGTATGACCTCCTTACATTCAGTACGCATCCTGCTATGGTGGTATCCAGACTATGGTTCTTCAGCTTTGCTCACATTGAACTATTAAAATGTGCGCGGAAATATAAAATCCAGCGAATTGGCAGCAGTTATTGTCCAGAAAGTAGCTTACGTCTTGAAATAAAAAATGCACCTTGCAATAAAACAAAGTTTCTCTGTGTACATTTAAAGGGTGAATTTTAAAATTATGTTTCGGCATATTTGCCATCTAAATTGAGGATTTTATCATAAAGATATACCGGGATTCAATTCTGCTTTACTGGTAAAGGGTTGTGTCGCGCAAGCCACGTCTAGCGAGAGATCCGTACTCGTAAGTTAGTAATTTTTACAAACTTTTTCATTCATTTTCACCGTCAGTTAATCTGTGACAAGGCTGGACCGACCGCTGTGGTCCTCGTCGTGAACATTGGTGCGGCCATTTTTTTAAATGAATGCACCACTACCTCACTCCGCCTTTACTCGTCATTCCGTCTTCGAAATCTCCCCTATGAATTTCAATTGGCTTTTGGTTTTTTGCCAGTAAAAACCTAATCACAATCGCACTTCACAAATCACAGGTATTTCAAATATAGTCCACATTTTAACAGTTCGAAGTGAAATTAGAATAACCACACGCTGCACACTACCAGGGTGCGTACCTACTATGACAGGGTGCGTACTAAGTATAGGAACGTTTAAGCACCATTATAGTTTCCTAGCCCTACCCACCCTAGGTCGAAACGTAAGTTAATTTCTGGTCAGCTCTTGTATATCAATTTTGTTTAATATGCATGTTTAGTATTTTCTAATAATAAATAAGATAGGTTAAGTTCAATTTTGATCTATTTTAATTGAGTTTCGAACTCAGAAATTAACAAGTGCAGACTTACTTTCCTTCTAATTATACAAATGTTAAAAATATAATATTTATGTTTCTTCAATTCCCTTTCTCTTTCCAGTGTTCAATTTTGCCACACTTATCAAGCGTTGGCATATAATAAACCTTGAATATGATGCCAAATAATTCCTTTCTTTCATAATCTAATGTCTTTTTACTGTTCCGTATTTAACACTTAACTTTTTATATTTATTTTCTGTCCTGCATACTTGCCACAATACACCGACCGGCTAAGAGTATGATCTACGAACAGTGAGAAATGAAGGAATTTTAAACTATATAGGCCTTCCGCTTTGACGTGTATGAGGTCACAATCAGTGATCTCGAAGGATTAGAAATAATCCAAGGTGTGTGCAGAATGAAATATTGACCCTAGAACTCCGTCCAGCCCTCAAATGCCAGCCTCGTAACTAAGTGTTTTGTCCCACAATGACTTTTTTAAAAATGAGAAAAACGGGAATCATAAAATTTTCACAATTGAGAAGCTTATCGTTGACAAGATGATATAAATGCTCGCATAATAATATAATATTAACAAGAACTGGGCAAAATGGGAAACACTCTTTACGGTCTCCTGAAGATACACATTTTGTTTCTCGCATCGAATGTAAGGAAGAACATAAAACCAGGAAACTTCAGAAATGGTCTCTAGAGAGAACATTGAAAGCTTAAATTAGCTATTCCTACTTTCGAGGAATCAGCAAAGTGTTCCAGTGTCCATTTCGATGACCCGTTGAGGGTTCTTGCCGCAGGGCAATTATTCCGCACTTCATAAGCACAGTGATAGCCGTCCCCTCTGTTGAAGGAACTACCAAGCTATGACATAAGAGTTATGCTGATGGAACAGGTCAACCATATGGAACTGGGTTTTTGGATTAAAAATATTGTGAAAATCAATGCAAACTATTCTAAACATGATATAGCAACTTTAAGCTCCGTCAAAGAGCAGTGGGACCCTGGAAAATTAATTAACGTTAAAAACCTGGAAAAAGTAAACACAGGCCTCGGTGAACCTTATTTATATTATAAATATTATCTTAATAAAACAAATGATTAAAAAATTGACCTACAAACCAAAACAGTCTACTTTAGAAAACGTTCTTATACACTTGTACAAATTTGTAAAAGTGGAAAATATATTAAACTGGGTGATCAAGATTTGTCCAACAGCAATCTATTAAAATTTTGTGTTGGTAAAAAAGTATTGGCTAAGAAACATATACCATAAAAAATTACATAGACTTACTGGATGCTGTAAAGCCATTAGTAACTCGAATAAGTTGTGCAAGGTCAAAAAAATTATGGACACTGAGATGGTAAACATAACCCTGATGGGGAAGTGCCCTAGGGGTATCGTACATTCAGAAATATTAGTTCTCCTACGTATTTTAACGCATATGAGCTAATTTAAAATACAATAGGTGCGAAGAGTTTATTGAGTTAAAAGTGGCTGATGCCCGTAATCAGCGGATAGTGGAGCGACCGCGGAGGGAGAACGGGAACAAATTTAAGAAATAATTCCGGAACGGCAAACGAAATATACCCACTTATAATTTTGATTGAGAATCCAAGTATAATATACTGAAACCAAACTATAGGGAAAGTAAGGGGAATAGTAAATAATTATACAATAAATATTGAAATTAAATATGTCACAAATTTACAGTCTTGTGATCCGTAACTTAAATTGAGAATAGAAAAAGGCAAAGAAAACTTTTATCAATAAAAATTTGATGGACAAGGCAAATAAATTTCATAGAAACATAAGAGCGAGGAAAAGCGATAGGGAAAGCGTGAGCAATTAAAAATTAGATGTTAACCGACAGAAGCAAAAGAAAATGCATTTTAATCATAAATTAGGAGTGTTCTTTGATGCAAAGGAAAAAAATTAAGGTGCGTGAAAAGCTTAAACTCTAGAACTTCGTTAGAGTAACAGCGTAAATAACTCAACTCCCGCGGCAAACAGTAAAACCCTAGTGGATTCGTATGTTGTGGAAAAAATTTGAGAAAGAGTTAGTCAGTTAAGAGTAATCTATTCAATCGAATCCATTCAAAAAAGTCGTCTTTGTCATCAGCCAATGTACATTTAAAAATGAAGACGCCTCGCCTAATATTTGGAAAAAAGTAAACATTAATCCTGTTAAATAAAAGGAGAAAAATGGCTAATAATTATAGACCGATAAGTATTACATCAGTTTTCTACAAAATATTGGAAAAAAAAGGCTGATGACTGGATTCGGAAATTGTCGAATAGATATAGTTAGCTATTATATGTCAAATAATATCCCTTGATTTACCTCTGATTCCAATGGTAATGGCCATAATTTTAATAATAATAGTGAAACACTCTGTTTAAAGATTTCTAACGATTTACGTTCCCTTATCTTTTGTGTTGCCAATGTCCACATAACCCTAAAAGTTGCCTTTCAAAATATTATCCTGTCCTAAACCTATGTTGTTTTTAGAATAGGCAACTATCTCTAGTCGACCATTACCAACGTATTCAGTGACCCGTAAGAGGCGGAACGAATAACAAAGATGGAAAAAGTGCAAAGATAGGTAGCCAGATATGCCTCGAAATGAATAAAAGGTCAGATAGTATAACGAACATTTTGAGTCTTCTACACTACGAGAGTATTCAAATTAAAAGAATATAGAGTGCCTTCGGTGCTACATACAGAGTCGTCAAATTCACGAAGCCTCGGAAGATTTTTGGAAAAAAAACTTTTTAAATGTAAGGATAACGATGACCACAAGGCATTAAAATAAAAACAAGAACACTAAACACATTAAAAAAAAGTGTTGAGTTTTGATATAAAAATATTGCGTAATAGAACGAGCTACCAGAAAATTTGTTTCAACCCTTTTTGTCAAATGTTTTTTCAGATTAATTTTTAAAAATAGGGGTAAGATAGCAACTGGACGAAAGGCTGTTTGATAACTTTTACAATAACTGTGTTTGACTACTGATTACTTAGGAAATAAAAGTTATAATCAACTTTTGGTCAGTTATTCTTCCAGTCGAGGAGCGAAAGTTAATGTTGAAAAAGCAATGGAAAATGGTATATTATGGACTATGGCTCAAAATATGTCTCGCCTGTTGTCGCAAAAGAACAGTTTCATGTGTTCACCGTTTTTCTTAACAATATTTACGACGTACTTTCTCATGATAGCTACCGTAAAAAATTCTTTGAAGTAAATCAGCCATATATACGGCCATAAAAAACAAAAGTATTTCCTCCATTCAGACAAATATTGGTGTTTGGCTGCAAAACGTTCGGGATACATTCCCCACCTGACGACACGGAAACCAATGTCCGGTAACTGAAGGAAACACATAAAAATTGAATCATTTCATTGATTAAAGGTATTGCCCTCAATTGGATAAATTAAATATTATTAGAGTAATCAAAGAAATCCAATAGACCGAGAAGAAACCCAAATAACCCAATCATGGTTTTCAGCACCATTTAGCTCCATCGGTGGAGAATCTAATAACACCTTGACCTTTTGTTTGACCACCTGGAGCATAGTTTGGCAACTTAGTTACTGGTAGGTATATAAGAACTAATTTTTCAACTATGACTGGCTAATCACTTTCCATCTAAACAGTAATTTTATACCATAAATAGACCCAGACTAAAATGGACGTAATCTATCAGCCCACATTTAAAAAAATACCTTTCGTCCATTTTTGTATAAATAGCAAAAAAATTATATATAAATACGGAATTCAAAACATTGAGGTAAGATTCAGAATTTTACAAGGGACTTAACCGAAGCTACAAAAATGGCTTTTTTCTGAACTCATATCCAGGACCAAGGTCTGTTTTCTGGAGGATCAGGAAACTTCTAATGCTGAAATTAAAATACCGCAAAATAACAAACTAAAATATAAGTTCATTTCTATTTCGCACTCCAGTCTCACATGAAGTATCAGGCTTAGAATCACAATATTATGGTAGAAAACCAAAAATAATTCATTCGAAACGACAGAAGAAGAATTACAGAGATATACGTATATAGCGTATATAGCGAAACCTACAGACGTAAGAAAAAATAAAAATGCTCAATCACCACTCACGGTCGATTAGCTGCGCCCGAGGATGGCGAAAATACTTATTATGATTTTTGTAAATATAAAATAATTACTTTATAAAAACACACTCATTTTGATGGAATACACAAGCAAATATATCAAATTAAATTTAAGAGAAATTAATACTTTATTTTCGTTAAATTTCAATTTTTGAACCATTTTAAAACTAGAAACGACATATTAAAGCCTTGAGCTTTTTAAGGCAAATATGAGAAGCCGATACATCGGCACCTTGAGCGTCTAAGGGTTAGGTAACCTCCGTGAATCCTCGAAATGAAAGCCAGAATTCCCAAAAATTGTAATCCGTTATAAGAAGCGTTTTTTCTGTGGAAGGGCATCCGCTGTTAGCAGTCTACATGAATAAACCCTTACGTATGTATTACAAGAATGAATCTTCCTAAATATTAGTCATTGAACCATTACTTTGCAATATAGTGATTAACGTATTTACTAATGAAATCATACTCCCCTGGAAGGTCCAAATTCACGCCCTACGCAGTACTGTGATATCTCGCTGATCATCCCTGAAAATTCCCGAAAGCCATAACACTTTACGAACGTCCTTGCAAGTTGGTTAGCTGCTATATTAGTAAGGGTCATAACAAACGCCAGAAGTCGGCTTTTCAATGTATGGACAATGAGGGGCGTCATCTACCTGATTTCATTTCCAAAACTGTGTTAAGCAACTTTAAATATTTCCATACATTTATAAAACTAAAAAAAGATTCTGGTTCATAAAATTCGTTTTATTGCGTCTTAAAAAAATGAGTTATGTTGTTCCACACTGTACTCTACACTATTTCCCTATCCTCTTTATATGTTAATTAAATTTCACGCTTCTATAATTGAAGTTTATAATAATTAAATTCTACTGTCATTATGTAATGAAAGGGTTCAGAACCTTCACAGCAAGGTAGATTCTAAGATTTAATATCGAACACTTTTCCTCATTAATATTTTCTACTTAACAAATATAAGTGAAATGGCAAATATGTAAGTGGATAAATAAATATTACTAATTTTAAAAATAATAACGAATAGCATATTAAATATACACTCTTAGTATTGCAAGATAAATCTTTCCCTTCGCAAGAAGGTTGTCATTGTATTATTTTATACACGTAGAATTTGCATACATTATGTTTTTGAAACAAATAGAGAAAACAGCTGCAGTCATGCACAAACACTTCATGTCAAACCTCCTATTTTCTCTCTTCTATTTTCAACGCATGAATATGTACCGTTGTAAATGCTGGCTTATATGATAAATTATTACATCTAAAATGTATAGATTTTAGAATATCCACCTAATTATAACGGTCCTTCGAGCTGCCATATAGAATGCCAATCTCTGTAATTCTTCCTGTAAGTCCATGCTTTTTTGTCTTCAGTAAAATTTTCCCCCTATATTGTAATTTTTGTGCCGTTCATGTCATTTTCCAATTCACAATCGTCTTCACTTGGTCTCTTTATTTTGTTTTCACCATTCTTCCGTTACACAAATTTACATAAATCGTGAGTATTTTGTTTCGAATTCGGCCTTTCCTGACGTCTTCCAGCTATTAAAATAAAAAATACAGGCTTATGTATTTATTAATTTCTGCCGAAAATCGTTTTACTAGAAAAGGAGTCCTTGATAATAAAAATACGGCATAAATATAATAACGGCCTACTAGTGAACTCCGTAATTAATGTCAAAATTTTCACATACGATATATCCTTCTGTGACTAGGAGGGAGGTGATGATGGGGACGTTGAGTAGTGAGGTTAAGAAAAGACTCGTAAAAACTTTGATATGGAGCGTAGTTATGTACGACGCGGAAACGTGGTCGCTGAAGCAGGAGGATAGACGTAGATTGGAGGCTTTTGAAATGTGGGTGTGGATAAGAATGGAGAAGGTGAAATGGATCGAAAGAAAAACAAATGAGGAAGCTACAGGTATCGTGAGCGAGAAGAGGGTTTTATTGGGAGAAATCCTATGGACGCAGGAGAAATGGATGAAAGGTGTATTGAGAGGCAGAGGGATGCTGAAGACGGTAATAGAGGGGAGAATGTTAGACAAATGAGGAAAGGGCAGGAACAGGATATGGATATTTGTCAGAATGAAAGTAGGAAGGAAGTACTCAGACATGAATAGGGACTCTATGCAAAAAAGGCTGCTAGGTTGTGTTTTGTTTGAAGTCACAAGATATTTATTTGGTAGTTGTGTCCACTCAAAAACCAACCTTAACCGGTAGAATACCTAATAAAATATATTCTTCTAATTTTCAGCATCAGACTAAAAAGAAATTCTGGATTTCTTGTTATAGGAAATACGATCGAAACATGTAGTAATTAACAACTCAGCCAGAGTCTTATGATAAATTCTAGACTCACATAAAATTTATTTCCTAAAATAGTATTAAACATAGTTTTTCAATAGTTCCCCGAATAGTAAATTTTGCAATTGGATTCGTGTCATTTAAAATCTTTCGGAAGAAGAAGACCGAATGTAAAATCACCTTTGAGATGTTCTTCCATTTTATTTATAAAAAAAATTGAGGAACTATTTCATGAAAAGATAAGAAAAGAAGCTAATATTTGCCACATAAATCACTACGCACGAATGTAGTACGAGTACGAATGCAGAGTCTGTTCCAAAAGTAATACAATTAAATTCCCCGGACCATTCCTATTGGTCGAAGTGCAGTCAAATCACTTGTAGTAGGTTGGGGGGGAGGACTAAGCCTCAACTCAAACTCGAACCAAACGGCATGCCAGCAAGCTACTTGAGGGGAAGGCTTGAACTGTCCCAACTCCTGACATTTAAGCAGTGCTTGCCTGCGTCCCTCATACGGTAGCTCTACCCGGAAAATCTGGGAACAGGGCTTCTGCCTTCACTAGATCCTCATGGAAACCATATAGGTCCTCTTCTAAGAGGATAGGTGGCAGTATATGAAGAAACGCAGATGTAGAGCATCTGTACTTGCCTTGCAAACTGGTTGGATCATCTGGACTAATGTCGGCACCTTGCAATTTTCACCACTCCCTCTAAGACATGACTTTAATTTTTCTTACAAGAGAAAAAGAATAGATTGCACGTCCAAATGCCCACGGAGCCGAATTAAAGGATGGCAATGGACATGGAGTTATGTTCTCATACTCAAATGATCCCTCCTGGCGTGACAAGCAGGTTTACTGACGGCATGCTCGAAACCCAGGAAACCGCTCTAATACGGCATTATACCCTCCCATTCCTCTCAAAATGTTCAACGTTCTCATTCTGAGAGAAATTACAGAGAGAAAGGAGTAAAAAATAAATATTGCGATAATCATTACCGGTATAGGTGATGTCTCTTATGATTTAGTTCAGTTCAGTGCTGAAGATATAACGTGGGAAATGCACTGGACGTAGAAGACGCAGTCACTAGTGAAATAGAGCGAAATGACACGTCATTTATCGTCAGTCAACGAAGAGAAAATCAACAATATCGTTTTGCCCTCGGCTGCTAAATTTTTTCATGAAGCAGCCGCAAATTAGATGAAACTTATAGTTGAAAATGAAAAAACATAATTAAATAAGCACCGAAGTTTTTAACTAATTAAAAAGCTGACGATCTCGAGAACTTCCTCGAAAAGTGATTTTATTCATACACTCGAGCTTAAGAAACCGAGAATAAATCTACTCTTTTCAAGGAACCATCGGAAGAAGAAGGTCACAAAGAAAAAAGTCTATCTTACCCTCGACTAGAAATAGCGACAGAATTGATATCTCCCCAACTACAGAAGAAACCACGGCCGTAGCAGATGAGGTTAGCAAATTTGCACCAGAGGCAAGCACATTTAACAAAAACTTCTTTGAAGCTTGCCCCAGACTTGGTGCATCCCAGAAAAGAATATAATATTTTCCTAATAGATTTCACTAATAAACTTCTAAGGAAAATCCTGTAGAATTTTATATTTGCCAATATCCTAAAGCCAGCCAAAAGAAGATATCCTACTCACAAATCATTCATTGATCGTAGTACTAGCGCGTGACACTAATTGTGTAACTTCACATATTTTATGTTTAGAGTATTTTTAACAAGAAGTGAACGAAAAGAGTCTTCAATCGAGGTGTTAATAAACCCTTTTACGGACTCAGGTATCCATGTCCTTTTACGCGTTAGAACTTTGGAAATTCCTCTTCTTGGTTTAAAACGTCGTCGGGACAGTCTTTGCCCAGGGAAAATTCTATATTTGGATACAGGGAAAAAAATCCTGGAGTAAATATTGTGTATTTGGAAATCCGGTGGAAGTGAATCGATCTGCCACAAGAGTGGATAACAATTTCATAGATGTAGTATTTTTACGGCGTCTAAAAGGCGCTGGCGGAAGTTATTTTCCACGTGGTCAAGAAAAAACGTGGTGGTGAAAGTCTTGAGAAATCAATT
Source organism: Hetaerina titia (assembly GCA_037158775.1). Lineage (NCBI taxonomy): Eukaryota > Metazoa > Arthropoda > Insecta > Odonata > Calopterygidae > Hetaerina > Hetaerina titia. The sequence goes on from CM073779.1 coordinate 72,516,642, forward strand.
TTAGCAATCGGCATGCCATGGAAGCCTTCACGATAAATTTTGTATATTTTACAAGTAAAATAAATTAAATTAAATTTTTAGGAATAGAATCTATCCAATAAGCATCAAGAAAGAGCTGGTTATTCCTATACACTATAGCTAGCCTAAAATTGTAAAACCTTTTTTAGTTGTGAAAACGTCCCAACATAGATACAAATCATGAGATCCATGAATTTTAAAAACTCCATAGATTTTTATGAAGAAAAAATGATCAATTACTTTCTTTTCAATCCGGGCAAAGTTATTCACATAGCCTAATTTGTCTCCAAGGTTGTCCTAGGTGAACTGAATTTGGTTTCCACTCCCAACGGCTACTGTTGAACCTAGACTTGTCTTTGTCCTAGAGCTGCTGAATATATCCCTGCAAAGGTATAGTCGTTAATTAATTCCTTATATATTCATCATGAAACACTAAAGGCAGTACCCTTATAGCCACGCCTCTCTATTCAATGCTGCTACCTGTGGGGTAGCATATGATCTGAAGTCCATCTTTTGCTCTATGTTCTTGAAGAAAGCTGCTCTTTATTTCTACTCTTCAACTTTTCTTCCAGATATGTTCTCAAGGAATTGGTTGTGCCTTAGCTAATTTCAGATTAATTTTACTCTTCTTTGCTTAATTGCTCAAAGAGCTATCTCTTTTGCAGAAGTAGTTCTTGGGCTGGGCTGCGTGAGAGACATTTTTGGCTCAACGTTTCTCTCCCGTTGCAGGGAGCGTCTTCAGGAGCGAAGTAATTTTTGGCTAGCTGATCCTCCGTATATATACCCCAGTTCGGTCCTTTCACTTTTTGACCGTTAGGGTCTAACGGCCCTTGGCTGGTTTGGTAAGGGTGGGGGTGGTAGATTGTGCGTTTTTTCCTTTCTCTTTTTGACCGTTGGTCTGTATTTCCCCCCCACGCAAAAGGCGTTTCCAGGGGTTTGGTAGGTGGAAGCCGTCGTCTCTGTTGAAATTCTGTGGCCGTTTCGCTGTTTCAATCGACTCACGAATTAGCCTAGGGAAGTAATATTGTTTCTTCGCTAGGACTTTCGTGTTGTCGAAGTCTATTTTATGTCCTGGCTCCGACATGATGTGCTCCGTAATGGCTGATGTTGTCCATTGCTTGTTTTTTACTGATGCTTTGTGTTCTTTTATGCGTGTTTCTATAGCACGTCCAGTCTGGCCAACGTAGCTTCCGCCGCAGCTGCATGGCACTTCGTACACCCCTTCGGTCAGTAGAGGGTGGAGCTTGTCTTTGGCCGAAAGGAATATGTCCTTTAGCTTCTTCAATGTGCCGAAACGGGTGACGACATTTTGCTTTCTGAGTATGCGCGCTATGCGATCGGTCGTGCCTTTTACATAGGGAAGAAGGGCGAAAGCAGCTGGTTTCTCAGGCCACAGAATTTCAACAGAGACGACGACTTCCACCTACCAAACCCCTGGAAACGCCTTTTGCGTGGGGGGGAAATACACACCAACGGTCAAAAAGAGAAAGGAAAAAACGCACAATCTACCACCCCCCACCCTTACCAAACCAGCCAAGGGCCGTTAGACCCTAACGGTCAAAAAGTGAAAGGACCGAACTGGGGTATATATACGGAGGATCAGCTAGCCAAAAATTACTTCGCTCCTGAAGACGCTCCCTGCAACGGGAGAGAAACGTTGAGCCAAAAATGTCTCTCACGCAGCCCAGCCCGAGAACTACTTCTGCATCTCTCAACAGCTGCGAAAGCCTACGATCTACGAGCTATCTCTTTTCTTTCACTTTCCTTCACTGCAAATACTTTTTATTCCTTTTTTTCTACCCATCTTGTTTTTACTAGTTTTCTCAAAATCCACATTTCCATTCAATCAAGCTTTTATTCCCGCTTTCCTAATTATCCATGCCTTACATATATATAGCCATACACTCCAAACGAGCACTTTGACGAACTTTTTTCTGGGTTCTATACTAGTTTACTGGTCAATGACTAGTAAACTCTTCTTGTTTTGAAACGCTTATTTTGCTTGGACTGTACTTCTCTTAATCTTAGTCTCACATGTATTTTTCTGTTTACATTTCTCTAAAATTTCTAGCAAAAATGTTTGATCTGATCCAAAGTAAGGGTATTAATTTTTGTGTAAGCTGTGGCAATTTCATTTCTTGCCTATTTAAGAAATGAAATAATGTCAGGACGAGTAGTCAGAAGTGAAATAGTCATATAGGCGGGTGACTTCGGCTAATGATGAAGAAGAATACTTGAAATAATGCTCTGTGCGAAAACATTTTTAGGCAAATTGAAGAATGGTAGAACCAGAAAAAATAGTTAAGCGTCAAAAAAAACATTTTTTATGCTACAAAGGTTCCTTTTTGATAATGAGCAAAGAAGCCAATACCAGTATAGACCAAATGGTAGAATTCAATATTAATATTAACGAGATATTATATTAAATTCACTGGGACTGTTGGAAGTAATTTTTTGACCATTTATTTCCTGATGGTATCAGAAATAATAGAAAGCCAAACACATATAATGAAAAAAGTCATTCCGCTGGATATTTTATCTGGGAAATTACATTTACACTTGTTGATTGGTGGCTGGATTCTGCGTATAACAGGAGAAATAAAGGGAAATGTATACGGAATTGAGATAATATGGAGTGAATAAGCATACATTGAACACAAGAAATAGGAGGCTAGTTCGTAGGTTAATCGAAGCTTCACTGACAGGTTTTGCAATAAATAATGACGTTATATAATATAGGGATATTTCACCATACCTTTGAATATTTGTATCGATAATGAGTCAAATAAATTCAAATTTAATGTAGATTTAATCATTTTAAATTTAAAAGTGCACGTTCTGTGCTCCATCACTCTACTATTGCTGGCCGAATGACCAAAATAACTATAATCTCCTGGATAAGCTCAGAGGGGCAACATATTTTAAATAAAATTGAGAAAAAAATACATCAAAGGATTCCTGTTTGACATAAATAATTGGTAAAATGATTGAACTGTGAGATTAAAAGACGTTTTCGAAAAATGACAAGACACACGAAGAAAGGATACGTATTGAATTTACGTGCGTAAACGCCAAAAAGTAATATTTTTGCTAATTATTCCCAGTACTATTAGTCTATGTGATAATTATACAATTGATGATAGGTCACTTGTAGTCCATGGAGAATCATTTGAAGACATTAAATATTGAAATATATTGTTGAATTAAGATCAGTTCAATCCAATCTTTACATCTAGATACGTGTGTGGTCCAATGATTCATTTGAAAATCCTAGAGATGGCACCCGTAATATCATAAATGGTTTTCAGAGAGCATCGTTCCTCACTGGAGTGCTGTTATAGTTCCTCCCACAACCATTAATTGGGTTCATTTTCATATACGAAGCAACAAAATGTTGTTTATTTAAAAAATTGATAAAGTCAGTTTCGTGGTGATTATTTATAACATTTGTTTAAAAGTTTATCACCGATAGAGAAATAAGAGAGAGAAAAGGCGAGTGGGATGACGCCCTAGATTTAATATGCTCCTCATTGCGGCTGTTTACAGATGTAAACGTGGCCGTACATCTAAAAATGATGAACAGCATTCATGACATACAATGGGAATCATGTCCTTCGAAATGATTGACACTCCACGATATGGTTTTGCGTGATCGACAAATCATAGTTCACGAAAAGGTTAAGGCCTAAAGTATCTTACAATGTACGAATTCTGTTTTCAATTTCGCGCGAAAATATGGATGTAAACAAATCACGAAAAATCGGGTGTCAAGTTTTCCCTCAGTGGAGAACATATTCCATGGTGTGGTCGATCCGGAGGCCGGTCTGCCGCTTTTTCCTCATAATTCTCACACGTTTCTACGACAATGCATAACTGTGGACGAAACATTGATGAACAACATTGCTTCAGAGAAAAAAGAACAGTAAAAATCGGCCGATTTCAAAGACAGTGAAATCGGCCGATAAGGTGATGGCCACGGTTTTTCGACTGCCCGCGGAATCATCTAAATCCATTGCTTGCAAAAATGAAAAATGATAACCAAAGATAAATGTGTCGGTAGTGCACCAGTTCAGCGGGAATCAGGGAAAAATGTTCTCATTGGGGAAAGAAAAATATTCCATCACGGCTATGCGTGAGGGCACACCTTCATAAGTGAAAGTGATGACAATACAGCTCACATTATTACATCATGCACCGTATTCACTAGATTTGCTCCTAGTGGCTTTCTCAATGTCCAAACTTGAAAAAATGGATTTGGAAGTGCAGATATTTATATAATAATGAAAAACTGATTTTTTTATATATTCAGTACGTGTTTTGGGCGTATTTCTAATGTAAAAAAAAATTTAATCCATGGACATGTTTTAGAAAGAATTTTTTATTTTAGTTTTACATTTTTTAATTTTTTTTAAAAGTATTTTTGAAAGAATAATCGGAAAAATTCACTTTGCGTTGTCTTTAGTTTTCTAAATAATAAATTAAACCAGTTTGTGTTTACACTAACGCCACCAAATTCACTCACTTTTACATGAAATTTCTCCGAATATGATTTGTAAACCAAAAAATTATTTTAATTTTTCTATGATTTAGCAAATACATTTTTTCTTCGGTCTTCATTCCTCCATTGATTCATTTTATACTTTACTCTCAAAATTTCTAGAGAGTACAACAAAAATAATCGCAGTAACTCGTATTTAAAAGAGCAAGACTTATTTAAAGATGTCAATCTTCAATCGCTATACTCCACGGACCACTTCACATTGAGCACGACTTAATGTACAAGAATACGCTAATTGTTATATTAAAAGAGTTAAAATAATTTTCTCAAAAAATCAATGTTAACTTTCATAATAATTACAAGTGTCAACAACTAAGGTCGTTTAATTTCACCAATATATAGCAAAGTGAAAAGACACACCGAGAGAATTTACACGCCCTTCTGCTGACATTACCGAAGCGAAAAATCCCACCTCCTCTCTAAAGGGGCCACTCGCTCTCACAGTCAATCGGGCACTCATTTTTTTTCTTCACTTCCAGGCCGCTTCCTGCTAACTTCTCATCGCCATTCCCTTTCCCTCTTTTGCTTTCCCGCTACCGGTTTCCACGGCGACGACGCCATTTCCAGCATCTACTCCCGCAAAATAGCTCGTTTCCAACTCTACTTCCCATCCCTCTCATCCCTCCACCTTTCACTATAGACCGTTCGTCGGCCTGCCTTCAATTCCCTCTGCCGTATTTCGAAAACATCGATTCCATCTCCAACCACATCCGCACCCAAGCCCACCATCTTCTTCAAGCTTGCCTTTCTTCCATCCCTTCGTCCTTCCGCCCCAGCTTTAATTTCCTGTGCGTTTTTTTCCATACCATCTCTTCCTCCCCAATCTCTCTCCTCTCTCTCGCAGACGATTTCCAACCTCTCTCTCTCTCTTAACCCGACAAAAGCACCTCCTCTCCCATACTTCATCCATAACGTTTCCTTCTCTCTTCACGCGACAGTTTCCCTAACCTTTTCTTAACTTCCTCCAACGTACTTCTGCGAACTTCCACCCTCCCCGCCTCTTGCCAATTTATTACCCTAGCCAGTTTTCCTTGTCTTCGACGCTCTACTGTATCCCCGCCTTCGGTTCAAACTATCAGCTTTTAGCACGGAGAATTTCGAGTTGTGCGATTCTCAAAACCAGAAACCCAATGCTCGTCTCGAAATCTTCAAGTTGTAAGTAAGAAGAGTACGGGTTGGGAACTGAAATTTTGCAAACCTTTTCCGGAAAAGGTCAGTTTTTTCGGATGTAAATACTCCCGTCTTCCCAAAATTTTTCGCTTAGTGAGATGCAGATAGCTGAAATAGTTTGATTAATATTTTAGATTTTACGGGCATTTTAACAGTAGTCATTTATGGCTTAAAACTAGTAATATTAACTTATGGAATACCCGGGATAGTTTGATCAACATGATATATCATATCGGTAAAAGAGGAAAGATTTCCATTGAAGATTGTAAGATTTTAGGTAACTAAAAGCAAAGACATTTTTAGACAGATTTTCCTTTTTCTTCATTATTCTCACCACCTCCTTCACCCTATTAATTTCTCACTCCAGTTTATTGTTCACTACTTTGTACATCCTTCTTCCTTATTTAGTGTTTATAATCTTCAATGTCATTCTTCTATTATAATGTTGAAAAATTTCGTCTGAAAATAATGCTTCCCTTGTTATATTCAAATGAAATGTTTGCTGCTTTCCAAAAACCTATTTTAATCTTTACTTTACCGTACTCCTTTAATAGTCTTATAATTTTTTCTAATGCCTACTGATATTCCTTTATTTTGGTTCGGATCAACACTTACAGGGTTCGTCTGGAAAATAAGTGTCTTGACAAATATGTCTTTTTTGACAAAAGGGGAGTCGTCCACTACGAATTTGTACCTGAACGACAAACTGTAAATGCTGCATTTTACGTCCAAGTGCTCGACAGGCTTCGAAAACGAGGCGCCCGCATCCGGCCAGCGATCAAAAACATCTGGCGGCTGCATCACGACAATGCGCCGTCTCACACCGCGCTTGTCGTGTCGGACTTCTTGGCCAAGCACGGCGTGGCAACGCTGCCGCACCCGCCCTACAGCCCAGACTTGGCACCACCGGACTTCTTTCTGTTCCCGAAGATAAAAAGGAGTTTGAAAGGAACGCGATACGGGACTTTGGGCGCCGTCAAAGAGACCGTGACGACGTGTCTTCGAGAGGTTCCCGATGATGCCTTCGCTGGAGCGTTCCAGGAATGGGAACGCCGCTGGAACAAGTGTATCGACTCAAAATGGTCCTATTTTGAGGAATATTAGCTTAAGATATGTAAAAGTGTAATATTTTTTTTTCCTGAGCTCAGTACACTTATTTTCCGGACGAACCCTGTATGCATTTCATTTCTCCAATTATTCCCCCTTTAACTCTCTTAAATGAGTGGCTAAATTTCATTATAATTAAAATATGATATTAGTTATGATCCGCACCTGGAAAACTGTGAGTGTTAATCATGCTGTTTTATATCTACGTCTGATTATAATACTTGTATATTCTAGTTTATACTCTTATCTTCTTGGATTCCACGGTTTTTTTACGCGTACCTTCGCCTAATATTATGATTAAACTAAGTGCTGCTTATCGTTTAACCCTGTCACCTCCTGAAACTTGATTCTCAGGAAACCAGGTAACTATATTAAATTCTTATCCGTATACACTGATTATTTGTTACATTAAATTTACTAGTAAATAGGCAGAATTTAACAGTCACCAATTTCATTGGTTCAGCGTTTTCGGTTACAATTGTTGACTATCACTCTCATGTCTGCATATATATTTTTAAGATTTTAGCTACAGTTACGTATTTTCAAAACTATTGCCATCCCTCGCTGATTATCTCAACTACCGTTACATTATTGTCCTATCTCCTCCCATTTTACCTCGCACTTCAGTAAAATACCAATATACTACATCTTACCACCAAATCTTCATTTACATTTTATAATTTCTCTGTCGTCAACATCAAATTATCATCCTAAAACTCTATTTTTCTTAAGTTTTCTTTCTCTGTATCTTTGTTACGTTTGTTTGTTCGGCATAAATTTAATTAGATCAAGACCTCAGAAGCATTGGTTCTCCCGCTGATGTGGTCGATAATGTGTGGTCGCACTAACGTAGTTTCTAGGACTAATCTTGATAATAGTGCCACCCTCCCGGGAGCAATTATTAATTTTTCCGCCAGCACCAGAGATTATCAGAACTAACTATCCCCTGCACTTCGTCAAGGTTTAAGTCCAAGGGTGGGGAATAAACCATAAACACAGTAATCAACCCGAAAGTCGGTTTAGGTCGGTCGGTCGGTGGGGAATAGGCATAATCGAAATGATGAATATTAAAAAGGTAATAGCCTTTGATTTTGTCATTACAATAACAAAACATTTTCATATAACGTACCGTTAAAGTGAGAAAATATTTTAAAGTTGGAAAAAACAATTAGACTTTCCCAAAAGGGCCTTAGGAATCAAAAGTTACATATTGTTATCGCTTCACTTAAATTCCTCTCCATTATGTATAAGAGAGTAGGCTAGAAATAACGTTGCAATCCCAGATTTTGGATCATTTTCCTCAAATGTGAGATGGAAATAAGTGGTTACACATTATTTGTAAGGCTTTCTGATTTATTATCGGGGAACATACAGGAAAACTGAAATATTAGCATGAAGTTGTAGTTTTATAGCCTAAAATATTGTGTGATTTCTAAATTTTAAAAATGTTTTTAATCTAGATACATGTCATAAGTTACAAAAATATCATGATCTTGGCACCACTTTTGGCAAAATAGATTTTTTGTGTACTGGAAACAAGGAAAGGGTTCCAAGAAGAAGAACAATTAATCGGTACGGAGAAAATATTAGTAGATGGAATGCAAAATGACTTCGGTAAAGGAAAGTCTACAAGACAATGAAAAATAGATTACCCCAATCAACCAGTCTTTGTAATGAAATAATGATGGCTAATGTTTTTACTCTAAACGAGGTAACATGTAATGGAACATTTGTGAAATATAAAATTTTGGTGCAGCAGCAATCTGCAGGCTTTTCAATTCTCATAATTTTTTTTCCATTTACTAAACGAACAAGTTTACTAAGGAAAATATTTAGAAAATCCAGACAAATATAAAAGTGGAATTTCGGCAATAGCGCAATAGGTAAATGTAATCACCGATAGAAAATTAATATCAGAACACCTATTTTTTTATGTTTCAAGGAACGAAATAAAGCAAATTACCAATTTCCTTTTTGTTACATCATATTTGAATTCTTTTTTCTCAATTTTACCATAAGATCTTTTCATTCTGGTCTTCATATTGTCCTAGCAAAGTAATTGTTTTTGATAATTTCTCCATGTTAAACATTTATTGATACTGTTCAAAGCCATTCAGTCAGAGTCGACAAATTTTCACCATTTCTGGTAAAAACCTATTTCATGGATAAATCGTTTGAAGGTGCTCACTTATTTTATTAATTCAAACAAAACCTGATAAACCAAAATACGTCAATTTCACTCTTGTCAGTGGAAAATTGCAATTAAACACCTTTTTAAAATGCTATTATAAGATAATAATAATATATGTCATAAAATACCGTTTACAAATATGTATGTCTAGAAAAAATTACATCATATAAATAGTATACTGTACGTTGTATGACTTCAGTGTGTATAAATCAATTTAATATTGCCAAGTTAATTTGTGTTATGTCCACTATAAACTGAATTTAAAAAGATATAATTTACATTTCCTGGAATTACGTTATTTTTCGCATGCCAAATTTATTAATCATTAAATTTGATATTTTTATCATATTAAATTTAAACAAGTCACACGATATTAACCTTCGCCATGAGACCGTTGAACTTTTACTAATCATTTGTTCATAAATTTTTTATTTGTCTTGACCGTTTGATATAAAAAATACAAGATATATTTGAATGAGTAACAATAATTTCATAATTGTTTCTAGTAATATTGATTATAATTTTTATAATATAATCGCTATCGTACAATCACGCCAGAGAAATGTGCTACGGTTAGATTTCCACGGAGTACTTCTGTTTTCAATGATTTTACAGCGGAAAGAGGGATTTAGAGAGAAAAAGGGGGATAAGAAATGCCGCTTGGTGGCAAGACGATCCTCACAAAGAGAAGGAATGGTTACCAAATCAATGCACTACAAGACTAAGAGATTATAATACTATCCAGCAGGAAAAAGTATAGCTAAAATAGCTGGGGTGGACCAATTCTTTGATTGATAGCCTATCATGATGACCATCTTGGCACCAAAGTGTAGCCAAATTGATAGGTGCAATGGGCAACATCAGAAGACCGTGTGGTGACAACTACCATTACATTAATAGTATTAATATTCATGGGGCACTTGATGGGGATGTAGATGGTGGGGTGACTTACTCACATCCCGTGCGTCTGAATACATAATATGGTAGGGCATTCTGGTAGTATCTCAATACCTACTTGGGACTTTACGTGGAGAGGGCTTCATGTGGAGTACGCTCTCCGTCGAATAAAATGCTCAATTGCGCACCCCCTAGCTGTCGTCAAAAGTAGACTAATGATAATGTCGTATTTCTCTCCACCTTTCCTGCATTTACTGTACATCCTTTCTTTACCACTTCACCAACTATCCCTAATAGGCAAACGCTCTTATATGTCGGTGAACTTCTCTAAAACAAGAACTAATACGGACGTAAAAACTGGTTGAACAATTTATAATATCAAACCTGCATTAAAATAATAAAACTTCAGTCATATATAATTACAGTCGAGTGCATTTAAACAAAATAATCAATTAGCAACATTACTCATTTGATGAAAATCAAATTGAATATAACAGATGAAACTATAGAAGCGTTAATATCTAATTATTAATCACAATATCGATAGAGACTACTATGGCAACGGTCAGGCGTAAAAGCCTTCAATCTATGGATTTTATTTTAAACCTAGAAACACGAAAGTTGATTGAGAAACAAGAGTTGCGATAAGAACTTTAAAGAAAAAAGGTAAACTTAGTGTTTAAATAAAATTAAAACAAAGCCTCGTGAATAAGCATTGCGGCGCCATAGGAATCTTCTGGAGACAGACAGAATGGTAGACGCGTTATGTTATTTGGTTAAATAATTTGTATGAAAGTTAAAATGTGAACGAATATGATAGGTAAGAAATTAAAAATTATCAAAGGGTGTACGTCAATATACAACCCTGTGGGTGGTATTACACCTTGTTGTTAACACTTGTTAGTTTTGCATGGGTTTTTTCCGTTTTTCGGGTGGTATCCTAACACGACCGGGGGGATCCCGGTCAATGGGGTCCAATGGGAGGGGGGGCAGGCCACCCGCCCCTGTGGTGGCTTGCTGGTTATTGCTTTGATATAGATGCAGGAGCGTGAATAGTTAAGGGAAATGTAAATGTTTAGAAAATATAATTAGAAAAACTTTTATTACGAGGAAATGATGTCATAGCGATAAGATATAGACGATAATTTTACCCCTGTATAAATGTCTTGGAAAGAATCATTTTAACTGAGGGCAAAATAATGGGGAAACAATGTTTTCCATTAATGACTGTGATTTACAGCATATGTGTTGAGGTACCAGGAGAGGTTAGGGTTTATGGTGAGTGAAAGTCAACGGGTTGCAGATAAAGTATTTCCGTGACTTTCAAGGGGTTGCAGTCATTCCTATTCATCATAATGAATCAATACAAGGGTTTTAAGGCAAGCAAGAACACTTTTAATTATTTGAAGGATGTATAACACAGGAAAATGTGAATGCTCAGGGTTGAAAATTCTTGCCCTCATTGCCAAATATAATAAATTCTGTGCTACACAAGCAAGGGAATGGTAATTTGTTGAAGAACTCGATGAAATACCTAAAAGGGAGAATGTTTAATTTAAAATAATAAAGAATACATCGTAGATTAAAGAAAAAATATATACTTCTGCCATCAATTTTCGATTAAAATGGGATCAGGTGAATTGCTCCAAAAATTACATTATTAATGTATAGGGCATTATAGATAGCGATAAAATTAATGGGAAATCATAGGTAAATAATTAATTTTTACAAGAAATCTTGATTAGCATGATGGTTTTTGAAGCAATATTTTAGCAAAAATAGTAGGGATATGGGAAAGTTTGTCTTAAGAAAAATTTACGAAACTATTTAAATTGAGAGCTTTGGGAATTCATATGACGACATAGAAATTCGGCCGAGATGTCCTCCAAGACAGCAGCAATTTTAAATTGGAACTATATGGAAAGGCATTGTACTGATGAATTTGAGAAAGGGCAATCAGGATAAATAGCATACCGAAAAATAATAGACATTTCGGACGGCACATATTGTAGTAGAAAACATGCATAAAAAAAGAATGAAGTGATATAGGAATTGATGCATTCCGGTTTTGAGAGAATGCTTCATAAGCCCTAGACAATGTAAGGTTTCCCAGGAAAGACCAGAACTTCCTTCAAATCGGCAGGCTACCAATACTAATTATGTGCTGCAAATGATTGCCGGCGAACTCAATACTAATTTCGCTCCCCCTCTAGACTGCTCAGGAAAACGAAACGGAAGGCAAATAGAACGAACGCTTCTGCTTTCTAGCATACATTTCAAACTTTTCGCGGAAGTCCTTCCCATATTCGGTGAACTCCAAACCTCCAAGAGTGGAATCATTTCCGAGTTGAATGCCTCAAGCAAGCCTTGTGAAGTCCTTGAAGATATCCGTAGGGCCGTTCAAGACAGTAAATAGAAACCATTTTACAATGTTTACAATTTTGTCTTTATGTAATGCACAAGAGTTGAGCTCGCATTATTTTATAATTGTTTGTGAACTATTAAGTTCTCTTTGGGACGGAAAATGGCAGTTGAGTAAGTTTTAATTATGGAACTAAGAAAGAGATTTTGTGGATAAGTGCATCAAATAAAGCCAAGCTAGCGCACAAAAGGTCAGCGCATAAAAATAATTTAAATTGTTAACTCAGCCGCACATATATTGATGAGAGTATCAAGAAAAGAATGAGTTGGCTCTTTTACAATTTTGTAAGAAATGTGCCACAAATTACGTATTTGAAAGTTGAAATTGAAAGTTTATTTAAAGTTTGAATAAAAATTATATAAATATATTTATGTGACGAGAATACGAAAAAATCGTTAAATTAATACATGAAAATATTCTGGTATTTTGTAAAAAATAAGAATTTTACTTTCATCTTTCCAAACAAAGGAGTGATAGCAGATGAGAAATAACTCTATTCGTTTTGTTGGCAATTCTCAACCCGTTAAATAACATTACATCCAAAGTTTCAGCATCTCAAGAGATATCATTCCATTTTCCACAACGTATTCTTCCCACAGTAAGATCACTACCTTATAAAATAAGACGGCCCTGCTTTAAAAGAGGTATCACATAAGCAAAAACGTTATCCGACTGTCTTTTCAGGAAAGTACCGTAACGATATATTCAACTAGTTGAAGGAAAAACACTTTTATGGGCAGATAATACATAAATATAAATGTACCAATAATATAATATCAATAGAATTTTTAAACTAGCAAACCTCTTGATGCAATTCTGTGACCAATAAGTAAATCTCACAACTAGTCGTTTTCCGGTCATTATTACCAAGGCTTGGTTTCGACGAAATTCAATATTCATACAGGTAATTCGTTCGGACACATGATGCATTCTATCCGTTATCCCAATGGTTACATTAAACATGAAAGTCATGGGCATGAATTTTAACTAAACCTTGTCATTAGGACATCCAAAAATGTACTTTATAATAGAGTTTGAAAAGCGAAGATTTCATTTTCATTGTCAACCTTCAAACTTTCGGATTGTTTAAAACAGAATCTATGGTAACTTGTCAGCCAGGAAATACCAAATACCAGCTTATACTGATGAAGAATTAAAGTCGAATGCACAAGAATTATTATAAAATTATTTTGAATGATCATTAAAATGGATGTTAATTTCCAAATGGAATTGAAAACTTGGATATTCAAAAATTATCAACATTTTGGAAAAACTAAAATCATACTGTTACCTAAATCTAATGACCCAAATAAGCACAACACAGGTTCACTGAATAAAAATTACAACCAGAAGTTTTTGCTCATCTTATGCCATTTCAAGTGAGAATTTATCGATGAACATAGTTTTCTTCTCAATGTCATGTTCTGCGACACTAAATACGCTTTCCTTACCACTCAAGAATTGTCTCTGATTTAAACATGATAATTGAAGCATGATGGTGTATTTAACGATGCTGTTATGGGGTATTCAAATTTTATTATAACCACCATCGTATTATTTTTGTTTCATTTTGCAGACAAAAATTGCAAGCTATGTGGATCTTCAAAAAATGCAAAGAGGTTCATTTATCCAAAACAAGTGCACAACAACTTGTGGAAGAATTTAAGAAATTTTTGGGTTATAGCTACCTCTGTAAACGTTAAAAAAAAATATCTCTCACTCAATAAAATTTTTAATGCATATGATGCTGTCACGAACTATTTCCTACAATAAACTTCACAGGACTACAACTTAACTATAGCGTTATCCGTTATGCCCATTATTATATTTGAGAAGCAGACTTTACTGACTGAAATCATTAATTGTGAAATAATACTATGTATTGTTGTGGAACTAATTTATTCGATACAATAAGTAAATAATGACTTATAAATCTTCAATTTTTTCCTATCATACGCATTCATCAATATATAAAGTTAATCTACACAATACCCCGCAAGTCGCCGCAAGAGAGTGTGGCGGTCTTATGGCTAAATAGAGATATTGTATTTCCTGTCATCATGCCTTTTACCACTTAATAACACTTTACGCCCAATTTAGCTACAAAATGAACTGAGTAGCTATTATTGGTTCCACCGATTTGTCTCCATTTCCTCCTTGAATTCCTCTTTTTTGGACCCAGACCTGACAAGTACAGGCGCTTTTCCAAAGCGCAATCATTCTTTGTTTCTTTGGCAATCCACAACCCCCCGTCTCCGTCATACACAACGTAGATGAACTATTGCTAGTTCAACATTTCCGCTATCCTTCGTATGGTTTTTCACTCTTTGTGGCGACACGAATTGAAAACGGGACTTCGTAAAGGTAATTGGAAACGTTCAGAAGAAACCAAAGGAGAGAGGTAATTGGCGATGGAACTCTTTCCTTTACACTCCTTCATGGGAGAAATGTTCTCTTCATGCCACCACACCCATTCTTTCCTATCTCGTCGTTCTCTCAAAGGTGCACTCCGGCACTCAGGCTCTCTTTAAGTGCTCATTTGCCGGTCAACGCAAAAATCGGTTGAACGGAAATGACTTGATCACCGTGCAGTTAAACTGACTCATCCGAAGGAAAATTATTCAGTTTAAGTTGAAAATATTAATTTGGAGTGATAGATAAAGTGCAAGAATAATAATGGATCGTGAGGTGCAGGTCAGCAGAAGGCATTATTGTATGAGCGTCACTGGACGAAGTGAGGCCAGAAATGGTATCGAAAAGGTGCAAAATGGAATTATTGATATGCAAAATTGAAAATATAGGTAATGGAGCGTTTGAGCAGTGAGAAAATTGGACGCGCTCAGGAATAATAGGAGCCCATAAAAAGCAAAGCATGAGAATACGAATGTAGACTTTGCCGTTGGGGATGATGATACCATGATACTCAAGACAGTCGATGACGGGAAGGAGTGGCAAATTATTATATATATTAAATTAATTCATTCATTCATATTAATTAATTATATATATACACATGTATACGGTTGTCTAGTTGTTTATCTATCGATACAAAAGGCGACCTAAACACAATATATGTTAATAAACGCTGTTCTTCAATTCAGTCTCTATGAAACTGCCGACTTACCAACGGTTCAATTCATCCTGCACAAAGTCACTCCTTAAATTGTTTAATATAATAAAGATTTTAATATATTTGAAAAATAAAAGAGCGCGTCCAAGGAATTAGTAACTCTTGAGTTACAGTGCGATCCCATAATTCGTTAACGGGAATCGTTACATTTTGAGAGGCAATTCTTTTAACATTTCAAAACCTTCAGGAACTTTAAATGTAAGACAAGAGAGCACGACCCACCGTGACTACCGAAGATGCAAGAATGTGACCTACTACCTGTTGCTCGGTATTGCACCACTGCCCCCGTTATACCGTTAGGTGCCCTCCACACCACCGAAAAGTAGTGGCCGTCACCTCTCTGTATATACCTCTCCTTTAGCCTTTAATAATTTACTTTCATCTAGGATTCATTATTTGGGTTTCACAAGAGACTATTCAACTGTGGATTTCTAATGCTATGGAAAAACTCCACTGGCAAAATAACTCTTTGAAGAAATATTAGGAATAAATGCATGCAATTAAAGTGTGTAGGTTTCCACAAGTTTTAATGGACACAACCACTTTCTTATGGATATAGTTTTAATAGATAACATTAGATGCGACGACATTATGTAATAATAATAAAGTTGTCAATGCACAAAAATAACGCTTTGAAGTTGAAACTGGATGCGTTATAAAACTGGTCAAAATGAATGTAAGTTCTTCTATACTTATGTTAAATATTTGAACATATTGACGGACACATATATTTAATTTATATTTCGTTTAATTAAGACGGAAAATAATGTAGTAATGAGCTAATAGACTTTTACTTGTGAAAAATCTTGAAATTTAGACCTAATTCGTGATTAACTATTGTTAAGTGAAGACGTGTAAAAAGTAAGTAAATATTACCGTACCCATTACCATTATGATAAAAGATGGATTTTACAAAGAGAAAAGCAGAACTATAAGAAATATATCACAAAAGGGAGGAAGTAGTAAAAAAATTTATAGAAAAGGAAAACCGTTTCATTAATCCATTAAATAATATACTGCAAGCCACCGGTTCAATTTAACATGCTTAAAATATAGTAAACAAATACGTTTGAAAACACTTTTTTTTCTACGGATGCAACTTGAAAATTTGTGTCCCTGCTTTCTTTGAAAGATATTTATTTCTCGAATTATATTTTCAAAATAATTAATCATCATAATTTAAACTTTTTTATTCTAATAGAATACATTTTTCTTCTAATTTGCGTTACTTTTTTGTGTTTAGGATCCGTACAAATGTCGTTAAAACTTACAAACTTAAATACGACGTCGTTTCAAAGACTCGGTGTGCAGTTAAGAATATGACGGAATCGACAATATAATTTCGATGATTTTCTCCAACTCAAAGTTTCATAATCATTTTATTTGTAAAACTTCTAGATAAAATCTACCGATTTTTGCCGATAGAATAGCAGGAGACTAGCAAAATCCCAGTAATTGTCCAATTTATTACAGGAAACTATGTTAGTAGTAGTTTTTAGGGGAGGCGACCGACAGCGGAGGTCATTCGCGGATGGGATTCATGGATGGGAAAGAATAAAGGGTGGAGAGAATCCTGTCTTAAACATGCCAAGGGATTCGCAGCTCAACGTCCCATCCGACGGACGACGTACTCGCTCAAAGTGCCCTCCAGAAAGCACCTCACTGAAAAATATCTTCCGCCTCCGGGATTTGAACGCCTCTGCATGGGAAGATTCTTTTGTCAAAAACAATTTTTTGCCTTAAATTTCTACTACTTTGCTCATTTTGGTTCGAAACACTACCGAGAAAAGTCAAAATTTTCCAATTTCAATTCTTTAATTCAACATTTAAAGTAGCCTTTCTATTTCTCGAAAACCGCATAACCCTTGTTTTATTTAGATGTATTCTCACCCTCATCTTGATGAAGGGTTAAATGGAAAAGGGGAATTTATGGTCTCAATATCGCCTAAATATTCCTTAAATATCGCTTATCTATCCCATACATATTGCACTGATATTCCAATGCATGCAGAAGAATCTGTAACCCCTTGACGTACTGACAAAATAAAGCTTCATCATCCGCAATTCTAACAGATTATGTTGATTTTCTACAGATTCCTACTTATTCCTCCCTTTGATTGCTGGATAGGCATGTATAGGTAAACATAGACCAAGTTCGTCAGTTCTACTATTACAACCATGGAAGAAGGGGCCATTTGGTCTCAATTTCACCCAAATAAAGACCTCTATCTATATCTCTGGTAACAATCTATCTGTTGCTTTATTCATGTTAAATACACTTTTTTCTACCTTTTTATTCAATATATTGCCGACCCTCAATGGCTCCCTTTCCTTCTCCTGTATATTACCCTACAACTATCACTCCATTAATCCGCGCCATTCTTCCATTCAACCTCGCACAGCCCTGAATCATGTATTTCTTCTTTTCATCTTTAATTTTATATTCTCTATGTTTCCTGTCTTCTACGTTGTCCTAAATTTTCAAGTTCCTATTCTAAGGAATTCGGTCTGTTTCTGCATCTTATGTGTAGCTGCAGTCGATTTTGCTTTCAAAGAATATCGTGAACTGACGACCGCGAAAACTTTGCACCCAGACGATACCGATTGGGGCGAGTCCCGTAGTTGCCATGACCTATTTCCTCTATACTCATATGGCTCATCATGTTATATAGGGATAAATAATTGGGATGAATAATTGAGGTGGTTTCCTATTGCCTTCATCAATATCTGACATAGATACAGTCTTATTGATGTCTAGTGATTTTTAAGGGGATCATTCCTTCATTTTATAATAACAAATAATTTGGAGATATGGTAACATTATCGTAACCGTTATATATACATAAACGTTATGTATAAAAATTGGAAACAAAATAAAGGGACATTGTTTTCGTTTTATAAAATTTAGGTAGTCCAAATACCTTTCAGGGTAACTTTCAAACAAGCTGAAAAATTGTTGGACATATTTAACTTCACCATAGTTTTTTCAAAATCCTCTGCCGTTCAAAAATCCATACCAGTGCCATACAGAAGAAAATATAAAACATATCCCATCTTCACCCCCCTTACCTCTCCTCTCAAATATATATATCTCTCTCTTTCCACGTTATTCTCTCATGCATATCCCGCTATATTACGTATCAACTTAACGGCAACTTCTTCCCCTCCTACTTTGGTCACCGCACCACACAGTCTCAGCATCCACATCGACAATCACCGCGCCTCAAGCTAAGCTCCAACCGCATTAGTCCAAACCCTCTAGTCCGAGCATGTATCTGGCTCCTGATAGAATGCACGGACGTCGTTCTGAACCCTTCTCCTTCCCGACGACCCATTCAACCTCCCGATTACCCCTAAATCCCTCTCTTGCCTCCCCTCTCTCGTCCCCGTCCTCCCTATATCCATCACGTCCATCACTCTTATCCTCAGCTTTTCTCCTTCCGTTGAGAAAGGTGGTTGTACCACCGAAATATGTAGTAAGAAAACGGCGAGTATCAATTTAAGTTGTGTTGATAAGTTTTATGTGTCATTGTACACATATGTAAAAACATGTATACATATATGTAAACATATATATGTGTGTGTGGTTTACCTGAAAGTTCTGGTACTCGAGTAATAACACAGCTCGATGGCGTACCCGGAATCGAACCCGGGCTCTCCGGTCAGCAATTGAACGCTCTACCCCTTGACTCTCGCCCCAATTATATTTTTATATATACACATAAATACACACACATATCTAATTATTATGCGTCAATGTAGTATGATTAATAGTGGGAGAAGAATCTTCCAACAAGGCCAAAGGTCTATGTCCATAAAATGGCAGATCATAAATTAATTATCATCAAATTCCATAAAACTGCAACAGATACCCCAACAGTAACTTTTAACGGAACCATCCGCTAATATGAATTTCAATGCACCAATTTCAGAGAGTAAAAATCATTCCGTTCATGGCGAATGATTTTTACACTCAGAAATTTTTGCATTTATTTTCATCATTTACAAAGCTGCCATATTCTGACAACTAACTTCTTTACTATTATGGCACGTACCTCCACGAAGGAAATAGTTGAGAAAGCCACAGGTCGTTAATTGTAGCCGAATTATGCGTAAAATTCAAAGGATATTTAATTGGAATAGCATTGACTTCAAGTCGTCTAGCCGAGTAGTTATACTCTTGCCACTATAACTATTTACCTTTATGTCAGTGCCGAAGAGTATTTCTATAAATGGTTTCAAAGGATTCATGCAAGGGATATTAAAATCCGCTTTCGAATGGTTCTCTTATTGGTCATTTTTTCATTTCAAATATTTGGTAATACCAGCACTTTTCCAATTCCTCCCTCACGAGAAGAGAATATTATTTATTCT
The DNA here is from genome assembly GCA_037158775.1 of Hetaerina titia. NCBI lineage: Eukaryota > Metazoa > Arthropoda > Insecta > Odonata > Calopterygidae > Hetaerina > Hetaerina titia. The sequence continues at coordinate 72,536,509 of CM073779.1, forward strand.
TTGGCAGGACACCCTTCTTTGGGAAATTTCGGCTTTCTTGCTACATTACCCCGCTAATATATCTCCTTGTATAAACTTAGCGAGAAATAATATTCCATTGCCCAGGCTTTGCTTTAGGAAGTGCCTTCGTGACAATGAACCCGTTCTCAGCTTTAAGATTTCAGGGGAATTGTCCCGCCAGCTCTCTTCTCTTCGCTTGGTCTCCTTCAAACTCCCTTCTCCTTCTCTCAAATTCCAACCTCTCATCTCACCCCATCCAGATCCCATCCTCCCAGCTCTCCCACCCATAGCTCAGTCCCCGCCCACTGTTCAACTCCCATTTTCCGCCAAAACCCACAAGCATTCCTCGCTCCCAGCGCATCCAACTCCTCACGGGTTCATTTCTCCCACATCTCCTCCTTCGCAGATGTCATGGGTGCTCCCTCAGTTCACTCCTGCGGAATAGGGGGCGGAATAGGGGGCGGAATGGGGGCGAGTGTAGGAGAGGTGGCCGGGAGGAAGGGAGTGGATGGATGGTGAGAGGGAGGGGAAGGAATGGTGGGTGGCGGCGTTGGGAAAAGGGGGAGAGAAGGGAAACGAAGGAGTGGGAGTAGCTGAGGCAGTTCCTCAATACCTTATTGATCGGCAGTCAGAGCCGTCGTCTCTTCATTTACCGTCCGAAGCCTCCCATGGATAGGGTAGAAAACGCGCCAAATATTTTGTTCTTCAACTTTTTGCCCGTGAGCCTTGAAGCACAATAATGGTGGATCGGAATATTCACTTTTGCATATTAAGGGCCCTTCGACTCAGAGGAGTGAGTGGTATGAGAACGAGAGAAACGAACGTCGTCATCGAATTCAAATAGTCTCTCTCTCGATCTATGCATTTCCTCCTAAATATCGCAGCCATTTTGTGACTGCGGGGCAAAGTTTCGGTGTCTACTAAATTTCAATTCAGGCGAGAGATATTTATTAGCAAAATTGGACAGTTTTCTGGCTGGATGAAAAAACGTAAAATTTACTGTTAACTAAGTTTATATTTGGAGCTTACCACTATAAAAAACGAAATATGGCTTCAAAAATGAAAATTCAAGAAATAATAAAATGGAAAGAGAGAATAGCTACAGCAATAGATTTTACGTTGAACAGAAGATATCCTTTTTCAGATTATAAATTATTATTTTTTCAAATAACAATGATCCATCATTTTCCGATAATTAGTTTCTATATACAAAATTATTTTCAATTTCAAGGTTGTCTCATATTCATTTGAAGTTCATATTTACAGAATACGACATAATATGAGTACAGTTAAATTTAAATAACTTCCTAGCAAAAAACATCAACGAGTCCATAACAAGCTAATATGTGGTAGGGAATACGGTTTATAGCAATGCTACCCTTCTCTTTGAAACCAATCAAATATCATTTTTATATCATTCAACTGGTTCTTTCTACCACTGATCACCGTACATTAAAAAACTAATAAAAATCTATGGACCTTAATTGCACTTTTAACTGAAAATTTGTTTGACCGTATTTCCCTACTACACATCTACATATGTATAGCATTATTTTAAGAAATTCCATTGAATGCAATACAATTTTTTCTCACATATCATTATCGATAAATGTTTTCAATCATTAATAAGCTAAGGCTGAGAGTGGCACATGAGTTTAAAAATCTATACTGAAATGTATCAGTTCGTATTAACCCTAATATGGCTATTTTTTTAGATATCATCTCTTTCTATCTGACCACAAGAAACATTATAAATACATTTTCCTCTGCACTTTGGCCTGTGAATTTCGCATGTCATAGGATCAGATCTAGCTTGCCTTCCAGCAAACTAATTCATTAAAAATAGGTTTTTTGAAGGGATAATATCCGATTACGGATGAAAATACGTTTGTGACTAAAACTATTTAATTTCGAACCACATAAAATATGTTAACAGTTGCTGATTTGTTGTTGTGATAGTAATATATAAATAGAAACCATGAATTATGGGTTCTCTTTTTGCAAGTATGAATCCATTTGAAGCAATTCCGAAAAAATAATGTTATATTTTTATGAACATGTCCCATTCAATTTCTATCCTCCGGACAATTTATGTATTTCAATTTTTCTTCTCTCTTTCCCATCTTCCACAGTCCTCAATTACCCATATTTGAAAAAAATGACAGCGTAAGATGATGCAAACGGATATATCATAAAGCTTCAGTTACATCTAGGATTTCCATGATTTTTCAACTTCTTTCAAATTTTCTCACACGATTGGCAATATATTTACCTGTATCTTAAATATATTTTGGAAAGGGAGTAAATGGTTAGTGATATATAATTAAGCTAATGTCGAAAACTTAATATTAAATTATAGCGCAATGAAATATATAAACATTTCATATCGCATAGTTAACCTTATTTCCATGAGCTTCACAAGTACACTCCGAAGGCAAATTGTTTACTGTTCTCATTTTTCGTCACAGAATGAAATTTAAGCTTGCCTAGAAAATAATTCAGCCAGCAAAGTATGATGTCAGGTACCTGAGTCTACTTTATGCTGACCGGAGAGTGAAGTTCGCATAAAGAATTGGGGTGCCACGAACGCGTTGATTTATATTGCATAAGAAGAAATTATAAGTAATAATATGTGCGTAACTAAATAGAATGATAACGAGCTGAGGTTCCAAGGTTTTCAGGGAAATTTCCGTCTGAAAGAAAGGACGAATGGGTTAAATGATAACTGTAATGTTATTGTTTTCCCGCAATTTTAAATAGACTGAATTTCACCTACATTATACGGATGGGAATAGCAAGTAAAACACATCTCTCCTTCACTCCTTGCCCTTTGATGTATGCCAGGCCGCTCACCTGTGGAATCGCACTTCGGGGCAGGTTAAAGTCTATACAGGGATGAGTAGAAACTTACGTATCAAACGCATTTTTGTTATGATTCACAGTTTAAATCGGCAAAGTGCAAGGAAAGAAGACTTTTGAACTGGCAAGGTTGCTTCCCGTACGAAATTCAAGTAAGTAGGATTGGAAAAATCGCAATAATTTGTTACTAATTTTGTAAATGAGTTATGTAGCACCAAATCATTTTGACATGTGATGTTCTGATATTTTGTATTCTGAGATGTTTGTATCCTAAAACACTGCTTTTATGAAATATTTTCGATAACACTGGGCCGAAGCCCGATACCATGGCGGTTGCTATAAATATATAAGAACATGATATTGTCGTTTAAATTCAGTCTTACTTCGGTATATTTCATAACTGAAAAACAAATACATACTATATTTCCGTGATTTTTTTGGCAGGTTTTTACGTCATTAGTCGTTTCGATTAATATTCCAAAAAACAGTTTCCAATGAAATGAAGAGGTAACGCAGTTTACCATTCCATTATGAATCATCTTCATTTCATCAATTCGTATGTGAGAGAAATTTTATGCGGTATTTAACAGAGTGAAGTATTTTTTCCGCGAGTGGGTAATCGGGGTGGTGTGATGGCTAACTGATTTCCCACCCAGAACACCCGGCTTCAAATCCCGGTCTGCGGCAGATATTTTTCAATGGTATCCCGAACCGTATTTGAGGTGCTTCGTGGAGGGTACTTTGATTGAGTACTAAAACTACTTCTGCTCTTTATTTGTTTTATTTTTCTCGATAATGCTCTTTTGTTAAAATTCGTTGTATTACTATGCGATACGTTCACAATACAATGTGTGTTCGATGAGGAATAAGATAAACTTCGTAAAATTCACAAAACTTTTTCATTAGTACGATACTACGCCTTTATCACATAAGTGGCACCTCCACGCACAATTCTCAAAAAGATCATTTGTCAATCTAGACGAGTATGTGTGACGGCTCCGGGAGAAAGAAATGTCACCTATGTAATAAAACAGGTAGTACCAAATTAATTAGAAAAATTTTGGAACTTTTAAAAAGCTTGTTTTATTTCTCAAGATGAATATTCCTGAGGTTTAGCCCGATACCATTGAAACCAAATATGCTCATGTCATCTTTCTCAATCTTAATTTCACTGTATTTTCACCCGCCGAATCATTTTCTTCATATTCATCTGTTAATTAATTTCCTTCAAACTAATACCTGTTGCATATCAACATTTTCTCTTTACTTTTTTTATACTAAAAACCGCTATTGGTCAAAATGCGAAAGTCATTACGCTAATAAGTGAACTTAATTTACAGAAAGAGTTAAATAATGGTTTGTAAGCTAAGCGTGAATTTTATGTATTACTCGAATGGTGACTGCGTAATGTTTATTTCAGGGGTTTCACTTAATATAGTGTATCTCTTCCTTCGTCAAGTTAGTGCAATAAGTTTATACAAAAAATATAGTGTTGCGATTTTTTCTTTTAGTCAAACGTATTAATCCGTAAATTTAGTCATAACACTTTTGATCAGCGCCTCTGAATACGTATTAATACTGAACTAGTTTTTGATATTCGCTGAGGATCATTATGTGCCTGTACGTTTCATTCCCATTAAAAGTGAATCATCTGGAAATATGAGCAAATGGCCTGATTGAACGGGCTTTTTAGAGTTGTTCTTACTAAAGAGTTATTGTAGAGTCGGCCATGATTTTGCACGAAAAGTTGATCAGCAAACGGAAGAGGAATTTTTCCAAAAAAATTACCGCAATGATAGAAACAGCGTACTTTACTTCATTGGCAACTTGCTTTCAACAAAGAAAATATTTTTTAGATTAGTATGAATATCATTTGTTTTACTCATGTGGAAAAACGATTGAATTTCAGTGAATATTGTTACAAATAAAATTATGTTTGGTTGATTTTCTGACCATTTATTTTTTCTCCAAGATAAACACCTAAAAAGAGATTCGAAAAATATTTTAGTGCAATTTGCGGTTCAGAACTTCAAGAAAATCGATTCGTGCCAGGGCGTACCTATCCGGTCACCCGTGAGATAACAGCTTCTGGACACAGAAAAAATAAGAACCAGGAATTACTAAATCAAAAGATATTTTCTCGCTTCCATCTTCGTCAAACCCGCAGAAGTCCACCTTTTTACCCACTGAGACACCCGAAAGCCTTCCCAGGTGGCGAAGCGACGATAAAATCCAGCCGCCATAGCAGTTATTATAGTGTGACTAAGTAAATGATTGAGGTCTGAGGGAGAAAATATCGCATTTCTTCCTTACTTAAGTGGCTGAGAAACGATAATGATTCCATACACGCAATTACGTGATCGGTTTGCCCCGGATTTCCACATTTTATATTTTCCATGTTCATTTATACTATTTTTCACTTAAATATCTCAAGTTAGTAACTTCAATTTTCAGCTTTAATTCATATTTTTCAAAAACGTTCAAAATAAGGTTTATGATAATTTTTTTCTCAAGACTCAACTTTTTTAAATGATTACACATTTAAATTTTCTGTTGATGGCATTCCTTTCAATACACATTATTAGTGGGTATATTTCCCTTCCTCCCGCTCTCCATGAACCATCCCTCTCTATACCGCTTCGGCCGGTTCTACGTTGTAGTCTGGTCATAGTGGTGTAGGATAATTTTCCTGGTTAAACAGTCGGTCGAGAAATCAGTTTCCGAGCGGACATGCACCACTCACGACAAATATATCTCCTTCTTCCACCATGTACATCTCCCTCTCTCCCCCACCCACTCTACCTTTTCCCCTCACTCTACCCCCTCAATCTCTCCCGGGTAAACATACGCATAAAGATGGTAAAGGATGGAGAGGTAGGTAGAAGAAGAGAGAGAGGGAAGGAGAGTTGTGTAAGGGGAGTGAGGTATAATGAGAGGGAGAGAGAGTCGTGTAAAAGGAGGGAGAGTGAGGGAGTAGGAGGAAAGAAGAGGGAGGGAGATTAATGAAGTTGGAGGGAGATAGATGGAGATGAAGGAAGAGAAAGGGAGGAGAAGGTAGGGGAATGCGGGGAGAGGCTGTAAGGAGGAACAGAGGTAGATGGAGGGAGGGGAAGGGAATAGGAGGGAAACGGAGTGAGAAGGGAGAGATGGAGGGATTTGGAGAGAGATGAAGGGAGATGATAGAGATGGAGGGAGATTGAAGGAAATGGAGGGAGATGAAAATAGTGTGAGGGAGATGGAGATAGAGGGGAAAGGAGAAAGAGAATGGTAAGAAACACAAAAACGCAGGGAGGAAGGGAAGGGAAAGGGAGAGTGTTAGGGAGAGAGGGAGGGGAGATAAGGGGGAGGGGATGATGAGGGAGGGAGTGTTAGAAAGGAAGAGGGGGATAGGGATGGAATGGGAAGGAGAGGGAGGGAGAGGAGAGAAATTAGCTGCGAAAGAGGGAGAGTGAGGGTGAGATAAGGAAGAGAAAGGGAAAGGGCGGGATAGGGAGGGATAAATAGGCAGGTAGACATAGATCTTTATTTGGGTGAAATGAAGAACAAATGATACCTTCTTCCATTTAACCCATGGGAAATGGGAGAGGGTGAAAGTGGTAGGCAAGTGAAGGAGAAAGGGAGAGGGAGGGTTTCTGCGGAGGGAAAGGCGGGAAGTGCATGGAGGGGAATGGATGAGATAGAGGGGGACGAATGGAGATGCGAACAGAACAACATCAGTCTATTCATTTTAGTATGCAGGTCTCATTTAAAATAGGGAGAGCACCCTTAAACAATCGGCTAGTCTTTTATTTACATACACAATTGGTAAATCTCTGGGTTCAGTCTGGATAAACATCTGTTGTTTTTTTTTCGAAATTTGGTAATGGGAAAGCTACGAGAATTGAAAATTCCACTCCTTACGAGAGCAACGATAGCCATTAGATTTTTATTAAGAATTTACTCTTTTTTGCTGAATTTGATCCTGTGAGCAAAGGCATTTAAATTGTTCGGAGTAAGTTTGATGATGATGCATATTTTACCCCAAAAATCGCTCTCTCTGAAATAAATAGGAGCCAAAAACCCCACACCGGAACGGTTAATGGTAAAACTATTTAACAGTTACTGGGTTTGATGCAACCTACATTGGCCATAGGTAAAATACGTCTCTGCCTGTAATTTCTGAGCTGATTTTCTATAAGCAAATTGGTCAGTAAACTAAAGAATATGGCAAATAATTAAACAGAAATTGAATATCCTAATAACTCTGTAAAAAATCACAAAATAGACCGTGTTTGATTTGGGAATTTAATCAGACGGCTTTCATTTCCGGGGGCTCGGTTTGAGATCTAAGAGAGTAATATATTCGAATACTATTCTCCTCGGAGCGTGAATGACCTCAATTTTTGGCTTAATAATATCGAGCTAATAAATTATGGCAAAATGAGAAATCTTTCTTTCAGAAAGCACAAGGCATATTGCAGGAAGAAATGTAACCTACATTGGCCATAGGTGAAATACGTCTGTGCCTGTAATTTCTGAGCTGATTTTCTATAAACAAATTGGTCAGTAAACTAAAGAATATGGAAAATAATTAAACAGAAATTTAATATCCTAAAAACTCTGTAAAACATCACAAAATAGACCGTGTTTGATTTGGGAATTTAATTAGTCGGCTTTCATTTCCAGGGGCCCGGTTTGAGATCCAAGAGAGTAATATATTCGAATACTATTCTCCTCGGACCGTGAATGACCTCAATTTTTGGCTCAATAATATCGAGCTAATGAATTATTACATTATAAGAAATCTTTCTCTCAGAAAGCACAAGGCATATTACAGGAAGAAAATAGACCCAACTGTAGTGAAAAGTAATATTATTGAGTGTTTTACAGAAAATTCACAAAAGTATTTTACCAATGGTGTTTGAGTACAGGGTCTATCCCAAAAATAAAATTAAATAAATGCGAGAAAAACTTTATGCCAGTTCAAAGTAAAAATGACTGGAAATCTTCAAAATATCACGTTTGTACATCGACACACCACTGATAGCGCCCCGTCGGAGCATCACGGGAAACTTTTACAGTGGCCAAAGAGTTCACGCGAAATTTTCACAAGAGTAACTATCTTAACCTCCGGAAGCACCTTATGGACCATCTCGGGGCACACCTCTCTCATGGTTTAATATTCCAGAAGAATGTGATGCATTGTAGTTTTACGGAGAATTGCACTCTTCTGCTAAGATTCCGATGCTCAAGCGTAGATCGGAAATGAGCGTCTCCCACATTTTCGTCGCACGGGGTCTTTCTCGGTCTTCCAGGGCTTTCTTTATCATCATTCTCCTCTCTACCCTCTACGGAAGTTTTTTACCAGAGGAAAACTATTCCTTGTATTATTGTTTAATTCTCATATCCAATTTTGCGAGTTTAATACCAATTGTTTTCGTGTACCGTTGTCCCATGAAACGTGGCGTCGTGAGTTAATTACGCAACTCTCGAACAGGCCATACAGGTTGCATTGCTTTTCCAAGATCTCCCACCATCTTTCCCACTGCAAATCGCCATCCGTCCCCGTCGGCAGTAAAAACTCATTCAGCTAATTTTATGGCCAGATCCTGTAAATACTGACGAAATGTTGATACTAATTTTGCGGAAGATCAAGATTCATCATTTATTTTTCAAAATATGCAATGATCAATTCGGAATCAAAAAATCAACACATTTTTTAATAATTGAGCTTGAGGAACTAGAAAAAAGAAAATTTCCTTATTTTCCTAGCTTAATATCAAATTATTCTCGTAAAATTTTATATCAAGTATTTTCTTCGTATTGTATTTACTATTTGTAAAAATTATTGGAAATATTCTACTTTATTACCTTCCCAAAAATTAATAATATTTATCTTCAGTTCATATGCATTTGCAAAAAGATATTAAAAAAACGTTTTACGAGTATATTTGTTTAAGAAAAGACCAAGCGGTTATAGTAATCCCCTCCATGCACCAAATAATGGAAATAAATTAATCTTCTGGAAAAAGTCTATTTCCATAATTACATATTATTCTATAATGACAGGTGGACGTATCGAATCAAAGCTGTTTTAACTACTGTCCAATTACAAAAATAAGGAGTTTGCTGCTAACGACATTCCATGTACCGGTGGACATTTTGTGAAAAAGTTTACCCTTAATACTTGAACATTAACCACGAGGAACATCAATCAAGGAAACACCCTATTTTGTCAAAGAGCTTGGCAAGCAATTGTTTAACTTCTTGTAAGCTAATACCTTTCGAACCTCAAAATAGGGCAATCGATGAGTAAGTGTAAATAAAGAAGACACCAGTGATATTAGAAAATGTCAATTACTAGAATCCAAAGAAAAAAAAAAGGGTTGAGTAATTTTTGTTAAGTTAGAGCCAATTGGTCATTAAAATCTATTCCATATTAAAGGTTTTTATTAAATATTTGTTTTCTACAAATCTCCTGCACTTTCCTGTATAATCGCCGTACACTTCTAAGCTCTTTTCGTAACGCTGCTCCTGGTTCTTCGATCACTCAGCGTACAAGTTCAACGTCTTGGAATTGAACCAGTTGAAAACGGCATCCTTGAGTACCTCGTTGTCTTCGAACTGTTGTCCACCAACCCACTGTTTTAAGTGCGAAAAGAGTGAATAGTCCATAGGTTCAAGGCCGGGACGGTGGGGGGTGGGTGATGAAAAGGTTTATTTCTTTTTGATAGCGGTCCAAAAATGCTCGTCCATTCAGCAATCGTTACTATTTCTGTTGGTCGGAAAGAGTTTCCGGCATCCACCTTGCACATAATTTATGATATCCATGCTTTCCTGCACAACACGTGTAAGAATTGGTGTATCCAACAAAAGGAAATTTATCAGCCAGAGCACTAATCGTCAAATGTTAATTAGATCGAATTTCTCGGTCCACTTATTGAACGATCGGTCTGGATACTGGATCTTTCACTCCGCTATTCATCATTTACATTTTTTCGGTTATTTTAGAAGCCATTTCTGACATTTCCGTCATAAATTAACACATTTCCATGACATAGCTACAACTTTCGTGTATTTGGTCAACTGAAGATTTTTTCAACGAAATCTAATTGCAGCAACTACTGATGAACTGAGAGAACAACGATTTTTGCGGAAATTGTTATCTGCATTCACCATCAGGCAAACAACTTCTGAATCAACTGAATAACGTCAGTGACTGGGAAAAAAATTGTGTGCTGTGTTCTTACTCACCAATATTTAAATATAAAAATACGCTTTCTCCCTTTCAAGTGTCTCTCATACGTTTGCTTTTGCAAACCAAAGAAATTTAAGGATAGCTTTGTTCTGAGTTATTGATTCACTTGGCTACGGTAATGAAAAATGGTTTTCATAACGTTTAAAATAAATAAATTGTATAAGCTGTTAAACAAATTCTAAGAGATACTACAAAAAAATTACAATTCCTGCAATACATGAGGAATGAATGAAATGGCAACTATTTTTTAATAAAAATTATAAAAAGAACAGATATTTTACTCTGCCCTCTTTTCCATCTCCACTTGCCAACAAAGTCTCATTCGAGGGAAAAAATCTCAGGGCTCAGCTTTGTCATTTTCTTTTCTCGTTTATTGCTGTCAACTGAGAGAATGGGAGACATTGCACAGCCGTAGGCTCGTTGTCAGGCGTTATCTCAGTAGGTCACCTGTCGCGAGAAGTTTGTGAAATTTTATATGGATGGGAAATGAAGGAGCTCAAATTAGGTTTTGAATTACGTATGTGGAGGTGGCGAATTCTTTTATGCTGTGACAGAGCATTGGAGTCAATTTAGGTGATAAACCAGTGCCACAGTTGTATTTTCTATTTTTACTTAGACAAACAATTCGTAAAATACTAAATTTATGGTGGTGGTTATTTATGGTGATTTAAAATTTTACGACAAGTCATGTCTTTCTTCAACGAAAAAGGTTAATTTTAATTATTTATGAACGAATGTGCATTTCAAAAGAGAATTTAAAAAATAATAATTGAAAAAATAAAATACGTATTTCGAAGAGACTGCCGAGTTTCAAATCATTTATAAACGTCCAACTCCACATAATTATGAAAAATTAAATGAACATTTATATTTTTAAATGCCGCTCTCAGACCAACCAACATGACCGTTTATGTAAATTGTTGACGTCACGGTTTGAGGATTACTAAAGACAAAGTGTCACACAATCTCTATTGTCCCCGCTTGTCCGTTTACCGATATTTGTTTTTTGGTTTTTTTTTCTGATTTGCGTTTCTCTCTCTGCTGGTTAATTATTCACAAGATTTTTGATACATGATGAAATTCTGGTGCACACAAATATTTTCACATCCTACCTTTTATTTTAAGGAATAAGTACTGAGGTTTTTAGCGAATACGTAGCTATAATTTTGGTTGGATACTTTATAGTTATTTTATGGACGGAGAGAATAAATGCAATATTTATTCAATTTAGCCATCATTGGTCATAGATATTTACTTTGTCCTTACAAGCACATAGAAGCATAATGTATACCTACGAAGAAGAGATGTTTTGCTGTTAGTTCTCATGGCGAACAATTATCTCTTTAATTATCCTCATTCCCTTCCATTTTTTCCACTGTTCACCTAATTCAGAGTTCAACCTATATTTTTCAAATTCAAAAATTCCTGCTGCAAAATTCCGATTCCATTATTTTCGCCTTGACCTCTTCAGCCAAAAATTTGTTGACACGCTTAGGGTTCAACTCCTATATATGAATAGCATTAATATTATACATTGAAATTTTTAATACGTCGCTTAATGATTTATTTTGTTTATATGATGCCTTACTCTTGTTTAATTGAGGAGTAACAATAGCAGTAAAATCAAAAAAGTAAGTAGTGTTCATGTACCAAACAAGCAATTTTAAAACCTTTCCGAACGTAAAAAATCATGATAATAGTAATTATTCACCTAAAAGTGTCTAAAAAGTGATAACGGGACGAAAATTAATAATAAAAGATTTTAGAAAGCAGTTATAATGCTAATTAATAAATATTATAATTATACTCTATAAATCTATTTACACCAGTTATTCAGCAGTACCAATTAATAGCTATTGAAAAATAACCTTATTATCATTTTACATACATCGTTATTCCATTTAAGCTCAGCGAAAAATCATACTGCTGAACATATAGTACGGTTTTGCTGAGGTCATTTTGCAATCACTATTAGCTTGTAAATCATTCTCGTTATACATTTCTTCATGTACACTTTTAATTATGATGTTGAATATCAATAACTCTCTAACCTGCGATTGTTTGCATTTAACATTCAACACTAAACACAGTGTTTATGAACCATCAATGCGAAATGTAACTATAACACAGATAGGCGCAATTTATTGAATATTGTGGCAAATAGTCGAGCCTCTTTCTTTTGATTAGCTTTTATTCTCCACTTCCTGAAATAAATAATTTAAGGAAAATAGAGATCATATTTTACAAGAAACACCTCATTATATCATTTTCTAATGCCTCTCAGTATGTATTTGGCACTGCATTGTCAAAGCATTAATCATAGTGAATGAAGTTCAACCTGCTACATTTTAAATTTTGCTCGGCATACCATATAAAAATAACCATAAGTAGATCCGGGTGTTCAGTTTTTTCCGATTCGTATATTTGTAACTATTAACTCCCCAAAGATGCCCTCTGTTAAATGTGCACTCTTTGATGTGCTCTGTGCAAATTATTTTCAGCTATCCATAGCTTCATGATGGGTTCCTAGCAAATAATTATTGGGTAATGACCCAATTAACTGAACCAATGCGAGATTTCGATCCGATTACAATTCCCGTAAGTGCCAATAAAATATCAAAAGCTCCAGTATCACATCGGCGCACGTGTGTCACTTCGGATGGCACCTCAGTGACATTTTCAGCACATTGCGTACGCTGCGATAAACACCTCTAGGGGATTGAATCTTCCAATCTCTCGCAATCCTTTTAGGGATTATTGGAAGCACTCGGATTTATTGGAGGTGATAAAATACATCTATCCTACGTGCATCCAACCTACTTGAACCTATCCACCTCGAACTGCGTAAACCCGTCTCGCCTCCATTTTCGATGCAATTTTTCTCAACCTCTCACACGCTAATCTCGCCCCCTCACCACCCTTACGCTCATCCCCCGCCGCTCATCACTTAAGCGATCCTTTCGGGGTTTTAATGCCTTATAATATGGCCTGACCTATCTGAGGGAAGAAGTGATGACAATTCTTTATTCTCGATGGCTGTGAGCGTGATTAAGGGCGTGTGGAAAGGAAATATCGAGTTTGGATTCAGAATTGTGGAGGGTGAGAGCTTCTGAAAAAAAACAGAAAAGTGATTAGACAGTATCTAAGGTAAATAGGTTGTTGATCCACAAAACACACATGAGAGCAAAATGAGCACGTGAGCAAAAAAGAAGAAATTGAGGATTAAAAATAATGGAAATTAATTTAACAATGAAGATTCATTCCTCTGAGAGAAGCATGCAACGCATGACGTGAGAAATTACACTTCATCAATTCATTCTTTCGTGGCATAAGTTTTCAATACAAGACAAATGAATTCATATCAGGTTCTTGTAAATTATGAAAGAAAGTAATAATTACGAGACTAAATTGAGTACATTACGCCTGTCTACCATTTACAATAATATTTGTATCATATATAGCTCAATACAGCTTCAAATATCCTGACCTTTATCTAAAATATTAGTAAGTAGACAGAGTGATTATATTTTAATGTATAGAATAAGAACTTTTTTAAACTATACGATTTTTCAGTGTTAAAACTGCATGAATTCCGACTGTATGCATGAATTATAAGAGTTACAAGACAATTCAAATCGTCAAAACGCATTTTTTAAGTTCCTCGTGCATGAATCACCTAAGTGGAAGTTTTGTCACCTGAAAACCGTTCGGAGATAGAATGGCAAGCCATTGAGGCTAAAGCACGGTCGGCTCAGATACAAGTTGTACGCGCAGTTTGCGATTGTAAACCTTCAAGAGAGGTTTAATGAGCAAATCAAAAACACTCCCATCAACCTGGTAGTCTATAAATCAATAAAAACTTATAACCATCTACCTTGGACAACAGAAATGATATCATTTTCATAACTACTGAACAGAAGAAACGACAGTTGACGCGGAAAATTTAAATGAGGAAAAACATAATTCGATAAATGAATCGCAGCACCTCACGTGTTTAATTCTTTGATAAAGTTTTCAAATTAATTTCGAGTGAAGTGTGACAAGTGTATATACCTGTAATCCTTTTTCTGCATCCGGATTCACAAGGTTTGTTCAGGTGTTCATGCGTTCCATTGAGCCATAAGCGGATAATGCTGCCCTTAACCTTCACCACCCGCCATTACATTGTAGGAGAAAGGAATATATTTTCTGATTCACTCCTTTAATTTTAAAAATTGTAATTTCTCCTTCAATTCCTTTTCTCACCAATTTTTGTTTATCTTCATGGGCGCAAAGTAGCTTTGCTCCTTTAATATCATAATATGCCGATAATTATCGGCATATTATGGTATTCAGTCGTGGTCATTTTCATGTAATGGAGTCGTGCGGCAGCGCATCTAATTTTCACGCACAGAAAAGGTTAATATTTTCGATTAAAAATTGAATTTTGTAATTGATATCAAGCATTAAATATTTCAGTTATTTCAATTACAATGATTTTAATAGATTTTACACAGGTTTCTTTCAAGATTATATTAGGCTAGTTTTAAAAACCAGAAGGTAGTTTAGGAAAAATTATTATTACCATTTCTGCCAGTCTATTTACAGTAAAACTATTTTAAATATCCAGGGCTCTTATATGTAAATATTATAACTGAAAATAACATACTATTATACTTTTATCACAATACTGTTCATTCGAATTATCCAATGAAAATCTTTTTTTTGTAATTAAAATGTTTAAAGAATCTGGAATCCAACTATGGATGATTAAATTTTACGTGCATTATGACTGTAAATTCGGTGCATCAATTTCCCCAAAACATTAAACAGCATTCCTTAAGCCATATCACTCAGACATACACATGAATGGATAAAATGTGCTCCTATTAAGTCAATGATCCTGTCCTGTTGGAAACAGAGAAAAGGTAACAAACGTAAATGCAAGAAATTGTGTTGTAACTGGTTCAAGTAAAATATAAATGAAACTGCAATACCAAATTACTTTGCAAATTTAGACTCTTGCGAAGTACACTGAGTGATGGCTCACGACTGACTAACACTCAAAAATACATCGAAAATATTATTATTTTGATAAATGGTACTCTACCTATCAGGGTAGAATTTGGTAGCCCCTCTTCAATATTGCGTACTTCTTTCCTTCTCTTCATTCCATCCTACATGCCTGTCCTATTCCTTCCTCTTCCTCGTAGGCCCAACATTCTCCGTTCAATCGTAGTCTTCAAAAACCCAATGCCATTTAAATATGTTTTAAATCCATTTTGTCTGTCTCCTTAGGATTTCTTCAAGCAATCCTCCCTCCTCCCCAACGTACCTAGTCGGGGGCGGTGGGGTAACGTCCTCGCCTGCCAACTCCGAGATTGTGGGTACGATTCCCACGTAGGTAGGTCCCCCCCCCCTAAGGCTCGAATGTTTCCAGCTGTTTTAAATGTAATTTATAGGTGTTAGGTGGAATAAGGGACCGTAAAGGCTCAATATCACCCCATGGATGACGTTAAACAAATAAATACCTTGCCTTTTCTCATTTGTTTTCCTTTTGTCCACTTAACCTTCTCTATCCATCTCCACTCATATATTTCAAAGGGTTCCGATCTACATGTTTGCCGAACGTCCTGCTTCAATGACCATGTCTCCGTGCCATACCAAACAAAGCTCCAAATTAAAGTGTTAACGTGAAACTTCATAACATCCTTACTCTGCGTCCCCGTTATCCGTTCCCTCCTCCTAATGAGACGTTCTTTGCCAAGTACAATTCTTCGCTTTATGTCCCTGCAATGTGATATTTACCATTTTGATCCAAAACATTTTCGGGGTGGGATAATGGTTCCATCTGTCTTATTTTGCCTTCTTATTATAACTTTTAAATTAGCCTTTCTCTATCAGTACTATTGTAAAAATATTCTTTTATTTATATGCATTCTCATCCCATTTTGATTCAGATGCACTCCCCAGAGTTTGCAACCCATTGTCAGACGAACAAACTAAAGCTTGATCAACTGCAAGTCTCGCTTGAGTTTATGAATGCCCCACCAACTATCGCTCCTAACTCCAGTCCTCCTCTTAAAACTGCCTATCCGGTCTCTCCATTCCCAATTCCCACCTGCGCAGTCTTTAGCATGCACAGGTTGAGGATAAAAGTCATATCTCTCCAATCTACTCCCGTGTCTAAAATACATCCATCAATTCTATTCAACTTACTTTATCAAATGCCTTTTGCCCTTCAAAACCCCAAAAACAGGCAAATACATCCTGATTGTATACTATGTTTCTGTCTATTAGCAGTCTCATTGCTAATGTGCCATCGCCCATGCCCTTTCGCCTCCTGAACACAAACTGACCATCCCATAAGTAATCATTTGCTCAGCACTCCATCCTTTTATTGATGGTCCCGAACTATTTTAGCTGCGTGCGAAATCAAATATACTATTCTGTAGTCCTCACATATTTGAACCTTTGCTTTATTTGGAATGAGAACTGGCACTGCTCTGGGAAAGTCTTAGGACTAAAATCCTTTCTTATGAATGCTGCGAATTAGTCCATGAAATCTTTCTCCCGCCTTTCCATAAACCTTTAAGGAGTTAGGGGAAATTTTGTCAGCCCTCACGGTCTTATGTGATTTCAGCACCCTTGAAGTCCTTTCTATGTGGCTATCAAGTAAGTCATGACCTAAGCGCTACTCATCTGCGTCATATTCTCTCTATTTATTTAACAATCTTGGCCAACTTTTCTTTCGTATAATTCTTATGTATTGCTTCTATCACTTTTTCATCTTCCCTGGTCTGACTAATGTTTTTCGTGACTTGTATTTGATTGTTTGCAGCGATTATCTTTTTTTACTCCACGACAGAACTTTTAATTCTTAATAAAACGCACATATTACATATTTTTTTTATTTCCAACTTGTTCTACGTGTTCCACCACGCTTTTCTAGCCATATTTTCTTGCGCCCCAGTTTACCGTTGAACTCATTATACGACTAGCTATCCAGGAAGTAACTTACGTTGCGGCTAAGCGTAGTGGTGAGTAGAGCTAGAGCCACCATCTTGGCGTCTAAAAGGCCCTTTACACAGTAGACATCCCGCTGAGGTAGTGTGCATATTGTGGTTCTTCTACTTCGCTCACTTCAAACTGTTCAAATGTCGCTGCAATAAAAAATCCTGCTTTGTGAAGTCAAGTTGTGATGTGCGATCAGTGATTAGGTTTGCCCTCGCAAAAAAACAATCCAATTAAAATTCATACGTAACTTTGTGGAGTGCACGGAGGCGAAATGTTAATTGAAGACGAAGTGATACAGTGGTGCAGTTTAAACACGACCGCACCAATATTCACGAGGACCGTAGAGGTCGTCCTAGCCTTGTGATAGATGAACTGACGGTGAAAATCAAGGAAATATTTCGCGAAAATCACAGATTTACCATTCCAGAGTTCTCGCCTCATTTTACCCAAATTTCACGAAATCTACTGCTTGAAATTGTATCGGAAAAGCATAGATGCCATAAGTTTTATGCTTGATGGGTGTCACATATATTAACGGAAGACCCCAATAAGCGTCTTGATGAATCGCTGACTTTCCTCAAAGTCTACATGCATGACAGTGATGGTAACGCAACCCTATATCATGTCGTAACTGGGGGATGAGACATGGGTAAAACATGTAAATTGTGAGAAAAAAGGCAGTTTGTGAAATGAGGACATACAATTTCTCCCACGAAACAAAGAAAATGTTTGCAAATATTGTCAGCCAAAAAGATCATCGCAACTGTTTTTGTGGCGCTGAGGGTGTGCTTCATATATATTTTATTGAATGCGGCTCAACAATTCACTCGGTTAGTCATTGCGATAGATTAAAAAAATTAGGCTGAGTGATACAAAATAAGCGTTGCGGAAAAATGAGAGCTCAAAGGTTTAATTATTTCACGAAAACACACATCCATATATGGCTAATCGTACCAAAGAGCTCTTGGTTGGAAATGGACGTGAGGTGTTTAACGACACGCCGTACAGTCCAGATTTGACACCCAGAGATTATCACCACTTTCTAGCAATGAAGACGTGGCTTGTAACGAAGTGATAGTGGCGCATGATTACATGCTGGTGTAAACAAGTGGTTAAAAATTATGCGGTGTATTTCTTCAAATACGAAATTGAAAGACTGTTATATCGCTTTAATAAATGCCTAAAGTTGAGTGGCGACTTTATAGAAAATAGGTTAATAGTGTGCCTTACATATGTACGAGTATACAATAAAACTTTTGTCTTTTCACTAGCCACACATGTTAGTTCAAAACTTAAGTTACACTCTGGACAGCCCTTCTACATCCTTCTAACAAACTCGGTGTCTACAGGCATGTATATTCTTCGATTTGCTTCTCTCAAGCATCTTTCTAATAATCTTATACACAATTCCAGGTTTCCATGTCCTTTTCTTATCTACTCTCCTTATAGTGTTTTTGTAACATTTTAATATTTTTTTTCCTTTTTCTTCTCTAGTACCCAGTTATTTCATAATTTTCTCTACAACCTGCTGGTGGTGACTTAACACCCCCCGCCTCATGCCCTTGGGGCGGCTTGCGGGGTATTATATAGATGCAGATGTAGATGTACTGTACAACCTGTGAATTTCTTTTCGATCCTGGTAGAGCTTCTTCGTTCCATATCCGAAACTTTCCTCACTATTTTATCTCTATGAATAGGACGTTACACTTCATAATTGATAAAATATTGCCCAAGTCCACATCCGCTCCCGCGCAACTGTGGAAAGTCTCAAGAAATCGTAATACATTTCATAACCTAGAGGGTTTTGAACAAGTGTTGGGAAAACCCTTTCGTGAGGAAATCGTCCTTGACTTTATACTGTTGAGGCCGAAAACAACTGCAGGAAAATTTGACGTTCTTCCGAGAATAAGCGACCATTCAGCTGTGTGTTTGTATCTCAAGGGGGATTGGTCTCAGTAAAATGGACTAGTAAGCAAATAGAAAAGAAGGCAACGTAAACACGGGGTTAGTGAAGGGTTTTTAAGGAAAAGTAGTGGGGATGGTTTAATGGTGGCCAGAATGTATAAGAAAATTGGGAGGCATTTAAGATGATAATAACAGAAAGGATTGAATAACTTTATCCTGAAAAAAATCCTTGAAGGAAACACTGACTCAGAGTTCTATTACCGTAAGCTCAGATTGTTTAAGAAAAAAAATGTGTCCTTTTAAAAAACCTAAAAGAGCACGGAATGTCTTGAAATATACAAAATATTAGTTCATACACCAAATAATAACTGGAAAATAGCTTATAGAACGCATGAATGAGAAATAATAGAAAAAATTTCATAAATACTCAATGAATAAAAGCAATATAGAAACATAACTGTATAAAATAAGATGGAACTCTAATCGAAGAAGAGAGAAAAAAGGCTGATTTATTTAACAATCGGCATGTAAGTGTATTTAAGTGCAGGATACACAAAACGGTCTCTTTAGATTCAACATTGCATGGTAAATAGTAAAAACAATAAAACTCGGATATTTACAAAAAAATATGAAAATAATATCTTATAAATCAATAGTGTCTGACGGTACGCCAATTGACTTGCTCAAATTTGGTGGTAGCGCAGTTTCAAATTATATAAATCATTTATTCAATGTTAGCATAAACAACAAATAACTGCCAAATGTTTGGATGAAGGTATCTTCGGTTTTCAAAGGAAGGGATAAAGCACTAGTCGAAAATTATGGACGGATAAGCTTGATATCGATTGTTTGCAAGCTTTTAGGAAAGATAATCACTGATTACTTATGATAATTGCGAGAGTGAATGAATTGGCTCTTCGGTCGCCAACATAACTTAAAAAAGGGCATTTATGTGAAAACCAGTTTAAGATATTGCTAAGAAATGCTCGATACTATAGATGCGGGGACAGAAGTGGATCGAATAACAATAAACCCGACTAAAGCTTTTAACAAAGCTAACCATGACAACTTTATGCTCATGGTAGAGTAATTCCTTTTACAGACAGATGGAAATGTAATCACATGGGTCATAAATTTTATATAGAATCCCACACAAATGGGTCAAATTAGGAGTAATTATGCTTATGTAACGAGGGTAACCAAAAGAGTTCCACAAGGCAGAATCCTTAGAGCGCCTTTGGTTTAAATCTACATAAATGATCTCCAGATAAAAATTAATTCTCAAATTAGACATTAAGCGGATGGCTGCACTATCTACAGAAAAGCTGAAAACGAAAGTCCTGCAAATTTATGCAAATAAATTATAATAAATCATATAAATAACAGCATGAATATCAATGTTAGTAAATGCAAATCCATCATATTTACAACTGTTCATTTACAAAGGTAAACGTAGCTAGAAGAGATTATAAATTTTCTGGAAATGTAATTCCTAATTTGATAGCTGTATGTACTTAGTGGTTTATTTAACCTGGAATTAATTCCCATAAAAGCTTTTAATATATTTGATTTGGTAATGAAAAATCCCAAAGACAACACAAGAGCAAATAAGAAAACGAAACCCTTTTACTCGTAAAACCAATTTTTGAGCATGGAATACTAGTTAGAAAACCCAAATAAAGAAGGTTTTATTGCAAACTCGGAGGAAGGGCAGAGAAAGACTGCCAGATATGTACGAGGACTCATACTGGAAAAGCACAGGAGAACGAAGATTGTGTCAGTAATATTAAAAATACTGACTTAGCTGGAAATCATTAAAAATAAGGACTCTGTGGAATGATTAAAGAAGAAAAAGCTTGGCGAGAACTCTACATTTATCCTCAATACGCCGCGATCCGCCAAAATGCCGTGTAGCAAGAGGTGAGAGCAGCAGATGGGATGGCTATGATATAAAAATTAGAGAATGATGTCGTAAATCCCAAATTTATAGCGAGAACGATCAATAGTATAAGATGAAATCCAAGGCTCGATGAACAAATTGAAAAACCGTATTTATCTACAAAATGATCAATGACTGGAGCACTCTAACCGAGTAACTCCCTGAGCCCTTCCCAAGCAATATAAATATTTAAAAAATAGGAAACTGTTAATAAGATGAATTCATGTGTGTGAAGTTTGGTGCATAGATTTAATGCATATTAAATGTAAGTTTAATCAGAAATTTAAATGAATAAATGTGCACTAAATGTTTGTATGTTACCACCTGGCAAACTGCAAACTTGAAACACTTAACAAAATAAATAAACCACGCTATTCCTTAATCTAACTCTTAACATATTATAATCTATCTGGAACCTTCTGGAATACCCTGGCTTTTATCATGTATACCCACACCTTTTGTGGTGTAATCTGAGCGTTATGTGATATTTTACCCCCTCTCTCATGCAAAACTCAATTGCTTTCTCCCCGCGGCCATTCCTCGTACTTAAACCGTAATCCCTCACCTCATAACCATCTCTACCTTCGCCTAGCGTGGCACTCGAAACGCAATCACTATCAAAAGTATCCCTCCAAGAACACACGCAATCATTTCCTTTAACTGATGGGATAACCTGTCGACTCCTCCTCTATATGTGTAATGGAATGTACAATACAGCTGAAAAATGACCAAATTTTTCGCTTTGCTTTTACTTCTAATAATTTTCTTTCGTTGTTTAATCTTAATTAGACTTCTTTCAACCTTTGTATTTAATAATATTACACCCCCTCGCTGGCCCTTTTACTCGATACTGTATAGGGGTTAATTGGTAGAACAGACGCCATAGCCTCAATATCGCTCTAAATTAATGACTATCTATCTGTATATTACTCTCCATCACTCTAGTAATCCCCGCTATCCTTTCATCTCACCTCACTCATATCCAAAATATCTTTATTCCCTCTTTCCATTTCTTGCTTTATTTTCTCTTATTTTTTGGTCCTCAATATTCTCCTAACATTCTAAGTGCCTTTTCTAACTAATTCAGTCTTCCTTTTCTGCATATTCTGTTCTGTTGATCTCGGTTTGGCTTTGCAAGGGTTTCGTGAGTTAACGATCCCGGAGGATTTTTCAGTCACACTGCCGGACAATACACTAGGCCAATTGGGCCGAGTCCCGTAGTTGCCAAGACTCATTTCCTCTTCTTAACTTCTATTCTATACTGTCTAGTATACCAATCTTCGCAATATTAAATGATCAGATTTCCCGCTGTATTCCCCAATAGTGTTTTTAATGTGACACCATGACACAATGACCACCCTACCGGAGTCTTTCGCCTTTGCAGGCGCCGTACTGTGACCGGAGACTGCGCGGAATAATTTCGTCTGTCGTGGAATCTTTCCTTCTATTATCCTCCAAATCAATCGATTCTGCCTCAATACGTGTCCCAGCCATCTATTTCTTCTTTGCCGTAGGGTTATCCATATGGTCCTATCTCTTTCTGCTCTTCTATATAATTTCTCATTCTTTACTTTATCTGTCCATTTCAACCTCATCATTCTTCTTCAGCACCATGTTTCAAATGCTTCTATTCTTCGCTGGTCGACTATCTATCCAAGCCTCGGAACAATAGAGCGCCATTGTCCACACGAAAGTCTTGACGAATTGCGTTCTTGTATCAGTATATACATATATATACACATACATACATACATATATATATATATATATATATAAACACACAGGAACACAAAGAAAGGACAATCACAGCATGTCTGTCTGATGGCAACGGTCGTGCCGACGAAACGTCAAATACATACTGTGAATGTCCTTTCTTTGTTTCTGTGTGTTGAATATTATGTATCTGTGTTGTGTCGCCGGAGGGGCTCCATTTCAAAGATATATATATATATATATATATATATATATATATATATATATATATATATATGTATGTATTCATATTTACATATATATATATTCATATATACATAGTATTCATAGTATTATATGCATGTGTATAAATATATATATATAATATTATATACATTTACTTATTTGTATTATATATTTATAATATACATTAAACCATCACTATACATAAATATATCACTAACAAACAAAGACAGAAACACAGAAACATAAAAAAGAAAAGAAACTCCCTATTTTTCGAATTATCAGTGGTACAAGCCACCTTTCTCAAGGAAAAGAAGGAAGGAACTGATGAAAAGAAGGGGCTGGACACGCTGGATGGAACTGGAAGGTGTGGGAGAGGTTTTCAAGGAGAAGAGTTGGGAGGGGGATTTTTAGAAGTGTGGGAATATAGTATAATGGAAGCTCTTAGGAGCGGACGGGGGATAAAAATATGGGAAAATCGGGGTAGTTAATGTCTAATATTAGCACCTGGGTAATTCCAGAAATCCAGGAGACAGATCAACGCTTACTGCATTGTTACGAGTTTGAGTGGAGGGTCAGAGTGTGGGAGGAATGCTAAAATGGATAAACTATAGCATTATCAAAGGAAATATTGTGTTCGGCGGCGTATTTGGAGGCGCGGATTGTGAATAATTCTTGCATGAGGCCCGATGGTTATTGATTTTAATATTTACGGGTTTGGTAGACTGTCTAGTATAAAAGGCAGGGCAAAGTTGGCTCTTCAGAAGGTAAACTACACTGTTGAAGTACATGAGAATCCCAAACCCTAATGTCATCTCCCTGCCACCCTCTGTTTAACTCTCTCTAACCAATTCCTTACCCGTCATATACTTCCAGCAATGTATTTCACCTTTTCTTTTAGTATTTATCCGCGTATTGTAGGCATTTTTCAGTTTGTAAAATTTAGCTGTCTGGGAGTGTGGTATCTGAGGTCCTGTACCTAAAAAATGTGTACAAATGTGTTTAAAATCTTTTTGGGCGAAATATGTGGATCGCTTTTCAGCTTGGTCGAGCATGTCGACATGACAAACTCATAGAAATACTTTCTTCGCAAATAATTGAAAGTTTAACTTTTTATTTGCATGAAAAATCAGATTTTAATAATTGGTATTTGAGAAACTAAGAATCTTTAATATATTCAAGTTTTGTAAAACATTTCTTAATAGTTGTAAACCATAAATATGGCCATGGGCTTCAAGAATTCATGACGTCAACTATACAGCTTAGGCTCGAGGCCAATTTATAAATGCGTAACGAAAAACCAAAATTCTTGGAGGACACTGCTGTATTATGACTCCTATCCCTGGCAGCTCTGGGCAAATTATTAACATAGCAATGAGAATATAGCCCCATAGGTTAGGATATTGCGATAAATGTGGTTTAGTTAAGTGTCTTCAAAAGACATATTCTTCACTTGTAAAGGCATGGAAATTACGTTATCTAAAGCTTCAGAGAGCAGGTTATGTCTACTTACAATTTTTATTAATCATGATATTCCACCATATCACGCCTTAAACGTCTCTTTTTACTATTATTATGTTTTGCTATTATTTTACTATCGAATTTTAAGCTAGAGAGTAATATTTTTCACAAATTTTATGTATGTTTTGGCCATTTTTTATAGAAAATAAAATACCAAAATAGCACAATCTTTTTTGGTCGTCTAATATCACTCTTATAGTACCATGTTTGGAAAACAACTTCCTGAGTCCTAAACTTCCATAAGTATATTATTTCAATCTCTTTCCTATAGCTTAATGAAAATTGTGAGATAAGTGTAAAAATGTTTATAGAGAGCCTAATATGAAACTAGAAACCAAGCAAGTAATATTATCTCAGGTGAACAACTAATATACCCTGTCATATGATATATAGAGTATAACTAAAATAGAACAAGATTCTGTATATCATGCTGCAAAAATAAAAGTAACTTCTTAAACCTATAATAAAAAGCCTTCTATATATTTTTAAATGATACACCTTTAGGCAATGACTAATGAGATACTTGTGATCAAATTTGAAAATTGAAGAAATATGTTATGTGGAGTAGAAATTAAAAAGAATATGCCCATAATCCTTCATATGAGGCTCAAGACCCTTCTCAAATAATGTCAAAAATGATGTGCGTGTAATTAGCCTCAGAATTTCTTTACGATCACATGATTTATACTTGTCATTGAATAGCGGGAAGGTAGGACATATCGGAAATTCATGTTACATGTTCGGTGGCCTGAATCCTTTACCTAAAAGTACTATTGGGTTTCCCATTGTTTCCTATTTGATGGAATCACACCAGGATAAGCTTAAAAGTCTGCTGTACTAAATATCGGTATTATACCCGTGGCCCCCTGGTCATTCCACTCCCAACAACTCAGCCGGATCATTAAAGCCACAAAACCCCACGACTTTCCACCCCGGACTTTCAGGCCCATAAAATTACAACCCCGTAAATTTCCGTCCGAGAAGCATGTCATACGAGGATATATCGACCGTAGGGAGGTATGAGACTGTCAATAAAGAGACCATACAATATGCTCTCTCAAGCAATCTGAGAGAAAGTTCGGATTTTATATTATAAATATAGAATTGCAAATGTATGTAATGCAAAGTAGTCATTCGAGTGAATGTTTGTACGGGGTGCGTCAAAGTTAGTAAACCATACATATTTGAACTTTCTATAACAGTTACAACAATAGAATGCAGCCAATATTCATTGGGAAATAAAATGAATTTTAGCAGTAAATAAGCCTCATTTATTAATTGTATGTGCCATCATTAATCGTGATATTGAATCTTTGGCCTACCATATTGCATCGTAATATATGCTGCAGATTAAAAAGTATATTGGTTGAAAAAAATATGAACCAACAGTTTTTAGTGCATGCTTTATGTAAAAAGTATCCGGAAAATTTTCCAAAAAATAGATTTAGTTCATACATTGCCACAATGCCTATATATTCTTCAAAGCACATCCCTTGAGCGTCGATACACTTTTGCTAGCGCCTTTGCCACAACTCAAAGGCTCTCTGGTAGGCAGATTCCGGAAGGTCCTAAGGGTTCACGTGCAAGCTTCTTTGATGGCCCTTAGGGTCCTATGGTGGTGTCCTTAAAGAGAGGGTTTAACTTATGGGAATAGTGAATAATGTGCTAGTGCCAAGTTGGGACTGTAAGGGGTTGGGAAATGGTCACGATGCCGTTGCAGAAGGTCTTTGCAAGCAGACACCCAACGACTCTGGGTTTGGTCACCCGTCAACACCTTCGGGCCGAGTTTAGCGCAGATCTTTCACGTCACCAAATTTACAGTGAAATTGGTGTGAAATGTCATCTTATCAATGCTAATGCGATCTGAGATCATGAGTAGCCGAGGGTCTGAATTCAGCATTTAACACACACGTTAGGAAAAAAATTGTTACCGATACTTTTTATACACACCTTGTATATGCTAAGTTTGTCTAAAATGAGCTAATAATGGTCGGTCTCAAAACTTTTTGGTGAAGTAAAACTTCGTATAGACCGTTATTTGAGGAGTGTTTAACTACAATTGGAAAATATTTCCTAATTATTTAAACAAATGGTTGGTTTATTTATTGACATACAGTGTATTTAGCATCGTACTAGGGCCAAATTTTCTTGATAATAAAGATAGTGCTATTTGACAAAAATGATGTGTTTTTCGTATTGCTGTATTCGAAATGATGAATTCATGTCGAGCTACTGAAAAAAATGTCCCACGCTTACTATTCAAGTCACCACAATAAGCACACTAAACTTACGTTCCGTTATTCAAAACGGGGGTTAGTTATAACAAATCGCATCTTTCACTCAGTTTATTTCTTCAGTGGCCTACGGTTTTTATATTTAGCTATCCTCGAGGTTTTCCCCGCTTCATATTATTTCCGTGTTCCTACCTTAGTAAATATCCCGCTTAGAAAGTAATTTATCGGAGAATTATACCAACACATCAATCAGGAAAGGAGTATATTCCCTCAATAATAGTTAATTATCTGTTCATAGACGTCATAGTTCACTTAAAGAACGTATTTTTAAAAAGAATTCTTAGCGCCACGAAAATTTAATAAGGATCACATCCCCTTGCATTAAAAGGGTGGAAATAGGGATGATACTAGTAGTAGTACGCCACATTCTGTCTATCATGTAAAATCTTTAAAATTATCGTTATTAAAAGTGTGTGTCTGTCTTGCACAGTAAAACTTTCAAAGTCAATCCCAACAGGTACTAATACAAAGCATGTCATTTAAATTATAATAAATGCAATCACATTTAAATAATTTACTCGTGGCATCTTTAAAAAGGTGAGAAAAATACTCAACTGGATTTAGTATCCTATATTTCCGTAAAGAGTCAAGGAGGCGGTGGATTAGTGAATTTTTTATCTCTCCCTAAACTAAAGGTAGTTGACAGGATGAGATCATAAAATGCAGACAAAAGGTGTAACTTTTATAGTACGTTGAAGGTTAACATTCGGTGTATCAAGGGAAGGTTTTATGGGGCGTATACCCTTATATGTATTTACTGCATAGTTCATGCGTACGCATCAAACGTTTACTCTCTTTTAGGCAGTTAATTTTTACTAACGAAATAGAAAAACAAATAATCCGGTTCAGTCAACTTGCTACGTGTATCTCGTCACTGCCACATCATTATTTTTATAAATGCAATTGTGGTCTGAAAATTTTCATATCTAAAAAATGTACAAGACTTTTTTTCTGAAATTTTCTGTACGCCCACATATGAGAGAAATAAGGAGTCAAGATTAACTTGAACGAATTTATCTGAATATATTTAATGTTATATAATGTATTAGGACATTTAATTGTATACGTCTACATCTACGAGTACACAATACCCCGAAAACCGCCACAGAAGGGTTTGGTGGGGAGGGAGGGTGGTAGGTCACCAACCAATCATGCACATTCCCAATCTACTTATAGTGTAGAACTGTTAAACAGATGGGTCTATCAAAATAAAAAAATAAAATGCAAGAATAAATGTGCAGGATAAAGAAGAAATAGATATACTGCCAATTATTTTTCCCCTACGCGATTGCGATATCTATTTTGATCTGTAATGATGATATGAGGAAAAAACGACTGTTCTGCTATCACCCAGATTTTAAGTTGATATTCGGACCTACTATAGTGATTCGAGGCCTGTAATATGTCTTCGACAACCTCAGATATGCAACCTGCCTCAAAAGTACAGGGTTAATGTAACCTGTATTTAAATCCACGATCCACATTGGCTCCCATTTTAATTCTCCCAATCCTTCCATTCCCTATCCAAATGTAGTGACTTCCATAGTGTAGTGACTCTTTGTTCATGAAAACTTTTCACAAACCTAGCTGTTCTACGTTGCGGTTGTTCTAGTTCCAAAATGAAGCCTACCTTGTGAGGATCGCATGCACCCTCAGCATAATCAAGGTAGGGCCTAGCTAACGTGAAAAAGCAGACCTCATCTACCCTCTCATTATATTTCCCAAGTATCATTTTTATGAATCCTACCTTTTTATTTGCTACTCCGCAAATTTCACAAATGTGTTTTCCCCAGAACATATCCTTAGTTATCGTTACATCCAATTATTTTACCGACTTACGTTTCTTATGTTTGTTCTCTGAATGGTGTAAGAGTTTTCGGATGAAGTGGTCTTCCTCCAAAAATGTATCGAGACGTATTTGTTCATATTTAATTTTTCCTTCCATATTTTGCACCACTTTTGGATTGCGTTTGGGTCGTTATTTAACGATACCCTACCTCCAACACTGGATATTTCCCTATACATAACTGCATCATCAGCAAAGAGCCGAAGTTTTCTGGAAACCTGAGATCCATTTTCATTAATGTATAAAAGGAAGAAAAGTGGACACAAGAATTCTTGTGGGACATCCGATGTGTGGCTGTGTTTGTTGATGCTCCGTCTATTACGACTTTTTCCTCGCGGTCTGTTAAAAATTAATTAATCTAGTCAATGCATATTTATCAATTCCGTAGCTTCGAAACATTTGTAGTAACTTCCAATGAGGAGCTTTGCCGAATGCCTTTTTAAAATCTAGAAATATAGTAGCAACCTGAACATTACAAGTGTAGAGGTTATGAGAAGATTTTAAGACATGTCATGTTGCAGAAGAGACAATAAATGTGAAAAAACAAGTCTTGGTTCTTTTGTTACGACAAAGCACCGGCGCACATATCATAGATTGTTACCGAGTTTTTCGCCAAAAACAGCACACCGGTGACCCACCAGCTTACGTTTCAGTATTATTCCTGAGAACTTTTTCCTTATTTTTTAAACTGAAATCCACCATTATAGGAACTAGGATTTGAAATTTTTGAAGATATCCAAAAGGAAATGCACCAAAGACTTCAAGATTATCCCAAAATAAGCGTTCTAGACGACATTTGAAAGGTAAAGACAACGTTATAAACTTTCTATTGGCAGCCAAAGGTTGTATTTTCAAGGAAGTAAACATGATTAAAGCATAACTAATAAAATCGATTATTTATTAAAAGAGTTTCATCTTTTTTTTATCTTTTATTTTATTGCCCATTCATTGTTTTTCCTTTGGGGACATACTCAAAATAAATAATCCCTGCCCAAAATAAATAATCCCTTTCACGTTCGATCACGACATTCGAGCTTTCTTGGGGCGTGAGGAAAGTAGCATTTTCCTCTATAAAGACTAGGCTTTGGTTTCTACATTTTAACCATAAACCCAGGTCTCATCATCATAAAAGATTGTTTTTAAAAAGTTTCAATCGTCGTTTGAATCATCGAGCTGTTCTTGGCTGACGTTAAGAAGTTTATTCATCTGTTTATCCGTTAACCCCAGTGGCACAAATATGGACGCGACGCGCTGCATGCCCTAAATTTCGGTCAAATTGGAAAAACACAATCGAACATTAATTTCAACTTAATTGGCAATTTCCCTGATAGATTTCCTACGGTTTGCACACTTTAATTCATTCCACACTGCTGGAGTGGGCGTCGTTTGTTGACCTCGATGGTCGTCTACTTCTTGGTTTCTTATCGGTCGAAGTTTGTTCAGACTAGAAGTGGTTTTACAAAAAAATCATTGTGCTCGACTGATAGATTCATTGCCGAATACCTCTTAAATCATTGCACAAGTTTTAGTTGTTCTTTTTCCGAGGGTAAAACAAAAGTCAATGCGTACGCGCTGCTTCTCTAGCACTTTCATTCACACCGACAGAAGAATTTAGAAATGTACAGTATACATGTGCATAGTTCCATTAGCGACAAGAGCTAAGGCCAATGATAGAGCAAGGGTCACTCGTAAATTGAGTGTGAGTTTGGAAAATAAAGGAACGATATACCGCTCAGTTGTATGTAGATGAGTGTTGGTTAAAGAAACTAGAAGATTTAGTTGGGCAATGACCTTAAGGAAGAATCAACAATAGAAAACTAAAAAACTAGTATAAAGTTATGATCTACAAGTGTCTTCGGTATTATACAGGTGGTATACAGGACTTACAAAAATGTTGTAATGACTCTTAAATCATTTTACTATTTATTAGCTTCATTGTATCAGTTTTGGAGGTTTTACGGAAACTCTGAACTTCCAAGACCTTTTCTGTGAAGAACATCTTTAATTCACTCCCAAATTTTTAATATAATTCTACTACCTGACCATTAAGACCAGGATCTTTTTCCAATTTGGTACGCCAGGGATTTAACTTTACCATTTTCGTCCAACGGATCGTTGATTAATTCTTTTCCGAAACTTAAACGCAACTTGGAGGTGTTACTGATCATTGCTTCAAGCCTGTGTGTGCGTGTATGAGCGTATGAAATCAAGTAGCAAACAATATTGTCAAACGTCTTTCTCTCTCTTCATAACTCAAACGACTCGTCGGAAGGAGAAATTTTGGACAAATTCTTTCTTCTTTGCTCCAATGATAATGGATCTCATTGGATGACCTACAGTCACAAAACATCAATTCTGTGTAAAAACTTCGTATGAAATTTCAGAAGGTATTTTTGAAAAAATTCTGTCTTTTTACTCTCGCTCTAATAGGTTCTACCTCAACACATTGGTTATTTACGGAAATTCCTCCGATTCAGTCTGCAAATCTGTCCACCCATTCCGCAGCTGCAAAGTATATATAGATCCTGTCGTAGGAAATTTTCGAAGCAAGTATAATATTAAATCTATCCCCAAGGCATCATCTATGGCACAGACATATTGAAGAAGATTCTATCCTGTAAACAATAAATGGTAAATGACGGATGCCCATCATCTTAGAGGAAGACCTGATTTAGGCGGCACAATTTTTTCCTTATACTTTATATACTTGTACATTCTTGATCAGTCTATATAATGGTACTTTTAAAAAATATAATTATTAATCAATATATAAAAAATAAAGTTATGCTGTTGGTGGCTTTGTTGTTCTCTATAGTGCCCAACCGATGCATAAATAGCCGGTTGAAGTATTTTCCTATTATTCTCCGTGAACACATTCTATTCTTTATAGTCATTGATGGAGGTATGGCCAAAAAGAGTATTTTTAAAGCCCCATGTACTCCTCTTTGAATCTTTATCACCGTAAATATTTATATTTTATATCGATATTTAGTACAATTATTGAATATACAGTAGCATCATTGTTTGGAATCTAACAATGCACCAATTAAAAGGAACTGGATTATTAAATCTCGTGGACTTCCTGGTTCTTCAATTATATCGACTGCAACTGTCTTGCCCTTAGGCATTTCCTGGGTTCATGTTTTCCACCCCAGTGCTCTTTCATCCTCACCCAGCCTCATGACTCCTTGGATTGGGGAACTCGGGTGGGGGTTGATACGGAGGGTTTAGTCGTGTTGCTCACCGGAATTACAAGGGAGACGACAGGAACTGCGGAGGGATATGGAATAGGGGGAACTGTATCGGTGAGTGGTGCCCATGTTAGAACGAGAAGCATGAAGAAATATAGTGCACGGTTTCGAGCATCATGTTATGTCCGTAGGGAAAGACTTGAGCAAGGAAAGTTTTGAAGGGCGGTGGGGATCTCGTGGTGGCATGAGGGGTACCAACGATAAGGCCAAGTGGTGGACGGAGATTGGAAAATGCTACCCTAATATTGTGGAGAAAAATTGACTGGAAGGAGAAGAAGAAAAATAGCTGAAGTGTGTATGAGCCGAAGGGAGGTTTCCATAAAATCGATTTGTGATTCCGGGTCTCCCGATTCTCCCGCCCAGATCGAAAAACAGTAGCCATTACGTCATTTGGTGGACCTATTATTCAGGAAATGTTTTAAAATGTTCATAGATTTGCAAATTGAGATAGCTATTTATTAATCTGCACTCTCCAAAACATTTCCTAGTGTGACCCATATTTATGATTAAAGTATTCAGAAAATATCCAAGCTTACTGATTTAGCGGAGCTACATTAAATTATTCAACTCGAACAAGAGTTGGCCTATTCGCTACAGGGCAATGAAACACATCTTTTTGAAAATATTATGTTCCATCAAAAATGTCTCTATTAAAAAAACCATATCTTTGGTGAATTAATTCTTGTGACTCGGTGGATGACATAATCACTAATTTTTCAATGTGGGTGGATTTTACATCCCACTGTAAGAATAATTTGCCATAATGCAAAGATAAAATCATGAAAAGGAGGAATTTCAAACAGATACTAGCGTTGCTAAAACTGCTGCGAGATATTTTTTGTTTTGTGTTTTTGTTTCAGGGCGGGTCACTTCATGCAATGGATAGTATGTTAAAAAAAACCATGAACACAGTATTCAACCCGAAGGTCGGTTTGGTAGGTGATGGTAGAGTTCACCAAGTATGAAGCCCGACGGCGTGTGAAATTCACACATCAGGGTAGGGGGGCAAGTTCCTTTCCCTGTGCCGGCTATTGTTTCCCAGGAAGATCTGGTACCCGAAAAATCACATAGCTTGGATAGTATATTTCAACGCTGATTACACTACCATTGCTGAAGATTTTAGTGGCTAAAGATGAGGAGCCAAATATATTTAATCCTTCCTTCGGCCTCAAATCAGTCCTTTCAACGAGATAACATGCCAAATGTTTGGCTAAAAATCAAACAGAGTGACTCAGTCGATATTTCAAACTAAAAATGAGACATCACTGAATATTAATCTTTGATTTTTTTATTTTATTATTCGATCTGTCATGCCTGTTCGATCTGTACCAAATAATAATACTGCTAATATTTTAAATATCTTCTTACTCCGTGTAAAATTAATATCAGTATTTTGCGACTGAAACATAACCGAAGGCGCCCACGCCGTTCAAATATGAGAACCGATCGAGAGAGTGGTCCATGGATGGTAGCGCCCAGCCTAACATAGGCCGCTAATATAAAAAGCATGAACCTCGCACACGCTAAGGTGGTTTAGCTCTTCCCCCTATTCCGCTTGCGGTTTCTCATGAAGAGCAAGGATCTACAAACCAAACCACACAAATAAGAGCCCCAGAGAGGCGAATTTTGTGGCTTCAAATGTAAACCCCAGATCTTTTGTCACATATCGAAAGGTCTGTTCATTAAACTACTACTAGGCTAGTGCACATTATTTAACTGTGTTAATCTGCGCTGACATTCGTGGTTACGGAATTAGGGTAGTGTATATCATTATGGTATATTGCAAGTCCAAATGTAGTTAGTATCCTGGGATTGCTTCGACCAGAATATTCCCTCAAAGCGGGAGTATTGAGGATAGTTTAGGATGTGGCACTCATTCTGGATCTTAGGTGGTGAAATGTTGAGTATTGAGGTTAATTTCCTCCAAGGTGCAAGCGGTTCTTATTTTTAAGATTCGTAAAAATCACTTGTCGGATACTGGTCGTATTATTGTGAAATAATTAATTTTTCAACCATCCATAGTTTCTAAATGGAATATGCCATTTGTGTGAGTCTGCTGGCAGGCCAGTTTTCCACGTTAGGTACATCAATTCGCCGTTCAAATAGTATTCGTGCTCCCGACAGAACTTACCAAAAGATAAGTATCATCTCTAATAGAAATGACCT